>OU343054.1:32606356-33311168 GCA_910593695.2 Ocypus olens
ATGATTAACTTATTTAATAATAATAATAATAATAATATTTATTTCCCAACAGATATCAAGATCCATTAACAGGGTAATATAATAGCAGTTGAAGTTACAAATGAAATAAAATAAAATTAAATACAGATGCATATATAAGTGAAACATTGCATTACGCATTATAATAATTACAGAACTTTATGGAATCAGTGAAGTTACATTATTTTTAAAATATATAAAGCTAGGGTGAAAAATATCCGCCTGGTGTTGAACTTCATGGTAACATTTATACATTTTAAAAAGGGGCGAGTGATAGTGATGAATTGAATGAGGTACTATAAATGAAAATGTGTCAGGGTTGCGTGAACTTAGTCTAGGAACATGAAATTTAAGTCTTTCAGTAAACATTTGATTATCAACTCTGCCATTGACAAGCTTATATAAATTGCAAATTAAAAGAAACCTATGTTTGTTTGCTATTGACCATAGATTAAATTCAAGTAGTAGGCTGGTGTACGATACAGCTCTGTCCGGGTAAACACCATGCTTCTTGAAAGATAAATACTTTAAGAATTTTTTCTGCACACCCTCGAGCAAGCTAATTAAATTCAATAGGTATGGCGACCATACTACAGAGCAGTACATCAGTTTACTATTAATGTATGAATCATAAAGTGTAATAAGCATGTCAATATTATAAAATTGTTTACAGTTCCTTAGAATAAAACCTAGCAGTCGATAGCACTCGTTAATTAACTTGTGAATATGACATTTAAAGTTTAACTTAGAGTCAAATGTTACACCTAGGTCCTTGAATTCAGAAACTCTCTGCAAAATAGACTGATCAATATCATAATCACTAAGGATGGTATTAAATTTCCTTGAGTAAGTAAGCACACAACACTTTTTTATGTTAATTTTAAGTCCATTCTCACTACACCAAGCATGTAATTTATTTAAGTCCTCTTGAAGAAGTCGGCTGTCAGATACGCTGTTGATTTTCCTGTATAGTTTGATATCGTCCGCATACAGTAATACTTCAGATGAAACGGCACTACACACGTTATTAATAAATAGAAGAAACAACAGTGGTCCTAGGTTGGATCCTTGAGGTACCCCAGCAACTGCTTCATACGGAAAAGATTGGGCGCCTCCATGCTCCACAATCTGTGAGCGGTCCCTCAAATAAGAGTCAATGACGTTAATGATATTACCGGCTATATTGAAATCGTTCAGCTTTGATACCAGCATTGCATGTGGCATATTGTCAAATGCTTTACTCAGATCAGTGTAAATTACATCGGTTTGGCACTGCATATCCAGATTTTCAGAGATGATCTGCGTAAAGTTCATTAAGTTCGTTGCTGTAGAACGGCCAGTCATGAAACCATGTTGTTTGATGGTAATGGAATTTTGAACCTTGAAAAATATATGTCTGCTCAATATGCATTCAAATATTTTAGAAAAATTGCTCAAGAGAGCAATAGGCCTATAGTTCATGATCTGATTACGTTCACCAGTTTTATGAACAGGCACAATTTTAACTCTTTTCCAGGTCCGAGGAAAGATGCCATTTTTAAGTATCCGATTAAAAATATAAGTTAGAGGTTGACACAAGACATAGCAGCAATCTTTTAGTAAGAAAGATGGTATATTATCCAATCCAGCTGTCATCTTAGGTTTAAGCCGTTTTAGTTGTTGTAAGACGTCATCTTCGGAAATCGAAAACAAACCCATTGTTTCAGGGACCACAGGGCTTGTAGCATTGTAATTACGGGTAGTCGGTGGATATGACGATTTAAAGTGATTGGCAAATGCATTGACAATATCAATGGCTCTAGAGTAATTCACGTTCTCAGTTTTCATATTACCAGGGATGCGGGTGGTATTTTTCATGGCGTGGATGTAATTCCAAAATTTAGTTGGTTCAGTTTTTAATTTACTCTCAGCGGAGCGTATATACTGGTCACGTTTTAATTTTAAATTACGTTTAACGAGTCTACGTGAGTCTTTATATTCCCTGCGATGGCTTTCATTTTTTGACCGTAAATATTTAGATCGAAGATTCTCTTTTTTTTTAATGTCACGAACCAATTCAAAATCAAACCATGGCGGAGTGTCATTTTTGAGATTACGTAATTTGAATTTGGGGACACTCGCATCAAGAGCAGTGTATAATTTAGAGTATAAAAAATCACAAGCTTCATCTACATCATCAATGTTGTATAAGTTATCCCAATGTATATTACCAATGTCCTTGTAGAGTTTTGTAAAGTTAGCTTTTCTAAAGTTATATCTGTGTTCGTGTAGTACTTCAAATTTTGGAACCTCTATAGATCCTAAAGAGAGGCTTAAAAGCAGTGAAGGGTGGTGTTGATCCTCAGCTACTAGTGGCTCAAGGTCTCTTTGCAGTTCACAATTTAGTTGACTGGAGACAATAGACAGATCTAATATTCTGTTCAGATTGTTCGGGATTTTATTGCATTGCCTCAAATCATGAAATGTTAAAAAAATATTCAACGCTGTTATGGAATTTGTATGTATGTTACTCTGCAGACTATGGTTATATTCTGCTATATTAAAATCTCCCATAATCAATACATTATCATATTTTGTTATTAAAATTATTTGTGAGACTTACAGAAACTGAGACAAGCAAAATTTCTTTTGATGTAAATCGTTCGGACAACTGCTGGAAACGCCGAAAAACGATTAAATTTCATTTTTCTTCAAAAATTTATTTTCGTTTTTTTTTCTAATCCAGAATCACATTCTGAACACTATTTTGTTATAAAAATTATTTGTGAGACTTACAGAAACTGAGACAAGCAAAATTTCTTTTGATGTAAATCGTTCGGACAACTGCTGGAAACGCCGAAAAACGATTAAATTTCATTTTTCTTCAAAAATGTATTTTCGTTTTTTTTCGAGTCCAGAATCACATTCTAGAACACTATTTTGTTATAAAAATTATTTGTGAGACTTACAGAAACTGAGACAAGCAAAATTTCTTTTGATGTAAATCGTTCGGACAACTGCTGGAAACGCCGAAAAACGATTAATTTTAATTTTTCTTCAAAAATTTATTTTCGTTTTTTTTCGAGTCTTGAATCCCATTCTGAACACTATTTTGTTATAAAAATTATTTGTGAGACTTACAGAAACTGAGACAAGCAAAATTTCTTTTGATGTAAGTCGTTCGGACAACTGCTGGAAACGCCGAAAAACGATTAAATTTAATTTTTCTTCAAAAATTTATTTTCGTTTTTTTTCGAGTCTTGAATCCCATTCTGAACACTATTTTGTTATAAAAATTATTTGTGAGACTTACAGAAACTGAGACAAGCAAAATTTCTTTTGATGTAAATCGTTCGGACAACTGCTGGAAACGCCGAAAAACGATTAAATTTCATTTTTCTTCAAAAATTTATTTTCGTTTTTTTTTCGAGTCCAGAATCACATTCTAGAACACTATTTTGTTATAAAAATTATTTGTGAGACTTACAGAAACTGAGACAAGCAAAATTTCTTTTGATGTAAACCGTTCGGACAACTGCTGGATACGCCGAAAAACGGTTAAATTTAATTTTTCTTCAAAAATTTATTTTCGTTTTTTTTCGAGTCTTGAATCCCATTCTGAACACTATTTTGTTATAAAAATTATTTGTGAGACTTACAGAAACTGAGACAAGCAAAATTGCTTTTGATGTAAATCGGTCGGACAACTGCCGGAAACGCCGAAAAACGATTAAATTTAATTTTTCTTCAAAAATTTATTTTCGTTTTTTTTTCGAGTCCAGAATCACATTCTAAAGACTATTTTGTTATAAAATATATTTGTGAGACTTACAGAAATTGAGACAAGCAAAATTTCTTTTGATGTAAATCGTTCGGACAACTGCTGGAAACGCCGAAAAACGATTAAATTTCATTTTTCTTCAAAAATTTATTTTCGTTTTTTTTCGAGTCCAGAATCACATTCTGAACACTATTTTGTTATAAAAATTATTTGTGAGACTTACAGAAACTGAAAACGATTAAATTTATATTTTCTTCAAAAATTAATTTTTGTATTTTCTCAAGTCTTGAATCCCATTCTGAACACTATTTTGTTATAAAAATTATTTGTGAGACTTACAGAAACTGAGACAAGCAAAATTTCTTTTGATGTAAATCGGTCGGACAACTGCCGGAAACGCCGAAAAACGATTAAATTTAATTTTTCTTCAAAAATTTATTTTCGTTTTTTTTTCGAGTCCAGAATCACATTCTAAAGACTATTTTGTTATAAAATATATTTGTGAGACTTACAGAAACTGAGACAAGCAAAATTTCTTTTGATGTAAATCGTTCGGACAACTGCTGGAAACGCCGAAAAACGATTAAATTTCATTTTTCTTCAAAAATTTATTTTCGTTTTTTTTCTAATCCAGAATCACATTCTGAACACTATTTTGTTATAAAAATTATTTGTGAGACTTACAGAAACTGAGACAAGCAAAATTTCTTTTGATGTAAATCGTTCGGACAACTGCTGGAAACGCCGAAAAACGATTAAATTTCATTTTTCTTCAAAAATTTATTTTCGTTTTTTTTCGAGTCCAGAATCACATTCTAGAACACTATTTTGTTATAAAAATTATTTGTGAGACTTACAGAAACTGAGACAAGCAAAATTTCTTTTGATGTAAATCGATCGGACAACTGCTGGAAACGCCGAAATACGATTAAATTTCATTTTTCTTCAAAAATTTATTTTCGTTTTTTTTCGAGTCCAGAATCACATTCTAGAACACTATTTTGTTATAAAAATTATTTGTGAGACTTAAAGAAACTGAGACAAGCAAAATTTGTTTTGATGTAAATCGTTCGGACAACTGCTGGAAACGCCGAAATACGATTAAATTTCATTTTTCTTCAAAAATTTATTTTCGTTTTTTTTCGAGTCCAGAATCACATTCTAGAACACTATTTTGTTATAAAAATTATTTGTGAGACTTACAGAAACTGAGACAAGCAAAATTTCTTTTGATGTAAATCGTTCGGACAACTGCTGGAAACGCTGAAAAA
Organism: Ocypus olens; assembly: GCA_910593695.2. Classification (NCBI taxonomy): domain Eukaryota; kingdom Metazoa; phylum Arthropoda; class Insecta; order Coleoptera; family Staphylinidae; genus Ocypus; species Ocypus olens. The sequence goes on from OU343054.1 coordinate 32,611,406, forward strand.
CGATTAAATTTAATTTTTCTTCAAAAATTTATTTTCGTTTTTTTTCGAGTCCAGAATCACATTCTAAACACCATTTTGTTATAAAATATATTTGTGAGACTTACAGAAACTGAGACAAGCAAAATTTCTTTTGATGTAAATCGTTCGGACAACTGCTGGAAACGCCGAGAAACGATTAAATTTAATTTTTCTTTAAAAATTTATTTTCGTTTTTTTTCGAGTCCAGAATCACATTCTGAACACTATTTTGTTATAAAAATTATTTGTGAGACTTACAGAAACTGAGACAAGCAAAATTTCTTTTAATATAAATCGTTCGGACAACTGCTGGAATCGCCGAAAAACGATTAAATTTCATTTTTCTTCAAAAATTTATTTTCGTTTTTTTTCGAGTCTTGAATCCCATTCTGAACACTCTTTTGTTATAAAAATTATTTGTGAGACTTACAGAAACTGAGACAAGCAAAATTTCTTTTGATGTAAATCTTTCGGACAACTGTTGGAACGCCGAAAAACGATTAAATTTAATTTTTCTTCAAAAATTTATTTTCGTTTTTTTTCGAGTCCAGAATCACATTCTGAACACTATTTTGTTATAAAATATATTTGTGAAACTTACAGAAACTGAGACAAGCAAAATTTCTTTTGATGTAAATCGTTCAGACAACTGCTGGAAACGACGAAAAACGATTAAATTTAATTTTTCTTCAAAAATTTATTTTCGTTTTTTCGAGTCCAGAATCACATTCTGAACACTATTTTGTTATTAAAATTATTTGTGAGACTTACAGAAACTGAGACAAGCAAAATTTCTTTTGATGTAAATCGTTCGGACAACTGCTGGAAACGCCGAAAAACGATTAAATTTCATTTTTCTTCAAAAATTTATTTTCGTTTTTTTTCGAGTCTTGAATCCCATTCTGAACACTATTTTGTTATAAAAATTATTTGTGAGACTTACAGAAACTGAGACAAGCAAAATTTCTTTTGATGTAAATCTTTCGGACAACTGTTGGAAACGCCGAAAAACGATTAAATTTAATTTTTCTTCAAAAATTTATTTTCGTTTTTTTTCGAGTCCAGAAACACATTCTGAACACTATTTTGTTATAAAAATTATTTGTGAGACTTACAGAAACTGAGACAAGCAAAATTTATTTTGATGTAAATCGTTCGGACAACTGCTGGAAACGCCGAAAAACGATTAAATTTAATTTTTCGTCAAAAATTTATTTTCGTTTTTTTTTCGAGTCCAGAATCACATTCTGAACACTATTTTGTTATAAAATATATTTGTGAAACTTACAGAAACTGAGACAAGCAAAATTTCTTTTGATGTAAATCGTTCGGACAACTGCTGGAAACGACGAAAAACGATTAAATTTAATTTTTCTTCAAAAATTTATTTTCGTTTTTTCGAGTCCAGAATCACATTCTGAACACTATTTTGTTATTAAAATTATTTGTGAGACTTACAGAAACTGAGACAAGCAAAATTTCTTTTGATGTAAATCGTTCGGACAACTGCTGGAAACGCCGAAAAACGATTAAATTTCATTTTTCTTCAAAAATTTATTTTCGTTTTTTTTCTAATCCTGAATCACATTCTGAACACTATTTTGTTATAAAAATTATTTGTGAGACTTACAGAAACTGAGACAAGCAAAATTTCTTTTGATGTAAATCGTTCGGACAACTGCTGGGAACGCCGAAAAACGATTAAATTTCATTTTTCTTCAAAAATTTATTTTCGTTTTTTTTCGAGTCCAGAATCACATTCTAGAACACTATTTTGTTATAAAAATTATTTGTGAGACTTACAGAAACTGAGACAAGCAAAATTTCTTTTGATGTAAATCGTTCGGACAACTGCTGGAAACGCCGAAAAACGATTAATTTTAATTTTTCTTCAAAAATTTATTTTCGTTTTTTTTCGAGTCTTGAATCCCATTCTGAACACTATTTTGTTATAAAAATTATTTGTGAGACTTACAGAAACTGAGACAAGCAAAATTTCTTTTGATGTAAGTCGTTCGGACAACTGCTGGAAACGCCGAAAAACGATTAAATTTCATTTTTCTTCAAAAATTTATTTTCGTTTTTTTTCTAATCCAGAATCATATTCTGAACACTATTTTGTTATAAAAATTATTTGTGAGACTTACAGAAACTGAGACAAGCAAAATTTCTTTTGATGTAAATCGTTCGGACAACTGCTGGAAACGCCGAAAAACGATTAAATTTCATTTTTCTTCAAAAATTTATTTTCGTTTTTTTTTCGAGTCCAGAATCACATTCTGGAACACTATTTTGTTATAAAAATTATTTGTGAGACTTACAGAAACTGAGACAAGCAAAATTTCTTTTGATGTAAACCGTTCGGACAACTGCTGGATACGCCGAAAAACGATTAAATTTAATTTTTCTTCAAAAATTTATTTTCGTTTTTTTTCGAGTCTTGAATCCCATTCTGAACACTATTTTGTTATAAAAATTATTTGTGAGACTTACAGAAACTGAGACAAGCAAAATTTCTTTTGATGTAAATCGGTCGGACAACTGCCGGAAACGCCGAAAAACGATTAAATTTAATTTTTCTTCAAAAATTTATTTTCGTTTTTTTTTCGAGTCCAGAATCACATTCTAAAGACTATTTTGTTATAAAATATATTTGTGAGACTTACAGAAATTGAGACAAGCAAAATTTCTTTTGATGTAAATCGTTCGGACAACTGCTGGAAACGCCGAAAAACGATTAAATTTCATTTTTCTTCAAAAATTTATTTTCGTTTTTTTTCGAGTCCAGAATCACATTCTGAACACTATTTTGTTATAAAAATTATTTGTGAGACTTACAGAAACTGAAAACGATTAAATTTATATTTTCTTCAAAAATTAATTTTTGTATTTTCTCAAGTCTTGAATCCCATTCTGAACACTATTTTGTTATAAAAATTATTTGTGAGACTTACAGAAACTGAGACAAGCAAAATTTATTTTGATGTAAATCGTTCGGACAACTGCTGGAAACGCCGAAAAACGATTAAATTTAATTTTTCTTCAAAAATTTATTTTCGTTTTTTTCGAGTCCAGAATCACATTCTGAACACTATAAACTATAAAAATTATTTGTGAGACTTACAGAAACTAAGACAAGCAAAATTTCTTTCGATGTAAATCGTTCGGACAACTGCTGGAAACGCCGAAAAACGATTAAATTTAATTTTTCTTCAAAAATTTATTTTCGTTTTTTTTTTCGAGTCTTGAATCCCATTCTGAACACTGTTTTGTTATAAAAATTATTTGTGAGACTTACAGAAACTGAGACAAGCAAAATTTCTTTTGATGTAAATCGTTCGGACAACTGCTGGAAACGCCGAAAAACGATTAAACTTAATTTTTCTTTAAAAATTTATTTTCGTTTTTTTTCGAGTACAGAATCACATTCTAAACACTATTTTGTTATAAAATATATTTGAGAGACTTACAGAAACTGAGACAAGCAAAATTTCTTTTGATGTAAATCGTTCGGACAACTGCTGGAAACGCCGAAAAACGATTAAATTTAATTTTTCTTCAAAAATTTATTTTCGTTTTTTTTCGAGTCCAGAATCACATTCTGAACACTATTTTCTTATAAAAATTATTTATGAGACTTACAGAAACTGAGACAAGCAAAATTTCTTTTGATGTAAATCGTTCGGACAACTGCTGGAAACGCCGAAAAACGATTAAATTTAATTTTTCTTCAAAAATTTATTTTCGTTTTTTTTCGAGTCCAGAATCACATTCTGAACACTATTTTGTTATAAAAATTATTTGTGAGACTTACAGAAACTGAGACAAGCAAAATTTCTTTTGATGTAAATCGTTCGGACAACTGCTGGAAACGCCGAAAAACGATTAAATTTAATTTTTCTTCAAAAATTTATTTTCGTTTTTTTTCGAGTCCAGAATCACATTCTGAACACTATTTTGTTATAAAAATTATTTGTGAGACTTACAGAAACTGAGACAAGCAAAATTTATTTTGATGTAAATCGTTCGGACAACTGCTGGAAACGCCGAAAAACGATTAAATTTAATTTTTCTTCAAAAATTTATTTTCGTTTTTTTTCGAGTCCAGAATCACATTCTGAACACTATTTTGTTATAAAATATATTTGTGAGGCTTACAGAAACTGAGACAAGCTAAATTTCTTTTGATGTAAATCGTTCGGACAACTGCTGGAAACGCCGAAAAACGATTAAATTTAATTTTTCTTCAAAAATTTATTTTCGTTTTTTTTCGAGTCCAGAATCACATTCTGAACACTATTTTGTTATTAAAATTATTTGTGAGACTTACAGAAACTGAGACAAGCAAAATTTCTTTTGATGTAAATCGTTCGTACAACCGCTGGAAACGCCGAAAAACGATTAAATTTCATTTTTCTTCAAAAATTTATTTTCGTTTTTTTTCTAATCCAGAATCATATTCTGAACACTATTTTGTTATAAAAATTATTTGTGAGACTTACAGAAACTGAGACAAGCAAAATTTCTTTTGATGTAAATCGTTCGGACAACTGCTGGAAACGCCGAAAAACGATTAAATTTCATTTTTCTTCAAAAATTTATTTTCGTTTTTTTTTCGAGTCCAGAATCACATTCTGGAACACTATTTTGTTATAAAAATTATTTGTGAGACTTACAGAAACTGAGACAAGCAAAATTTCTTTTGATGTAAACCGTTCGGACAACTGCTGGATACGCCGAAAAACGATTAAATTTAATTTTTCTTCAAAAATTTATTTTCGTTTTTTTTCGAGTCTTGAATCCCATTCTGAACACTATTTTGTTATAAAAATTATTTGTGAGACTTACAGAAACTGAGACAAGCAAAATTTCTTTTGATGTAAATCGGTCGGACAACTGCCGGAAACGCCGAAAAACGATTAAATTTAATTTTTCTTCAAAAATTTATTTTCGTTTTTTTTTCGAGTCCAGAATCACATTCTAAAGACTATTTTGTTATAAAATATATTTGTGAGACTTACAGAAATTGAGACAAGCAAAATTTCTTTTGATGTAAATCGTTCGGACAACTGCTGGAAACGCCGAAAAACGATTAAATTTCATTTTTCTTCAAAAATTTATTTTCGTTTTTTTTCGAGTCCAGAATCACATTCTGAACACTATTTTGTTATAAAAATTATTTGTGAGACTTACAGAAACTGAAAACGATTAAATTTATATTTTCTTCAAAAATTAATTTTTGTATTTTCTCAAGTCTTGAATCCCATTCTGAACACTATTTTGTTATAAAAATTATTTGTGAGACTTACAGAAACTGAGACAAGCAAAATTTATTTTGATGTAAATCGTTCGGACAACTGCTGGAAACGCCGAAAAACGATTAAATTTAATTTTTCTTCAAAAATTTATTTTCGTTTTTTTCGAGTCCAGAATCACATTCTGAACACTATAAACTATAAAAATTATTTGTGAGACTTACAGAAACTAAGACAAGCAAAATTTCTTTCGATGTAAATCGTTCGGACAACTGCTGGAAACGCCGAAAAACGATTAAATTTAATTTTTCTTCAAAAATTTATTTTCGTTTTTTTTTCGAGTCTTGAATCCCATTCTGAACACTATTTTGTTATAAAAATTATTTGTGAGACTTACAGAAACTGAGACAAGCAAAATTTCTTTTGATGTAAATCGTTCGGACAACTGCTGGAAACGCCGAAAAACGATTAAACTTAATTTTTCTTTAAAAATTTATTTTCGTTTTTTTTCGAGTACAGAATCACATTCTAAACACTATTTTGTTATAAAATATATTTGAGAGACTTACAGAAACTGAGACAAGCAAAATTTCTTTTGATGTAAATCGTTCGGACAACTGCTGGAAACGCCGAAAAACGATTAAATTTAATTTTTCTTCAAAAATTTATTTTCGTTTTTTTTCGAGTCCAGAATCACATTCTGAACACTATTTTCTTATAAAAATTATTTATGAGACTTACAGAAACTGAGACAAGCAAAATTTCTTTTGATGTAAATCGTTCGGACAACTGCTGGAAACGCCGAAAAACGATTAAATTTAATTTTTCTTCAAAAATTTATTTTCGTTTTTTTTCGAGTCCAGAATCACATTCTGAACACTATTTTGTTATAAAAATTATTTGTGAGACTTACAGAAACTGAGACAAGCAAAATTTCTTTTGATGTAAATCGTTCGGACAACTGCTGGAAACGCCGAAAAACGATTAAATTTAATTTTTCTTCAAAAATTTATTTTCGTTTTTTTTCGAGTCCAGAATCACATTCTGAACACTATTTTGTTATAAAAATTATTTGTGAGACTTACAGAAACTGAGACAAGCAAAATTTATTTTGATGTAAATCGTTCGGACAACTGCTGGAAACGCCGAAAAACGATTAAATTTAATTTTTCTTCAAAAATTTATTTTCGTTTTTTTTCGAGTCCAGAATCACATTCTGAACACTATTTTGTTATAAAATATATTTGTGAGACTTACAGAAACTGAGACAAGCTAAATTTCTTTTGATGTAAATCGTTCGGACAACTGCTGGAAACGCCGAAAAACGATTAAATTTAATTTTTCTTCAAAAATTTATTTTCGTTTTTTTTCGAGTCCAGAATCACATTCTGAACACTATTTTGTTATTAAAATTATTTGTGAGACTTACAGAAACTGAGACAAGCAAAATTTCTTTTGATGTAAATCGTTCGTACAACCGCTGGAAACGCCGAAAAACGATTAAATTTAATTTTTCTTCAAAAATTTATTTTCGAATTTTTTCAAGTCCAGAATCACATTCTGAACACTATTTGGTTATAAAAATTATTTGTGAGACTTACAGAAACTGAAACAAGCAAAATTTCTTTTGATGTAAATCGTTCGGACAACTGCTGGAAACGCCGAAAAACGATTAAATTTAATTTTTCTTCAAAAATTTATTTTCGTTTTTTTTCAAGTCCAGAATCACATTCTGAACACTATTTGGTTATACAAATTATTTGTGACACTTACAGAAACTGAAAACGAATAAATTTATATTTTCTTCAAAAATTTATTTTCGTATTTTTTCAAGTCCAGAATCACATTCTGAACACTATTTGGTTATAAAAATTATTTGTGAGACTTACAGAAACTGAAACAAGCAAAATTTCTTTTGATGTAAATCGTTCGGACAAGTGCTGGAAACGCCGAAAAACGATTAAATTTAATTTTTCTGCAAAAATTTATTTTCGTATTTTTTCAAGTCCAGAATCACATTCTGAACACTATTTGGTTATAAAAATTATTTGTGAGACTTACAGAAACTGAGACAAGCAAAATTTCTATTGATGTGAATCGTTCGTACAACTGCTGGAAACGCCGAAAAACGATTAAATTTAATTTTTCTTCAAAAATTTATTTTCGTAATTTTTCAAGTTCAGAATCATATTCTGAACACCATTTGGTTATAAAAATGATTTGTGAGACTTACAGAAACTGAAAACGAATAAATTTATATTTTCTTTAAAAATTTATTTTCGTATTTTTTCAAGTCCAGAATCACATTCTGAACACTATTTGGCTAAAAAAATTATTTGTGAGACTTACAGAAACTGAGACATGCAAAATTTCTTTTGATGTGAATTGTTCGTACAACTGCTGGAAACGCCGAAAAACGATTAAATTTAATTTTTCTTCAAAAATTTATTTTCGTAATTTTTCAAGTCCAGAATCACATTCTGAACACCATTTGGTTATAAAAATAATTTGTGAGACTTATAGAAACTGAAAACGAATAAATTTATATTTTCTTCAAAAATTTATTTTCGTATTTTTTCAAGTCCAGAATCACATTCTGAACACTATTTGGTTTTAAAAATTATTTGTGAGACTTACAGAAACTGAAAACGATTAAATTTATATTTTCTTCAAAAATTTATTTTTGTATTTTTTTAAGTCTAGAATCACATTCTAAACACTATTTGTTCATAAAAATTATTTGTGAGACTTACAGAAACTGAAAACGATTATATTTATATTTTCTTCAAAAATTTATTTTTGTATTTTTTCGAGTCTAGAATCCCATTCTGAACACTATTTGGTTGTAAAAATTATTTGTGAGACTTACAGAAACAGAGACAAGCAAAATTTCTTTCGAAGTAAATCGTTCGAACAATTGCTGGAAACGCCGAAAAACGACTAAATTTAATTTTTCTTCAAAAATTTATTTTGTTTTTTTTTCAAGTCTAGAGTCCCATTCTGAACACTATTTGGTTATAAAAATTATTTGTGAAACTTACAGAAACTGAGACAAGCAAAATTTATTTTGATGTAAATCGTTCGGACAACTGCTGGAAACGCCGAAAAACGATTAAATTTTATTTTTCTTCAAAAATTTATTTTCGTTTTTTTTCGAGTCCAGAATCACATTCTGAACACTATTTTGTTATAAAAATTATTTGTGAGACTTACAGAAACTGAGACAAGCAAAATTTCTTTTGATGTAAATCGTTCGGACAACTGCTTGAAACGCCGAAAAACGATTAAATTTCATTTTTCTTCAAGAATTTATTTTCGTTTTTTTTCGAGTCCAGAATCACATTCTGAACACTATTTTGTTATAAAAATTATTTGTGAGACTTACAGAAACTGAGACAAGCAAAATTTCTTTTGATGTAAATCGTTCGGACAACTGCTGGAAACGCTGAAAAACGATTAAATTTAATTTTTCTTCAAAAATTTATTTTCGTTTTTTTTCGAGTCCAGAATCACATTCTGAACACTTTTTTGTTATAAAAATTATTTGTGAGACTTACAGAAACTAAGACAAGCAAAATTTCTTTCGATTTTAATCGTTCGGACAACTGCTGGAAACGCCGAGAAACGATTAAATTTAATTTTTCTTTAAAAATTTATTTTCGTTTTTTTCGAGTCCAGAATCACATTCTGAACACTATTTTGTTATAAAAATTATTTGTGAGACTTACAGAAACTGAGACAAGCAAAATTTCTTTTGATGTAAATCGTTCGGACAACTGCTGGAAACGCCGAGAAACGATTAAATTTAATTTTTCTTTAAAAATTTATTTTCGTTTTTTTCGAGTCCAGAATCACATTCTGAACACTATTTTGTTATAAAAATTATTTGTGAGACTTACAGAAACTGAGACAAGCAAAATTTCTATTGATGTAAATCGTTCGGACAACTGCTAGAAACGCCGAAAAACGATTAAATTTAATTTTTCTTCAAAAATTTATTTTTGTTTTTTTTGAGTCTAGAATCCCATTCTGAACACTATTTGTTTATAAAAATTATTTGTGAGACTTACAGAAACTGAAAACGATTAAATTTATATTTTCTTCAAAAATTAAAATTTGTATTTTTTCAAGTCTTGAATCCCATTCTGAACACTATTTTGTTATAAAAATTATTTGTGAGACTTACAGAAACTGAGACAAGCAAAATTTATTTTGATGTAAATCGTTCGGACAACTGCTGGAAACGCCGAAAAACGATTAAATTTAATTTTTCTTCAAAAATTTATTTTCGTTTTTTTTCGAGTCCAGAATCACATTCTGAACACTATTTTGTTATAAAATATATTTGTGAGACTTACAGAAACTGAGACAAGCAAAATTTCTTTTGATGTAAATCGTTCGGACAACTGCTGGAAACGCCGAAAAACGATTAAATTTAATTTTTCTTCAAAAATTTATTTTCGTTTTTTTTTCGAGTCTTGAATCCCATTCTGAACACTATTTTGTCATAAAAATTATTTGTGAGACTTACAGAAACTGAGACAAGCAAAATTTCTTTTGATGTAAATCGTTCGGAGAACTGCTGGAAACGCCGAAATACGATTAAATTTCATTTTTCTTCAAAAATTTATTTTCGTTTTTTTTCGAGTCCAGAATCACATTCTAGAACACTATTTTGTTATAAAAATTATTTGTGAGACTTACAGAAACTGAGACAAGCAAAATTTCTTTTGATGTAAATCGTTCGGACAACTGCTGGAAACGCCGAAAAACGATTAAATTTAATTTTTCGTCAAAAATTTATTTTCGTTTTTTTTTTCGAGTCCAGAATCACATTCTAAACACTATTTTGTTATAAAATATATTTGTGAGACTTACAGAGACTGAGACAAGCAAAATTTCTTTTGATGTAAATCGTTCGGACAACTGCTGGAAACGCCGAGAAACGATTAAATTTAATTTTTCTTCAAAAATTTATTTTCGTTTTTTTTCGAGTCCAGAATCACATTCTGAACACTATTTTGTTATAAAAATTATTTGTGAGACTTACAGAAACTGAGACAAGCAAAATTTCTTTTGATGTAAATCGTTCGGACAACTGCTGGAAACGACGAAAAACGATTAAATTTCATTTTTCTTCAAAAATTTATTTTCGTTTTTTTTTCGAGTCTTGAATCCCATTCTGAACACTATTTTGTTATAAAAATTATTTGTGAGACTTGTAGAAACTGAGACAAGCAAAATTTCTTTTGATGTAAATCTTTCGGACAACTGCTGGAAACGCCGAAAAACGATTAAATTTAATTTTTCTTCAAAAATTTATTTTCGTTTTTTTTCGAGTCCAGAAACACATTCTGAACACTATTTTGTTATAAAAATTATTTGTGAGACTTACAGAAGCTGAGACAAGCAAAATTTCTTTTGATGTAAATCGTTCGGACAACTGCTGGAAACGCCGAAAAACGATTAAATTTAATTTTTCTTCAAAAATTTATTTTCGTTTTTTTTCGAGTCCAGAAACACATTCTGAACACTATTTTGTTATAAAAATTATTTGTGAGACTTACAGAAGCTGAGACAAGCAAAATTTATTTTGATGTAAATCGTTCGGACAACTGCTGGAAACGCCGAAAAACGATTAAATTTAATTTTTCGTCAAAAATTTATTTTCGTTTTTTTTCGAGTCCAGAATCACATTCTGAACACTATTTTGTTATAAAATATATTTGTGAAACTTACAGAAACTAAGACAAGCAAAATTTCTTTTGATGTAAATCGTTCGGACAACTGCTGGAAACGCCGAAAAACGATTAAATTTCATTTTTCTTCAAAAATTTATTTTCGTTTTTTTTCGAGTCCAGAATCACATTCTGAACACTATTTTGTTATTAAAATTATTTGTGAGACTTACAGAAACTGAGACAAGCAAAATTTCTTTTGATGTAAATTGTTCGTACAACCGCTGGAAACGCCGAAAAACGATTAAATTTAATTTTTCTTCAAAAATTTATTTTCGAATTTTTTCAAGTCCAGAATCACATTCTGAACACTATTTAGTTATAAAAATTATTTGTGAGACTTACAGAAACTGAAACAAGCAAAATTTTTTTTGATGTAAATCGTTCGGACAACTGCTGGAAACGCCGAAAAACGATTAAATTTAATTTTTCTTCAAAAATTTATTTTCGTTTTTTTTCAAGTCCAGAATCACATTCTGAACACTATTTGGTTATACAAATTATTTGTGACACTTACAGAAACTGAAAACGAATAAATTTATATTTTCTTCAAAAATTTATTTTCGTATTTTTTCAAGTCCAGAATCACATTCTGAACACTATTTGGTTATAAAAATTATTTGTGAGACTTACAAAAACTGAGACAAGCAAAATTTCTTTTGATGTGAATCATTCGTACAACTGCTGGAAACGCCGAAAAACGATTAAATTTAATTTTTCTTCAAAAATTTATTTTCGTAATTTTTCAAGTCCAGAATCACATTCTAAACACCATTTTGTTATAAAAATAATTTGTGAGACTTACAGGAACTGAAAACGAATAAATTTATATTTTCTTCAAAAATTTATTTTCGTATTTTTTCAAGTCCAGAATCACATTCTGAACACTATTTGGTTATAAAAATTATTTGTGAGACTTACAAAAACTGAGACAAGCAAAATTTCTTTTGATGTGAATCGTTCGTACAACTGCTGGAAACGCCGAAAAACGATTAAATTTCATTTTTCTTCAAAAATTTATTTTCGTAATTTTTCAAGTCCAGAATCATATTCTGAACACCAGTTGGTTATAAAAATAATTTGTGAGACTTACAAAAACTGAAAACGAATAAATTTAATTTTTCTTCAAAAATTTATTTTCGTATTTTTTCAAGTCCAGAATCACATTCTGAACACTATTTGGTTATAAAAATTATTTGTGAGACCCACAGAAACTGAGACAAGCAAAATTTCTTTTGATGTAAATCGTTCGTACAACTGCTGGAAACGCCGAAAAACGATTAAATTTAATTTTTCTTCAAAAATTTATTTTCGTATTTTTTCAAGTCCAGAATCACATTCTGAACACTATTTGGTTATAAAAATTATTTGAGACTTACAGAAACTGAGACAAGCAAAATTTCTTCTGACGTAAATCGTCAACTGCTAGAAACGCCGAAAAGCGATTAAATTTAATTTTTCTTCAAAAATTTATTTTCGAATTTTTTCAAGTCCAGAATCACATTCTGAACACTATTTGGTTATAAAATTTATTTGTGAGACTTACAGAAACTGAAACAAGCAAAATTTCTTTTGATGTAAATCGTTCGGACAACTGCTGGAAACGCCGAAAAACGATTAAATTTAATTTTTCTTTAAAAATTTATTTTCGTTTTTTTTCAAGTCCAGAATCACATTCTGAACACTATTTGGTTATACAAATTATTTGTGAGACTTACAGAAACTGAAAACGAATAAATTTATATTTTCTTCAAAAATTTATTTTCGTATTTTTTCAAGTCCAGAATCACATTCTGAACACTATTTGGTTATAAAAATTATTTGTGAGACTTACAGAAACTGAGACAAGCAAAATTTCTTTTGACGTAAATCGTTCGTACAACTGCTGGAAACGCCGAAAAACGATTAAATTTAATTTTTCTTCAAAAATTTATTATCGTATTTTTTTCAAGTCCAGAATCACGCTCTGAACACTATTTGGTTATAAAAATTATTTGTGAGACTTACAGAAACTGAGACAAGCAAAATTTCTTTTGACGTAAATCGTTCGTACAACTGCTGGAAACGCCGAAAAACGATTAAATTTAATTTTTCTTCAAAAATTTATTATCGTATTTTTTTCAAGTCCAGAATCACATTCTGAACACTATTTGGTTATAAAAATTATTTGTGAGACCCACAGAAACTGAGACAAGCAAAATTTCTTTTGATGTAAATCGTTCGTACAACTGCTGGAAACGCCGAAAAACGATTAAATTTAATTTTTCTTCAAAAATTTATTTTCGTATTTTTCAAGTCCAGAATCACATTCTGAACACTATTTGGTTATAAAAATTATTTGAGACTTACAGAAACTGAGACAAGCAAATTTTCTTTTGACGTAAATCGTTCGTACAACTGCTGGAAACGCCGAAAAACGATTAAATTTAATTTTTCTTCAAAATTTTATTTTCGAATTTTTTCAAGTCCAGAATCACATTCTGAACACTATTTGGTTATAAAAATTATTTGTGAGACTTACAGAAACTGAAACAAGCAAAATTTCTTTTGATGTAAATCGTTCGTACAACCGCTGGAAACGCCGAAAAACGATTAAATTTAATTTTTCTTCAAAAATTTATTTTCGAATTTTCTCAAGTCCAGAATCACATTCTGAACACTATTTGGTTATAAAAATTATTTGTGAGACTTACAGAAACTGAAACATGCAAAATTTCTTTTGATGTAAATCGTTCGGACAACTGCTGGAAACGCCGAAAAACGATTAAATTTAATTTTTCTTCAAAAATTTATTTTCGTTTTTTTTCAAGTCCAGAATCACATTCTGAACACTATTTGGTTATACAAATTATTTGTGACACTTACAGAAACTGAAAACGAATAAATTTAAATTTTCTTCAAAAATTTATTTTCGTATTTTTTCAAGTCCAGAATCACATTCTGAATACTATTTGGTTATAAAAATTATTTGTCAGACTTACAGAAACTGAAACAAGCAAAATTTCTTTTGATGTAAATCGTTCGGACAACTGCTGGAAACGCCGAGAAACGATTAAATTTAATTTTTCTTCAAAAATTTATTTTCGTTTTTTTTCGAGTCCAGAATCACATTCTGAACACTATTTTGTTATAAAAATTATTTGTGAGACTTACAGAAACTGAGACAAGCAAAATTTCTTTTGATGTAAATCGTTCGGACAACTGCTGGAAACGACGAAAAACGATTAAATTTCATTTTTCTTCAAAAATTTATTTTCGTTTTTTTTTTCGAGTCTTGAATCCCATTCTGAACACTATTTTGTTATAAAAATTATTTGTGAGACTTACAGAAACTGAGACAAGCAAAATTTCTTTTGATGTAAATCTTTCGGACAACTGCTGGAAACGCCGAAAAACGATTAAATTTAATTTTTCTTCAAAAATTTATTTTCGTTTTTTTTCGAGTCCAGAAACACATTCTGAACACTATTTTGTTATAAAAATTATTTGTGAGACTTACAGAAGCTGAGACAAGCAAAATTTCTTTTGATGTAAATCGTTCGGACAACTGCTGGAAACGCCGAAAAACGATTAAATTTAATTTTTCTTCAAAAATTTATTTTCGTTTTTTTTCGAGTCCAGAAACACATTCTGAACACTATTTTGTTATAAAAATTATTTGTGAGACTTACAGAAGCTGAGACAAGCAAAATTTATTTTGATATAAATCGTTCGGACAACTGCTGGAAACGCCGAAAAACGATTAAATTTAATTTTTCGTCAAAAATTTATTTTCGTTTTTTTTCGAGTCCAGAATCACATTCTGAACACTATTTTGTTATAAAATATATTTGTGAAACTTACAGAAACTAAGACAAGCAAAATTTCTTTTGATGTAAATCGTTCGGACAACTGCTGGAAACGCCGAAAAACGATTAAATTTCATTTTTCTTCAAAAATTTATTTTCGTTTTTTTTCGAGTCCAGAATCACATTCTGAACACTATTTTGTTATTAAAATTATTTGTGAGACTTACAGAAACTGAGACAAGCAAAATTTCTTTTGATGTAAATTGTTCGTACAACCGCTGGAAACGCCGAAAAACGATTAAATTTAATTTTTCTTCAAAAATTTATTTTCGAATTTTTTCAAGTCCAGAATCACATTCTGAACACTATTTAGTTATAAAAATTATTTGTGAGACTTACAGAAACTGAAACAAGCAAAATTTTTTTTGATGTAAATCGTTCGGACAACTGCTGGAAACGCCGAAAAACGATTAAATTTAATTTTTCTTCAAAAATTTATTTTCGTTTTTTTTCAAGTCCAGAATCACATTCTGAACACTATTTGGTTATACAAATTATTTGTGACACTTACAGAAACTGAAAACGAATAAATTTATATTTTCTTCAAAAATTTATTTTCGTATTTTTTCTAGTCCAGAATCACATTCTGAACACTATTTGGTTATAAAAATTATTTGTGAGACTTACAAAAACTGAGACAAGCAAAATTTCTTTTGATGTGAATCATTCGTACAACTGCTGGAAACGCCGAAAAACGATTAAATTTAATTTTTCTTCAAAAATTTATTTTCGTTTTTTTTCAAGTCCAGAATCACATTCTGAACACTATTTGGTTATACAAATTATTTGTGACACTTACAGAAACTGAAAACGAATAAATTTATATTTTCTTCAAAAATTTATTTTCGTATTTTTTCAAGTCCAGAATCACATTCTGAACACTATTTGGTTATAAAAATTATTTGTGAGACTTACAGAAACTGAAACAAGCAAAATTTCTTTTGATGTAAATCGTTCGTACAACCGCTGGAAACGCCGAAAAACGATTAAATTTAATTTTTCTTCAAAAATTTATTTTCGAATTTTTTCAAGTCCAGAATCACATTCTGAACACTATTTGGTTATAAAAATTATTTGTGAGACTTACAGAAACTGAAACAAGCAAAATTTCTTTTGATGTAAATCGTTCGGACAACTGCTGGAAACGCCGAAAAACGATTAAATTTAATTTTTCTTCAAAAATTTATTTTCGTTTTTTTTCAAGTCCAGAATCACATTCTGAACACTATTTGGTTATACAAATTATTTGTGACACTTACAGAAACTGAAAACGAATAAATTTAAATTTTCTTCAAAAATTTATTTTCGTATTTTTTCAAGTCCAGAATCACATTCTGAACACTATTTGGTTATAAAAATTATTTGTGAGACTTACAGAAACTGAAACAAGCAAAATTTCTTTTGACGTAAATCGTTCGTACAACTGCTGGAAACGCCGAAAAACGATTAAATTTAATTTTTCTTCAAAAATTTATTATCGTATTTTTTTCAAGTCCAGAATCACATTCTGAACACTATTTGGTTATAAAAATTATTTGTGAGACCCACAGAAACTGAGACAAGCAAAATTTCTTTTGATGTAAATCGTTCGTACAACTGCTGGAAACGCCGAAAAACGTTTAAATTTAATTTTTCTTCAAAAATTTATTTTCGTATTTTTCAAGTCCAGAATCACATTCTGAACACTATTTGGTTATAAAAATTATTTGAGACTTACAGAAACTGAGACAAGCAAATTTTCTTTTGACGTAAATCGTTCGTACAACTGCTGGAAACGCCGAAAAACGATTAAATTTAATTTTTCTTCAAAAATTTATTTTCGAATTTTTTCAAGTCCAGAATCACATTCTGAACACTATTTGGTTATAAAAATTATTTGTGAGACTTACAGAAACTGAAACAAGCAAAATTTCTTTTGATGTAAATCGTTCGTACAACCGCTGGAAACGCCGAAAAACGATTAAATTTAATTTTTCTTCAAAAATTTATTTTCGAATTATTTCAAGTCCAGAATCACATTCTGAACACTATTTGGTTATAAAAATTATTTGTGAGACTTACAGAAACTGAAACAAGCAAAATTTCTTTTGATGTAAATCGTTCGGACAACTGCTGGAAACGCCGAAAAACGATTAAATTTAATTTTTCTTCAAAAATTTATTTTCGTTTTTTTTCAAGTCCAGAATCACATTCTGAACACTATTTGGTTATTTAAATTATTTGTGACACTTACAGAAACTGAAAACGAATAAATTTATATTTTCTTCAAAAATTTATTTTCGTATTTTTTCAAGTCCAGAATCACATTCTGAACACTATTTGGTTATAAAAATTATTTGTGAGACTTACAGAAACTGAAACAAGCAAAATTTCTTTTGATGTAAATCGTTCGGACAACTGCTGGAAACGCCGAAAAACGATTAAATTTAATTTTTCTTCAAAAATTTATTTTCGTATTTTTTCAAGTCCAGAATGACATTCTGAACACTATTTGGTTATAAAAATTATTTGTGAGACTTGCAGAAACTGAAACAAGCAAAATTTCTTTTGATGTAAATCGTTCGTACAACCGCTGGAAACGCCGAAAAACGATTAAATTTAATTTTTCTTCAAAAATTTATTTTCGAATTTTTTCAAGTCCAGAATCACATTCTGAACACTATTTGGTTATAAAAATTATTTGTGAGACCCACAGAAACTGAGACAAGCAAAATTTCTTTTGATGTAAATCGTTCGTACAACTGCTGGAAACGCCGAAAAACGATTAAATTTAATTTTTCTTCAAAAATTTATTTTCGTATTTTTCAAGTCCAGAATCACATTCTGAACACTATTTGGTTATAAAAATTATTTGAGACTTACAGAAACTGAGACAAGCAAATTTTCTTTTGACGTAAATCGTTCGTACAACTGCTGGAAACGCCGAAAAACGATTAAATTTAATTTTTCTTCAAAATTTTATTTTCGAATTTTTTCAAGTCCAGAATCACATTCTGAACACTATTTGGTTATAAAAATTATTTGTGAGACTTACAGAAACTGAAACAAGCAAAATTTCTTTTGATGTAAATCGTTCGTACAACCGCTGGAAACGCCGAAAAACGATTAAATTTAATTTTTCTTCAAAAATTTATTTTCGAATTTTTTCAAGTCCAGAATCACATTCTGAACACTATTTGGTTATAAAAATTATTTGTGAGACTTACAGAAACTGAAACATGCAAAATTTCTTTTGATGTAAATCGTTCGGACAACTGCTGGAAACGCCGAAAAACGATTAAATTTAATTTTTCTTCAAAAATTTATTTTCGTTTTTTTTCAAGTCCAGAATCACATTCTGAACACTATTTCGTTATACAAATTATTTGTGACACTTACAGAAACTGAAAACGAATAAATTTAAATTTTCTTCAAAAATTTATTTTCGTATTTTTTCAAGTCCAGAATCACATTCTGAACACTATTTGGTTATAAAAATTATTTGTGAGACTTACAGAAACTGAAACAAGCAAAATTTCTTTTGACGTAAATCGTTCGTACAACTGCTGGAAACGCCGAAAAACGATTAAATTTAATTTTTCTTCAAAAATTTATTATCGTATTTTTTTCAAGTCCAGAATCACATTCTGAACACTATTTGGTTATAAAAATTATTTGTGAGACCCACAGAAACTGAGACAAGCAAAATTTCTTTTGATGTAAATCGTTCGTACAACTGCTGGAAACGCCGAAAAACGTTTAAATTTAATTTTTCTTCAAAAATTTATTTTCGTATTTTTCAAGTCCAGAATCACATTCTGAACACTATTTGGTTATAAAAATTATTTGAGACTTACAGAAACTGAGACAAGCAAATTTTCTTTTGACGTAAATCGTTCGTACAACTGCTGGAAACGCCGAAAAACGATTAAATTTAATTTTTCTTCAAAAATTTATTTTCGAATTTTTTCAAGTCCAGAATCACATTCTGAACACTATTTGGTTATAAAAATTATTTGTGAGACTTACAGAAACTGAAACAAGCAAAATTTCTTTTGATGTAAATCGTTCGTACAACCGCTGGAAACGCCGAAAAACGATTAAATTTAATTTTTCTTCAAAAATTTATTTTCGAATTTTTTCAAGTCCAGAATCACATTCTGAACACTATTTGGTTATAAAAATTATTTGTGAGACTTACAGAAACTGAAACAAGCAAAATTTCTTTTGATGTAAATCGTTCGGACAACTGCTGGAAACGCCGAAAAACGATTAAATTTAATTTTTCTTCAAAAATTTATTTTCGTTTTTTTTCGAGTCCAGAAACACATTCTGAACACTATTTTGTTATAAAAATTATTTGTGAGACTTACAGAAGCTGAGACAAGCAAAATTTATTTTGATGTAAATCGTTCGGACAACTGCTGGAAACGCCGAAAAACGATTAAATTTAATTTTTCGTCAAAAATTTATTTTCGTTTTTTTTCGAGTCCAGAATCACATTCTGAACACTATTTTGTTATAAAATATATTTGTGAAACTTACAGAAACTAAGACAAGCAAAATTTCTTTTGATGTAAATCGTTCGGACAACTGCTGGAAACGCCGAAAAACGATTAAATTTCATTTTTCTTCAAAAATTTATTTTCGTTTTTTTTCGAGTCCAGAATCACATTCTGAACACTATTTTGTTATTAAAATTATTTGTGAGACTTACAGAAACTGAGACAAGCAAAATTTCTTTTGATGTAAATTGTTCGTACAACCGCTGGAAACGCCGAAAAACGATTAAATTTAATTTTTCTTCAAAAATTTATTTTCGAATTTTTTCAAGTCCAGAATCACATTCTGAACACTATTTAGTTATAAAAATTATTTGTGAGACTTACAGAAACTGAAACAAGCAAAATTTTTTTTGATGTAAATCGTTCGGACAACTGCTGGAAACGCCGAAAAACGATTAAATTTAATTTTTCTTCAAAAATTTATTTTCGTTTTTTTTCAAGTCCAGAATCACATTCTGAACACTATTTGGTTATAAAAATTATTTGTGAGACTTACAGAAACTGAAAACGAATAAATTTATATTTTCTTCAAAAATTTATTTTCGTATTTTTTCAAGTCCAGAATCACATTCTGAACACTATTTGGTTATAAAAATTATTTGTGAGACTTACAAAAACTGAGACAAGCAAAATTTCTTTTGATGTGAATCATTCGTACAACTGCTGGAAACGCCGAAAAACGATTAAATTTAATTTTTCTTCAAAAATTTATTTTCGTAATTTTTCAAGTCCAGAATCACATTCTGAACACCATTTTGTTAAAAAAATAAGTTGTGAGACTTACAGGAACTGAAAACGAATAAATTTATATTTTCTTCAAAAATTTATTTTCGTATTTTTTCAAGTCCAGAATCACATTCTGAACACTATTTGGTTATAAAAATTATTTGTGAGACTTACAAAAACTGAGACAAGCAAAATTTCTTTTGATGTGAATCGTTCGTACAACTGCTGGAAACGCCGAAAAACGATTAAATTTCATTTTTCTTCAAAAATTTATTTTCGTAATTTTTCAAGTCCAGAATCATATTCTGAACACCAGTTGGTTATAAAAATAATTTGTGAGACTTACAAAAACTGAAAACGAATAAATTTAATTTTTCTTCAAAAATTTATTTTCGTATTTTTTCAAGTCCAGAATCACATTCTGAACACTATTTGGTTATAAAAATTATTTGTGAGACCCACAGAAACTGAGACAAGCAAAATTTCTTTTGATGTAAATCGTTCGTACAACTGCTGGAAACGCCGAAAAACGATTAAATTTAATTTTTCTTCAAAAATTTATTTTCGTATTTTTTCAAGTCCAGAATCACATTCTGAACACTATTTGGTTATAAAAATTATTTGAGACTTACAGAAACTGAGACAAGCAAAATTTCTTCTGACGTAAATCGTCAACTGCTAGAAACGCCGAAAAGCGATTAAATTTAATTTTTCTTCAAAAATTTATTTTCGAATTTTTTCAAGTCCAGAATCACATTCTGAACACTATTTGGTTATAAAATTTATTTGTGAGACTTACAGAAACTGAAACAAGCAAAATTTCTTTTGATGTAAATCGTTCGGACAACTGCTGGAAACGCCGAAAAACGATTAAATTTAATTTTTCTTTAAAAATTTATTTTCGTTTTTTTTCAAGTCCAGAATCACATTCTGAACACTATTTGGTTATACAAATTATTTGTGAGACTTACAGAAACTGAAAACGAATAAATTTATATTTTCTTCAAAAATTTATTTTCGTATTTTTTCAAGTCCAGAATCACATTCTGAACACTATTTGGTTATAAAAATTATTTGTGAGACTTACAGAAACTGAGACAAGCAAAATTTCTTTTGACGTAAATCGTTCGTACAACTGCTGGAAACGCCGAAAAACGATTAAATTTAATTTATCTTCAAAAATTTATTATCGTATTTTTTTCAAGTCCAGAATCACGCTCTGAACACTATTTGGTTATAAAAATTATTTGTGAGACTTACAGAAACTGAGACAAGCAAAATTTCTTTTGACGTAAATCGTTCGTACAACTGCTGGAAACGCCGAAAAACGATTAAATTTAATTTTTCTTCAAAAATTTATTATCGTATTTTTTTCAAGTCCAGAATCACATTCTGAACACTATTTGGTTATAAAAATTATTTGTGAGACCCACAGAAACTGAGACAAGCAAAATTTCTTTTGATGTAAATCGTTCGTACAACTGCTGGAAACGCCGAAAAACGATTAAATTTAATTTTTCTTCAAAAATTTATTTTCGTATTTTTCAAGTCCAGAATCACATTCTGAACACTATTTGGTTATAAAAATTATTTGAGACTTACAGAAACTGAGACAAGCAAATTTTCTTTTGACGTAAATCGTTCGTACAACTGCTGGAAACGCCGAAAAACGATTAAAATTAATTTTTCTTCAAAATTTTATTTTCGAATTTTTTCAAGTCCAGAATCACATTCTGAACACTATTTGGTTATAAAAATTATTTGTGAGACTTACAGAAACTGAAACAAGCAAAATTTCTTTTGATGTAAATCGTTCGTACAACCGCTGGAAACGCCGAAAAACGATTAAATTTAATTTTTCTTCAAAAATTTATTTTCGAATTTTCTCAACTCCAGAATCACATTCTGAACACTATTTGGTTATAAAAATTATTTGTGAGACTTACAGAAACTGAAACATGCAAAATTTCTTTTGATGTAAATCGTTCGGACAACTGCTGGAAACGCCGAAAAACGATTAAATTTAATTTTTCTTCAAAAATTTATTTTCGTTTTTTTTCAAGTCCAGAATCACATTCTGAACACTATTTGGTTATACAAATTATTTGTGACACTTACAGAAACTGAAAACGAATAAATTTAAATTTTCTTCAAAAATTTATTTTCGTATTTTTTCAAGTCCAGAATCACATTCTGAATACTATTTGGTTATAAAAATTATTTGTCAGACTTACAGAAACTGAAACAAGCAAAATTTCTTTTGACGTAAATCGTTCGTACAACTGCTGGAAACGCCGAAAAACGATTAAATTTTATTTTTCTTCAAAAATTTATTATCGTATTTTTTTCAAGTCCAGAATCACATTCTGAACACTATTTGGTTATAAAAATTATTTGTGAGACCCACAGAAACTGAGACAAGCAAAATTTCTTTTGATGTAAATCGTTCGTACAACTGCTGGAAACGCTGAAAAACGTTTAAATTTAATTTTTCTTCAAAAATTTATTTTCGTATTTTTCAAGTCCAGAATCACATTCTGAACACTATTTGGTTATAAAAATTATTTGAGACTTACAGAAACTGAGACAAGCAAATTTTCTTTTGACGTAAATCGTTCGTACAACTGCTGGAAACGCCGAAAAACGATTAAATTTAATTTTTCTTCAAAAATTTATTTTCGAATTTTTTCAAGTCCAGAATCACATTCTGAACACTATTTGGTTATAAAAATTATTTGTGAGACTTACAGAAACTGAAACAAGCAAAATTTCTTTTGATGTAAATCGTTCGTACAACCGCTGGAAACGCCGAAAAACGATTAAATTTAATTTTTCTTCAAAAATTTATTTTCGAATTTTTTCAAGTCCAGAATCACATTCTGAACACTATTTGGTTATAAAAATTATTTGTGAGACTTACAGAAACTGAAACAAGCAAAATTTCTTTTGATGTAAATCGTTCGGACAACTGCTGGAAACGCCGAGAAACGATTAAATTTAATTTTTCTTCAAAAATTTATTTTCGTTTTTTTTCGAGTCCAGAATCACATTCTGAACACTATTTTGTTATAAAAATTATTTGTGAGACTTACAGAAACTGAGACAAGCAAAATTTCTTTTGATGTAAATCGTTCGGACAACTGCTGGAAACGACGAAAAACGATTAAATTTCATTTTTCTTCAAAAATTTATTTTCGTTTTTTTTTTCGAGTCTTGAATCCCATTCTGAACACTATTTTGTTATAAAAATTATTTGTGAGACTTACAGAAACTGAGACAAGCAAAATTTCTTTTGATGTAAATCTTTCGGACAACTGCTGGAAACGCCGAAAAACGATTAAATTTAATTTTTCTTCAAAAATTTATTTTCGTTTTTTTTCGAGTCCAGAAACACATTCTGAACACTATTTTGTTATAAAAATTATTTGTGAGACTTACAGAAGCTGAGACAAGCAAAATTTCTTTTGATGTAAATCGTTCGGACAACTGCTGGAAACGCCGAAAAACGATTAAATTTAATTTTTCTTCAAAAATTTATTTTCGTTTTTTTTCGAGTCCAGAAACACATTCTGAACACTATTTTGTTATAAAAATTATTTGTGAGACTTACAGAAGCTGAGACAAGCAAAATTTATTTTGATATAAATCGTTCGGACAACTGCTGGAAACGCCGAAAAACGATTAAATTTAATTTTTCGTCAAAAATTTATTTTCGTTTTTTTTCGAGTCCAGAATCACATTCTGAACACTATTTTGTTATAAAATATATTTGTGAAACTTACAGAAACTAAGACAAGCAAAATTTCTTTTGATGTAAATCGTTCGGACAACTGCTGGAAACGCCGAAAAACGATTAAATTTCATTTTTCTTCAAAAATTTATTTTCGTTTTTTTTCGAGTCCAGAATCACATTCTGAACACTATTTTGTTATTAAAATTATTTGTGAGACTTACAGAAACTGAGACAAGCAAAATTTCTTTTGATGTAAATTGTTCGTACAACCGCTGGAAACGCCGAAAAACGATTAAATTTAATTTTTCTTCAAAAATTTATTTTCGAATTTTTTCAAGTCCAGAATCACATTCTGAACACTATTTAGTTATAAAAATTATTTGTGAGACTTACAGAAACTGAAACAAGCAAAATTTTTTTTGATGTAAATCGTTCGGACAACTGCTGGAAACGCCGAAAAACGATTAAATTTAATTTTTCTTCAAAAATTTATTTTCGTTTTTTTTCAAGTCCAGAATCACATTCTGAACACTATTTGGTTATACAAATTATTTGTGACACTTACAGAAACTGAAAACGAATAAATTTATATTTTCTTCAAAAATTTATTTTCGTATTTTTTCTAGTCCAGAATCACATTCTGAACACTATTTGGTTATAAAAATTATTTGTGAGACTTACAAAAACTGAGACAAGCAAAATTTCTTTTGATGTGAATCATTCGTACAACTGCTGGAAACGCCGAAAAACGATTAAATTTAATTTTTCTTCAAAAATTTATTTTCGTTTTTTTTCAAGTCCAGAATCACATTCTGAACACTATTTGGTTATACAAATTATTTGTGACACTTACAGAAACTGAAAACGAATAAATTTATATTTTCTTCAAAAATTTATTTTCGTATTTTTTCAAGTCCAGAATCACATTCTGAACACTATTTGGTTATAAAAATTATTTGTGAGACTTACAGAAACTGAAACAAGCAAAATTTCTTTTGATGTAAATCGTTCGTACAACCGCTGGAAACGCCGAAAAACGATTAAATTTAATTTTTCTTCAAAAATTTATTTTCGAATTTTTTCAAGTCCAGAATCACATTCTGAACACTATTTGGTTATAAAAATTATTTGTGAGACTTACAGAAACTGAAACATGCAAAATTTCTTTTGATGTAAATCGTTCGGACAACTGCTGGAAACGCCGAAAAACGATTAAATTTAATTTTTCTTCAAAAATTTATTTTCGTTTTTTTTCAAGTCCAGAATCACATTCTGAACACTATTTGGTTATACAAATTATTTGTGACACTTACAGAAACTGAAAACGAATAAATTTAAATTTTCTTCAAAAATTTATTTTCGTATTTTTTCAAGTCCAGAATCACATTCTGAACACTATTTGGTTATAAAAATTATTTGTGAGACTTACAGAAACTGAAACAAGCAAAATTTCTTTTGACGTAAATCGTTCGTACAACTGCTGGAAACGCCGAAAAACGATTAAATTTAATTTTTCTTCAAAAATTTATTATCGTATTTTTTTCAAGTCCAGAATCACATTCTGAACACTATTTGGTTATAAAAATTATTTGTGAGACCCACAGAAACTGAGACAAGCAAAATTTCTTTTGATGTAAATCGTTCGTACAACTGCTGGAAACGCCGAAAAACGATTAAATTTAATTTTTCTTCAAAAATTTATTTTCGTATTTTTCAAGTCCAGAATCACATTCTGAACACTATTTGGTTATAAAAATTATTTGAGACTTACAGAAACTGAGACAAGCAAATTTTCTTTTGACGTAAATCGTTCGTACAACTGCTGGAAACGCCGAAAAACGATTAAATTTAATTTTTCTTCAAAAATTTATTTTCGAATTTTTTCAAGTCCAGAATCACATTCTGAACACTATTTGGTTATAAAAATTATTTGTGAGACTTACAGAAACTGAAACAAGCAAAATTTCTTTTGATGTAAATCGTTCGTACAACTGCTGGAAACGCCGAAAAACGATTAAATTTAATTTTTCTTCAAAAATTTATTTTCGAATTTTTTCAAGTCCAGAATCACATTCTGAACACTATTTGGTTATAAAAATTATTTGTGAGACTTACAGAAACTGAAACAAGCAAAATTTCTTTTGATGTAAATCGTTCGGACAACTGCTGGAAACGCCGAAAAACGATTAAATTTAATTTTTCTTCAAAAATTTATTTTCGTTTTTTTTCAAGTCCAGAATCACATTCTGAACACTATTTGGTTATTTAAATTATTTGTGACACTTACAGAAACTGAAAACGAATAAATTTATATTTTCTTCAAAAATTTATTTTCGTATTTTTTCAAGTCCAGAATCACATTCTGAACACTATTTGGTTATAAAAATTATTTGTGAGACTTACAGAAACTGAAACAAGCAAAATTTCTTTTGATGTAAATCGTTCGGACAACTGCTGGAAACGCCGAAAAACGATTAAATTTAATTTTTCTTCAAAAATTTATTTTCGTATTTTTTCAAGTCCAGAATGACATTCTGAACACTATTTGGTTATAAAAATTATTTGTGAGACTTGCAGAAACTGAAACAAGCAAAATTTCTTTTGATGTAAATCGTTCGTACAACCGCTGGAAACGCCGAAAAACGATTAAATTTAATTTTTCTTCAAAAATTTATTTTCGAATTTTTTCAAGTCCAGAATCACATTCTGAACACTATTTGGTTATAAAAATTATTTGTGAGACCCACAGAAACTGAGACAAGCAAAATTTCTTTTGATGTAAATCGTTCGTACAACTGCTGGAAACGCCGAAAAACGATTAAATTTAATTTTTCTTCAAAAATTTATTTTCGTATTTTTCAAGTCCAGAATCACATTCTGAACACTATTTGGTTATAAAAATTATTTGAGACTTACAGAAACTGAGACAAGCAAATTTTCTTTTGACGTAAATCGTTCGTACAACTGCTGGAAACGCCGAAAAACGATTAAATTTAATTTTTCTTCAAAATTTTATTTTCGAATTTTTTCAAGTCCAGAATCACATTCTGAACACTATTTGGTTATAAAAATTATTTGTGAGACTTACAGAAACTGAAACAAGCAAAATTTCTTTTGATGTAAATCGTTCGTACAACCGCTGGAAACGCCGAAAAACGATTAAATTTAATTTTTCTTCAAAAATTTATTTTCGAATTTTTTCAAGTCCAGAATCACATTCTGAACACTATTTGGTTATAAAAATTATTTGTGAGACTTACAGAAACTGAAACATGCAAAATTTCTTTTGATGTAAATCGTTCGGACAACTGCTGGAAACGCCGAAAAACGATTAAATTTAATTTTTCTTCAAAAATTTATTTTCGTTTCTTTTCAAGTCCAGAATCACATTCTGAACACTATTTGGTTATACAAATTATTTGTGACACTTACAGAAACTGAAAACGAATAAATTTAAATTTTCTTCAAAAATTTATTTTCGTATTTTTTCAAGTCCAGAATCACATTCTGAACACTATTTGGTTATAAAAATTATTTGTGAGACTTACAGAAACTGAAACAAGCAAAATTTCTTTTGACGTAAATCGTTCGTACAACTGCTGGAAACGCCGAAAAACGATTAAATTTAATTTTTCTTCAAAAATTTATTATCGTATTTTTTTCAAGTCCAGAATCACATTCTGAACACTATTTGGTTATAAAAATTATTTGTGAGACCCACAGAAACTGAGACAAGCAAAATTTCTTTTGATGTAAATCGTTCGTACAACTGCTGGAAACGCCGAAAAACGATTAAATTTAATTTTTCTTCAAAAATTTATTTTCGTATTTTTCAAGTCCAGAATCACATTCTGAACACTATTTGGTTATAAAAATTATTTGAGACTTACAGAAACTGAGACAAGCAAATTTTCTTTTGACGTAAATCGTTCGTACAACTGCTGGAAACGCCGAAAAACGATTAAATTTAATTTTTCTTCAAAAATTTATTTTCGAATTTTTTCAAGTCCAGAATCACATTCTGAACACTATTTGGTTATAAAAATTATTTGTGAGACTTACAGAAACTGAAACAAGCAAAATTTCTTTTGATGTAAATCGTTCGTACAACCGCTGGAAACGCCGAAAAACGATTAAATTTAATTTTTCTTCAAAAATTTATTTTCGAATTTTTTCAAGTCCAGAATCACATTCTGAACACTATTTGGTTATAAAAATTATTTGTGAGACTTACAGAAACTGAAACAAGCAAAATTTCTTTTGATGTAAATCGTTCGGACAACTGCTGGAAACGCCGAAAAACGATTAAATTTAATTTTTTCTTCAAAAATTTATTTTCGTTTTTTTTCAAGTCCAGAATCACATTCTGAACACTATTTGGTTATTTAAATTATTTGTGACACTTACAGAAACTGAAAACGAATAAATTTATATTTTCTTCAAAAATTTATTTTCGTATTTTTTCAAGTCCAGAATCACATTCTGAACACTATTTGGTTATAAAAATTATTTGTGAGACTTACAGAAACTGAAACAAGCAAAATTTCTTTTGATGTAAATCGTTCGGACAACTGCTGGAAACGCCGAAAAACGATTAAATTTAATTTTTCTTCAAAAATTTATTTTCGTATTTTTTCAAGTCCAGAATGACATTCTGAACACTATTTGGTTATAAAAATTATTTGTGAGACTTGCAGAAACTGAAACAAGCAAAATTTCTTTTGATGTAAATCGTTCGTACAACCGCTGGAAACGCCGAAAAACGATTAAATTTAATTTTTCTTCAAAAATTTATTTTCGTTTTTTTTCAAGTCCAGAATCACATTCTGAACACTATTTGGTTATTTAAATTATTTGTGACACTTACAGAAACTGAAAACGAATAAATTTATATTTTCTTCAAAAATTTATTTTCGTATTTTTTCAAGTCCAGAATCACATTCTGAACACTATTTGGTTATAAAAATTATTTGTGAGACTTACAGAAACTGAAACAAGCAAAATTTTTTTTGATGTAAATCGTTCGGACAACTGCTGGAAACGCCGAAAAACGATTAAATTTAATTTTTCTTCAAAAATTTATTTTCGTTTTTTTTCAAGTCCAGAATCACATTCTGAACACTATTTGGTTATACAAATTATTTGTGACACTTACAGAAACTGAAAACGATTAAATTTAATTTTTCTTCAAAAATTTATTTTCGTATTTTTTCAAGTCCAGAATCACATTCTGAACACTATTTGGTTATAAAAATTATTTGTGAGACTTACAAAAACTGAGACAAGCAAAATTTCTTTTGATGTGAATCATTCGTACAACTGCTGGAAACGCCGAAAAACGATTAAATTTAATTTTTCTTCAAAAATTTATTTTCGTAATTTTTCAAGTCCAGAATCACATTCTGAACACCATTTTGTTATAAAAATAATTTGTGAGACTTACAGGAACTGAAAACGAATAAATTTATATTTTCTTCAAAAATTTATTTTCGTATTTTTTCAAGTCCAGAATCACATTCTGAACACTATTTGGTTATAAAAATTATTTGTGAGACTTACAAAAACTGAGACAAGCAAAATTTCTTTTGATGTGAATCGTTCGTACAACTGCTGGAAACGCCGAAAAACGATTAAATTTCATTTTTCTTCAAAAATTTATTTTCGTAATTTTTCAAGTCCAGAATCATATTCTGAACACCAGTTGGTTATAAAAATAATTTGTGAGACTTACAAAAACTGAAAACGAATAAATTTAATTTTTCTTCAAAAATTTATTTTCGTATTTTTTCAAGTCCAGAATCACATTCTGAACACTATTTGGTTATAAAAATTATTTGTGAGACCCACAGAAACTGAGACAAGCAAAATTTCTTTTGATGTAAATCGTTCGTACAACTGCTGGAAACGCCGAAAAACGATTAAATTTAATTTTTCTTCAAAAATTTATTTTCGTATTTTTTCAAGTCCAGAATCACATTCTGAACACTATTTGGTTATAAAAATTATTTGAGACTTACAGAAACTGAGACAAGCAAAATTTCTTCTGACGTAAATCGTCAACTGCTAGAAACGCCGAAAAGCGATTAAATTTAATTTTTCTTCAAAAATTTATTTTCGAATTTTTTCAAGTCCAGAATCACATTCTGAACACTATTTGGTTATAAAATTTATTTGTGAGACTTACAGAAACTGAAACAAGCAAAATTTCTTTTGATGTAAATCGTTCGGACAACTGCTGGAAACGCCGAAAAACGATTAAATTTAATTTTTCTTTAAAAATTTATTTTCGTTTTTTTTCAAGTCCAGAATCACATTCTGAACACTATTTGGTTATACAAATTATTTGTGAGACTTACAGAAACTGAAAACGAATAAATTTATATTTTCTTCAAAAATTTATTTTCGTATTTTTTCAAGTCCAGAATCACATTCTGAACACTATTTGGTTATAAAAATTATTTGTGAGACTTACAGAAACTGAGACAAGCAAAATTTCTTTTGACGTAAATCGTTCGTACAACTGCTGGAAACGCCGAAAAACGATTAAATTTAATTTATCTTCAAAAATTTATTATCGTATTTTTTTCAAGTCCAGAATCACGCTCTGAACACTATTTGGTTATAAAAATTATTTGTGAGACTTACAGAAACTGAGACAAGCAAAATTTCTTTTGACGTAAATCGTTCGTACAACTGCTGGAAACGCCGAAAAACGATTAAATTTAATTTTTCTTCAAAAATTTATTATCGTATTTTTTTCAAGTCCAGAATCACATTCTGAACACTATTTGGTTATAAAAATTATTTGTGAGACCCACAGAAACTGAGACAAGCAAAATTTCTTTTGATGTAAATCGTTCGTACAACTGCTGGAAACGCCGAAAAACGATTAAATTTAATTTTTCTTCAAAAATTTATTTTCGTATTTTTCAAGTCCAGAATCACATTCTGAACACTATTTGGTTATAAAAATTATTTGTGAGACTTACAGAAACTGAGACAAGCAAAATTTCTTTTGATGTAAATCGTTCGGACAACTGCTGGAAACGCCGAAAAACGATTAAATTTAATTTTTCTTCAAAAATTTATTTTCGTTTTTTTTTCAAGTCCAGAATCACATTCTGAACACTATTTGGTTATACAAATTATTTGTGACACTTACAGAAACTGAAAACGAATAAATTTAAATTTTCTTCAAAAATTTATTTTCGTATTTTTTCAAGTCCAGAATCACATTCTGAACACTATTTGGTTATAAAAATTATTTGTGAGACTTACAGAAACTGAAACAAGCAAAATTTCTTTTGACGTAAATCGTTCGTACAACTGCTGGAAACGCCGAAAAACGATTAAATTTAATTTTTCTTCAAAAATTTATTATCGTATTTTTTTCAAGTCCAGAATCACATTCTGAACACTATTTGGTTATAAAAATTATTTGTGAGACCCACAGAAACTGAGACAAGCAAAATTTCTTTTGATGTAAATCGTTCGTACAACTGCTGGAAACGCCGAAAAACGTTTAAATTTAATTTTTCTTCAAAAATTTATTTTCGTATTTTTCAAGTCCAGAATCACATTCTGAACACTATTTGGTTATAAAAATTATTTGAGACTTACAGAAACTGAGACAAGCAAATTTTCTTTTGACGTAAATCGTTCGTACAACTGCTGGAAACGCCGAAAAACGATTAAATTTAATTTTTCTTCAAAAATTTATTTTCGAATTTTTTCAAGTCCAGAATCACATTCTGAACACTATTTGGTTATAAAAATTATTTGTAAGACTTACAGAAACTGAAACAAGCAAAATTTCTTTTGATGTAAATCGTTCGGACAACTGCTGGAAACGCCGAAAAACGATTAAATTTAATTTTTCTTCAAAAATTTATTTTCGTTTTTTTTCAAGTCCAGAATCACATTCTGAACACTATTTGGTTATTCAAATTATTTGTGACACTTACAGAAACTGAAAACGAATAAATTTATATTTTCTTCAAAAATTTATTTTCGAATTTTTTCAAGTCCAGAATCACATTCTGAACACTATTTGGTTATAAAAATTATTTGTGAGACTTACAGAAACTGAAACAAGCAAAATTTCTTTTGATGTAAATCGTTCGTACAACCGCTGGAAACGCCGAAAAACGATTAAATTTAATTTTTCTTCAAAAATTTATTTTCGAATTTTTTCAAGTCCAGAATCACATTCTGAACACTATTTGGTTATAAAAATTATTTGTGAGACTTACAGAAACTGAAACAAGCAAAATTTCTTTTGATGTAAATCGTTCGGACAACTGCTGGAATCGCCGAAAAACGATTAAATTTAATTTTTCTTCAAAAATTTATTTTCGTATTTTTTCAAGTCCAGAATCACATTCTGAACACTATTTGGTTATAAAAAATTTTTGTGAGACTTACAGAAACTGAGACAAGCAAAATTTCTTTTGATGTGAATCGTTCGTACAACTGCTGGAAACGCCGAAAAACGATTAAATTTAATTTTTCTTCAAAAATTTATTTTCGTATTTTTTCAAGTCCAGAATCACATTCTGAACACTATTTGGTTATAAAAATTATTTGTGAGACTTACAGAAACTGAGACAAGCAAAATTTCTTTTGATGTGAATCGTTCGTACAACTGCTGGAAACGCCGAAAAACGATTAAATTTAATTTTTCTTCAAAAATTTATTTTCGTAATTTTTCAAGTTCAGAATCATATTCTGAACACCATTTGGTTATAAAAATGATTTGTGAGACTTACAGAAACTGAAAACGAATAAATTTTTATTTTCTTCAAAAATTTATTTTCGTATTTTTTCAAGTCCAGAATCATATTCTGAACACTATTTGGCTATAAAAATTATTTGTAAGACTTACAGAAACTGAGACATGCAAAATTTCTTTTGATGTGAATTGTTCGTACAACTGCTGGAAACGCCGAAAAACGATTAAATTTAATTTTTCTTCAAAAATTTATTATCGTATTTTTTTCAAGTCTAGAATCACGCTCTGAACACTATTTGGTTATAAAAATTATTTGTGAGACATACAGAAACTGAGATAAGCAAAATTTCTTTTGATGTGAATCGTTCGTACAACTGCTGGAAACGCCGAAAAACGATTAAATTTAATTTTTCTTCAAAAATTTATTTTCGTAATTTTTCAAGTCCAGAATCATATTCTGAACACCAGTTGGTTATTAAAATAATTTGTGAGACTTACAAAAAGTGAAAACGAATAAATTTAATTTTTCTTCAAAAATTTATTTTCGTATTTTTTCAAGTCCAGAATCACATTCTGAACACTATTTGGTTATAAAAATTATTTGTGAGACTTACAGAAACTGAAACAAGCAAAATTTCTTTTGATGTAAATCGTTCGGACAACTGCTGGAAACGCCGAAAAACGATTAAATTTAATTTTTCTTCAAAAATTTATTTTCGTTTTTTTTCAAGTCCAGAATCACATTCTGAACACTATTTGGTTATTCAAATTATTTGTGACACTTACAGAAACTGAAAACGAATAAATTTATATTTTCTTCAAAAATTTATTTTCGAATTTTTTCAAGTCCAGAATCACATTCTGAACACTATTTGGTTATAAAAATTATTTGTGAGACTTACAGAAACTGAAACAAGCAAAATTTCTTTTGATGTAAATCGTTCGTACAACCGCTGGAAACGCCGAAAAACGATTAAATTTAATTTTTCTTCAAAAATTTATTTTCGAATTTTTTCAAGTCCAGAATCACATTCTGAACACTATTTGGTTATAAAAATTATTTGTGAGACTTACAGAAACTGAAACAAGCAAAATTTCTTTTGATGTAAATCGTTCGGACAACTGCTGGAATCGCCGAAAAACGATTAAATTTAATTTTTCTTCAAAAATTTATTTTCGTATTTTTTCAAGTCCAGAATCACATTCTGAACACTATTTGGTTATAAAAATTATTTGTGAGACTTACAGAAACTGAGACAAGCAAAATTTCTTTTGATGTGAATCGTTCGTACAACTGCTGGAAACGCCGAAAAACGATTAAATTTAATTTTTCTTCAAAAATTTATTTTCGTATTTTTTCAAGTCCAGAATCACATTCTGAACACTATTTGGTTATAAAAATTATTTGTGAGACTTACAGAAACTGAGACAAGCAAAATTTCTTTTGATGTGAATCGTTCGTACAACTGCTGGAAACGCCGAAAAACGATTAAATTTAATTTTTCTTCAAAAATTTATTTTCGTAATTTTTCAAGTTCAGAATCATATTCTGAACACCATTTGGTTATAAAAATGATTTGTGAGACTTACAGAAACTGAAAACGAATAAATTTTTATTTTCTTCAAAAATTTATTTTCGTATTTTTTCAAGTCCAGAATCATATTCTGAACACTATTTGGCTATAAAAATTATTTGTAAGACTTACAGAAACTGAGACATGCAAAATTTCTTTTGATGTGAATTGTTCGTACAACTGCTGGAAACGCCGAAAAACGATTAAATTTAATTTTTCTTCAAAAATTTATTATCGTATTTTTTTCAAGTCTAGAATCACGCTCTGAACACTATTTGGTTATAAAAATTATTTATGAGACATACAGAAACTGAGATAAGCAAAATTTCTTTTGATGTGAATCGTTCGTACAACTGCTGGAAACGCCGAAAAACGATTAAATTTAATTTTTCTTCAAAAATTTATTTTCGTAATTTTTCAAGTCCAGAATCATATTCTGAACACCAGTTGGTTATTAAAATAATTTGTGAGACTTACAAAAAGTGAAAACGAATAAATTTAATTTTTCTTCAAAAATTTATTTTCGTATTTTTTCAAGTCCAGAATCACATTCTGAACACTATTTGGTTATAAAAATTATTTGTGAGACTTACAGAAACTGAAACAAGCAAAATTTCTTTTGATGTAAATCGTTCGGACAACTGCTGGAAACGCCGAAAAACGATTAAATTTAATTTTTCTTCTAAAATTTATTTTCGTTTTTTTTTCAAGTCCAGAATCACATTCTGAACACTATTTGGTTATACAAATTATTTGTGACACTTACAGAAACTGAAAACGAATAAATTTATATTTTCTTCAAAAATTTATTTTCGTATTTTTTCAAGTCCAGAATCACATTCTGAACACTATTTGGTTATAAAAATTATTTGTGAGACTTACAGAAACTGAAACAAGCAAAATTTCTTTTGATGTAAATCGTTCGGACAACTGCTGGAAACGCCGAAAAACGATTAAATTTAATTTTTCTTCAAAAATTTATTTTCGTATTTTCTCAAGTCCAGAATCACATTCTGAACACTATTTGGTTATAAAAATTATTTGTGAGACTTACAGAAACTGAGACAAGCAAAATTTCTTTTGATGTGAATCGTTTGTACAACTGCTGGAAACGCCGAAAAACGCTTAAATTTAATTTTTCTTCAAAAATTTATTTTCGTAATTTTTCAAGTTCAGAATCATATTCTGAACACCATTTGGTTATAAAAATGATTTGTAAGACTTACAGAAACTGAAAACGAATAAATTTATATTTTCTTCAAAAATTTATTTTCGTATTTTTTCAAGTCCAGAATCACATTCTGAACACTATTTGGCTATAAAAATTATTTGTGAGACTTACAGAAACTGAGACATGCAAAATTTCTTTTGATGTGAATTGTTCGTACAACTGCTGGAAACGCCGAAAAACGATTAAATTTAATTTTTCTTCAAAAATTTATTATCGTATTTTTTTCAAGTCTAGAATCACGCTCTGAACACTATTTGGTTATAAAAATTATTTGTGAGACTTACAGAAACGGAGACAAGCAAAATTTCTTTTGATGTGAATCGTTCGTACAACTGCTGGAAACGCCGAAAAACGATTAAATTTAATTTTTCTTCAAAAATTTATTTTCGTAATTTTTCAAGTCCAGAAGCACAATCTGAACACCATTTGGTTATAAAAATAATTTGTGAGACTTACAGAAACTGAAAACGAATAAATTTATATTTTCTTCAAAAATTTATTTTCGTATTTATTCAAGTCCAGAATCACATTCTGAACACTATTTGGTTATAAAAATTATTTGTGAGACTTACAGAAACTGAGACAAGCAAAATTTCTTTACGTAAATCGTTCGTACAACTGCTGGAAACGCCGAAAAACGATTAAATTTAATTTTTCTTCAAAAATTTATTTTCGAATTTTTTCAAGTCCAGAATCACATTCTGAACACTATTTGGTTATAAAAATTATTTGTGAGACTTACAGAAACTGAGACAAGCAAAATTTCTTTTGACGTAAATCGTTCGAACAACTGCTGGAAACGCCGAAAAACGATTAAATTTAATTTATCTTCAAAAATTTATTATCGTATTTTTTTCAAGTCCAGAATCACGCTCTGAATACTATTTGGTTATAAAAATTAGTTGTGAGACTTACAAAAACTGAGACAAGCAAAATTTCTTTTGATGTGAATCGTTCGTACAACTGCTGGAAACGCCGAAAAACGATTAAATTTAATTTTTCTTCAAAAATTTATTTTCGTAATTTTTCAAGTCCAGAATCACAATCTGAACACCATTTGGTTATAAAAATAATTTGTGAGACTTACAGAAACTGAAAACGAATAAATTTATATTTTCTTCAAAAATTTATTTTCGTATTTATTCAAGTCCAGAATCACATTCTGAACACTATTTGGTTATAAAAATTATTTGTGAGACTTACAGAAACTGAGACAAGCAAAATTTCTTCTGACGTAAATCGTTCGTACAACTGCTGGAAACGCCGAAAAACGATTAAATTTAATTTTTCTTCAAAAATTTATTTTCGAATTTTTTCTAGTCCAGAATCACATTCTGAACACTATTTGGTTATAAAAATTATTTGTGAGACTTACAGAAACTGAGACAAGCAAAATTTCTTTTGACGTAAATCGTTCGTACAACTGCTGGAAACGCCGAAAAACGATTAAATTTAATTTATCTTCAAAAATTTATTATCGTATTTTTTTCAAGTCCAGAATCACGCTCTGAACACTATTTGGTTATAAAAATTAGTTGTGAGACTTACAAAAACTGAGACAAGCAAAATTTCTTTTGATGTGAATCGTTCGTACAACTGCTGGCAACGCCGAAAAACGATTAAATTTAATTTTTCTTCAAAAATTTTTCGTAATTTTTCAAGTCCAGAATCACAATCTGAACACCATTTGGTTATAAAAATAATTTGTGAGACTTACAGAAACTGAAAACGAATAAATTTATATTTTCTTCAAAAATTTATTTTCGTATTTATTCAAGTCCAGAATCACATTCTGAACACTATTTGGTTATAAAAATTATTTGTGAGACTTACAGAAACTGAGACAAGCAAAATTTCTTTTGACGTAAATCGTTCGTACAACTGCTGGAAACGCCGAAAAACGATTAAATTTAATTTTTCTTCAAAAATTTATTTTCGAATTTTTTCAAGTCCAGAATCACATTCTGAACACTATTTGGTTATAAAAATTATTTGTGAGACTTACAGAAACTGAAACAAGCAAAATTTCTTTTGATGTAAATCGTTCGTACAACCGCTGGAAACGCCGAAAAACGATTAAATTTAATTTTTCTTCAAAAATTTATTTTCGAATTTTTTCAAGTCCAGAATCACATTCTGAACACTATTTGGTTATAAAAATTATTTGTGAGACTTACAGAAACTGAAACAAGCAAAATTTCTTTTGATGTAAATCGTTCGGACAACTGCTGGAAACGCCGAAAAACGTTTAAATTTAATTTTTCTTCAAAAATTTATTTTCGTATTTTTCAAGTCCAGAATCACATTCTGAACACTATTTGGTTATAAAAATTATTTGAGACTTACAGAAACTGAGACAAGCAAATTTTCTTTTGACGTAAATCGTTCGTACAACTGCTGGAAACGCCGAAAAACGATTAAATTTAATTTTTCTTCAAAAATTTATTTTCGAATTTTTTCAAGTCCAGAATCACATTCTGAACACTATTTGGTTATAAAAATTATTTGTGAGACTTACAGAAACTGAAACAAGCAAAATTTCTTTTGATGTAAATCGTTCGTACAACCGCTGGAAACGCCGAAAAACGATTAAATTTAATTTTTCTTCAAAAATTTATTTTCGAATTTTTTCAAGTCCAGAATCACATTCTGAACACTATTTGGTTATAAAAATTATTTGTGAGACTTACAGAAACTGAAACAAGCAAAATTTCTTTTGATGTAAATCGTTCGGACAACTGCTGGAAACGCCGAAAAACGATTAAATTTAATTTTTCTTCAAAAATTTATTTTCGTTTTTTTTCAAGTCCAGAATCACATTCTAAACACTATTTGGTTATACAAATTATTTGTGACACTTACAGAAACTGAAAACGAATAAATTTATATTTTCTTCAAAAATTTATTTTCGTATTTTTTCAAGTCCAGAATCACATTCTGAACACTATTTGGTTATAAAAATTATTTGTGAGACTTACAGAAACTGAAACAAGCAAAATTTCTTTTGATGTAAATCGTTCGGACAACTGCTGGAAACGCCGAAAAACGATTAAATTTAATTTTTCTTCAAAAATTTATTTTCGTATTTTTTCAAGTCCAGAATCACATTCTGAACACTATTTGGTTATAAAAATTATTTGTGAGACTTACAGAAACTGAGACAAGCAAAATTTCTTTTGATGTAAATCGTTCGTACAACTGCTGGAAACGCCGAAAAACGATTAAATTTAATTTTTCTTCAAAAATTTATTTTCGTAATTTTTCAAGTTCAGAATCATATTCTGAACACCATTTGGTTATAAAAATGATTTGTGAGACTTACAGAAACTGAAAACGAATAAATTTTTATTTTCTTCAAAAATTTATTTTCGTATTTTTTCAAGTCCAGAATCACATTCTGAACACTATTTGGCTATAAAAATTATTTGTAAGACTTACAGAAACTGAGACATGCAAAATTTCTTTTGATGTGAATTGTTCGTACAACTGCTGGAAACGCCGAAAAACGATTAAATTTAATTTTTCTTCAAAAATTTATTATCGTATTTTTTTCAAGTCTAGAATCACGCTCTGAACACTATTTGGTAATAAAAATTATTTGTGAGACATACAGAAACTGAGATAAGCAAAATTTCTTTTGATGTGAATCGTTCGTACAACTGCTGGAAACGCCGAAAAACGATTAAATTTAATTTTTCTTCAAAAACTTATTTTCGTAATTTTTCAAGTCCAGAATCATATTTTGAACACCAGTTGGTTATTAAAATAATTTGTGAGACTTACAAAAAGTGAAAACGAATAAATTTAATTTTTCTTCAAAAATTTATTTTCGTATTTTTTCAAGTCCAGAATCACATTCTGAACACTATTTGGTTATAAAAATTATTTGTGAGACCCACAGAAACGGAGACAAGCAAAATTTCTTTTGATGTAAATCGTTCGTACAACTGCTGGAAACGCCGAAAAACGAATAAATTTAATTTTTCTTCAAAAATTTATTTTCGTATTTTTTCAAGTCCAGAATCACATTCTGAACACTATTTGGTTATAAAAATTATTTGAGACTTACAGAATCTGAGACAAGCAAATTTTCTTTTGACGTAAATCATTCGTACAACTGCTGGAAACGCCGAAAAACGATTAAATTTAATTTATCTTCAAAAATTTATTATCGTATTTTTTTCAAGTCCAGAATCACGCTCTGAACACTATTTGGTTATAAAAATTATTTGTGAGACTTACAGAAACTGAGACAAGCAAAATTTCTTTTGATGTGAATCGTTCGTACAACTGCCGGAAACGCCGAAAAACGATTAAATTTAATTTTTCTTCAAAAATTTATTTTCGTAATTTTTCAAGTCCAGAATCACAATCTGAACACCATTTGGTTATAAAACTAATTTGTGAGACTTACAGAAACTGAAAACGAATAAATTTATATTTTCTTCAAAAATTTATTTTCGTATTTATTTCCAGTCCAGAATCACGCTCTGAACACTATTTGGTTATAAAAATTAGTTGTGAGACTTACAAAAACTGAGACAAGCAAAATTTCTTTTGATGTGAATCGTTCGTACAACTGCTGGAAACGCCGAAAAACGATTAAATTTAATTTTTCTTCAAAAATTTATTTTCGTAATTTTTCAAGTCCAGAATCACAATCTGAACACCATTTGGTTATAAAAATAATTTGTGAGACTTACAGAAACTGAAAACGAATAAATTTATATTTTCTTCAAAAATTTATTTTCGTATTTATTCAAGTCCAGAATCACATTCTGAACACTATTTGGTTATAAAAATTATTTGTGAGACTTACAGAAACTGAGACAAGCAAAATTTCTTTTGACGTAAATCGTTCGTACAACTGCTGGAAACGCCGAAAAACGATTAAATTTAATTTTTCTTCAAAAATTTATTTTCGAATTTTTTCAAGTCCAGAATCACATTCTGAACACTATTTGGTTATAAAAATTATTTGTGAGACTTACAGAAACTGAAACAAGCAAAATTTCTTTTGATGTAAATCGTTCGTACAACCGCTGGAAACGCCGAAAAACGATTAAATTTAATTTTTCTTCAAAAATTTATTTTCGAATTTTTTCAAGTCCAGAATCACATTCTGAACACTATTTGGTTATAAAAATTATTTGTGAGACTTACAGAAACTGAAACAAGCAAAATTTCTTTTGATGTAAATCGTTCGGACAACTGCTGGAAACGCCGAAAAACGATTAAATTTAATTTTTCTTCAAAAATTTATTTTCGTTTTTTTTCAAGTCCAGAATCACATTCTGAACACTATTTGGTTATTCAAATTATTTGTGACACTTACAGAAACTGAAAACGAATAAATTTATATTTTCTTCAAAAATTTATTTTCGAATTTTTTCAAGTCCAGAATCACATTCTGAACACTATTTGGTTATAAAAATTATTTGTGAGACTTACAGAAACTGAAACAAGCAAAATTTCTTTTGATGTAAATCGTTCGTACAACCGCTGGAAACGCCGAAAAACGATTAAATTTAATTTTTCTTCAAAAATTTATTTTCGAATTTTTTCAAGTCCAGAATCACATTCTGAACACTATTTGGTTATAAAAATTATTTGTGAGACTTACAGAAACTGAAACAAGCAAAATTTCTTTTGATGTAAATCGTTCGGACAACTGCTGGAATCGCCGAAAAACGATTAAATTTAATTTTTCTTCAAAAATTTATTTTCGTATTTTTTCAAGTCCAGAATCACATTCTGAACACTATTTGGTTATAAAAATTATTTGTGAGACTTACAGAAACTGAGACAAGCAAAATTTCTTTTGATGTGAATCGTTCGTACAACTGCTGAAAACGCCGAAAAACGATTAAATTTAATTTTTCTTCAAAAATTTATTTTCGTATTTTTTCAAGTCCAGAATCACATTCTGAACACTATTTGGTTATAAAAATTATTTGTGAGACTTACAGAAACTGAGACAAGCAAAATTTCTTTTGATGTGAATCGTTCGTACAACTGCTGGAAACGCCGAAAAACGATTAAATTTAATTTTTCTTCAAAAATTTATTTTCGTAATTTTTCAAGTTCAGAATCATATTCTGAACACCATTTGGTTATAAAAATGATTTGTGAGACTTACAGAAACTGAAAACGAATAAATTTTTATTTTCTTCAAAAA
Source organism: Ocypus olens (assembly GCA_910593695.2). Lineage (NCBI taxonomy): Eukaryota > Metazoa > Arthropoda > Insecta > Coleoptera > Staphylinidae > Ocypus > Ocypus olens. The sequence goes on from OU343054.1 coordinate 32,652,982, forward strand.
TTTATTTTCGTATTTTTTCAAGTCCAGAATCATATTCTGAACACTATTTGGCTATAAAAATTATTTGTAAGACTTACAGAAACTGAGACATGCAAAATTTCTTTTGATGTGAATTGTTCGTACAACTGCTGGAAACGCCGAAAAACGATTAAATTTAATTTTTCTTCAAAAATTTATTATCGTATTTTTTTCAAGTCTAGAATCACGCTCTGAACACTATTTGGTTATAAAAATTATTTGTGAGACATACAGAAACTGAGATAAGCAAAATTTCTTTTGATGTGAATCGTTCGTACAACTGCTGGAAACGCCGAAAAACGATTAAATTTAATTTTTCTTCAAAAATTTATTTTCGTAATTTTTCAAGTCCAGAATCATATTCTGAACACCAGTTGGTTATTAAAATAATTTGTGAGACTTACAAAAAGTGAAAACGAATAAATTTAATTTTTCTTCAAAAATTTATTTTCGTATTTTTTCAAGTCCAGAATCACATTCTGAACACTATTTGGTTATAAAAATTATTTGTGAGACTTACAGAAACTGAAACAAGCAAAATTTCTTTTGATGTAAATCGTTCGGACAACTGCTGGAAACGCCGAAAAACGATTAAATTTAATTTTTCTTCAAAAATTTATTTTCGTTTTTTTTTCAAGTCCAGAATCACATTCTGAACACTATTTGGTTATACAAATTATTTGTGACACTTACAGAAACTGAAAACGAATAAATTTATATTTTCTTCAAAAATTTATTTTCGTATTTTTTCAAGTCCAGAATCACATTCTGAACACTATTTGGTTATAAAAATTATTTGTGAGACTTACAGAAACTGAAACAAGCAAAATTTCTTTTGATGTAAATCGTTCGGACAACTGCTGGAAACGCCGAAAAACGATTAAATTTAATTTTTCTTCAAAAATTTATTTTCGTATTTTCTCAAGTCCAGAATCACATTCTGAACACTATTTGGTTATAAAAATTATTTGTGAGACTTACAGAAACTGAGACAAGCAAAATTTCTTTTGATGTGAATCGTTTGTACAACTGCTGGAAACGCCGAAAAACGCTTAAATTTAATTTTTCTTCAAAAATTTATTTTCGTAATTTTTCAAGTTCAGAATCATATTCTGAACACCATTTGGTTATAAAAATGATTTGTAAGACTTACAGAAACTGAAAACGAATAAATTTATATTTTCTTCAAAAATTTATTTTCGTATTTTTTCAAGTCCAGAATCACATTCTGAACACTATTTGGCTATAAAAATTATTTGTGAGACTTACAGAAACTGAGACATGCAAAATTTCTTTTGATGTGAATTGTTCGTACAACTGCTGGAAACGCCGAAAAACGATTAAATTTAATTTTTCTTCAAAAATTTATTATCGTATTTTTTTCAAGTCTAGAATCACGCTCTGAACACTATTTGGTTATAAAAATTATTTGTGAGACTTACAGAAACGGAGACAAGCAAAATTTCTTTTGATGTGAATCGTTCGTACAACTGCTGGAAACGCCGAAAAACGATTAAATTTAATTTTTCTTCAAAAATTTATTTTCGTAATTTTTCAAGTCCAGAAGCACAATCTGAACACCATTTGGTTATAAAAATAATTTGTGAGACTTACAGAAACTGAAAACGAATAAATTTATATTTTCTTCAAAAATTTATTTTCGTATTTATTCAAGTCCAGAATCACATTCTGAACACTATTTGGTTATAAAAATTATTTGTGAGACTTACAGAAACTGAGACAAGCAAAATTTCTTTACGTAAATCGTTCGTACAACTGCTGGAAACGCCGAAAAACGATTAAATTTAATTTTTCTTCAAAAATTTATTTTCGAATTTTTTCAAGTCCAGAATCACATTCTGAACACTATTTGGTTATAAAAATTATTTGTGAGACTTACAGAAACTGAGACAAGCAAAATTTCTTTTGACGTAAATCGTTCGAACAACTGCTGGAAACGCCGAAAAACGATTAAATTTAATTTATCTTCAAAAATTTATTATCGTATTTTTTTCAAGTCCAGAATCACGCTCTGAATACTATTTGGTTATAAAAATTAGTTGTGAGACTTACAAAAACTGAGACAAGCAAAATTTCTTTTGATGTGAATCGTTCGTACAACTGCTGGAAACGCCGAAAAACGATTAAATTTAATTTTTCTTCAAAAATTTATTTTCGTAATTTTTCAAGTCCAGAATCACAATCTGAACACCATTTGGTTATAAAAATAATTTGTGAGACTTACAGAAACTGAAAACGAATAAATTTATATTTTCTTCAAAAATTTATTTTCGTATTTATTCAAGTCCAGAATCACATTCTGAACACTATTTGGTTATAAAAATTATTTGTGAGACTTACAGAAACTGAGACAAGCAAAATTTCTTCTGACGTAAATCGTTCGTACAACTGCTGGAAACGCCGAAAAACGATTAAATTTAATTTTTCTTCAAAAATTTATTTTCGAATTTTTTCTAGTCCAGAATCACATTCTGAACACTATTTGGTTATAAAAATTATTTGTGAGACTTACAGAAACTGAGACAAGCAAAATTTCTTTTGACGTAAATCGTTCGTACAACTGCTGGAAACGCCGAAAAACGATTAAATTTAATTTATCTTCAAAAATTTATTATCGTATTTTTTTCAAGTCCAGAATCACGCTCTGAACACTATTTGGTTATAAAAATTAGTTGTGAGACTTACAAAAACTGAGACAAGCAAAATTTCTTTTGATGTGAATCGTTCGTACAACTGCTGGCAACGCCGAAAAACGATTAAATTTAATTTTTCTTCAAAAATTTATTTTCGTAATTTTTCAAGTCCAGAATCACAATCTGAACACCATTTGGTTATAAAAATAATTTGTGAGACTTACAGAAACTGAAAACGAATAAATTTATATTTTCTTCAAAAATTTATTTTCGTATTTATTCAAGTCCAGAATCACATTCTGAACACTATTTGGTTATAAAAATTATTTGTGAGACTTACAGAAACTGAGACAAGCAAAATTTCTTTTGACGTAAATCGTTCGTACAACTGCTGGAAACGCCGAAAAACGATTAAATTTAATTTTTCTTCAAAAATTTATTTTCGAATTTTTTCAAGTCCAGAATCACATTCTGAACACTATTTGGTTATAAAAATTATTTGTGAGACTTACAGAAACTGAAACAAGCAAAATTTCTTTTGATGTAAATCGTTCGTACAACCGCTGGAAACGCCGAAAAACGATTAAATTTAATTTTTCTTCAAAAATTTATTTTCGAATTTTTTCAAGTCCAGAATCACATTCTGAACACTATTTGGTTATAAAAATTATTTGTGAGACTTACAGAAACTGAGACAAGCAAAATTTCTTTTGATGTAAATCGTTCGGACAACTGCTGGAAACGCCGAAAAACGTTTAAATTTAATTTTTCTTCAAAAATTTATTTTCGTATTTTTCAAGTCCAGAATCACATTCTGAACACTATTTGGTTATAAAAATTATTTGAGACTTACAGAAACTGAGACAAGCAAATTTTCTTTTGACGTAAATCGTTCGTACAACTGCTGGAAACGCCGAAAAACGATTAAATTTAATTTTTCTTCAAAAATTTATTTTCGAATTTTTTCAAGTCCAGAATCACATTCTGAACACTATTTGGTTATAAAAATTATTTGTGAGACTTACAGAAACTGAAACAAGCAAAATTTCTTTTGATGTAAATCGTTCGTACAACCGCTGGAAACGCCGAAAAACGATTAAATTTAATTTTTCTTCAAAAATTTATTTTCGAATTTTTTCAAGTCCAGAATCACATTCTGAACACTATTTGGTTATAAAAATTATTTGTGAGACTTACAGAAACTGAAACAAGCAAAATTTCTTTTGATGTAAATCGTTCGGACAACTGCTGGAAACGCCGAAAAACGATTAAATTTAATTTTTCTTCAAAAATTTATTTTCGTTTTTTTTCAAGTCCAGAATCACATTCTAAACACTATTTGGTTATACAAATTATTTGTGACACTTACAGAAACTGAAAACGAATAAATTTATATTTTCTTCAAAAATTTATTTTCGTATTTTTTCAAGTCCAGAATCACATTCTGAACACTATTTGGTTATAAAAATTATTTGTGAGTCTTACAGAAACTGAAACAAGCAAAATTTCTTTTGATGTAAATCGTTCGGACAACTGCTGGAAACGCCGAAAAACGATTAAATTTAATTTTTCTTCAAAAATTTATTTTCGTATTTTTTCAAGTCCAGAATCACATTCTGAACACTATTTGGTTATAAAAATTATTTGTGAGACTTACAGAAACTGAGACAAGCAAAATTTCTTTTGATGTGAATCGTTCGTACAACTGCTGGAAACGCCGAAAAACGATTAAATTTAATTTTTCTTCAAAAATTTATTTTCGTAATTTTTCAAGTTCAGAATCATATTCTGAACACCATTTGGTTATAAAAATGATTTGTGAGACTTACAGAAACTGAAAACGAATAAATTTTTATTTTCTTCAAAAATTTATTTTCGTATTTTTTCAAGTCCAGAATCACATTCTGAACACTATTTGGCTATAAAAATTATTTGTAAGACTTACAGAAACTGAGACATGCAAAATTTCTTTTGATGTGAATTGTTCGTACAACTGCTGGAAACGCCGAAAAACGATTAAATTTAATTTTTCTTCAAAAATTTATTATCGTATTTTTTTCAAGTCTAGAATCACGCTCTGAACACTATTTGGTTATAAAAATTATTTGTGAGACATACAGAAACTGAGATAAGCAAAATTTCTTTTGATGTGAATCGTTCGTACAACTGCTGGAAACGCCGAAAAACGATTAAATTTAATTTTTCTTCAAAAACTTATTTTCGTAATTTTTCAAGTCCAGAATCATATTCTGAACACCAGTTGGTTATTAAAATAATTTGTGAGACTTACAAAAAGTGAAAACGAATAAATTTAATTTTTCTTCAAAAATTTATTTTCGTATTTTTTCAAGTCCAGAATCACATTCTGAACACTATTTGGTTATAAAAATTATTTGTGAGACCCACAGAAACGGAGACAAGCAAAATTTCTTTTGATGTAAATCGTTCGTACAACTGCTGGAAACGCCGAAAAACGAATAAATTTAATTTTTCTTCAAAAATTTATTTTCGTATTTTTTCAAGTCCAGAATCACATTCTGAACACTATTTGGTTATAAAAATTATTTGAGACTTACAGAATCTGAGACAAGCAAAATTTCTTTTGACGTAAATCATTCGTACAACTGCTGGAAACGCCGAAAAACGATTAAATTTAATTTATCTTCAAAAATTTATTATCGTATTTTTTTCAAGTCCAGAATCACGCTCTGAACACTATTTGGTTATAAAAATTATTTGTGAGACTTACAGAAACTGAGACAAGCAAAATTTCTTTTGATGTGAATCGTTCGTACAACTGCCGGAAACGCCGAAAAACGATTAAATTTAATTTTTCTTCAAAAATTTATTTTCGTAATTTTTCAAGTCCAGAATCACAATCTGAACACCATTTGGTTATAAAACTAATTTGTGAGACTTACAGAAACTGAAAACGAATAAATTTATATTTTCTTCAAAAATTTATTTTCGTATTTATTTCCAGTCCAGAATCACGCTCTGAACACTATTTGGTTATAAAAATTAGTTGTGAGACTTACAAAAACTGAGACAAGCAAAATTTCTTTTGATGTGAATCGTTCGTACAACTGCTGGAAACGCCGAAAAACGATTAAATTTAATTTTTCTTCAAAAATTTATTTTCGTAATTTTTCAAGTCCAGAATCACAATCTGAACACCATTTGGTTATAAAAATAATTTGTGAGACTTACAGAAACTGAAAACGAATAAATTTATATTTTCTTCAAAAATTTATTTTCGTATTTATTCAAGTCCAGAATCACATTCTGAACACTATTTGGTTATAAAAATTATTTGTGAGACTTACAGAAACTGAGACAAGCAAAATTTCTTTTGACGTAAATCGTTCGTACAACTGCTGGAAACGCCGAAAAACGATTAAATTTAATTTTTCTTCAAAAATTTATTTTCGAATTTTTTCAAGTCCAGAATCACATTCTGAACACTATTTGGTTATAAAAATTATTTGTGAGACTTACAGAAACTGAAACAAGCAAAATTTCTTTTGATGTAAATCGTTCGTACAACCGCTGGAAACGCCGAAAAACGATTAAATTTAATTTTTCTTCAAAAATTTATTTTCGAATTTTTTCAAGTCCAGAATCACATTCTGAACACTATTTGGTTATAAAAATTATTTGTGAGACTTACAGAAACTGAAACAAGCAAAATTTCTTTTGACGTAAATCGTTCGTACAACTGCTGGAAACGCCGAAAAACGATTAAATTTAATTTTTCTTCAAAAATTTATTTTCGAATTTTTTCAAGTCCAGAATCACATTCTGAACACTATTTGGTTATAAAAATTATTTGTGAGACTTACAGAAACTGAAACAAGCAAAATTTCTTTTGATGTAAATCGTTCGTACAACCGCTGGAAACGCCGAAAAACGATTAAATTTAATTTTTCTTCAAAAATTTATTTTCGAATTTTTTCAAGTCCAGAATCACATTCTGAACACTATTTGGTTATAAAAATTATTTGTGAGACTTACAGAAACTGAAACAAGCAAAATTTCTTTTGATGTAAATCGTTCGGACAACTGCTGGAAACGCCGAAAAACGTTTAAATTTAATTTTTCTTCAAAAATTTATTTTCGTATTTTTCAAGTCCAGAATCACATTCTGAACACTATTTGGTTATAAAAATTATTTGAGACTTACAGAAACTGAGACAAGCAAATTTTCTTTTGACGTAAATCGTTCGTACAACTGCTGGAAACGCCGAAAAACGATTAAATTTAATTTTTCTTCAAAAATTTATTTTCGAATTTTTTCAAGTCCAGAATCACATTCTGAACACTATTTGGTTATAAAAATTATTTGTGAGACTTACAGAAACTGAAACAAGCAAAATTTCTTTTGATGTAAATCGTTCGTACAACCGCTGGAAACGCCGAAAAACGATTAAATTTAATTTTTCTTCAAAAATTTATTTTCGAATTTTTTCAAGTCCAGAATCACATTCTGAACACTATTTGGTTATAAAAATTATTTGTGAGACTTACAGAAACTGAAACAAGCAAAATTTCTTTTGATGTAAATCGTTCGGACAACTGCTGGAAACGCCGAAAAACGATTAAATTTAATTTTTCTTCAAAAATTTATTTTCGTTTTTTTTCAAGTCCAGAATCACATTCTAAACACTATTTGGTTATACAAATTATTTGTGACACTTACAGAAACTGAAAACGAATAAATTTATATTTTCTTCAAAAATTTATTTTCGTATTTTTTCAAGTCCAGAATCACATTCTGAACACTATTTGGTTATAAAAATTATTTGTGAGACTTACAGAAACTGAAACAAGCAAAATTTCTTTTGATGTAAATCGTTCGGACAACTGCTGGAAACGCCGAAAAACGATTAAATTTAATTTTTCTTCAAAAATTTATTTTCGTATTTTTTCAAGTCCAGAATCACATTCTGAACACTATTTGGTTATAAAAATTATTTGTGAGACTTACAGAAACTGAGACAAGCAAAATTTCTTTTGATGTGAATCGTTCGTACAACTGCTGGAAACGCCGAAAAACGATTAAATTTAATTTTTCTTCAAAAATTTATTTTCGTAATTTTTCAAGTTCAGAATCATATTCTGAACACCATTTGGTTATAAAAATGATTTGTGAGACTTACAGAAACTGAAAACGAATAAATTTTTATTTTCTTCAAAAATTTATTTTCGTATTTTTTCAAGTCCAGAATCACATTCTGAACACTATTTGGCTATAAAAATTATTTGTAAGACTTACAGAAACTGAGACATGCAAAATTTCTTTTGATGTGAATTGTTCGTACAACTGCTGGAAACGCCGAAAAACGATTAAATTTAATTTTTCTTCAAAAATTTATTATCGTATTTTTTTCAAGTCTAGAATCACGCTCTGAACACTATTTGGTTATAAAAATTATTTGTGAGACATACAGAAACTGAGATAAGCAAAATTTCTTTTGATGTGAATCGTTCGTACAACTGCTGGAAACGCCGAAAAACGATTAAATTTAATTTTTCTTCAAAAACTTATTTTCGTAATTTTTCAAGTCCAGAATCATATTCTGAACACCAGTTGGTTATTAAAATAATTTGTGAGACTTACAAAAAGTGAAAACGAATAAATTTAATTTTTCTTCAAAAATTTATTTTCGTATTTTTTCAAGTCCAGAATCACATTCTGAACACTATTTGGTTATAAAAATTATTTGTGAGACCCACAGAAACGGAGACAAGCAAAATTTCTTTTGATGTAAATCGTTCGTACAACTGCTGGAAACGCCGAAAAACGAATAAATTTAATTTTTCTTCAAAAATTTATTTTCGTATTTTTTCAAGTCCAGAATCACATTCTGAACACTATTTGGTTATAAAAATTATTTGAGACTTACAGAATCTGAGACAAGCAAATTTTCTTTTGACGTAAATCATTCGTACAACTGCTGGAAACGCCGAAAAACGATTAAATTTAATTTATCTTCAAAAATTTATTATCGTATTTTTTTCAAGTCCAGAATCACGCTCTGAACACTATTTGGTTATAAAAATTATTTGTGAGACTTACAGAAACTGAGACAAGCAAAATTTCTTTTGATGTGAATCGTTCGTACAACTGCCGGAAACGCCGAAAAACGATTAAATTTAATTTTTCTTCAAAAATTTATTTTCGTAATTTTTCAAGTCCAGAATCACAATCTGAACACCATTTGGTTATAAAACTAATTTGTGAGACTTACAGAAACTGAAAACGAATAAATTTATATTTTCTTCAAAAATTTATTTTCGTATTTATTTCCAGTCCAGAATCACGCTCTGAACACTATTTGGTTATAAAAATTAGTTGTGAGACTTACAAAAACTGAGACAAGCAAAATTTCTTTTGATGTGAATCGTTCGTACAACTGCTGGAAACGCCGAAAAACGATTAAATTTAATTTTTCTTCAAAAATTTATTTTCGTAATTTTTCAAGTCCAGAATCACAATCTGAACACCATTTGGTTATAAAAATAATTTGTGAGACTTACAGAAACTGAAAACGAATAAATTTATATTTTCTTCAAAAATTTATTTTCGTATTTATTCAAGTCCAGAATCACATTCTGAACACTATTTGGTTATAAAAATTATTTGTGAGACTTACAGAAACTGAGACAAGCAAAATTTCTTTTGACGTAAATCGTTCGTACAACTGCTGGAAACGCCGAAAAACGATTAAATTTAATTTTTCTTCAAAAATTTATTTTCGAATTTTTTCAAGTCCAGAATCACATTCTGAACACTATTTGGTTATAAAAATTATTTGTGAGACTTACAGAAACTGAAACAAGCAAAATTTCTTTTGATGTAAATCGTTCGTACAACCGCTGGAAACGCCGAAAAACGATTAAATTTAATTTTTCTTCAAAAATTTATTTTTGAATTTTTTCAAGTCCAGAATCACATTCTGAACACTATTTGGTTATAAAAATTATTTGTGAGACTTACAGAAACTGAAACAAGCAAAATTTCTTTTGATGTAAATCGTTCGGACAACTGCTGGAAACGCCGAAAAACGATTAAATTTAATTTTTCTTCTAAAATTTATTTTCGTTTTTTTTCAAGTCCAGAATCACATTCTGAACACTATTTGGTTATACAAATTATTTGTGACACTTACAGAAACTGAAAACGAATAAATTTATATTTTCTTCAAAAATTTATTTTCGTAATTATTCAAGTCCAGAATCACATTCTGAACACTATTTGGTTATAAAAATTATTTGTGAGACTTACAGAAACTGAGACAAGCAAAATTTCTTTTGACGTAAATCGTTCGTACAACTGCTGGAAACGCCGAAAAACGATTAAATTTAATTTTTCTTCAAAAATTTATTTTCGAATTTTTTCAAGTCCAGAATCACATTCTGAACACTATTTGGTTATAAAAATTATTTGTGAGACTTACAGAAACTGAAACAAGCAAAATTTCTTTTGATGTAAATCGTTCGTACAACCGCTGGAAACGCCGAAAAACGATTAAATTTAATTTTTCTTCAAAAATTTATTTTCGAATTTTTTCAAGTCCAGAATCACATTCTGAACACTATTTGGTTATAAAAATTATTTGTGAGACTTACAGAAACTGAAACAAGCAAAATTTCTTTTGATGTAAATCGTTCGGAGAACTGCTGGAAACGCCGAAAAACGTTTAAATTTAATTTTTCTTCAAAAATTTATTTTCGTATTTTTCAAGTCCAGAATCACATTCTGAACACTATTTGGTTATAAAAATTATTTGAGACTTACAGAAACTGAGACAAGCAAATTTTCTTTTGACGTAAATCGTTCGTACAACTGCTGGAAACGCCGAAAAACGATTAAATTTAATTTTTCTTCAAAAATTTATTTTCGAATTTTTTCAAGTCCAGAATCACATTCTGAACACTATTTGGTTATAAAAATTATTTGTGAGACTTACAGAAACTGAAACAAGCAAAATTTCTTTTGATGTAAATCGTTCGTACAGCCGCTGGAAACGCCGAAAAACGATTAAATTTAATTTTTCTTCAAAAATTTATTTTCGAATTTTTTCAAGTCCAGAATCACATTCTGAACACTATTTGGTTATAAAAATTATTTGTGAGACTTACAGAAACTGAAACAAGCAAAATTTCTTTTGATGTAAATCGTTCGGACAACTGCTGGAAACGCCGAAAAACGATTAAATTTAATTTTTCTTCAAAAATTTATTTTCGTTTTTTTTCAAGTCCAGAATCACATTCTAAACACTATTTGGTTATACAAATTATTTGTGACACTTACAGAAACTGAAAACGAATAAATTTATATTTTCTTCAAAAATTTATTTTCGTATTTTTTCAAGTCCAGAATCACATTCTGAACACTATTTGGTTGTAAAAATTATTTGTGAGACTTACAGAAACTGAAACAAGCAAAATTTCTTTTGATGTAAATCGTTCGGACAACTGCTGGAAACGCCGAAAAACGATTAAATTTAATTTTTCTTCAAAAATTTATTTTCGTATTTTTTCAAGTCCAGAATCACATTCTGAACACTATTTGGTTATAAAAATAAATTATTTGTGAGACTTACAGAAACTGAGACAAGCAAAATTTCTTTTGATGTGAATCGTTCGTACAACTGCTGGAAACGCCGAAAAACGATTAAATTTAATTTTTCTTCAAAAATTTATTTTCGTAATTTTTCAAGTTCAGAATCATATTCTGAACACCATTTGGTTATAAAAATGATTTGTGAGACTTACAGAAACTGAAAACGAATAAATTTTTATTTTCTTCAAAAATTTATTTTCGTATTTTTTCAAGTCCAGAATCACATTCTGAACACTATTTGGCTATAAAAATTATTTGTAAGACTTACAGAAACTGAGACATGCAAAATTTCTTTTGATGTGAATTGTTCGTACAACTGCTGGAAACGCCGAAAAACGATTAAATTTAATTTTTCTTCAAAAATTTATTATCGTATTTTTTTCAAGTCTAGAATCACGCTCTGAACACTATTTGGTTATAAAAATTATTTCTGAGACATACAGAAACTGAGATAAGCAAAATTTCTTTTGATGTGAATCGTTCGTACAACTGCTGGAAACGCCGAAAAACGATTAAATTTAATTTTTCTTCAAAAACTTATTTTCGTAATTTTTCAAGTCCAGAATCATATTCTGAACACCAGTTGGTTATTAAAATAATTTGTGAGACTTACAAAAAGTGAAAACGAATAAATTTAATTTTTCTTCAAAAATTTATTTTCGTATTTTTTCAAGTCCAGAATCACATTCTGAACACTATTTGGTTATAAAAATTATTTGTGAGACCCACAGAAACGGAGACAAGCAAAATTTCTTTTGATGTAAATCGTTCGTACAACTGCTGGAAACGCCGAAAAACGAATAAATTTAATTTTTCTTCAAAAATTTATTTTCGTATTTTTTCAAGTCCAGAATCACATTCTGAACACTATTTGGTTATAAAAATTATTTGAGACTTACAGAAACTGAGACAAGCAAAATTTCTTTTGATGTGAATCGTTCGTACAACTGCCGGAAACGCCGAAAAACGATTAAATTTAATTTTTCTTCAAAAATTTATTTTCGTAATTTTTCAAGTCCAGAATCACAATCTGAACACCATTTGGTTATAAAACTAATTTGTGAGACTTACAGAAACTGAAAACGAATAAATTTATATTTTCTTCAAAAATTTATTTTCGTATTTATTTCCAGTCCAGAATCACGCTCTGAACACTATTTGGTTATAAAAATTAGTTGTGAGACTTACAAAAACTGAGACAAGCAAAATTTCTTTTGATGTGAATCGTTCGTACAACTGCTGGAAACGCCGAAAAACGATTAAATTTAATTTTTCTTCAAAAATTTATTTTCGTAATTTTTCAAGTCCAGAATCACAATCTGAACACCATTTGGTTATAAAAATAATTTGTGAGACTTACAGAAACTGAAAACGAATAAATTTATATTTTCTTCAAAAATTTATTTTCGTATTTATTCAAGTCCAGAATCACATTCTGAACAATATTTGGTTATAAAAATTATTTGTGAGACTTACAGAAACTGAGACAAGCAAAATTTCTTTTGACGTAAATCGTTCGTACAACTGCTGGAAACGCCGAATAACGATTAAATTTAATTTTTCTTCAAAAATTTATTTTCGAATTTTTTCAAGTCCAGAATCACATTCTGAACACTATTTGGTTATAAAAATTATTTGTGAGACTTACAGAAACTGAAACAAGCAAAATTTCTTTTGATGTAAATCGTTCGTACAACCGCTGGAAACGCCGAAAAACGATTAAATTTAATTTTTCTTCAAAAATTTATTTTCGAATTTTTTCAAGTCCAGAATCACATTCTGAACACTATTTGGTTATAAAAATTATTTGTGAGACTTACAGAAACTGAAACAAGCAAAATTTCTTTTGATGTAAATCGTTCGGACAACTGCTGGAAACGCCGAAAAACGATTAAATTTAATTTTTCTTCTAAAATTTATTTTCGTTTTTTTTCAAGTCCAGAATCACATTCTGAACACTATTTGGTTATACAAATTATTTGTGACACTTACAGAAACTGAAAACGAATAAATTTATATTTTCTTCAAAAATTTATTTTCGTATTTTTTCAAGTCCAGAATCACATTCTGAACACTATTTGGTTATAAAAATTATTTGTGAGACTTACAGAAACTGAAACAAGCAAAATTTCTTTTGATGTAAATCGTTCGGACAACTGCTGGAAACGCCGAAAAACGATTAAATTTAATTTTTCTTCAAAAATTTATTTTCGTATTTTCTCAAGTCCAGAATCACATTCTGAACACTATTTGGTTATAAAAATTATTTGTGAGACTTACAGAAACTGAGACAAGCAAAATTTCTTTTGATGTGAATCGTTCGTACAACTGCTGGAAACGCCGAAAAACGCTTAAATTTAATTTTTCTTCAAAAATTTATTTTCGTAATTTTTCAAGTTCAGAATCATATTCTGAACACCATTTGGTTATAAAAATGATTTGTAAGACTTACAGAAACTGAAAACGAATAAATTTATATTTTCTTCAAAAATTTATTTTCGTATTTTTTCAAGTCCAGAATCACATTCTGAACACTATTTGGCTATAAAAATTATTTGTGAGACTTACAGAAACTGAGACATGCAAAATTTCTTTTGATGTGAATTGTTCGTACAACTGCTGGAAACACCGAAAAACGATTAAATTTAATTTTTCTTCAAAAATTTATTATCGTATTTTTTTTCAAGTCTAGAATCACGCTCTGAACACTATTTGGTTATAAAAATTATTTGTGAGACTTACAGAAACGGAGACAAGCAAAATTTCTTTTGATGTGAATCGTTCGTACAACTGCTGGAAACGCCGAAAAACGCTTAAATTTAATTTTTCTTCAAAAATTTATTTTCGTAATTTTTCAAGTTCAGAATCATATTCTGAACACCATTTGGTTATAAAAATGATTTGTGAGACTTACAGAAACTGAAAACGAATAAATTTATATTTTCTTCAAAAATTTATTTTCGTATTTTTTCAAGTCCAGAATCACATTCTGAACACTATTTGGCTATAAAAATTATTTGTGAGACTTACAGAAACTAAGACATGCAAAATTTCTTTTGATGTGAATTGTTCGTACAACTGCTGGAAACGATTAAATTTAAATTTAATTTTTCTTCAAAAATTTATTATCGTATTTTTTTCAAGTCTAGAATCACGCTCTGAACACTATTTGGTTATAAAAATTATTTGTAAGACATACAGAAACTGAGACAAGCAAAATTTCTTTTGTTGTGAATCGTTCGTATAACTGTTGGAAACGCCGAAAAACGATTAAATTTAATTTTTCTTCAAAAATTTATTTTCGTAATTTTTCAAGTCCAGAATCATATTCTGAACACCAGTTGGTTATTAAAATAATTTGTGAGACTTACAAAAACTGAAAACGAATAAATTTAATTTTTCTTCAAAAATTTATTTTCGTATTTTTTCAAGTCCAGAATCACATTCTGAACACTATTTGGTTATAAAAATTATTTGTGAGACCCACAGAAACTGAGACAAGCAAAATTTCTTTTGATGTAAATCGTTCGTACAACTGCTGGAAACGCCGAAAAACGATTAAATTTAATTTTTCTTCAAAAATTTAATTTCGTATTTCTTCAAGTTTAGAATCCCTTTCTGAACACTATTTGTTTATAAAAATTATTTGTGAGACTTACAGAAACTGAAAACGAATAAATTTATATTTTCTTCAAAAATTTATTTTCGTATTTTTTCAAGTCCAGAATCACATTCTGAACACTATTTGGTTATAAAAATTAATTGTGAGACTTACAGAAACTGAGACAAGCAAAATTTCTTTCGATGTAAATCGTTCGTACAACTGCTGGAAACGCCGAAAAACGATTAAATTTAATTTTTCTTCAAAAATTTATTTTCGTATTTCTTCAAGTTTAGAATCCCATTCTGAACACTATTTGTTTATAAAAATTATTTGTGAGACTTACAGAAACTGAAAACGAATAAATTTATGTTTTCTTCAAAAATTTATTTTCGTATTTTTTCAAGTCCAGAATCACATTCTGAACACTATTTGGTTATAAAAATTATTTGTGAGACTTACATAAACTAAGACAAGCAAAATTTCTTTTGACGTAAATCGTTCGTACAACTGCTGGAAACGCCGAAAAACGATTAAATTTAATTTTTCTTCAAAAATTTATTTTCGTATTTTTTTAAGTCCAGAATCACATTCTGAACACTATTTGGTTATAAAAATATTTGTGAGACTTACAGAAACTGAGACAAGCAAAATTTCTTTTGATGTGAATCGTTCGTACAACTGCTGGAAACGCCGAAAAACGATTAATATTAATTTTTCTTCAAAAATTTATTTTTGTATTTTTAAGTCCAGAATCACATTCTGAACACTATTTGGTTATAAAAATTATTTGTGTGACTTACAGAAACTGAAAACGATTAAATTTATATTTTCTTCAAAAATTTATTTTCGTTTTTTTTCAAGTCCAGAATCACATTCTGAACACTATTTGGTTATAAAAATTATTTGTGAGACTTACAGAAACTGAAAACGAATAAATTTATATTTTCTTCAAAAATCTATTTTCGTATTTTTTCAAGTCCAGAATCACATTCTGAACACTATTTGGTTATAAAAATTATTTGTGAGACTTACAGAAACTGAAACAAGCAAAATTTCTTTTGATGTAAATCGTTCGTACAACCGCTGGAAACGCCGAAAAACGATTAAATTTAATTTTTCTTCAAAAATTTATTTTCGAATTTTTTCAAGTCCAGAATCACATTCTGAACACTATTTGGTTATAAAAATTATTTGTGAGACTTACAGAAACTGAAACAAGCAAAATTTCTTTTGATGTAAATCGTTCGGACAACTGCTGGAAACGCCGAAAAACGATTAAATTTAATTTTTCTTCTAAAATTTATTTTCGTTTTTTTTCAAGTCCAGAATCACATTCTGAACACTATTTGGTTATACAAATTATTTGTGACACTTACAGAAACTGAAAACGAATAAATTTATATTTTCTTCAAAAATTTATTTTCGTATTTATTTCCAGTCCAGAATCACGCTCTGAACACTATTTGGTTATAAAAATTAGTTGTGAGACTTACAAAAACTGAGACAAGCAAAATTTCTTTTGATGTGAATCGTTCGTACAACTGCTGGAAACGCCGAAAAACGATTAAATTTAATTTTTCTTCAAAAATTTATTTTCGTAATTTTTCAAGTCCAGAATCACAATCTGAACACCATTTGGTTATAAAAATAATTTGTGAGACTTACAGAAACTGAAAACGAATAAATTTATATTTTCTTCAAAAATTTATTTTCGTATTTATTCAAGTCCAGAATCACATTCTGAACAATATTTGGTTATAAAAATTATTTGTGAGACTTACAGAAACTGAGACAAGCAAAATTTCTTTTGACGTAAATCGTTCGTACAACTGCTGGAAACGCCGAAAAACGATTAAATTTAATTTTTCTTCAAAAATTTATTTTCGAATTTTTTCAAGTCCAGAATCACATTCTGAACACTATTTGGTTATAAAAATTATTTGTGAGACTTACAGAAACTGAAACAAGCAAAATTTCTTTTGATGTAAATCGTTCGTACAACCGCTGGAAACGCCGAAAAACGATTAAATTTAATTTTTCTTCAAAAATTTATTTTCGAATTTTTTCAAGTCCAGAATCACATTCTGAACACTATTTGGTTATAAAAATTATTTGTGAGACTTACAGAAACTGAAACAAGCAAAATTTCTTTTGATGTAAATCGTTCGGACAACTGCTGGAAACGCCGAAAAACGATTAAATTTAATTTTTCTTCTAAAATTTATTTTCGTTTTTTTTCAAGTCCAGAATCACATTCTGAACACTATTTGGTTATACAAATTATTTGTGACACTTACAGAAACTGAAAACGAATAAATTTATATTTTCTTCAAAAATTTATTTTCGTATTTTTTCAAGTCCAGAATCACATTCTGAACACTATTTGGTTATAAAAATTATTTGTGAGACTTACAGAAACTGAAACAAGCAAAATTTCTTTTGATGTAAATCGTTCGGACAACTGCTGGAAACGCCGAAAAACGATTAAATTTAATTTTTCTTCAAAAATTTATTTTCGTATTTTCTCAAGTCCAGAATCACATTCTGAACACTATTTGGTTATAAAAATTATTTGTGAGACTTACAGAAACTGAGACAAGCAAAATTTCTTTTGATGTGAATCGTTCGTACAACTGCTGGAAACGCCGAAAAACGCTTAAATTTAATTTTTCTTCAAAAATTTATTTTCGTAATTTTTCAAGTTCAGAATCATATTCTGAACACCATTTGGTTATAAAAATGATTTGTAAGACTTACAGAAACTGAAAACGAATAAATTTATATTTTCTTCAAAAATTTATTTTCGTATTTTTTCAAGTCCAGAATCACATTCTGAACACTATTTGGCTATAAAAATTATTTGTGAGACTTACAGAAACTGAGACATGCAAAATTTCTTTTGATGTGAATTGTTCGTACAACTGCTGGAAACACCGAAAAACGATTAAATTTAATTTTTCTTCAAAAATTTATTATCGTATTTTTTTTCAAGTCTAGAATCACGCTCTGAACACTATTTGGTTATAAAAATTATTTGTGAGACTTACAGAAACGGAGACAAGCAAAATTTCTTTTGATGTGAATCGTTCGTACAACTGCTGGAAACGCCGAAAAACGCTTAAATTTAATTTTTCTTCAAAAATTTATTTTCGTAATTTTTCAAGTTCAGAATCATATTCTGAACACCATTTGGTTATAAAAATGATTTGTGAGACTTACAGAAACTGAAAACGAATAAATTTATATTTTCTTCAAAAATTTATTTTCGTATTTTTTCAAGTCCAGAATCACATTCTGAACACTATTTGGCTATAAAAATTATTTGTGAGACTTACAGAAACTAAGACATGCAAAATTTCTTTTGATGTGAATTGTTCGTACAACTGCTGGAAACGATTAAATTTAAATTTAATTTTTCTTCAAAAATTTATTATCGTATTTTTTTCAAGTCTAGAATCACGCTCTGAACACTATTTGGTTATAAAAATTATTTGTAAGACATACAGAAACTGAGACAAGCAAAATTTCTTTTGTTGTGAATCGTTCGTATAACTGTTGGAAACGCCGAAAAACGATTAAATTTAATTTTTCTTCAAAAATTTATTTTCGTAATTTTTCAAGTCCAGAATCATATTCTGAACACCAGTTGGTTATTAAAATAATTTGTGAGACTTACAAAAACTGAAAACGAATAAATTTAATTTTTCTTCAAAAATTTATTTTCGTATTTTTTCAAGTCCAGAATCACATTCTGAACACTATTTGGTTATAAAAATTATTTGTGAGACCCACAGAAACTGAGACAAGCAAAATTTCTTTTGATGTAAATCGTTCGTACAACTGCTGGAAACGCCGAAAAACGATTAAATTTAATTTTTCTTCAAAAATTTAATTTCGTATTTCTTCAAGTTTAGAATCCCATTCTGAACACTATTTGTTTATAAAAATTATTTGTGAGACTTACAGAAACTGAAAACGAATAAATTTATATTTTCTTCAAAAATTTATTTTCGTATTTTTTCAAGTCCAGAATCACATTCTGAACACTATTTGGTTATAAAAATTAATTGTGAGACTTACAGAAACTGAGACAAGCAAAATTTCTTTCGATGTAAATCGTTCGTACAACTGCTGGAAACGCCGAAAAACGATTAAATTTAATTTTTCTTCAAAAATTTATTTTCGTATTTCTTCAAGTTTAGAATCCCATTCTGAACACTATTTGTTTATAAAAATTATTTGTGAGACTTACAGAAACTGAAAACGAATAAATTTATGTTTTCTTCAAAAATTTATTTTCGTATTTTTTCAAGTCCAGAATCACATTCTGAACACTATTTGGTTATAAAAATTATTTGTGAGACTTACATAAACTAAGACAAGCAAAATTTCTTTTGACGTAAATCGTTCGTACAACTGCTGGAAACGCCGAAAAACGATTAAATTTAATTTTTCTTCAAAAATTTATTTTCGTATTTTTTTAAGTCCAGAATCACATTCTGAACACTATTTGGTTATAAAAATATTTGTGAGACTTACAGAAACTGAGACAAGCAAAATTTCTTTTGATGTGAATCGTTCGTACAACTGCTGGAAACGCCGAAAAACGATTAATATTAATTTTTCTTCAAAAATTTATTTTTGTATTTTTAAGTCCAGAATCACATTCTGAACACTATTTGGTTATAAAAATTATTTGTGTGACTTACAGAAACTGAAAACGATTAAATTTATATTTTCTTCAAAAATTTATTTTCGTTTTTTTTCAAGTCCAGAATCACATTCTGAACACTATTTGGTTATAAAAATTATTTGTGAGACTTACAGAAACTGAAAACGAATAAATTTATATTTTCTTCAAAAATCTATTTTCGTATTTTTTCAAGTCCAGAATCACATTCTGAACACTATTTGGTTATAAAAATTATTTGTGAGACTTACAGAAACTGAAACAAGCAAAATTTCTTTTGATGTAAATCGTTCGGACAACTGCTGGAAACGCCGAAAAACGATTAAATTTAATTTTTCTTCAAAAATTTATTTTCGTTTTTTTTCAAGTCCAGAATCACATTCTGAACACTATTTGGTTATAAAAATTATTTGTGAGACTTAAAGAAACTAAGACAAGCAAAATTTCTTTTGACGTAAATCGTTCGTACAACTGCTGGAAACGCCGAAAAACGATTAAATTTAATTTTTCTTCAAAAATTTATTTTCGTATTTTTTCAAGTCCAGAATCACATTCTGAACACTATTTGGTTATAAAAATATTTGTGAGACTTACAGAAACTGAGACAAGCAAAATTTCTTTTGATGTGAATCGTTCGTACAACTGCTGGAAACGCCGAAGAACGATTAAATTTAATTTTTCTTCAAAAATTTATTTTCGTAATTTTTCAAGTTCAGAATCATATTCTGAACACCATTTGGTTATAAAAATGATTTGTGAGACTTACAGAAACTGAAAACGAATAAATTTATATTTTCTTCAAAAATTTATTTTCGTATTTTTTCAAGTCCAGAATCACATTCTGAACACTATTTGGTTATAAAAATTGTTTGTGAGACTTACAGAAACTGAAACAAGCAAAATTTCTTTTGATGTAAATCGTTCGGACAACTGCTGGAAACGCCGAAAAACAATTAAATTTAATTTTTCTTCAAAAATTTATTTTCGTATTTTTTCAAGTCCAGAATCACATTCTGAACACTATTTGGTTATAAAAATTATTTGTGAGACTTACAAAAACTGAGACAAGCAAAATTTCTTTTGATGTGAATCATTCGTACAACTGCTGGAAACGCCGAAAAACGATTAAATTTAATTTTTCTTCAAAAATTTATTTTCGTAATTTTTCAAGTCCAGAATCACAATCTGAACACCATTTGGTTATAAAAATAATTTGTGAGACTTACAAAAACTGAAAACGAATAAATTTATATTTTCTTCAAAAATTTATTTTCGTATTTTTTCAAGTCCAGAATCACATTCTGAACACTATTTGGTATAAAAATTATTTGTGAGACTTACAGAAACTGAGACAAGCAAAATTTCTTTTGACGTAAATCGTTCGTACAACTGCTGGAAACGCCGAAAAACGATTAAATTTAATTTTTCTTCAAAAATTTATTATCGTATTTTTTTCAAGTCCAGAATCACATTCTGAACACTATTTGGTTATAAAAATTATTTGTGAGACCCACAGAAACTGAGACAAGCAAAATTTCTTTTGATGTAAATCGTTCGGACAACTGCTGGAAACGCCGAAAAACGATTAAATTTTATTTTTCTTCAAAAATTTATTTTCGTATTTTTTCAAGTCCAGAATCACATTCTGAACACTATTTGGTTATAAAAATTATTTGAGACTTACAGAAACTGAGACAAGCAAATTTTCTTTTGACGTAAATCGTTCGTACAACTGCTGGAAACGCCGAAAAACGATTAAATTTAATTTTTCTTCAAAAATTTATTTTCGAATTTTTTCAAGTCAGAATCACATTCTGAACACTATTTGGTTATAAAAATTATTTGTGAGACTTACAGAAACTGAAACAAGCAAAATTTCTTTTGATGTAAATCGTTCGTACAACTGCTGGAAACGCCGAAAAACGATTAAATTAAATTTTTCTTCAAAAATTTATTTTCGAATTTTTTTAAGTCCAGAATCACATTCTGAACACTATTTGGTTATAAAAATTATTTGTGAGACTTACAGAAACTGAAACAAGCAAAATTTCTTTTGATGTAAATCGTTCGGACAACTGCTGGAAACGCCGAAAAACGATTAAATTTAATTTTTCTTCAAAAATTTATTTTCGTTTTTTTTCAAGTCCAGAATCACATTCTGAACACTATTTGGTTATACAAATTATTTGTGACACTTGCAGAAACTGAAAACGAATAAATTTATATTTTCTTCAAAAATTTATTTTCGTATTTTTTCAAGTCCAGAATCACATTCTGAACACTATTTGGTTATAAAAATTATTTGTGAGACTTACAGAAACTGAAACAAGCAAAATTTCTTTTGATGTAAATCGTTCGGACAACTGCTGGAAACGCCGAAAATCGATTAAATTTAATTTTTCTTGAAAAATTTATTTTCGTATTTTTTCAAGTCCAGAATCACATTCTGAACACTATTTGGTTATAAAAATTATTTGTGAGACTTACAGAAACTGAAACAAGCAAAATTTCTTTTGATGTAAATCGTTCGGACAACTGCTGGAAACGCCGAAAATCGATTAAATTTAATTTTTCTTCAAAAATTTATTTTCGTATTTTTTTCAAGTCTAGAATCACGCTCTGAACACTTTTTGGTTATAAAAATTATTTGTGAGACTTACAGAAACTGAAAACGAATAAATTTATGTTTTCTTCAAAAATTTATTTTCGTATTTTTTCAAGTCCAGAATCACATTCTGAACACTATTTGGTTATAAAAATATTTGTAAGACTTACAGAAACTGAGACAAGCAAAATTTCTTTTGATGTGAATCGTTCGTACAACTGCTGGAAACGCCGAAGAACGATTAAATTTAATTTTTCTTCAAAAATTTATTTTCGTAATTTTTCAAGTTCAGAATCATATTCTGAACACTATTTGGTTATAAAAATGATTTGTGAGACTTACAGAAACTGAAAACGAATAAATTTATATTTTCTTCAAAAAATTATTTTCGTATTTTTTCAAGTCCAGAATCACATTCTGAACACTATTTGGCTATAAAAATTATTTGTGAGACTTACAGAAACTGAGACATGTAAAATTTCTTTTGATGTGAATTGTTCGTACAACTGCTGGAAACGCCGAAAAACGATTAAATTTAATTTTTCTTCAAAAATTTATTATCGTATTTTTTTCAAGTCTAGAATCACGCTCTGAACACTATTTGGTTATAAAAATTATTTGTGAGACATACAGAAACTGAGACAAGCAAAATTTCTTTTGATGTGAATCGTTCGTACAACTGCTGGAAACGCCGAAAAACGATTAAATTTAATTTTTTTTCAAAAATTTATTTTCGTAATTTTTCAAGTCCAGAATCACATTCTGAACACTATTTGGTTATAAAAATATTTGTGAGACTTACAGAAACTGAGACAAGCAAAATTTCTTTTGATGTGAATCGTTCGTACAACTGCTGGAAACGCCGAAAAACGATTAATATTAATTTTTCTTCAAAAATTTATTTTTGTATTTTTAAGTCCAGAATCACATTCTGAACACTATTTGGTTATAAAAATTATTTGTGTGACTTACAGAAACTGAAAACGATTAAATTTATATTTTCTTCAAAAATTTATTTTCGTTTTTTTTCAAGTCCAGAATCACATTCTGAACACTATTTGGTTATAAAAATTATTTGTGAGACTTACAGAAACTGAAAACGAATAAATTTATATTTTCTTCAAAAATCTATTTTCGTATTTTTTCAAGTCCAGAATCACATTCTGAACACTATTTGGTTATAAAAATTATTTGTGAGACTTACAGAAACTGAAACAAGCAAAATTTCTTTTGATGTAAATCGTTCGGACAACTGCTGGAAACGCCGAAAAACGATTAAATTTAATTTTTCTTCAAAAATTTATTTTCGTTTTTTTTCAAGTCCAGAATCACATTCTGAACACTATTTGGTTATAAAAATTATTTGTGAGACTTAAAGAAACTAAGACAAGCAAAATTTCTTTTGACGTAAATCGTTCGTACAACTGCTGGAAACGCCGAAAAACGATTAAATTTAATTTTTCTTCAAAAATTTATTTTCGTATTTTTTCAAGTCCAGAATCACATTCTGAACACTATTTGGTTATAAAAATATTTGTGAGACTTACAGAAACTGAGACAAGCAAAATTTCTTTTGATGTGAATCGTTCGTACAACTGCTGGAAACGCCGAAGAACGATTAAATTTAATTTTTCTTCAAAAATTTATTTTCGTAATTTTTCAAGTTCAGAATCATATTCTGAACACCATTTGGTTATAAAAATGATTTGTGAGACTTACAGAAACTGAAAACGAATAAATTTATATTTTCTTCAAAAATTTATTTTCGTATTTTTTCAAGTCCAGAATCACATTCTGAACACTATTTGGTTATAAAAATTGTTTGTGAGACTTACAGAAACTGAAACAAGCAAAATTTCTCTTGATGTAAATCGTTCGGACAACTGCTGGAAACGCCGAAAAACAATTAAATTTAATTTTTCTTCAAAAATTTATTTTCGTATTTTTTCAAGTCCAGAATCACATTCTGAACACTATTTGGTTATAAAAATTATTTGTGAGACTTACAAAAACTGAGACAAGCAAAATTTCTTTTGATGTGAATCATTCGCACAACTGCTGGAAACGCCGAAAAACGATTAAATTTAATTTTTCTTCAAAAATTTATTTTCGTAATTTTTCAAGTCCAGAATCACAATCTGAACACCATTTGGTTATAAAAATAATTTGTGAGACTTACAAAAACTGAAAACGAATAAATTTATATTTTCTTCAAAAATTTATTTTCGTATTTTTTCAAGTCCAGAATCACATTCTGAACACTATTTGGTATAAAAATTATTTGTGAGACTTACAGAAACTGAGACAAGCAAAATTTCTTTTGACGTAAATCGTTCGTACAACTGCTGGAAACGCCGAAAAACGATTAAATTTAATTTTTCTTCAAAAATTTATTATCGTATTTTTTTCAAGTCCAGAATCACATTCTGAACACTATTTGGTTATAAAAATTATTTGTGAGACCCACAGAAACTGAGACAAGCAAAATTTCTTTTGATGTAAATCGTTCGGACAACTGCTGGAAACGCCGAAAAACGATTAAATTTTATTTTTCTTCAAAAATTTATTTTCGTATTTTTTCAAGTCCAGAATCACATTCTGAACACTATTTGGTTATAAAAATTATTTGAGACTTACAGAAACTGAGACAAGCAAATTTTCTTTTGACGTAAATCGTTCGTACAACTGCTGGAAACGCCGAAAAACGATTAAATTTAATTTTTCTTCAAAAATTTATTTTCGAATTTTTTCAAGTCAGAATCACATTCTGAACACTATTTGGTTATAAAAATTATTTGTGAGACTTACAGAAACTGAAGCAAGCAAAATTTCTTTTGATGTAAATCGTTCGTACAACTGCTGGAAACGCCGAAAAACGATTAAATTAAATTTTTCTTCAAAAATTTATTTTCGAATTTTTTCAAGTCCAGAATCACATTCTGAACACTATTTGGTTATAAAAATTATTTGTGAGACTTACAGAAACTGAAACAAGCAAAATTTCTTTTGATGTAAATCGTTCGGACAACTGCTGGAAACGCCGAAAAACGATTAAATTTAATTTTTCTTCAAAAATTTATTTTCGTTTTTTTTCGAGTCCAGAATCACATTCTGAACACTATTTGGTTATACAAATTATTTGTGACACTTACAGAAACTGAAAACGAATAAATTTATATTTTCTTCAAAAATTTATTTTCGTATTTTTTCAAGTCCAGAATCACATTCTGAACACTATTTGGTTATAAAAATTATTTGTGAGACTTACAGAAACTGAAACAAGCAAAATTCTTTTGATGTAAATCGTTCGGACAACTGCTGGAAACGCCGAAAATCGATTAAATTTAATTTTTCTTCAAAAATTTATTTTCGTATTTTTTCAAGTCCAGAATCACATTCTGAACACTATTTGGTTATAAAAATTATTTGTGAGACTTACAGAAACTGAAACAAGCAAAATTTCTTTTGATGTAAATCGTTCGGACAACTGCTGGAAACGCCGAAAATCGATTAAATTTAATTTTTCTTCAAAAATTTATTTTCGTATTTTTTTCAAGTCTAGAATCACGCTCTAAACACTATTTGGTTATAAAAATTATTTGTGAGACTTACAGAAACTGAAAACGAATAAATTTATGTTTTCTTCAAAAATTTATTTTCGTATTTTTTCAAGTCCAGAATCACATTCTGAACACTATTTGGTTATAAAAATATTTGTGAGACTTACAGAAACTGAGACAAGCAAAATTTCTTTTGACGTAAATCGTTCGTACAACTGCTGGAAACGCCGAAAAACAATTAAATTTAATTTTTCTTCAAAAATTTATTATCGTATTTTTTTCAAGTCCAGAATCACATTCTGAACACTATTTGGTTATAAAAATTATTTGTGAGACCCACAGAAACTGAGACAAGCAAAATTTCTTTTGATGTAAATCGTTCGGACAACTGCTGGAAACGCCGAAAAACGATTAAATTTTATTTTTCTTCAAAAATTTATTTTCGTAATTTTTCAAGTCCAGAATCACAATCTGAACACCATTTGGTTATAAAAATAATTTGTGAGACTTACAAAAACTGAAAACGAATAAATTTATATTTTCTTCAAAAATTTATTTTCGTATTTTTTCAAGTCCAGAATCACATTCTGAACACTATTTGGTATAAAAATTATTTGTGAGACTTACAGAAACTGAGACAAGCAAAATTTCTTTTGACGTAAATCGTTCGTACAACTGCTGGAAACGCCGAAAAACGATTAAATTTAATTTTTCTTCAAAAATTTATTATCGTATTTTTTTCAAGTCCAGAATCACATTCTGAACACTATTTGGTTATAAAAATTATTTGTGAGACCCACAGAAACTGAGACAAGCAAAATTTCTTTTGATGTAAATCGTTCGGACAACTGCTGGAAACGCCGAAAAACGATTAAATTTTATTTTTCTTCAAAAATTTATTTTCGTATTTTTTCAAGTCCAGAATCACATTCTGAACACTATTTGGTTATAAAAATTATTTGAGACTTACAGAAACTGAGACAAGCAAATTTTCTTTTGACGTAA
Source organism: Ocypus olens (assembly GCA_910593695.2). Taxonomy (NCBI): domain Eukaryota; kingdom Metazoa; phylum Arthropoda; class Insecta; order Coleoptera; family Staphylinidae; genus Ocypus; species Ocypus olens. The sequence goes on from OU343054.1 coordinate 32,679,747, forward strand.
ATCGTTCGTACAACTGCTGGAAACGCCGAAAAACGATTAAATTTAATTTTTCTTCAAAAATTTATTTTCGAATTTTTTCAAGTCAGAATCACATTCTGAACACTATTTGGTTATAAAAATTATTTATGAGACTTACAGAAACTGAAACAAGCAAAATTTCTTTTGATGTAAATCGTTCGTACAACTGCTGGAAACGCCGAAAAACGATTAAATTAAATTTTTCTTCAAAAATTTATTTTCGAATTTTTTCAAGTCCAGAATCACATTCTGAACACTATTTGGTTATAAAAATTATTTGTGAGACCCACAGAAACTGAGACAAGCAAAATTTCTTTTGATGTAAATCGTTCGGACAACTGCTGGAAACGCCGAAAAACGATTAAATTTTATTTTTCTTCAAAAATTTATTTTCGTAATTTTTCAAGTCCAGAATCACAATCTGAACACCATTTGGTTATAAAAATAATTTGTGAGACTTACAAAAACTGAAAACGAATAAATTTATATTTTCTTCAAAAATTTATTTTCGTATTTTTTCAAGTCCAGAATCACATTCTGAACACTATTTGGTATAAAAATTATTTGTGAGACTTACAGAAACTGAGACAAGCAAAATTTCTTTTGACGTAAATCGTTCGTACAACTGCTGGAAACGCCGAAAAACGATTAAATTTAATTTTTCTTCAAAAATTTATTATCGTATTTTTTTCAAGTCCAGAATCACATTCTGAACACTATTTGGTTATAAAAATTATTTGTGAGACCCACAGAAACTGAGACAAGCAAAATTTATTTTGATGTAAATCGTTCGGACAACTGCTGGAAACGCCGAAAAACGATTAAATTTTATTTTTCTTCAAAAATTTATTTTCGTATTTTTTCAAGTCCAGAATCACATTCTGAACACTATTTGGTTATAAAAATTATTTGAGACTTACAGAAACTGAGACAAGCAAATTTTCTTTTGACGTAAATCGTTCGTACAACTGCTGGAAACGCCAAAAAACGATTAAATTTAATTTTTCTTCAAAAATTTATTTTCGAATTTTTTCAAGTCAGAATCACATTCTGAACACTATTTGGTTATAAAAATTATTTATGAGACTTACAGAAACTGAAACAAGCAAAATTTCTTTTGATGTAAATCGTTCGTACAACTGCTGGAAACGCCGAAAAACGATTAAATTAAATTTTTCTTCAAAAATTTATTTTCGAATTTTTTCAAGTCCAGAATCACATTCTGAACACTATTTGGTTATAAAAATTATTTGTGAGACTTACAGAAACTGAAACAAGCAAAATTTCTTTTGATGTAAATCGTTCGGACAACTGCTAGAAACGCCGAAAAACGATTAAATTTAATTTTTCTTCAAAAATTTATTTTCGTTTTTTTTCAAGTCCAGAATCACATTCTGAACACTATTTGGTTATACAAATTATTTGTGACACTTACAGAAACTGAAAACGAATAAATTTATATTTTCTTCAAAAATTTATTTTCGTATTTTTTCAAGTCCAGAATCACATTCTGAACACTATTTGGTTATAAAAATTATTTGTGAGACTTACAGAAACTGAAACAAGCAAAATTTCTTTTGATGTAAATCGTTCGGACAACTGTTGGAAACGCCGAAAATCGATTAAATTTAATTTTTCTTCAAAAATTTATTTTCGTATTTTTTCAAGTCCAGAATCACATTCTGAACACTATTTGGTTATAAAAATTATTTGTGAGACTTACAGAAACTGAAACAAGCAAAATTTCTTTTGATGTAAATCGTTCGGACAACTGCTGGAAACGCCGAAAATCGATTAAATTTAATTTTTCTTCAAAAATTTATTTTCGTATTTTTTTCAAGTCTAGAATCACGCTCTGAACACTATTTGGTTATAAAAATTATTTATGAGACTTACAGAAACTGAAAACGAATAAATTTATGTTTTCTTCAAAAATTTATTTTCGTATTTTTTCAAGTCCAGAATCACATTCTGAACACTATTTGGTTATAAAAATATTTGTGAGACTTACAGAAACTGAGACAAGCAAAATTTCTTTTGATGTGAATCGTTCGTACAACTGCTGGAAACGCCGAAGAACGATTAAATTTAATTTTTCTTCAAAAATTTATTTTCGTAATTTTTCAAGTTCAGAATCATATTCTGAACACCATTTGGTTATAAAAATGATTTGTGAGACTTACAGAAACTGAAAACGAATAAATTTATATTTTCTTCAAAAAATTATTTTCGTATTTTTTCAAGTCCAGAATCACATTCTGAACACTATTTGGCTATAAAAATTATTTGTGAGACTTACAGAAACTGAAACAAGCAAAATTTCTTTTGATGTAAATCGTTCGGACAACTGCTGGAAACGCCGAAAATCGATTAAATTTAATTTTTCTTCAAAAATTTATTTTCGTATTTTTTTCAAGTCTAGAATCACGCTCTGAACACTATTTGGTTATAAAAATTATTTGTGAGACTTACAGAAACTGAAAACGAATAAATTTATGTTTTCTTCAAAAATTTATTTTCGTATTTTTTCAAGTCCAGAATCACATTCTGAACACTATTTGGTTATAAAAATATTTGTGAGACTTACAGAAACTGAGACAAGCAAAATTTCTTTTGACGTAAATCGTTCGTACAACTGCTGGAAACGCCGAAAAACAATTAAATTTAATTTTTCTTCAAAAATTTATTATCGTATTTTTTTCAAGTCCAGAATCACATTCTGAACACTATTTGGTTATAAAAATTATTTGTGAGACCCACAGAAACTGAGACAAGCAAAATTTCTTTTGATGTAAATCGTTCGGACAACTGCTGGAAACGCCGAAAAACGATTAAATTTTATTTTTCTTCAAAAATTTATTTTCGTAATTTTTCAAGTCCAGAATCACAATCTGAACACCATTTGGTTATAAAAATAATTTGTGAGACTTACAAAAACTGAAAACGAATAAATTTATATTTTCTTCAAAAATTTATTTTCGTATTTTTTCAAGTCCAGAATCACATTCTGAACACTATTTGGTATAAAAATTATTTGTGAGACTTACAGAAACTGAGACAAGCAAAATTTCTTTTGACGTAAATCGTTCGTACAACTGCTGGAAACGCCGAAAAACGATTAAATTTAATTTTTCTTCAAAAATTTATTATCGTATTTTTTTCAAGTCCAGAATCACATTCTGAACACTATTTGGTTATAAAAATTATTTGTGAGACCCACAGAAACTGAGACAAGCAAAATTTCTTTTGATGTAAATCGTTCGGACAACTGCTGGAAACGCCGAAAAACGATTAAATTTTATTTTTCTTCAAAAATTTATTTTCGTATTTTTTCAAGTCCAGAATCACATTCTGAACACTATTTGGTTATAAAAATTATTTGAGACTTACAGAAACTGAGACAAGCAAATTTTCTTTTGACGTAAATCGTTCGTACAACTGCTGGAAACGCCGAAAAACGATTAAATTTAATTTTTCTTCAAAAATTTATTTTCGAATTTTTTCAAGTCAGAATCACATTCTGAACACTATTTGGTTATAAAAATTATTTGTGAGACTTACAGAAACTGAAGCAAGCAAAATTTCTTTTGATGTAAATCGTTCGTACAACTGCTGGAAACGCCGAAAAACGATTAAATTAAATTTTTCTTCAAAAATTTATTTTCGAATTTTTTCAAGTCCAGAATCACATTCTGAACACTATTTGGTTATAAAAATTATTTGTGAGACTTACAGAAACTGAAACAAGCAAAATTTCTTTTGATGTAAATCGTTCGTACAACTGCTGGAAACGCCGAAAAACGATTAAATTTAATTTTTCTTCAAAAATTTATTTTCGTTTTTTTTCAAGTCCAGAATCACATTCTGAACACTATTTGGTTATACAAATTATTTGTGACACTTACAGAAACTGAAAACGAATAAATTTATATTTTCTTCAAAAATTTATTTTCGTATTTTTTCAAGTCCAGAATCACATTCTGAACACTATTTGGTTATAAAAATTATTTGTGAGACTTACAGAAACTGAAACAAGCAAAATTCTTTTGATGTAAATCGTTCGGACAACTGCTGCAAACGCCGAAAATCGATTAAATTTAATTTTTCTTCAAAAATTTATTTTCGTATTTTTTCAAGTCCAGAATCACATTCTGAACACTATTTGGTTATAAAAATTATTTGTGAGACTTACAGAAACTGAAACAAGCAAAATTTCTTTTGATGTAAATCGTTCGGACAACTGCTGGAAACGCCGAAAATCGATTAAATTTAATTTTTCTTCAAAAATTTATTTTCGTATTTTTTTCAAGTCTAGAATCACGCTCTGAACACTATTTGGTTATAAAAATTATTTGTGAGACTTACAGAAACTGAAAACGAATAAATTTATGTTTTCTTCAAAAATTTATTTTCGTATTTTTTCAAGTCCAGAATCACATTCTGAACACTATTTGGTTATAAAAATATTTGTGAGACTTACAGAAACTGAGACAAGCAAAATTTCTTTTGACGTAAATCGTTCGTACAACTGCTGGAAACGCCGAAAAACAATTAAATTTAATTTTTCTTCAAAAATTTATTATCGTATTTTTTTCAAGTCCAGAATCACATTCTGAACACTATTTGGTTATAAAAATTATTTGTGAGACCCACAGAAACTGAGACAAGCAAAATTTCTTTTGATGTAAATCGTTCGGACAACTGCTGGAAACGCCGAAAAACGATTAAATTTTATTTTTCTTCAAAAATTTATTTTCGTAATTTTTCAAGTCCAGAATCACAATCTGAACACCATTTGGTTATAAAAATAATTTGTGAGACTTACAAAAACTGAAAACGAATAAATTTATATTTTCTTCAAAAATTTATTTTCGTATTTTTTCAAGTCCAGAATCACATTCTGAACACTATTTGGTATAAAAATTATTTGTGAGACTTACAGAAACTGAGACAAGCAAAATTTCTTTTGACGTAAATCGTTCGTACAACTGCTGGAAACGCCGAAAAACGATTAAATTTAATTTTTCTTCAAAAATTTATTATCGTATTTTTTTCAAGTCCAGAATCACATTCTGAACACTATTTGGTTATAAAAATTATTTGTGAGACCCACAGAAACTGAGACAAGCAAAATTTCTTTTGATGTAAATCGTTCGGACAACTGCTGGAAACGCCAAAAAACGATTAAATTTTATTTTTCTTCAAAAATTTATTTTCGTATTTTTTCAAGTCCAGAATCACATTCTGAACACTATTTGGTTATAAAAATTATTTGAGACTTACAGAAACTGAGACAAGCAAATTTTCTTTTGACGTAAATCGTTCGTACAACTGCTGGAAACGCCGAAAAACGATTAAATTTAATTTTTCTTCAAAAATTTATTTTCGAATTTTTTCAAGTCAGAATCACATTCTGAACACTATTTGGTTATAAAAATTATTTATGAGACTTACAGAAACTGAAACAAGCAAAATTTCTTTTGATGTAAATCGTTCGTACAACTGCTGGAAACGCCGAAAAACGATTAAATTAAATTTTTCTTCAAAAATTTATTTTCGAATTTTTTCAAGTCCAGAATCACATTCTGAACACTATTTGGTTATAAAAATTATTTGTGAGACCCACAGAAACTGAGACAAGCAAAATTTCTTTTGATGTAAATCGTTCGGACAACTGCTGGAAACGCCGAAAAACGATTAAATTTTATTTTTCTTCAAAAATTTATTTTCGTAATTTTTCAAGTCCAGAATCACAATCTGAACACCATTTGGTTATAAAAATAATTTGTGAGACTTACAAAAACTGAAAACGAATAAATTTATATTTTCTTCAAAAATTTATTTTCGTATTTTTTCAAGTCCAGAATCACATTCTGAACACTATTTGGTATAAAAATTATTTGTGAGACTTACAGAAACTGAGACAAGCAAAATTTCTTTTGACGTAAATCGTTCGTACAACTGCTGGAAACGCCGAAAAACGATTAAATTTAATTTTTCTTCAAAAATTTATTATCGTATTTTTTTCAAGTCCAGAATCACATTCTGAACACTATTTGGTTATAAAAATTATTTGTGAGACCCACAGAAACTGAGACAAGCAAAATTTCTTTTGATGTAAATCGTTCGGACAACTGCTGGAAACGCCGAAAAACGATTAAATTTTATTTTTCTTCAAAAATTTATTTTCGTATTTTTTCAAGTCCAGAATCACATTCTGAACACTATTTGGTTATAAAAATTATTTGAGACTTACAGAAACTGAGACAAGCAAATTTTCTTTTGACGTAAATCGTTCGTACAACTGCTGGAAACGCCGAAAAACGATTAAATTTAATTTTTCTTCAAAAATTTATTTTCGAATTTTTTCAAGTCAGAATCACATTCTGAACACTATTTGGTTATAAAAATTATTTATGAGACTTACAGAAACTGAAACAAGCAAAATTTCTTTTGATGTAAATCGTTCGTACAACTGCTGGAAACGCCGAAAAACGATTAAATTAAATTTTTCTTCAAAAATTTATTTTCGAATTTTTTCAAGTCCAGAATCACATTCTGAACACTATTTGGTTATAAAAATTATTTGTGAGACTTACAGAAACTGAAACAAGCAAAATTTCTTTTGATGTAAATCGTTCGGACAACTGCTAGAAACGCCGAAAAACGATTAAATTTAATTTTTCTTCAAAAATTTATTTTCGTTTTTTTTCAAGTCCAGAATCACATTCTGAACACTATTTGGTTATACAAATTATTTGTGACACTTACAGAAACTGAAAACGAATAAATTTATATTTTCTTCAAAAATTTATTTTCGTATTTTTTCAAGTCCAGAATCACATTCTGAACACTATTTGGTTATAAAAATTATTTGTGAGACTTACAGAAACTGAAACAAGCAAAATTTCTTTTGATGTAAATCGTTCGGACAACTGCTGGAAACGCCGAAAATCGATTAAATTTAATTTTTCTTCAAAAATTTATTTTCGTATTTTTTCAAGTCCAGAATCACATTCTGAACACTATTTGGTTATAAAAATTATTTGTGAGACTTACAGAAACTGAAACAAGCAAAATTTCTTTTGATGTAAATCGTTCGGACAACTGCTGGAAACGCCGAAAATCGATTAAATTTAATTTTTCTTCAAAAATTTATTTTCGTATTTTTTTCAAGTCTAGAATCACGCTCTGAACACTATTTGGTTATAAAAATTATTTGTGAGACTTACAGAAACTGAAAACGAATAAATTTATGTTTTCTTCAAAAATTTATTTTCGTATTTTTTCAAGTCCAGAATCACATTCTGAACACTATTTGGTTATAAAAATATTTGTGAGACTTACAGAAACTGAGACAAGCAAAATTTCTTTTGATGTGAATCGTTCGTACAACTGCTGGAAACGCCGAAGAACGATTAAATTTAATTTTTCTTCAAAAATTTATTTTCGTAATTTTTCAAGTTCAGAATCATATTCTGAACACCATTTGGTTATAAAAATGATTTGTGAGACTTACAGAAACTGAAAACGAATAAATTTATATTTTCTTCAAAAAATTATTTTCGTATTTTTTCAAGTCCAGAATCACATTCTGAACACTATTTGGCTATAAAAATTATTTGTGAGACTTACAGAAACTGAGACATGTAAAATTTCTTTTGATGTGAATTGTTCGTACAACTGCTGGAAACGCCGAAAAACGATTAAATTTAATTTTTCTTCAAAAATTTATTATCGTATTTTTTTCAAGTCTAGAATCACGCTCTGAACACTATTTGGTTATAAAAATTATTTGTGAGACATACAGAAACTGAGACAAGCAAAATTTCTTTTGATGTGAATCGTTCGTACAACTGCTGGAAACGCCGAAAAACGATTAAATTTAATTTTTTTTCAAAAATTTATTTTCGTAATTTTTCAAGTCCAGAATCACATTCTGAACACTATTTGGTTATAAAAATATTTGTGAGACTTACAGAAACTGAGACAAGCAAAATTTCTTTTGATGTGAATCGTTCGTACAACTGCTGGAAACGCCGAAAAACGATTAATATTAATTTTTCTTCAAAAATTTATTTTTGTATTTTTAAGTCCAGAATCACATTCTGAACACTATTTGGTTATAAAAATTATTTGTGAGACTTACAGAAACTGAAAACGATTAAATTTATATTTTCTTCAAAAATTTATTTTCGTTTTTTTTCAAGTCCAGAATCACATTCTGAACACTATTTGGTTATAAAAATTATTTGTGAGACTTACAGAAACTGAAAACGAATAAATTTATATTTTCTTCAAAAATCTATTTTCGTATTTTTTCAAGTCCAGAATCACATTCTGAACACTATTTGGTTATAAAAATTATTTGTGAGACTTACAGAAACTGAAACAAGCAAAATTTCTTTTGATGTAAATCGTTCGGACAACTGCTGGAAACGCCGAAAAACGATTAAATTTAATTTTTCTTCAAAAATTTATTTTCGTTTTTTTTCAAGTCCAGAATCACATTCTGAACACTATTTGGTTATAAAAATTATTTGTGAGACTTAAAGAAACTGAAAACGAATAAATTTATATTTTCTTCAAAAATCTATTTTCGTATTTTTTCAAGTCCAGAATCACATTCTGAACACTATTTGGTTATAAAAATTATTTGTGAGACTTACAGAAACTGAGACAAGCAAAATTTCTTTTGACGGAAATCGTTCGTACAACTGCTGGAAACGCCGAAAAACGACTAAATTAAATTTTTCTTCAAAAATTTATTTTTATATTTTTTCAAGTCTAGAATCCCATTCTGAACACTATTTGGTTATAAAAATTATTTGTGAGACTTACAGAAACTGAAACAAGCAAAATTTCTTTTGATCTAAATCGTTCGGACAACTGCTGGAAACGCCGAAAACGATTAAATTTAATTTTTCTGCAAAAAATTATTTTCGTAATTTTTCAAGTACAGAATCACATTCTGAACACTATTTGGTTATAAAAATTATTTGTGAGACTTACAGAAACTGAGACAAGCAAAATTTCTTTTGATGTGAATCGTTCGTACAACTGCTGGAAACGCCGAAAAACGATTAATATTAATTTTTCTTCAAAAATTTATTTTTGTATTTTTAGGTCCAGAATCACATTCTGAACACTATTTGGTTATTAAAATAATTTGTGAGACTTACAAAAACTGAAAACGAATAAATTTAATTTTTCTTCAAAAATTTATTTTCGTATTTTTTCAAGTCCAGAATCACATTCTGAACACCATTTGGTTATAAAACTTATTTGTGAGACCCACAGAAACTGAGACAAGCAAAATTTCTTTTGATGTAAATCGTTCGTACAACTGCTGGAAACGCCGAAAAACGATTAAATTTAATTTTTCTTCAAAAATTTATTTTCGTATTTTTTCAAGTCCAGAATCACATTCTGAACACTATTTGGTTATAAAAATTATTTGAGACTTACAGAAACTGAGACAAGCAAATTTTCTTTTGACGTAAATCGTTCGTACAACTGCTGGAAACGCCGAAAAACGATTAAATTTAATTTTTCTTCAAAAATTAAATTTCGTATTTCTTCAAGTTTAGAATCCCATTCTGAACACTATTTGTTTATAAAAATTATTTGTGAGACTTACAGAAACTGAAAACTAATAAATTTATATTTTCTTCAAAAATTTATTTTCGTATTTTTTCAAGTCCAGAATCACATTCTAAACACTATTTGGTTATAAAAATTATTTGTGAGACTTACAGAAACTGAGACAAGCAAAATTTCTTTCGATGTAAATCGTTCGTACAACTGCTGGAAACGCCGAAAAACGATTAAATTTAATTTTTCTTCAAAAATTTATTTTCGTATTTCTTCAAGTTTAGAATCCCATTCTGAACACTATTTGTTTATAAAAATTATTTGTGAGACTTACAGAAACTGAAAACGAATAAATTTATGTTTTCTTCAAAAATTTATTTTCGTATTTTTTCAAGTCCAGAGTCACATTCTGAACACTATTTGGTTATAAAAATTATTTGTGAAACTTACATAAACTAAGACAAGCAAAATTTCTTTTGACGTAAATCGTTCGTACAACTGCTGGAAACGCCGAAAAACGATTAAATTTAATTTTTCTTCAAAAATTTATTTTCGTATTTTTTTTAGTCCAGAATCACATTCTGAACACTATTTGGTTATAAACATATTTGTGAGACTTACAGAAACTGAGACAAGCAGAATTTCTTTTGAAGTGAATCGTTCGTACAACTGCTGGAAACGCCGAAAACGATTAATATTAATTTTTCTTCAAAAATTTATTTTTGTATTTTTAAGTCCAGAATCACATTCTGAACACTATTTGGTTATAAAAATTATTTGTGAGACTTACAGAAACTGAAAACGATTAAATTTATATTTTCTTCAAAAATTTATTTTCGTTTTTTTTCAAGTCCAGAATCACATTCTGAACACTGTTTGGTTATAAACATTATTTGTGAGACTTACAGAAACTGAAAACGATTAAATATATATTTTCTTCAAAAATTTATTTTTGTATTTTTTTAAGTCTAGAATCACATTCTAAACACTATTTGTTCATAAAAATTATTTGTGAGACTTACAGAAACTGAAAACGATTATATTTATATTTTCTTCAAAAATTTATTTTTGTATTTTTTCGAGTCTAGAATCCCATTCTGAACACTATTTGGTTGTAAAAATTATTTGTGAGACTTACAGAAACTGAAACAAGCAAAATTTCTTTCGAAGTAAATCGTTCGAACAATTGCTGGAAACGCCGAAAAACGACTAAATTTAATTTTTCTTCAAAAATTTATTTTTGTTTTTTTTTCAAGTCTAGAGTCCCATTCTGAACACTATTTGGTTATAAAAATTATTTGTGAGACTTGCAGAAACTAAGACAAGCAAAATTTCTTTTGACGGAAATCGTTCGTACAACTGCTGGAAACGCCGAAAAACGACTAAATTAAATTTTTCTTCAAAAATTTATTTTTATATTTTTTCAAGTCTAGAATCCCATTCTGAACACTATTTGGTTATAAAAGTAATTTGTGAGACTTACAGAAACTGAGAAAGCAAAATTTCCGTCGATGTAAATCGTTCGTACAACTGCTGGAAACGCCGAAAAACGATTAAATTTAATTTTTCTTAAAAAATTTATTTTCGAATTTTTTCAAGTCCAGAATCACATTCTGAACACTATTTGGTTATAAAAATTGTTTGTGAGACTTACAGAAACTGAAACAAGCAAAATTTCTTTTGATGTAAATCGTTCGGACAACTGCTGGAAACGCCGAAAAACAATTAAATTTAATTTTTCTTCAAAAATTTATTTTCGTATTTTTTCAAGTCCAGAATCACATTCTGAACACTATTTGGTTATAAAAATTATTTGTGAGACTTACAAAAACTGAGACAAGCAAAATTTCTTTTGATGTGAATCATTCGTACAACTGCTGGAAACGCCGAAAAACGATTAAATTTAATTTTTCTTCAAAAATTTATTTTCGTAATTTTTAACCATTTGGTTATAAAAATAATTTGTGAGACTTACAGAAACTGAAAACGAATAAATTTATATTTTCTTCAAAAATTTATTTTCGTATTTTTTCAAGTCCAGAATCACATTCTGAACACTATTTGGCTATAAAAATTATTTGTGAGACTTACAGAAACTGAGACATGTAAAATTTCTTTTGATGTGAATTGTTCGTACAACTGCTGGAAACGCCGAAAAACGATTAAATTTAATTTTTCTTCAAAAATTTATTATCGTATTTTTTTCAAGTCTAGAATCACGCTCTGAACACTATTTGGTTATAAAAATTATTTGTGAGACATACAGAAACTGAGACAAGCAAAATTTCTTTTGATGTGAATCGTTCGTACAACTGCTGGAAACGCCGAAAAACTATTAAATTTAATTTTTCTTCAAAAATTTATTTTCGTAATTTTTCAAGTCCAGAATCATATTCTGAACACCAGTTGGTTATTAAAATAATTTGTGAGAGTTACAAAAACTGAAAACGAATAAATTTAATTTTTCTTCAAAAATTTATTTTCGTATTTTTTCAAGTCCAGAATCACATTCTGAACACCATTTGGTTATAAAAATTATTTGTGAGACCCACAGAAACTGAGACAAGCAAAATTTCTTTTGATGTAAATCGTTCGTACAACTGCTGGAAACGCCGAAAAACAATTAAATTTAATTTTTCTTCAAAAATTTATTTTCGTATTTTTTCAAGCCCAGAATCACATTCTGAACACTATTTGGTTATAAAAATTATTTGAGACTTACAGAAACTGAGACAAGCAAATTTTCTTTTGACGTAAATCGTTCGTACAACTGCTGGAAACGCCGAAAAACGATTAAATTTAATTTTTCTTCAAAAATTAAATTTCGTATTTCTTCAAGTTTAGAATCCCATTCTGAACACTATTTGTTTATAAAAATTATTTGTGAGACTTACAGAAACTGAAAACGAATAAATTTATATTTTCTTCAAAAATTTATTTTCGTATTTTTTCAAGTCCAGAATCACATTCTGAACACTATTTGGTTATAAAAATTATTCGTGAGACTTACAGAAACTGAGACAAGCAAAATTTCTTTCGATGTAAATCGTTCGTACAACTGCTGGAAACGCCGAAAAACGATTAAATTTAATTTTTCTTCAAAAATTTATTTTCGTATTTCTTCAAGTTTAGAATCCCATTCTGAACACTATTTGTTTATAAAAATTATTTGTGAGACTTACAGAAACTGAAAACTTATAAATTTATATTTTCTTCAAAAATTTATTTTCGTATTTTTTCAAGTCCAGAATCACATTCTAAACACTATTTGGTTATAAAAATTATTTGTGAGACTTACAGAAACTGAGACAAGCAAAATTTCTTTCGATGTAAATCGTTCGTACAACTGCTGGAAACGCCGAAAAACGATTAAATTTAATTTTTCTTCAAAAATTTATTTTCGTATTTCTTCAAGTTTAGAATCCCATTCTGAACACTATTTGTTTATAAAAATTATTTGTGAGACTTACAGAAACTGAAAACGAATAAATTTATGTTTTCTTCAAAAATTTATTTTCGTATTTTTTCAAGTCCAGAATCACATTCTGAACACTATTTGGTTATAAAAATTATTTGTGAAACTTACATAAACTAAGACAAGCAAAATTTCTTTTGACGTAAATCGTTCGTACAACTGCTGGAAACGCCGAAAAACGATTAAATTTAATTTTTCTTCAAAAATTTATTTTCGTATTTTTTCAAGTCCAGAATCACATTCTGAACACTATTTGGTTATAAAAATATTTGTGAGACTTACAGAAACTGAGACAAGCAGAATTTCTTTTGATGTGAATCGTTCGTACAACTGCTGGAAACGCCGAAAAACGATTAATATTAATTTTTCTTCAAAAATTTATTTTTGTATTTTTAAGTCCAGAATCACATTCTGAACACTATTTGGTTATAAAAATTATTTGTGAGACTTACAGAAACTGAAAACGATTAAATTTATATTTTCTTCAAAAATTTATTTTCGTTTTTTTTCAAGTCCAGAATCACATTCTGAACACTATTTGGTTATAAACATTATTTGTGAGACTTACAGAAACTGAAAACGATTAAATATATATTTTCTTCAAAAATTTATTTTTGTATTTTTTTAAGTCTAGAATCACATTCTAAACACTATTTGTTCATAAAAATTATTTGTGAGACTTACAGAAACTGAAAACGATTATATTTATATTTTCTTCAAAAATTTATTTTTGTATTTTTTCGAGTCTAGAATCCCATTCTGAACACTATTTGGTTGTAAAAATTATTTGTGAGACTTACAGAAACAGAGACAAGCAAAATTTCTTTCGAAGTAAATCGTTCGAACAATTGCTGGAAACGCCGAAAAACGACTAAATTTAATTTTTCTTCAAAAATTTATTTTTGTTTTTTTTCAAGTCTAGAGTCCCATTCTGAACACTATTTGGTTATAAAAATTATTTGTGAGACTTGCAGAAACTAAGACAAGCAAAATTTCTTTTGACGGAAATCGTTCGTACAACTGCTGGAAACGCCGAAAAACGATTAAATTTAATTTTTCTTCAAAAATTTATTTTCGTATTTTTTCAAGTCCAGAATCACATTCTGAACACTATTTGGTTATAAAAATATTTGTGAGACTTACAGAAACTGAGACAAGCAAAATTTCTTTTGATGTGAATCGTTCGTACAATTGCTGGAAACGCCGAAAAACGATTAATATTAATTTTTCTTCAAAAATTTATTTTTGTATTTTTAAGTCCAGAATCACATTCTGAACACTATTTGGTTATAAAAATTATTTGTGAGACTTACAGAAACTGAAAACGATTAAATTTATATATTTTTTAAGTCTAGAATCACATTCTAAACACTATTTGTTCATAAAAATTATTTGTGAGACTTAAGGAAACTGAAAACGATTATATTTATATTTTCTTCAAAAATTTATTTTTATATTTTTTCGAGTCTAGAATCCCATTCTGAACACTATTTGGTTGTAAAAATTATTTGTGAGTCTTACAGAAACAGAGACAAGCAAAATTTTTTTCGAAGTAAATCGTTCGAACAATTGCTGGAAACGCCGAAAAACGACTAAATTTAATTTTTCTTCAAAAATTTATTTTTGTTTTTTTTTCAAGTCTAGAGTCCCATTCTGAACACTATTTGGTTATAAAAATTATTTGTGAGACTTACAGAAACTGAGAAAGCAAAATTTCCGTTGATGTAAATCGTTCGTACAACTGCTGGAAACGCCGAAAAACGATTAAATTTAATTTTTCTTCAAAAATTTATTTTCGTAATTTTTCAAGTCCAGAATTACATTCTGAACACCATTTGGTTATAAAAATAATTTGTGAGACTTACAGAAACTGAAAACGAATAAATTTATATTTTCTTCAAAAATTTATTTTCGTATTTTTTCAAGTCCAGAATCACATTCTGAACACTGTTTGGTTATAAAAATTATTTGTGAGACTTACAGAAACTGAAACAAGCAAAATTTCTTTTGATGTAAATCGTTCGGACAACTGCTGGAAACGCCGAAAAACGATTAAATTTAATTTTTCTTCAAAAATTTATTTTCGTATTTTTTCAAGTCCAGAATCACATTCTGAACACTATTTGGTTATAAAAATTATTTGTGAGACTTACAAAAACTGAAACAAGCAAAATTTCTTTTGATGTGAATCATTCGTACAACTGCTGGAAACGCCGAAAAACGATTAAACTTAATTTTTCTTCAAAAATTTATTTTCGTAATTTTTCAAGTCCAGAATTACATTCTGAACACCATTTGGTTATAAAAATAATTTGTGAGACTTACAGAAACTGAAAACGAATAAATTTATATTTTCTTCAAAAATTTATTTTCGTATTTTTTCAAGTCCAGAATCACATTCTGAACACTGTTTGGTTATAAAAATTATTTGTGAGACTTACAGAAACTGAAACAAGCAAAATTTCTTTTGATGTAAATCGTTCGGACAACTGCTGGAAACGCCGAAAAACGATTAAATTTAATTTTTCTTCGAAAATTTATTTTCGTATTTTTCAAGTCCAGAATCACATTCTGAACACTATTTGGTTATAAAAATTATTTGAGACTTACAGAAACTGAGACAAGCAAATTTTCTTTTGACGTAAATCGTTCGTACAACTGCTGGAAACGCCGAAAAACGATTAAATTTAATTTTTCTTCAAAAATTTATTTTCGAATTTTATCAAGTCCAGAATCACATTCTGAACACTATTTGGTTATAAAAATTATTTGTGAGACTTACAGAAACTGAAACAAGCAAAATTTCTTTTGATGTAAATCGTTCGGACAACTGCTGGAAACGCCGAAAAACGATTAAATTTAATTTTTCTTCAAGAATTAATTTTCGTTTTTTTTCAAGTCCAGAATCACATTCTGAACACTATTTGGTTATACAAATTATTTGTGACACTTACAGAAACTGAAAACGAATAAATTTATATTTTCTTCAAAAATTTATTTTCGTATTTTTTCAAGTCCAGAATCACATTCTGAACACTGTTTGGTTATAAAAATTATTTGTGAGACTTACAGAAACTGAGACAAGCAAAATTTCTTTTGATGTGAATCGTTCGTACAACTGCTGGAAACGCCGAAAAACGCTTAAATTTAATTTTTCTTCAAAAATTTATTTTCGTAATTTTTCAAGTTCAGAATCATATTCTGAACACCATTTGGTTATAAAAATGATTTGTGAGACTTACAGAAACTGAAAACGAATAAATTTATATTTTCTTCAAAAATTTATTTTCGTATTTTTTCAAGTCAATTTCTTTTGATGTGAATTGTTCGTACAACTGCTGGAAACGCCGAAAAACGATTAAATTTAATTTTTCTTCAAAAATTTATTATCGTATTTTTTTCAAGTCTAGAATCACGCTCTGAACACTATTTGGTTATAAAAATTATTTGTGAGACATACAGAAACTGAGACAAGCAAAATTTCTTTTGATGTGAATCGTTCGTACAACTGCTGGAAACGCCGAAAAACGATTAAATTTAATTTTTCTTCAAAAATTTATTTTCGTAATTTTTCAAGTTCAGAATCATATTCTGAACACCATTTGGTTATAAAAATGATTTGTGAGACTTACAGAAACTGAAAACGAATAAATTTATATTTTCTTCAAAAATTTATTTTCGTATTTTTTCAAGTCAATTTCTTTTGATGTGAATTGTTCGTACAACTGCTGGAAACGCCGAAAAACGATTAAATTTAATTTTTCTTCAAGAATTAATTTTCGTTTTTTTTCAAGTCCAGAATCACATTCTGAACACTATTTGGTTATACAAATTATTTGTGACACTTACAGAAACTGAAAACGATTAAATTTATATTTTCTTCAAAAATTTATTTTCGTTTTTTTTCAAGTCCAGAATCACATTCTGAACACTATTTGGTTATAAACATTATTTGTGAGACTTACAGAAACTGAAAACGATTAAATATATATTTTCTTCAAAAATTTATTTTTGTATTTTTTTAAGTCTAGAATCACATTCTAAACACTATTTGTTCATAAAAATTATTTGTGAGACTTAAGGAAACTGAAAACGATTATATTTATATTTTCTTCAAAAATTTATTTTTATATTTTTTCGAGTCTAGAATCCCATTCTGAACACTATTTGGTTGTAAAAATTATTTGTGAGTCTTACAGAAACAGAGACAAGCAAAATTTTTTTCGAAGTAAATCGTTCGAACAATTGCTGGAAACGCCGAAAAACGACTAAATTTAATTTTTCTTCAAAAATTTATTTTTGTTTTTTTTTCAAGTCTAGAGTCCCATTCTGAACACTATTTGGTTATAAAAATTATTTGTGAGACTTACAGAAACTGAGAAAGCAAAATTTCCGTTGATGTAAATCGTTCGTACAATTTTTCAAGTCCAGAATTACATTCTGAACACCATTTGGTTATAAAAATAATTTGTGAGACTTACAGAAACTGAAAACGAATAAATTTATATTTTCTTCAAAAATTTATTTTCGTATTTTTTCAAGTCCAGAATCACATTCTGAACACTGTTTGGTTATAAAAATTATTTGTGAGACTTACAGAAACTGAAACAAGCAAAATTTCTTTTGATGTAAATCGTTCGGACAACTGCTGGAAACGCCGAAAAACGATTAAATTTAATTTTTCTTCAAAAATTTATTTTCGTATTTTTTCAAGTCCAGAATCACATTCTGAACACTATTTGGTTATAAAAATTATTTGTGAGACTTACAAAAACTGAAACAAGCAAAATTTCTTTTGATGTGAATCATTCGTACAACTGCTGGAAACGCCGAAAAACGATTAAACTTAATTTTTCTTCAAAAATTTATTTTCGTAATTTTTCAAGTCCAGAATTACATTTTATACACCATTTGGTTATATACACCATTTGGTTATAAAAATAATTTGTGAGACTTACAGAAACTGAAAACGAATAAATTTATATTTTCTTCAAAAATTTATTTTCGTATTTTTTCAAGTCCAGAATCACATTCTGAACACTGTTTGGTTATAAAAATTATTTGTGAGACTTACAGAAACTGAAACAAGCAAAATTTCTTTTGATGTAAATCGTTCGGACAACTGCTGGAAACGCCGAAAAACGATTAAATTTAATTTTTCTTCGAAAATTTATTTTCGTATTTTTCAAGTCCAGAATCACATTCTGAACACTATTTGGTTATAAAAATTATTTGAGACTTACAGAAACTGAGACAAGCAAATTTTCTTTTGACGTAAATCGTTCGTACAACTGCTGGAAACGCCGAAAAACGATTAAATTTAATTTTTCTTCAAAAATTTATTTTCGAATTTTATCAAGTCCAGAATCACATTCTGAACACTATTTGGTTATAAAAATTATTTGTGAGACTTACAGAAACTGAAACAAGCAAAATTTCTTTTGATGTAAATCGTTCGGACAACTGCTGGAAACGCCGAAAAACGATTAAATTTAATTTTTCTTCAAGAATTAATTTTCGTTTTTTTTCAAGTCCAGAATCACATTCTGAACACTATTTGGTTATACAAATTATTTGTGACACTTACAGAAACTGAAAACGAATAAATTTATATTTTCTTCAAAAATTTATTTTCGTATTTTTTCAAGTCCAGAATCACATTCTGAACACTGTTTGGTTATAAAAATTATTTGTGAGACTTACAGAAACTGAGACAAGCAAAATTTCTTTTGATGTGAATCGTTCGTACAACTGCTGGAAACGCCGAAAAACGCTTAAATTTAATTTTTCTTCAAAAATTTATTTTCGTAATTTTTCAAGTTCAGAATCATATTCTGAACACCATTTGGTTATAAAAATGATTTGTGAGACTTACAGAAACTGAAAACGAATAAATTTATATTTTCTTCAAAAATTTATTTTCGTATTTTTTCAAGTCAATTTCTTTTGATGTGAATTGTTCGTACAACTGCTGGAAACGCCGAAAAACGATTAAATTTAATTTTTCTTCAAAAATTTATTATCGTATTTTTTTCAAGTCTAGAATCACGCTCTGAACACTATTTGGTTATAAAAATTATTTGTGAGACATACAGAAACTGAGACAAGCAAAATTTCTTTTGATGTGAATCGTTCGTACAACTGATGGAAACGCCGAAAAACGATTAAATTTAATTTTTCTTCAAAAATTTATTTTCGTAATTTTTCAAGTCCATAATCATATTCTGAACACCAGTTGGTTATTAAAATAATTTGTGAGACTTACAGAAACTGAAAACGAATAAATTTATATTTTCTTCAAAAATTTATTTTCGTATTTTTTCAAGTCCAGAATCACATTCTGAACACTATTTGGTTATAAAAATTATTTGTGAGACTTACATAAACTAAGACAAGCAAAATTTCTTTTGACGTAAATCGTTCGTACAACTGCTGGAAACGCCGAAAAACGATTAAATTTAATTTTTCTTCAAAAATTTATTTTCGTATTTTTTCAAGTCCAGAATCACATTCTGAACACTATTTGGTTATAAAAATATTTGTGAGACCCTACAGAAACTGAGACAAGCAAAATTTCTTTTGATGTGAATCGTTCGTACAATTGCTGGAAACGCCGAAAAACGATTAATATTAATTTTTCTTCAAAAATTTATTTTTGTATTTTTAAGTCCAGAATCACATTCTGAACACTATTTGGTTATAAAAATTATTTGTGAGACTTACAGAAACTGAAAACGATTAAATTTATATAATTTTTAAGTCTAGAATCACATTCTAAACACTATTTGTTCATAAAAATTATTTGTGAGACTTACAGAAACTGAAAACGATTATATTTATATTTTCTTCAAAAATTTATTTTTATATTTTTTCGAGTCTAGAATCCCATTCTGAACACTATTTGGTTGTAAAAATTATTTGTGAGTCTTACAGAAACAGAGACAAGCAAAATTTTTTTCGAAGTAAATCGTTCGAACAATTGCTGGAAACGCCGAAAAACGACTAAATTTAATTTTTCTTCAAAAATTTATTTTTGTTTTTTTTTCAAGTCTAGAGTCCCATTCTGAACACTATTTGGGTATAAAAATTATTTGTGAGACTTACAGAAACTGAGAAAGCAAAATTTCCGTTGATGTAAATCGTTCGTACAACTGCTGGAAACGCCGAAAAACGATTAAATTTAATTTTTCTTCAAAAATTTATTTTCGTAATTTTTCAAGTCCAGAATCATATTCTGAACACCAGTTGGTTATTAAAATAATTTGTGAGACTTACAGAAACTGAGACAAGCAAATTTTCTTTTGACGTAAATCGTTCGTACAACTGCTGGAAACGCCGAATAACGATTAAATTTAATTTTTCTTCAAAAATTTATTTTCGAATTTTTTCAAGTCCAGAATCACATTCTGAACACTATTTGGTTATAAAAATTATTTGTGAGACTTACAGAAACTGAAACAAGCAAAATTCCTTTTGATGTAAATCGTTCGGACAACTGCTGGAAACGCCGAAAAACGATTAAATTTAATTTTTCTTCAAGAATTAATTTTCGTTTTTTTTCAAGTCCAGAATCACATTCTGAACACTATTTGGTTATAAAAATTATTTGTGAGACTTACAGAAACTGAGACAAGCAAAATTTCTTTTGATGTGAATCGTTCGTACAACTGCTGAAAACGCCGAAAAACGCTTAAATTTAATTTTTCTTCAAAAATTTATTTTCGTAATTTTTCAAGTTCAGAATCATATTCTGAACACCATTTGGTTATAAAAATGATTTGTGAGACTTACAGAAACTGAAAACGAATAAATTTATATTTTCTTCAAAAATTTATTTTCGTATTTTTTCAAGTCCAGAATCACATTCTGAACACTATTTGGCTATAAAAATTATTTGTGAGACTTACAGAAACTGAGACATGCAAAATTTCTTTTGATGTGAATTGTTCGTACAACTGCTGGAAACGCCGAAAAACGATTAAATTTAATTTTTCTTCAAAAATTTATTATCGTATTTTTTTCAAGTCTAGAATCACGCTCTGAACACTATTTGGTTATAAAAATTATTTGTAAAACATACAGAAACTGAGACAAGCAAAATTTCTTTTGATGTGAATCGTTCGTACAACTGCTGGAAACGCCGAAAAACGATTAAATTTAATTTTTCTTCAAAAATTTATTTTCGTAATTTTTCAAGTCCAGAATCATATTCTGAACACCAGTTGGTTATTAAAATAATTTGTGAGACTTACAGAAACTGAAAACGAATAAATTTATATTTTCTTCAAAAATTTATTTTCGTATTTTTTCAAGTCCAGAATCACATTCTGAACACTATTTGGTTATAAAAATTATTTGTGAGACTTACATAAACTAAGACAAGCAAAATTTCTTTTGACGTAAATCGTTCGTACAACTGCTGGAAACGCCGAAAAACGATTAAATTTAATTTTTCTTCAAAAATTTATTTTCGTATTTTTTCAAGTCCAGAATCACATTCTGAACACTATTTGGTTATAAAAATATTTGTGAGACTTACAGAAACTGAGACAAGCAAAATTTCTTTTGATGTGAATCGTTCGTACAATTGCTGGAAACGCCGAAAAACGATTAATATTAATTTTTCTTCAAAAATTTATTTTTGTATTTTTAAGTCCAGAATCACATTCTAAACACTATTTGGTTATAAAAATTATTTGTGAGACTTACAGAAACTGAAAACGATTAAATTTATATATTTTTTAAGTCTAGAATCACATTCTAAACACTATTTGTTCATAAAAATTATTTGTGAGACTTACAGAAACTGAAAACGATTATATTTATATTTTCTTCAAAAATTTATTTTTATATTTTTTCGAGTCTAGAATCCCATTCTGAACACTATTTGGTTGTAAAAATTATTTGTGAGTCTTACAGAAACAGAGACAAGCAAAATTTTTTTCGAAGTAAATCGTTCAAACAATTGCTGGAAACGCCGAAAAACGACTAAATTTAATTTTTCTTCAAAAATTTATTTTTGTTTTTTTTTCAAGTCTAGAGTCCCATTCTGAACACTATTTGGTTATAAAAATTATTTGTGAGACTTACAGAAACTGAGAAAGCAAAATTTCCGTTGATGTAAATCGTTCGTACAACTGCTGGAAACGCCGAAAAACGATTAAATTTAATTTTTCTTAAAAAATTTATTTTCGAATTTTTTCAAGTCCAGAATCACATTCTGAACACTATTTGGCTATAAAAATTATTTGTGAGACTTACAGAAACTGAGACATGCAAAATTTCTTTTGAAGTGAATTGTTCGTACAACTGCTGGAAACGCCGAAAAACGATTAAATTTAATTTTTCTTCAAAAATTTATTATCGTATTTTTTTCAAGTCTAGAATCACGCTCTGAACACTATTTGGTTATAAAAATTATTTGTGAGACATACAGAAACTGAGACAAGCAAAATTTCTTTTGATGTGAATCGTTCGTACAACTGCTGGAAACGCCGAAAAACGATTAAATTTAATTTTTCTTCAAAAATTTATTTTCGTAATTTTTCAAGTCCAGAATCATATTCTGAACACCAGTTGGTTATTAAAATAATTTGTGAGACTTACAGAAACTGAAAACGAATAAATTTATATTTTCTTCAAAAATTTATTTTCGTATTTTTTCAAGTCCAGAATCACATTCTGAACACTATTTGGTTATAAAAATTGTTTGTGAGACTTACAGAAACTGAAACAAGCAAAATTTATTCTGATGTAAATCGTTCGGACAACTGCTGGAAACGCCGAAAAACAATTAAATTTAATTTTTCTTCAAAAATTTATTTTCGTATTTTTTCAAGTCCAGAATCACATTCTGAACACTATTTGGTTATAAAAATTATTTGTGAGACTTACAAAAACTGAGACAAGCAAAATTTCTTTTGATGTGAATCATTCGTACAACTGCTGGAAACGCCGAAAAACGATTAAATTTAATTTTTCTTCAAAAATTTATTTTCGTAATTTTTCAAGTCCAGAATTACATATTCTGAACACTATTTGGTTATAAAAATAATTTGTGAGACTTACAGAAACTGAAAACGAATAAATTTATATTTTCTTCAAAAATTTATTTTCGTATTTTTTCAAGTCCAGAATCACATTCTGAACACTATTTGGTTATAAAAATTATTTGTGAGACTTACAGAAATTGAGACAAGCAAAATTTCTTTTGATGTGAATCGTTCGTACAACTGCTGGAAACGCCGAAAAACGATTAAATTTAATTTTTCTTCAAAAATTTATTTTCGTAATTTTTCAAGTCCAGAATCATATTCTGAACACCAGTTGGTGATAAAAATAATTTGTGAGACTTACAAAAACTGAAAACGAATAAATTTAATTTTTCTTCAAAAATTTATTTTCGTATTTTTTCAAGTCCAGAATCACATTCTGAACACTATTTGGGTGTAAAAATTATTTGTGAGACCCACAGAAACTGAGGCAAGCAACATTTCTTTTGATGTAAATCGTTCGTACAACTGCTAGAAACGCCGAAAAACGATTAAATTTAATTTTTCTTCAAAAATTTATTTTCGTATTTTTTCAAGTCCAGAATCACATTCTGAACACTATTTGGTTATAAAAATTATTTGAGACTTACAGAAACTGAGACAAGCAAAATTTCTTTTGACGTAAATCGTTCGTACAACTGCTGGAAACGGCGAAAAGCGATTAAATTTAATTTTTCTTCAAAAATTTATTTTCGAATTTTTTCAAGTCCAGAATCACATTCTGAACACTATTTGGTTATAAAAATTATTTGTGAGACTTTCAGAAACTGAAACAAGCAAAATTTCTTTTGATGTAAATCGTTCGGACAACTGCTGGAAACGCCGAAAAACGATTAAATTTAATTTTTCTTTAAAAATTTATTTTCGTTTTTTTTCAAGTCCAGAATCACATTCTGAACACTATTTGGTAATAAAAATTATTTGTGAGACTTACAGAAACTGAAAACGAATAAATTTATATTTTCTTCAAAAATTTATTTTCGTATTTTTTCAAGTCCAGAATCACATTCTGAACACTATTTGGTTATAAAAATTATTTGTGAGACTTACAGAAACTAAGACAAGCAAAATTTCTTTTGACGGAAATCATTCGTACAACTGCTGGAAACGCCGAAAAACGACTAAATTAAATTTTTCTTCAAAAATTTATTTTTATATTTTTTCAAGTCTAGAATCCCATTCTGAACACTATTTGGTTATAAAAATTATTTGTGAGACTTACAGAAACTGAGAAAGCAAACTTTCCGTTGATGTAAATCGTTCGTACAACTGCTGGAAACGCCGAAAAACGATTAAATTTAATTTTTCTTAAAAAATTTATTTTTGTTTTTTTTTCAAGTCTAGAGTCCCATTCTGAACACTATTTGGTTATAAAAATTATTTGTGAGACTTACAGAAACTAAGACAAGCAAAATTTCTTTTGACGGAAATCGTTCGTACAACTGCTGGAAACGCCAAAAAACGACTAAATTAAATTTTTCTTCAAAAATTTATTTTTATATTTTTTCAAGTCTAGAATCCCATTCTGAACACTATTTGGTTATAAAAATTATTTGTGAGACTTACAGAAACTGAGAAAGCAAAATTTCCGTTGATGTAAATCGTTCGTACAACTGCTGGAAACGCCGAAAAACGATTAAATTTAATTTTTCTTAAAAAATTTATTTTCGAATTTTTTCAAGTCCAGAATCACATTCTGAACACTATTTGGTTATAAAAATTATTTGTGAGACTTACAGAAACTGAAACAAGCAAAATTTATTCTGATGTAAATCGTTCGGACAACTGCTGGAAACGCCGAAAAACAATTAAATTTAATTTTTCTTCAAAAATTTATTTTCGTATTTTTTCAAGTCCAGAATCACATTCTGAACACTATTTGGTTATAAAAATTATTTGTGAGACTTACAAAAACTGAGACAAGCAAAATTTCTTTTGATGTGAATCATTCGTACAACTGCTGGAAACGCCGAAAAACGATTAAATTTAATTTTTCTTCAAAAATTTATTTTCGTAATTTTTCAAGTCCAGAATTACATTCTGAACACTATTTGGTTATAAAAATAATTTGTGAGACTTACAGAAACTGAAAACGAATAAATTTATATTTTCTTCAAAAATTTATTTTCGTATTTTTTCAAGTCCAGAATCACATTCTGAACACTATTTGGTTATAAAAATTATTTGTGAGACTTACAGAAATTGAGACAAGCAAAATTTCTTTTGATGTGAATCGTTCGTACAACTGCTGGAAACGCCGAAAAACGATTAAATTTAATTTTTCTTCAAAAATTTATTTTCGTAATTTTTCAAGTCCAGAATCATATTCTGAACACCAGTTGGTTATAAAAATAATTTGTGAGACTTACAAAAACTGAAAACGAATAAATTTAATTTTTCTTCAAAAATTTATTTTCGTATTTTTTCAAGTCCAGAATCACATTCTGAACACTATTTGGGTATAAAAATTATTTGTGAGACCCACAGAAACTGAGACAAGCAAAATTTCTTTTGATGTAAATCGTTCGTACAACTGCTAGAAACGCCGAAAAAAGATTAAATTTAATTTTTCTTCAAAAATTTATTTTCGTATTTTTTCAAGTCCAGAATCACATTCTGAACACTATTTGGTTATAAAAATTATTTGAGACTTACAGAAACTGAGACAAGCAAAATTTTTTTTGACGTAAATCGTTCGTACAACTGCTGGAAACGGCGAAAAGCGATTAAATTTAATTTTTCTTCAAACATTTATTTTCGAATTTTTTCAAGTCCAGAATCACATTCTGAACACTATTTGGTTATAAAAATTATTTGTGAGACTTACAGAAACTGAAACAAGCAAAATTTCTTTTTATGTAAATCGTTCGGACAACTGCTGGAAACGCCGAAAAACGATTAAATTTAATTTTTCTTTAAAAATTTATTTTCGTTTTTTTAAGTCCAGAATCACTTTCTGAACACTATTTGGTAATAAAAATTATTTGTGAGACTTACAGAAACTGAAAACGAATAAATTTATATTTTCTTCAAAAATTTATTTTCGTATTTTTTCAAGTCCAGAATCACATTCTGAACACTATTTGGTTATAAAAATTATTTGTGAGACTTACAGAAACTAAGACAAGCAAAATTTCTTTTGACGGAAATCATTCGTACAACTGCTGGAAACGCCGAAAAACGATTAAATTAAATTTTTCTTCAAAAATTTATTTTTATATTTTTTCAAGTCTAGAATCCCATTCTGAACACTAT
The DNA here is from genome assembly GCA_910593695.2 of Ocypus olens. Lineage (NCBI taxonomy): Eukaryota > Metazoa > Arthropoda > Insecta > Coleoptera > Staphylinidae > Ocypus > Ocypus olens. The sequence continues at coordinate 32,706,141 of OU343054.1, forward strand.
TTAGTTATAAAAATTATTTGTGAGACTTACAGAAACTGAGAAAGCAAAATTTTCGTTGATGTAAATCGTTCGTACAACTGCTGGAAACGCCGAAAAACGATTAAATTTAATTTTTCTTAAAAAATTTATTTTCGAATTTTTTCAAGTCCAGAATCACATTCTGAACACTATTTGGTTAGAAAAATTGTTTGTGAGACTTACAGAAACTGAAACAAGCAAAATTTATTCTGATGTAAATCGTTCGGACAACTGCTGGAAACGCCGAAAAACAATTAAATTTAATTTTTCTTCAAAAATTTATTTTCGTATTTTTTCAAGTCCAGAATCACATTCTGAACACTATTTGGTTATAAAAATTATTTGTGAGACTTACAAAAACGAGACAAGCAAAATTTCTTTTGATGTGAATCATTCGTACAACTGCTGGAAACGCCGAAAAACGATTAAATTTAATTTTTCTTCAAAAATTTATTTTCGTAATTTTTCAAGTCCAGAATCACATTCTGAACACCATTTTGTTATAAAAATAATTTGTGAGACTTACAGAAACTGAAAACGAATAAATTTATATTTTCTTCAAAAATTTATTTTCGTATTTTTTCAAGTCCAGAATCACATTCTGAACACTATTCGGTTATAAAAATTATTTGTGAGACTTACAGAAACTGAGACAAGCAAAATTTCTTTTGATGTGAATCTTTCGTACAACTGCTGGAAACGCCGAAAAACGATTAAATTTAATTTTTCTTCAAAAATTTATTTTCGTAATTTTTCAAGTCCAGAATCATATTCTGAACACCAGTTGGTTATAAAAATAATTTGTGAGACTTACAAAAACTGAAAACGAATAAATTTAATTTTTCTTCAAAAATTTATTTTCGTATTTTTTCAAGTCCAGAATCACATTCTGAACACTATTTGGTTATAAAAATTATTTGTGAGACTTACAAAAACTGAAACAAGCAAAATTTCTTTTGATGTGAATCATTCGTACAACTGCTGGAAACGCCGAAAAACGATTAAATTTAATTTTTCTTCAAAAATTTATTTTCGTAATTTTTCAAGTCCAGAATCATATTCTGAACACCAGTTGGTTATAAAAATAATTTGTGAGACTTACAAAAACTGAAAACGAATAAATTTAATTTTTCTTCAAAAATTTATTTTCGTATTTTTTCAAGTCCAGAATCACATTCTGAACACTATTCGGTTATAAAAATTATTTGTGAGACTTACAGAAACCGAGACAAGCAAAATTTCTTTTGATGTGAATCTTTCGTACAACTGCTGGAAACGCCGAAAAACGATTAAATTTAATTTTTCTTCAAAAATTTATTTTCGTAATTTTTCAAGTCCAGAATCATATTCTGAACACCAGTTGGTTATAAAAATAATTTGTGAGACTTACAAAAACTGAAAACGAATAAATTTAATTTTTCTTCAAAAATTTATTTTCGTATTTTTTCAAGTCCAGAATCACATTCTGAACACTATTTGGTTATAAAAATTATTTGTGAGACTTACAGAAACTAAGACAAGCAAAATTTCTTTTGACGGAAATCATTCGTACAACTGCTGGAAACGCCGAAAAACGATTAAATTAAATTTTTCTTCAAAAATTTATTTTTATATTTTTTCAAGTCTAGAATCCCATTCTGAACACTATTTAGTTATAAAAATTATTTGTGAGACTTACAGAAACTGAGAAAGCAAAATTTTCGTTGATGTAAATCGTTCGTACAACTGCTGGAAACGCCGAAAAACGATTAAATTTAATTTTTCTTAAAAAATTTATTTTCGAATTTTTTCAAGTCCAGAATCACATTCTGAACACTATTTGGTTAGAAAAATTGTTTGTGAGACTTACAGAAACTGAAACAAGCAAAATTTATTCTGATGTAAATCGTTCGGACAACTGCTGGAAACGCCGAAAAACAATTAAATTTAATTTTTCTTCAAAAATTTATTTTCGTATTTTTTCAAGTCCAGAATCACATTCTGAACACTATTTGGTTATAAAAATTATTTGTGAGACTTACAAAAACTGAAACAAGCAAAATTTCTTTTGATGTGAATCATTCGTACAACTGCTGGAAACGCCGAAAAACGATTAAATTTAATTTTTCTTCAAAAATTTATTTTCGTAATTTTTCAAGTCCAGAATCACATTCTGAACACCATTTTGTTATAAAAATAATTTGTGAGACTTACAGAAACTGAAAACGAATAAATTTATATTTTCTTCAAAAATTTATTTTCGTATTTTTTCAAGTCCAGAATCACATTCTGAACACTATTCGGTTATAAAAATTATTTGTGAGACTTACAGAAACCGAGACAAGCAAAATTTCTTTTGATGTGAATCTTTCGTACAACTGCTGGAAACGCCGAAAAACGATTAAATTTAATTTTTCTTCAAAAATTTATTTTCGTAATTTTTCAAGTCCAGAATCATATTCTGAACACCAGTTGGTTATAAAAATAATTTGTGAGACTTACAAAAACTGAAAACGAATAAATTTAATTTTTCTTCAAAAATTTATTTTCGTATTTTTTCAAGTCCAGAATCACATTCTGAACACTATTTGGTTATAAAAATTATTTGTGAGACTTACAAAAACTGAAACAAGCAAAATTTCTTTTGATGTGAATCATTCGTACAACTGCTGGAAACGCCGAAAAACGATTAAATTTAATTTTTCTTCAAAAATTTATTTTCGTAATTTTTCAAGTCCAGAATTACATTCTGAACACCATTTGGTTATAAAAATAATTTGTGAGACTTACAGAAACTGAAAACGAATAAATTTATATTTTCTTCAAAAATTTATTTTCGTATTTTTTCAAGTCCAGAATCACATTCTGAACACTATTCGGTTATAAAAATTATTTGTGAGACTTACAGAAACTGAGACAAGCAAAATTTCTTTTGATGTGAATTGTTCGTACAACTGCTGGAAACGCCGAAAAACGATTAAATTTAATTTTTCTTCAAAAATTTATTATCGTATTTTTTTCAAGTCTAGAATCACGCTCTGAACACTATTTGGTTATAAAAATTATTTGTGAGACATACAGAAACTGAGACAAGCAAAATTTCTTTTGATGTGAATCGTTCGTACAACTGCTGGAAACGCCGAAAAACGATTAAATTTAATTTTTCTTTAAAAATTTATTTTTGTTTTTTTTCAAGTCCAGAATCACATTCTGAACACTATTTGGTTATACAAATTATTTGTGAGACTTACAGAAACTGAAAACGAATAAATTTATATTTTCTTCAAAAATTTATTTTCGTATTTTTTCAAGTCCAGAATCACATTCTGAACACTATTTGGTTATAAAAAATATTTGTGAGACTTACAGAAACTGAGACAAGCAAAATTTCTTTTGACGTAAATCATTCGTACAACTGCTGGAAACGCCGAAAAACGATTAAATTTAATTTTTCTTCAAAAATTTATTATCGTATTTTTTTCAAGTCCAGAATCACGCTCTGAACACTATTTGGTTATAAAAATTATTTGTGAGACTTACAGAAACTGAGACAAGCAAAATTTCTTTTGATGTGAATCGTTCGTACAACTGCTGGAAACGCCGAAAAACGATTAAATTTAATTTTTCTTCAAAAATTTATTTTCGTAATTTTTCAAGTCCAGAATCACAATCTGAACACCATTTGGTTATAAAAATAATTTGTGAGACTTACAGAAACTGAAAACGAATAAATTTATATTTTCTTCAAAAATTTATTTTCGTATTTTTTCAAGTCCAGAATCACATTCTGAACACTATTTGGCTATAAAAATTATTTGTGAGACTTACAGAAACTGAGACAAGCAAAATTTCTTTTGATGTGAATTGTTCGTACAACTGCTGGAAACGCCGAAAAACGATTAAATTTAATTTTTCTTCAAAAATTTATTATCGTATTTTTTTCAAGTCTAGAATCACGCTCTGAACACTGTTTGGTTATAAAAATTATTTGTGAGACATACAGAAACTGAGACAAGCAAAATTTCTTTTGATGTGAATCGTTCGTACAACTGCTGGAAACGCCGAAAAACGATTAAATTTAATTTTTCTTCAAAAATTTATTTTTGTAATTTTTCAAGTCCAGAATCATATTCTGAACACCAGTTGGTTATTAAAATAATTTGTGAGACTTACAGAAACTGAAAACGAATAAATTTATATTTTCTTCAAAAATTTATTTTCGTATTTTTTCAAGTCCAGAATCACATTCTGGACACTATTTGGTTATAAAAATTATTTGTGAGACTTACATAAACTAAGACAAGCAAAATTTCTTTTGACGTAAATCGTTCGTACAACTGCTGGAAACGCCGAAAAACGATTAAATTTAATTTTTCTTCAAAAATTTATTTTCGTATTTTTTCAAGTCCAGAATCATATTCTGAACACTATTTGGTTATAAAAATATTTGTGAGACTTACAGAAACTGAGACAAGCAAAATTTCTTTTGATGTGAATCGTTCGTACAAATGCTGGAAACGCCGAAAAACGATTAATATTAATTTTTCTTCAAAAATTTATTTTTTTATTTTTAAGTCCAGAATCACATTCTGAACACTATTTGGTTATAAAAATTATTTGTGAGACTTACAGAAACTGAAAACGATTAAATTTATATTTTCTTCAAAAATTTATTTTCGTTTTTTTTCAAGTCCACAATCACATTCTGAACACTATTTGGTTATAAAAATTATTTGTGAGACTTAGAGAAACTGAAAACGATTAAATTTATATTTTCTTCAAAAATTTATTTTTGTATTTTTTTAAGTCTAGAATCACATTCTAAACACTATTTGTTCATAAAAATTATTTGTGAGACTTACAGAAACTGAAAACGATTATATTTATATTTTCTTCAAAAATTTATTTTTGTATTTTTTCGAGTCTAGAATCCCATTCTGAACACTATTTGGTTGTAAAAATTATTTGTGAGACTTACAGAAACAGAGACAAGCAAAATTTCTTTCGAAGTAAATCGTTCGAACAATTGCTGGAAACGCCGAAAAACGACTAAATTTAATTTTTCTTCAAAAATGTATTTTTGTTTTTTTTTTCAAGTCCAGAGTCCCATTCTGAACACTATTTGGTTATAAAAATTATTTGTGAGACTTACAGAAACTAAGACAAGCAAAATTTCTTTTGACGGAAATCGTTCGTACAACTGCTGGAAACGCCGAAAAACGACTAAATTAAATTTTTCTTCAAAAATTTATTTTTATATTTTTTCAAGTCTAGAATCCCATTCTGAACACTATTTGGTTATAAAAATTATTTGTGAGACTTACAGAAACTGAGAAAGCAAAATTTCCGTTGATGTAAATCGTTCGTACAACTGCTGGAAACGCCGAAAAACGATTAAATTTAATTTTTCTTAAAAAATTTATTTTCGAATTTTTTCAAGTCCAGAATCACATTCTGAACACTATTTGGTTATAAAAATTGTTTGTGAGACTTACAGAAACTGAAACAACCAAAATTTATTCTGATGTAAATCGTTCGGACAACTGCTGGAAACGCCGAAAAACAATTAAATTTAATTTTTCTTCAAAAATTTATTTTCGTATTTTTTCAAGTCCAGAATCACATTCTGAACACTATTTGGTTATAAAAATTATTTGTGAGACTTACAAAAATTGAAACAAGCAAAATTTCTTTTGATGTGAATCATTCGTACAACTGCTGGAAACGCCGAAAAACGATTAAATTTAATTTTTCTTCAAAAATTTATTTTCGTAATTTTTCAAGTCCAGAATTACATTCTGAACACCATTTGGTTATAAAAATAATTTGTGAGACTTACAGAAACTGAAAACGAATAAATTTATATTTTCTTCAAAAATTTATTTTCGTATTTTTTCAAGTCCAGAATCACATTCTGAACACTATTCGGTTATAAAAATTATTTGTGAGACTTACAGAAACTGAGACAAGCAAAATTTCTTTTGATGTGAATCGTTCGTACAACTGCTGGAAACGCCGAAAAACGATTAAATTTAATTTTTCTTCAAAAATTTATTTTCGTAATTTTTCAAGTCCAGAATCATATTCTGAACACCAGTTGGTTATAAAAATAATTTGTGAGACTTACAAAAACTGAAAACGAATAAATTTAATTTTTCTTCAAAAATTTATTTTCGTATTTTTTCAAGTCCAGAATCACATTCTGAACACTATTTGGGTATAAAAACTATTTGTGAGACCCACAGAAACTGAGACAAGCAAAATTTCTTTTGATGTAAATCGTTCGTACAACTGCTGGAAACGCCGAAAAACGATTAAATTTAATTTTTCTTCAAAAATTTATTTTCGTATTTTTTCAAGTCCAGAATCATATTCTGAACACTATTTGGTTGTAAAAATTATTTGAGACTTACAGAAACTGAGACAAGCAAAATTTCTTTTGACGTAAATCGTTCGTACAACTGCTGGAAACGCCGAAAAGCGATTAAATTTAATTTTTTTTCAAAATATTATTTTCGAATTTTTTCAAGTCCAGAATCACATTCCGAACACTATTTGGTTATAAAAATTATTTGTGAGACTTACAGAAACTGAAACAAGCAAAATTTCTTTTGATGTAAATCGTTCGGACAACTGCTGGAAACGCCGAAAAACGATTAAATTCAATTTTTCTTTAAAAATTTATTTTCGTTTTTTGTCAAGTCCAGAATCACATTCTGAACACTATTTGGTTATACAAATTATTTGTGAGACTTACAGAAACTGAAAACGAATAAATTTATATTTTCTTCAAAAATTTATTTTCGTATTTTTTCAAGTCAGAATCACATTCTGAACACTATTTGGTTATAAAAATTATTTGTGAGACTTACAGAAACTGAGACAAGCAAAATTTCTTTTGACGTAAATCGTTCGTACAACTGCTGGAAACGCCGAAAAACGATTAAATTTAATTTTTCTTCAAAAATTTATTATCGTATTTTTTTCAAGTCCAGAATCACGCTCTGAACACTATTTGGTTATAAAAATTATTTGTGAGACTTACAGAAACTGAGACAAGCAAAATTTCTTTTGATGTGAATCGTTCGTACAACTGCTGGAAACGCCGAAAAACGATTAAATTTAATTTTTCTTCAAAAATTTATTTTCGTAATTTTTCAAGTCCAGAATCACAATCTGAACACCATTTGGTTATAAAAATAATTTGTGAGACTTACAGAAACTGAAAACGAATAAATTTATATTTTCTTCAAAAATTTATTTTCGTATTTTTTCAAGTCCACAATCACATTCTGAACACTATTTGGTTATAAAAATTATTTGTGAGACTTAGAGAAACTGAAAACGATTAAATTTATATTTTCTTCAAAAATTTATTTTTGTATTTTTTTAAGTCTAGAATCACATTCTAAACACTATTTGTTCATAAAAATTATTTGTGAGACTTACAGAAACTGAAAACGATTATATTTATATTTTCTTCAAAAATTTATTTTTGTATTTTTTCGAGTCTAGAATCCCATTCTGAACACTATTTGGTTGTAAAAATTATTTGTGAGACTTACAGAAACAGAGACAAGCAAAATTTCTTTCGAAGTAAATCGTTCGAACAATTGCTGGAAACGCCGAAAAACGACTAAATTTAATTTTTCTTCAAAAATTTATTTTTGTTTTTTTTTCAAGTCTAGAGTCCCATTCTGAACACTATTTGGTTATAAAAATTATTTGTGAGACTTACAGAAACTAAGACAAGCAAAATTTCTTTTGACGGAAATCGTTCGTACAACTGCTGGAAACGCCGAAAAACGACTAAATTAAATTTTTCTTCAAAAATTTATTTTTATATTTTTTCAAGTCTAGAATCCCATTCTGAACACTATTTGGTTATAAAAATTATTTGTGAGACTTACAGAAACTGAGAAAGCAAAATTTCCGTTGATGTAAATCGTTCGTACAACTGCTGGAAACGCCGAAAAACGATTAAATTTAATTTTTCTTAAAAAATTTATTTTCGAATTTTTTCAAGTCCAGAATCACATTCTGAACACTATTTGGTTATAAAAATTGTTTGTGAGACTTACAGAAACTGAGACAAGCAAAATTTCTTTTGACGTAAATCGTTCGTACAACTGCTGGAAACGCCGAAAAACGATTAAATTTAATTTTTCTTCAAAAATTTATTATCGTATTTTTTTCAAGTCCAGAATCACGCTCTAAACACTATTTGGTTATAAAAATTATTTGTGAGACTTACAGAAACTGAGACAAGCAAAATTTCTTTTGATGTGAATCGTTCGTACAACTGCTGGAAACGCCGAAAAACGATTAAATTTAATTTTTCTTCAAAAATTTATTTTCGTAATTTTTCAAGTCCAGAATCACAATCTGAACACCATTTGGTTATAAAAATAATTTGTGAGACTTACAGAAACTGAAAACGAATAAATTTATATTTTCTTCAAAAATTTATTTTCGTATTTTTTCAAGTCCAGAATCACATTCTGAACACTATTTGGTTATAAAAATTATTTGTGAGACTTACATAAACTAAGACAAGCAAAATTTCTTTTGACGTAAATCGTTCGTACAACTGCTGGAAACGCCGAAAAACGATTAAATTTAATTTTTCTTCAAAAATTTATTATCGTATTTTTTTGAAGTCCAGAATCACGCTCTGAACACTATTTGGTTATAAAAATTATTTGTGAGACTTACAGAAACTGAGACAAGCAAAATTTCTTTTGATGTGAATCGTTCGTACAACTGCTGGAAACGCCGAAAAACGATTAAATTTAATTTTTCTTCAAAAATTTATTTTCGTAATTTTTCAAGTCCAGAATCACAATCTGAACACCATTTGGTTATAAAAATAATTTGTGAGACTTACAGAAACTGAAAACGAATAAATTTATCTTTTCTTCAAAAATTTATTTTCGTATTTTTTCAAGTCCAGAATCACATTCTGAACACTATTTGGTTATAAAAATTATTTGTGAGACTTACATAAACTAAGACAAGCAAAATTTCTTTTGACGTAAATCGTTCGTACAACTGCTGGAAACAACGAAAAACGATTAAATTTAATTTTTCTTCAAAAATTTATTTTCGTAATTTTTCAAGTCCAGAATCATATTCTGAACACTATTTGGTTATAAAAATATTTGTGAGACTTACAGAAACTGAGACAAGCAAAATTTCTTTTGATGTGAATCGTTCGTACAACTGCTGGAAACGCCGAAAAACGATTAATATTAATTTTTCTTCAAAAATTTATTTTTGTATTTTTAAGTCCAGAATCACATTCTGAACACTATTTGGTTATAAAAATTATTTGTAAGACTTACAGAAACTGAAAACGATTAAATTTATATTTTCTTCAAAAATTTATTTTCGTTTTTTTTCAAGTCCACAATCACATTCTGAACACTATTTGGTTATAAAAATTATTTGTGAGACTTAGAAAAACTGAAAACGATTAAATTTATATTTTCTTCAAAAATTTATTTTTGTATTTTTTTAAGTCTAGAATCACATTCTAAACACTATTTGTTCATAAAAATTATTTGTGAGACTTACAGAAACTGATAACGATTATATTTATATTTTCTTCAAAAATTTATTTTTATATTTTTTCGAGTCTAGAATCCCATTCTGAACACTATTTGGTTGTAAAAATTATTTGTGAGACTTACAGAAACAGAGACAAGCAAAATTTCTTTCGAAGTAAATCGTTCGAACAATTGCTGGAAACGCCGAAAAACGACTAAATTTAATTTTTCTTCAAAAATTTATTTTTGTTTTTTTTTCAAGTCTAGAGTCCCATTCTGAACACTATTTGGTTATAAAAATTATTTGTGAGACTTACAGAAACTAAGACAAGCAAAATTTCTTTTGACGGAAATCGTTCGTACAACTGCTGGAAACGCCGAAAAACGACTAAATTAAATTTTTCTTCAAAAATTTATTTTTATATTTTTTCAAGTCTAGAATCCCATTCTGAACACTATTTGGTTATAAAAATTATTTGTGAGACTTACAGAAACTGAGAAAGCAAAATTTCCGTTGATGTAAATCGTTCGTACAACTGCTGGAAACGCCGAAAAACGATTAAATTTAATTTTTCTTAAAAAATTTATTTTCGAATTTTTTCAAGTCCAGAATCACATTCTGAACACTATTTGGTTATAAAAATTGTTTGTGAGACTTACAGAAACTGAGACAAGCAAAATTTCTTTTGACGTAAATCGTTCGTACAACTGCTGGAAACGCCGAAAAACGATTAAATTTAATTTTTCTTCAAAAATTTATTATCGTATTTTTTTCAAGTCCAGAATCACGCTCTAAACACTATTTGGTTATAAAAATTATTTGTGAGACTTACAGAAACTGAGACAAGCAAAATTTCTTTTGATGTGAATCGTTCGTACAACTGCTGGAAACGCCGAAAAACGATTAAATTTAATTTTTCTTCAAAAATTTATTTTCGTAATTTTTCAAGTCCAGAATCACAATCTGAACACCATTTGGTTATAAAAATAATTTGTGAGACTTACAGAAACTGAAAACGAATAAATTTATATTTTCTTCAAAAATTTATTTTCGTATTTTTTCAAGTCCAGAATCACATTCTGAACACTATTTGGTTATAAAAATTATTTGTGAGACTTACATAAACTAAGACAAGCAAAATTTCTTTTGACGTAAATCGTTCGTACAACTGCTGGAAACGCCGAAAAACGATTAAATTTAATTTTTCTTCAAAAATGTATTTTCGTATTTTTTCAAGTCCAGAATCATATTCTGAACACTATTTGGTTATAAAAATATTTGTGAGACTTACAGAAACTGAGACAAGCAAAATTTCTTTTGATGTGAATCGTTCGTACAACTGCTGGAAACGCCGAAAAACGATTAAATTTAATTTTTCTTCAAAAATTTATTTTCGAATTTTTCAAGTCCAGAATCACAATCTGAACACCATTTGGTTATAAAAATAATTTGTGAGACTTACAGAAACTGAAAACGAATAAATTTATATTTTCTTCAAAAATTTATTTTCGTATTTTTTCAAGTCCAGAATCACATTCCGAACACTATTTGGTTATAAAAATTATTTGTGAGACTTACATAAACTAAGACAAGCAAAATTTCTTTTGACGTAAATCGTTCGTACAACTGCTGGAAACGCCGAAAAACGATTAAATTTAATTTTTCTTCAAAAATTTATTTTCGTATTTTTTCAAGTCCAGAATCATATTCTGAACACTATTTGGTTATAAAAATATTTGTGAGACTTACAGAAACTGAGACAAGCAAAATTTCTTTTGATGTGAATCGTTCGTACAACTGCTGGAAACGCCGAAAAACTATTAATATTAATTTTTCTTCAAAAATTTATTTTTGTATTTTTAAGTCCAGAATCACATTCTGAACACTATTTGGTTATAAAAATTATTTGTGAGACTTACAGAAACTGAAAACGATTAAATTTATATTTTCTTCAAAAATTTATTTTCGTTTTTTTTCAAGTCCACAATCACATTCTGAACACTATTTGTTCATAAAAATTATTTGTGAGGCTTCCAGAAACTGAAAACGATTAAATTTATATTTTCTTCAAAAATTTGTTTTTGTATTTTTTCAAGTCTAGAATTATATTCTAAACACTATTTGTTCATAAAAATTATTTGTGAGACTTACAGAAACTGAAAACGATTATATTTATATTTTCTTCAAAAATTTATTTTTGTATTTTTTCGAGTCTAGAATCCCATTCTGAACACTATTTGGTTGTAAAAATTATTTGTGAGACTTACAGAAACAGAGACAAGCAAAATTTCTTTCGAAGTAAATCGTTCGAACAATTGCTGGAAACGCCGAAAAACGACTAAATTTAATTTTTCTTCAAAAATTTATTTTTGTTTTTTTTTCAAGTCTAGAGTGCTATTCTGAACACTATTTGGTTATGAAAATTATTTGTGAGACTTACAGAAACTAAGACAAGCAAAATTTCTTTTGACGGAAATCGTTCGTACAACTGCTGGAAACGCCGAAAAACGACTAAATTAAATTTTTCTTCAAAAATTTATTTTTATATTTTTTCAAGTCTAGAATCCCATTCTGAACACTATTTGGTTATAAAAATTATTTGTGAGACTTACAGAAACTGAGAAAGCAAAATTTCCGTTGATGTAAATCGTTCGTACAACTGCTGGAAACGCCGAAAAACGATTAAATTTAATTTTTCTTAAAAAATTTATTTTCGAATTTTTTCAAGTCCAGAATCACATTCTGAACACTATTTGGTTATAAAAATTGTTTGTGAGACTTACAGAAACTGAAACAAGCAAAATTTCTTTTGATGTAAATCGTTCGGACAACTGCTGGAAACGCCGAAAAACAATTAAATTTAATTTTTCTTCAAAAATTTATTTTCGTATTTTTTCAAGTCCAGAATCACATTCTGAACACTATTTGGTTATAAAAATTATTTGTGAGACTTACAAAAACTGAAACAAGCAAAATTTCTTTTGATGTGAATCTTTCGTACAACTGCTGGAAACGCCGAAAAACGATTAAATTTAATTTTTCTTCAAAAATTTATTTTCGTAATTTTTCAAGTCCAGAATCATATTCTGAACACTATTTGGTTATAAAAATATTTGTGAGACTTACAGAAACTGAGACAAGCAAAATTTCTTTTGATGTGAATCGTTCGTACAACTGCTGGAAACGCCGAAAAACGATTAATATTAATTTTTCTTCAAAAATTTATTTTTGTATTTTTAAGTCCAGAATCACATTCTGAACACTATTTGGTTATAAAAATTATTTGTAAGACTTACAGAAACTGAAAACGATTAAATTTATATTTTCTTCAAAAATTTATTTTCGTTTTTTTTCAAGTCCACAATCACATTCTGAACACTATTTGGTTATAAAAATTATTTGTGAGACTTAGAGAAACTGAAAACGATTAAATTTATATTTTCTTCAAAAATTTATTTTTGTATTTTTTTAAGTCTAGAATCACATTCTAAACACTATTTGTTCATAAAAATTATTTGTGAGACTTACAGAAACTGAAAACGATTATATTTATATTTTCTTCAAAAATTTATTTTTGTATTTTTTCGAGTCTAGAATCCCATTCTGAACACTATTTGGTTGTAAAAATTATTTGTGAGACTTACAGAAACAGAGACAAGCAAAATTTCTTTCGAAGTAAATCGTTCGAACAATTGCTGGAAACGCCGAAAAACGACTAAATTTAATTTTTCCTCAAAAATTTATTTTTGTTTTTTTTTCAAGTCTAGAGTCCCATTCTGAACACTATTTGGTTATAAAAATTATTTGTGAGACTTACAGAAACTAAGACAAGCAAAATTTCTTTTGACGGAAATCGTTCGTACAACTGCTGGAAACGCCGAAAAACGACTAAATTAAATTTTTCTTCAAAAATTTATTTTTATATTTTTTCAAGTCTAGAATCCCATTCTGAACACTATTTGGTTATAAAAATTATTTGTGAGACTTACAGAAACTGAGAAAGCAAAATTTCCGTTGATGTAAATCGTTCGTACAACTGCTGGAAACGCCGAAAAACGATTAAATTTAATTTTTCTTAAAAAATTTATTTTCGAATTTTTTCAAGTCCAGAATCACATTCTGAACACTATTTGGTTATAAAAATTGTTTGTGAGACTTACAGAAACTGAGACAAGCAAAATTTCTTTTGACGTAAATCGTTCGTACAACTGCTGGAAACGCCGAAAAACGATTAAATTTAATTTTTCTTCAAAAATTTATTATCGTATTTTTTTCAAGTCCAGAATCACGCTCTAAACACTATTTGGTTATAAAAATTATTTGTGAGACTTACAGAAACTGAGACAAGCAAAATTTCTTTTGATGTGAATCGTTCGTACAACTGCTGGAAACGCCGAAAAACGATTAAATTTAATTTTTCTTCAAAAATTTATTTTCGTAATTTTTCAAGTCCAGAATCACAATCTGAACACCATTTGGTTATAAAAATAATTTGTGAGACTTACAGAAACTGAAAACGAATAAATTTATATTTTCTTCAAAAATTTATTTTCGTATTTTTTCAAGTCCAGAATCACATTCTGAACACTATTTGGTTATAAAAATTATTTGTGAGACTTACATAAACTAAGACAAGCAAAATTTCTTTTGACGTAAATCGTTCGTACAACTGCTGGAAACGCCGAAAAACGATTAAATTTAATTTTTCTTCAAAAATGTATTTTCGTATTTTTTCAAGTCCAGAATCATATTCTGAACACTATTTGGTTATAAAAATATTTGTGAGACTTACAGAAACTGAGACAAGCAAAATTTCTTTTGATGTGAATCGTTCGTACAACTGCTGGAAACGCCGAAAAACGATTAATTTTAATTTTTCTTCAAAAATTTATTTTCGAATTTTTCAAGTCCAGAATCACAATCTGAACACCATTTGGTTATAAAAATAATTTGTGAGACTTACAGAAACTGAAAACGAATAAATTTATATTTTCTTCAAAAATTTATTTTCGTATTTTTTCAAGTCCAGAATCACATTCCGAACACTATTTGGTTATAAAAATTATTTGTGAGACTTACATAAACTAAGACAAGCAAAATTTCTTTTGACGTAAATCGTTCGTACAACTGCTGGAAACGCCGAAAAACGATTAAATTTAATTTTTCTTCAAAAATTTATTTTCGTATTTTTTCAAATCCAGAATCATATTCTGAACACTATTTGGTTATAAAAATATTTGTGAGACTTACAGAAACTGAGACAAGCAAAATTTCTTTTGATGTGAATCGTTCGTACAACTGCTGGAAACGCCGAAAAACTATTAATATTAATTTTTCTTCAAAAATTTATTTTTGTATTTTTAAGTCCAGAATCACATTCTGAACACTATTTGGTTATAAAAATTATTTGTGAGACTTACAGAAACTGAAAACGATTAAATTTATATTTTCTTCAAAAATTTATTTTCGTTTTTTTTCAAGTCCACAATCACATTCTGAACACTATTTGGTTATAAAAATTATTTGTGAGACTTAGAAAAACTGAAAACGATTAAATTTATATTTTCTTCAAAAATTTGTTTTTGTATTTTTTTAAGTCTAGAATCACATTCTAAACACTATTTGTTCATAAAAATTATTTGTGAGACTTACAGAAACTGAAAACGATTATATTTATATTTTCTTCAAAAATTTATTTTTGTATTTTTTCGAGTCTAGAATCCCATTCTGAACACTATTTGGTTGTAAAAATTATTTGTGAGACTTACAGAAACAGAGACAAGCAAAATTTCTTTCGAAGTAAATCGTTCGAACAATTGCTGGAAACGCCGAAAAACGACTAAATTTAATTTTTCTTCAAAAATTTATTTTTGTTTTTTTTTCAAGTCTAGAGTGCTATTCTGAACACTATTTGGTTATGAAAATTATTTGTGAGACTTACAGAAACTAAGACAAGCAAAATTTCTTTTGACGGAAATCGTTCGTACAACTGCTGGAAACGCCGAAAAACGACTAAATTAAATTTTTCTTCAAAAATTTATTTTTATATTTTTTCAAGTCTAGAATCCCATTCTGAACACTATTTGGTTATAAAAATTATTTGTGAGACTTACAGAAACTGAGAAAGCAAAATTTCCGTTGATGTAAATCGTTCGTACAACTGCTGGAAACGCCGAAAAACGATTAAATTTAATTTTTCTTAAAAAATTTATTTTCGAATTTTTTCAAGTCCAGAATCACATTCTGAACACTATTTGGTTATAAAAATTGTTTGTGAGACTTACAGAAACTGAAACAAGCAAAATTTCTTTTGATGTAAATCGTTCGGACAACTGCTGGAAACGCCGAAAAACAATTAAATTTAATTTTTCTTCAAAAATTTATTTTCGTATTTTTTCAAGTCCAGAATCACATTCTGAACACTATTTGGTTATAAAAATTATTTGTGAGACTTACAAAAACTGAAACAAGCAAAATTTCTTTTGATGTGAATCTTTCGTACAACTGCTGGAAACGCCGAAAAACGATTAAATTTAATTTTTCTTCAAAAATTTATTTTCGTAATTTTTCAAGTCCAGAATTACATTCTGAACACCATTTGGTTATAAAAATAATTTGTGAGACTTACAGAAACTGAAAACGAATAAATTTATATTTTCTTCAAAAATTTATTTTCGTATTTTTTCAAGTCCAGAATCACATTCTGAACACTATTCGGTTATAAAAATTATTTGTGAGACTTACAGAAACTGAGACAAGCAAAATTTCTTTTGATGTGAATCGTTCGTACAACTGCTGGAAACGCCGAAAAACGATTAAATTTAATTTTTCTTCAAAAATTTATTTTCGTAATTTTTCAAGTCCAGAATCACATTCTGAACACTATTTGGTTATAAAAATTATTTGTGAGACTTACATAAACTAAGACAAGCAAAATTTCTTTTGACGTAAATCGTTCGTACAACTGCTGGAAACGCCGAAAAACGATTAAATTTAATTTTTCTTCAAAAATTTATTTTCGTATTTTTTCAAGTCCAGAATCACATTCTGAACACTATTTGGTTATAAAAATTATTTGTGAGACTTACAGACACTGAGACAAGCAAAATTTCTTTCGATGTAAATCGTTCGTACAACTGCTGGAAACGCCGAAAAACGATTAAATTTAATTTTTCTTCAAAAATTTATTTTCGTATTTTTTCAAGTCCAGAATCACATTCTGAACACTATTTGGTTATAAAAATTATTTGAGACTTACAGAAACTGAGACAAGCAAAATTTCTTTTGACGTAAATCGTTCGTACAACTGCTGGCAACGCCGAAAAACGATTAAATTTAATTTTTCTTCAAAAATGTATTCTCGTAATTTTTCAAGTCCAGAATCACAATCTGGACACTATTTGGTTATAAAAATTATTTGTGAGACTTACAGAAACTGAGACAAGCAAAATTTCTTTCGATGTAAATCGTTCGTACAACTGCTGGAAACGCCGAAAAACGATTAAATTTAATTTTTCTTAAAAAATTTATTTTCGTATTTCTTCAAGTTTAGAATCCTATTCTAAACACTATTTGTTTATAAAAATTATTTGTGAGACTTACAGAAACTGAAAACGAATAAATTTATATTTTCTTCAAAAATTTATTTTCGTATTTTTTTAAGTCCAGAATCACATTCTGAACACTATTTGGTTATAAAAATTATTTGTGAGACTTACATAAACTAAGACAAGCAAAATTTCTTTTGACGTAAATCGTACGTACAACTGCTGGAAACGCCGAAAAACGATTTAATTTAATTTTTCTTCAAAAATTTATTTTCGTATTTTTTCAAGTCCAGAATCACATTCAGAACACTATTTGGTTATAAAAATTATTTGAGACTTACAGAAACTGAGACAAGCAAAATTTCTTTTGACGTAAACCGTTCGTACAACTGCTGGAAACGCCGAAAAACGATTAAATTTAATTTTTCTTCAAAAATTTATTTTTGAATTTTTTCAAGTCCAGAATCACATTCTGAACACTATTTGGTTATAAAAATTATTTGTGAGACTTACAGAAACTGAAACAAGCAAAATTTCTTTTGATGTAAATCGTTCGGACAACTGCTGGAAACGCCGAAAAACGATTAAATTTAATTTTTCTTCAAAAATTTATTTTCGTTTTTTTTCAAGTCCAGAATCACATTCTGAACACTATTTGGTTATAAAAATTATTTGTGAGACTTACAGAAACTGAGACAAGCAAAATTTCTTTTGACGTAAATCGTTCGTACAACTGCTGGAAACGCCGAAAAACGATGAAATTTAATTTTTCTTCAAAAATTTATTTTCGTATTTTTTCAAGTCCAGAATCACATTCTGAACACTATTTGGTTATAAAAATTATTTGTGAGACTTACAGAAACTGAGACAAGCAAAATTTCTTTTGACGTAAATCGTTCGTACAACTGCTGGAAACGCCGAAAAACGATGAAATTTAATTTTTCTTCAAAAATTTATTTTCGTATTTTTTCAAGTCCAGAATCACATTCTGAACACTATTTGGTTATAAAAATTATTTGTGAGACTTAAAGAAACTGAGACAAGCAAAATTTCTTTCGATGTAAATCGTTCGTACAACTGCTGGAAACGCCGAAAAACGATTAAATTTAATTTTTCTTCAAAAATTTATTTTCGTATTTCTTCAAGTTTAGAATCCCATTCTGAACACTATTTGTTTATAAAAATTATTTGTGAGACTTACAGAAACTGAAAACGAATAAATTTATATTTTCTTCAAAAATTTATTTTCGTATTTTTTCAAGTCCAGAATCACATTCTGAACACTATTTGGTTATAAAAATTAT
The DNA here is from genome assembly GCA_910593695.2 of Ocypus olens. Lineage (NCBI taxonomy): Eukaryota > Metazoa > Arthropoda > Insecta > Coleoptera > Staphylinidae > Ocypus > Ocypus olens. The sequence continues at coordinate 32,724,538 of OU343054.1, forward strand.
TTGTGAGACTTACATAAACTAAGACAAGCAAAATTTCTTTTGACGTAAATCGTTCGTACAACTGCTGGAAACGCCGAAAAACGATTTAATTTAATTTTTCTTCAAAAATTTATTTTCGTATTTTTTCAAGTCCAGAATCACATTCTGAACACTATTTGGTTATAAAAATTATTTGAGACTTACAGAAACTGAGACAAGCAAAATTTCTTTTGACGTAAATCGTTCGTACAACTGCTGGAAACGCCGAAAAACGATTAAATTTAATTTTTCTTCAAAAATTTATTTTCGAATTTTTTCAAGTCCAGAATCACATTCTGAACACTATTTGGTTATAAAAATTATTTGTGAGACTTACAGAAACTGAAACAAGCAAAATTTCTTTTGATGTAAATCGTTCGGACAACTGCTGGAAACGCCGAAAAACGATTAAATTTAATTTTTCTTCAAAAAATTATTTTCGTTTTTTTTCAAGTCCAGAATCACATTCTGAACACTATTTGGTTACACAAATTATTTGTGAGACTTACAGAAACTGAAAACGAATAAATTTATATTTTCTTCAAAAATTTATTTTCGTATTTTTTCAAGTCCAGAATCACATTCTGAACACTATTTGGTTATAAAAATTATTTGTGAGACTTACATAAACTAAGACAAGCAAAATTTCTTTTGACGTAAATCGTTCGTACAACTGCTGGAAACGCCGAAAAACGATTAAATTTAATTTTTCTTCAAAAATTTATTTTCGTATTTTTTCAAGTCCAGAATCACATTCTGTACACTGTTTGGTTATAAAAATATTTGTGAGACTTACAGAAACTGAGACAAGCAAAATTTCTTTTGATGTGAATCGTTCGTACAACTGCTGGAAACGCCGAAAAACGATTAAATTTAATTTTTCTTAAAAAAATTATTTTTGTATTTTTGCAAGCTAGAATCACATTCTAAACACTATTTGTTTATAAAACGATTAAATTTATATTTTCTTCAAAAATTTATTTTTGTATTTTTTCAAGTCCAGAATCACATTCTGAACACTATTTGGTTATAAAAATTATTTGTGAGACTTACAGAAACTGAGACAAGCAAAATTTCTATTGACGTAAATCGTTCGTACAACTGCTGGAAACGCCGAAAAGCGATTAAATTTAATTTTTCTTCAAAAATTTATTTTCGAATTTTTTCAAGTCCAGAATCACATTCCGAACACTATTTGGTTATAAAAATTATTTGTGAGACTTACAGAAACTGAGACAAGCAAAATTTCTTTTGACGTAAATCGTTCGTACAACTGCTGGAAACGCCGAAAAACGATTAAATTTAATTTTTCTTCAAAAATTTATTATCGTATTTTTTTCAAGTCCAGAATCACGCTCTGAACACTATTTGGTTATAAAAATTATTTGTGAGACTTACAGAAACTGAGACAAGCAAAATTTCTTTTGATGTGAATCGTTCGTACAACTGCTGGAAACGCCGAAAAACGATTAAATTTAATTTTTCTTAAAAAAATTATTTTTGTATTTTTGCAAGCTAGAATCACATTCTAAACACTATTTGTTTATAAAACGATTAAATTTATATTTTCTTCAAAAATTTATTTTTGTATTTTTTCAAGTCCAGAATCACATTCTGAACACTATTTGGTTATAAAAATTATTTGTGAGACTTACAGAAACTGAGACAAGCAAAATTTCTATTGACGTAAATCGTTCGTACAACTGCTGGAAACGCCGAAAAGCGATTAAATTTAATTTTTCTTCAAAAATTTATTTTCGAATTTTTTCAAGTCCAGAATCACATTCCGAACACTATTTGGTTATAAAAATTATTTGTGAGACTTACAGAAACTGAGACAAGCAAAATTTCTTTTGACGTAAATCGTTCGTACAACTGCTGGAAACGCCGAAAAACGATTAAATTTAATTTTTCTTCAAAAATTTATTTTCGAATTTTTTCAAGTCCAGAATCACATTCTGAACACTATTTGGTTATAAAAATTATTTGTGAGACTTACAGAAACTGAAACAAGCAAAATTTCTTTTGATGTAAATCGTTCGGACAACTGCTGGAAACGCCGAAAAACGATTAAATTTAATTTTTCTTCAAAAAATTATTTTCGTTTTTTTTCAAGTCCAGAATCACATTCTGAACACTATTTGGTTACACAAATTATTTGTGAGACTTACAGAAACTGAAAACGAATAAATTTATATTTTCTTCAAAAATTTATTTTCGTATTTTTTCAAGTCCAGAATCACATTCTGAACACTATTTGGTTATAAAAATTATTTGTGAGACTTACATAAACTAAGACAAGCAAAATTTCTTTTGACGTAAATCGTTCGTACAACTGCTGGAAACGCCGAAAAACGATTAAATTTAATTTTTCTTCAAAAATTTATTTTCGTATTTTTTCAAGTCCAGAATCACATTCTGTACACTGTTTGGTTATAAAAATATTTGTGAGACTTACAGAAACTGAGACAAGCAAAATTTCTTTTGATGTGAATCGTTCGTACAACTGCTGGAAACGCCGAAAAACGATTAAATTTAATTTTTCTTAAAAAAATTATTTTTGTATTTTTGCAAGCTAGAATCACATTCTAAACACTATTTGTTTATAAAACGATTAAATTTATATTTTCTTCAAAAATTTATTTTTGTATTTTTTCAAGTCCAGAATCACATTCTGAACACTATTTGGTTATAAAAATTATTTGTGAGACTTACAGAAACTGAGACAAGCAAAATTTCTATTGACGTAAATCGTTCGTACAACTGCTGGAAACGCCGAAAAGCGATTAAATTTAATTTTTCTTCAAAAATTTATTTTCGAATTTTTTCAAGTCCAGAATCACATTCCGAACACTATTTGGTTATAAAAATTATTTGTGAGACTTACAGAAACTGAGACAAGCAAAATTTCTTTTGACGTAAATCGTTCGTACAACTGCTGGAAACGCCGAAAAACGATTAAATTTAATTTTTCTTCAAAAATTTATTATCGTATTTTTTTCAAGTCCAGAATCACGCTCTAAACACTATTTGGTTATAAAAATTATTTGTGAGACTTACAGAAACTGAGACAAGCAAAATTTCTTTTGATGTGAATCGTTCGTACAACTGCTGGAAACGCCGAAAAACGATTAAATTTAATTTTTCTTAAAAAAATTATTTTTGTATTTTTGCAAGCTAGAATCACATTCTAAACACTATTTGTTTATAAAACGATTAAATTTATATTTTCTTCAAAAATTTATTTTTGTATTTTTTCAAGTCCAGAATCACATTCTGAACACTATTTGGTTATAAAAATTATTTGTGAGACTTACAGAAACTGAGACAAGCAAAATTTCTTTTGACGTAAATCGTTCGTACAACTGCTGGAAACGCCGAAAAGCGATTAAATTTAATTTTTCTTCAAAAATTTATTTTCGAATTTTTTCAAGTCCAGAATCACATTCCGAACACTATTTGGTTATAAAAATTATTTGTGAGACTTACAGAAACTGAGACAAGCAAAATTTCTTTTGACGTAAATCGTTCGTACAACTGCTGGAAACGCCGAAAAACGATTAAATTTAATTTTTCTTCAAAAATTTATTATCGTATTTTTTTCAAGTCCAGAATCACGCTCTGAACACTATTTGGTTATAAAAATTATTTGTGAGACTTACAGAAACTGAGACAAGCAAAATTTCTTTTGATGTGAATCGTTCGTACAACTGCTGGAAACGCCGAAAAACGATTAAATTTAATTTTTCTTAAAAAATTTATTTTTGTATTTTTGCAAGCTAGAATCACATTCTAAACACTATTTGTTTATAAAACGATTAAATTTATATTTTCTTCAAAAATTTATTTTTGTATTTTTTCAAGTCCAGAATCACATTCTGAACACTATTTGGTTATAAAAATTATTTGTGAGACTTACAGAAACTGAGACAAGCAAAATTTCTATTGACGTAAATCGTTCGTACAACTGCTGGAAACGCCGAAAAGCGATTAAATTTAATTTTTCTTCAAAAATTTATTTTCGAATTTTTTCAAGTCCAGAATCACATTCCGAACACTATTTGGTTATAAAAATTATTTGTGAGACTTACAGAAACTGAGACAAGCAAAATTTCTTTTGACGTAAATCGTTCGTACAACTGCTGGAAACGCCGAAAAACGATTAAATTTAATTTTTCTTCAAAAATTTATTATCGTATTTTTTTCAAGTCCAGAATCACGCTCTGAACACTATTTGGTTATAAAAATTATTTGTGAGACTTACAGAAACTGAGACAAGCAAAATTTCTTTTGATGTGAATCGTTCGTACAACTGCTGGAAACGCCGAAAAACGATTAAATTTAATTTTTCTTCAAAAATTTATTTTCGTAATTTTTCAAGTCCAGAATCACAATCTGAACACCATTTGGTTACAAAAATAATTTGCGAGACTTACAGAAACTGAAAACGAATAAATTTATATTTTCTTCAAAAATTTATTTTCGTGTTTTTTCAAGTCCAGAATCACATTCTGAACACTATTTGGGTATAAAAATTATTTGTGAGACCCACAGAAACTGAGACAAGCAAAATTTCTTTTGATGTAAATCGTTCGTACAACTGCTGGAAACGCCGAAAAACGATGAAATTTAATTTTTCTTCAAAAATTTATTTTCGTATTTTTTCAAGTCCAGAATCACATTCTGAACACTATTTGGTTAAAAAAATTATTTGTGAGACTTACAGAAACTGAGACAAGCAAAATTTCTTTTGACGTAAATCGTTCGTACAACTGCTGGAAACGCCGAAAAACGATGAAATTTAATTTTTCTTCAAAAATTTATTTTCGTATTTTTTCAAGTCCAGAATCACATTCTGAACACTATTTGGTTATAAAAATTATTTGTGAGACTTACAGAAACTGAGACAAGCAAAATTTCTTTCGATGTAAATCGTTCGTACAACTGCTGGAAACGCCGAAAAACGATTAAATTTAATTTTTCTTCAAAAATTTATTTTCGTATTTCTTCAAGTTTAGAATCCCATTCTGAACACTATTTGTTTATAAAAATTATTTGTGAGACTTACAGAAACTGAAAACGAATAAATTTATATTTTCTTCAAAAATTTATTTTCGTATTTTTTCAAGTCCAGAATCACATTCTGAACACTATTTGGTTATAAAAATTATTTGTGAGACTTACATAAACTAAGACAAGCAAAATTTCTTTTGACGTAAATCGTTCGTACAACTGCTGGAAACGCCGAAAAACGATTAAATTTAATTTTTCTTCAAAAATTTATTTTCGTATTTTTTCAAGTCCAGAATCACATTCTGAACACTATTTGGTTATAAAAATTATTTGTGAGACTTACAGACACTGAGACAAGCAAAATTTCTTTCGATGTAAATCGTTCGTACAACTGCTGGAAACGCCGAAAAACGATTAAATTTAATTTTTCTTCAAAAATTTATTTTCGTATTTTTTCAAGTCCAGAATCACATTCTGAACACTATTTGGTTATAAAAATTATTTGAGACTTACAGAAACTGAGACAAGCAAAATTTCTTTTGACGTAAATCGTTCGTACAACTGCTGGAAACGCCGAAAAACGATTAAATTTAATTTTTCTTCAAAAATTTATTCTCGTAATTTTTCAAGTCCAGAATCACAATCTGGACACTATTTGGTTATAAAAATTATTTGTGAGACTTACAGAAACTGAGACAAGCAAAATTTCTTTCGATGTAAATCGTTCGTACAACTGCTGGAAACGCCGAAAAACGATTAAATTTAATTTTTCTTAAAAAATTTATTTTCGTATTTCTTCAAGTTTAGAATCCCATTCTAAACACTATTTGTTTATAAAAATTATTTGTGAGACTTACAGAAACTGAAAACGAATAAATTTATATTTTCTTCAAAAATTTATTTTCGTATTTTTTCAAGTCCAGAATCACATTCTGAACACTATTTGGTTATAAAAATTATTTGTGAGACTTACATAAACTAAGACAAGCAAAATTTCTTTTGACGTAAATCGTACGTACAACTGCTGGAAACGCCGAAAAACGATTAAATTTAATTTTTCTTCAAAAATTTATTTTCGTATTTTTTCAAGTCCAGAATCACATTCTGAACACTATTTGGTTATAAAAATTATTTGAGACTTACAGAAACTGAGACAAGCAAAATTTCTTTTGACGTAAATCGTTCGTACAACTGCTGGAAACGCCGAAAAACGATTAAATTTAATTTTTCTTCAAAAATTTATTTTTGAATTTTTTCAAGTCCAGAATCACATTCTGAACACTATTTGGTTATAAAAATTATTTGTGAGACTTACAGAAACTGAAACAAGCAAAATTTCTTTTGATGTAACGCCGAAAAACGATTAAATTTAATTTTTCTTCAAAAATTTATTTTCGTTTTTTTTCAAGTCCAGAATCACATTCTGAACTCTATTTGGTTATAAAAATTATTTGTGAGACTTACAGAAACTGAGACAAGCAAAATTTCTTTTGACGTAAATCGTTCGTACAACTGCTGGAAACGCCGAAAAACGATGAAATTTAATTTTTCTTCAAAAATTTATTTTCGTATTTTTTCAAGTCCAGAATCACATTCTGAACACTATTTGGTTATAAAAATTATTTGTGAGACTTACAGAAACTGAGACAAGCAAAATTTCTTTTGACGTAAATCGTTCGTACAACTGCTGGAAACGCCGAAAAACGATTAAATTTAATTTTTCTTCAAAAATTTATTTTCGAATTTTTTCAAGTCCAGAATCACATTCTGAACACTATTTGGTTATAAAAATTATTTGTGAGACTTACAGAAACTGAAACAAGCAAAATTTCTTTTGATGTAAATCGTTCGGACAACTGCTGGAAACGCCGAAAAACGATTAAATTTAATTTTTCTTCAAAAAATTATTTTCTTTTTTTTCAAGTCCAGAATCACATTCTGAACACTATTTGGTTACACAAATTATTTGTGAGACTTACAGAAACTGAAAACGAATAAATTTATATTTTCTTCAAAAATTTATTTTCGTATTTTTTCAAGTCCAGAATCACATTCTGAACACTATTTGGTTATAAAAATTATTTGTGAGACTTACAGAAACTGAGACAAGCAAAATTTCTTTTGACGTAAATCGTTCGTACAACTGCTGGAAACGCCGAAAAACGATTAAATTTAATTTTTCTTCAAAAATTTATTATCGTATTTTTTTCAAGTCCAGAATCACGCTCTGAACACTATTTGGTTATAAAAATTATTTGTGAGACTTACAGAAACTGAGACAAGCAAAATTTCTTTTGATGTGAATCGTTCGTACAACTGCTGGAAACGCCGAAAAACGATTAAATTTAATTTTTCTTCAAAAATTTATTTTCGTAATTTTTCAAGTCCAGAATCACAATCTGAACACTATTTGGTTATAAAAATTATTTGTGAGACTTACAGAAACTGAGACAAGCAAAATTTCTTTCGATGTAAATCGTTCGTACAACTGCTGGAAACGCCGAAAAACGATTAAATTTAATTTTTCTTCAAAAATTTATTTTCGTATTTCTTCAAGTCCAGAATCCCATTCTGAACACTATTTGGTTATAAAAATTATTTGTGAGACTTACAGAAACTGAAACAAGCAAAATTTCTTTTGATGTGAATCGTTCGTACAACTGCTGGAAACGCCGAAAAACGATTAAATTTAATTTTTCTTCAAAAATTTATTTTCGTATTTTTTCAAGTCCAGAATCCCATTCTGAACACTATTTGGTTATAAAAATTATTTGTGAGACTTACAGAAACTGAGACAAGCAAAATTTCTTTCGATGTAAATCGTTCGTACAACTGCTGGAAACGCCGAAAAACGATTAAATTTAATTTTTCTTCAAAAATTTATTTTCGAATTTTTTCAAGTCCAGAATCACATTCTGAACACTATTTGGTTATAAAAATTATTTGTGAGACTTACAGAAACTGAAACAAGCAAAATTTCTTTTGATGTAAATCGTTCGGACAACTGCTGGAAACGCCGAAAAACGATTAAATTTAATTTTTCTTCAAAAAATTATTTTCGTTTTTTTTCAAGTCCAGAATCACATTCTGAACACTATTTGGTTACACAAATTATTTGTGAGACTTACAGAAACTGAAAACGAATAAATTTATATTTTCTTCAAAACTTTATTTTCGTATTTTTTCAAGTCCAGAATCACATTCTGAACACTATTTGGTTATAAAAATTATTTGTGAGACTTACAGAAACTGAGACAAGCAAAATTTCTTTTGACGTAAATCGTTCGTACAACTGCTGGAAACGCCGAAAAACGATTAAATTTAATTTTTCTTCAAAAATTTATTATCGTATTTTTTTCAAGTCCAGAATCACGCTCTGAACACTATTTGGTTATAAAAATTATTTGTGAGACTTACAGAAACTGAGACAAGCAAAATTTCTTTTGATGTGAATCGTTCGTACAACTGCTGGAAACGCCGAAAAACGATTAAATTTAATTTTTCTTCAAAAATTTATTTTCGTAATTTTTCAAGTCCAGAATCACAATCTGAACACTATTTGGTTATAAAAATTATTTGTGAGACTTACAGAAACTGAGACAAGCAAAATTTCTTTCGATGTAAATCGTTCGTACAACTGCTGGAAACGCCGAAAAACGATTAAATTTAATTTTTCTTCAAAAATTTATTTTCGTATTTCTTCAAGTCCAGAATCCCATTCTGAACACTATTTGGTTATAAAAATTATTTGTGAGACTTACAGAAACTGAAACAAGCAAAATTTCTTTTGATGTGAATCGTTCGTACAACTGCTGGAAACGCCGAAAAACGATTAAATTTAATTTTTCTTCAAAAATTTATTTTCGTATTTTTTCAAGTCCAGAATCCCATTCTGAACACTATTTGGTTATAAAAATTATTTGTGAGACTTACAGAAACTGAGACAAGCAAAATTTCTTTCGATGTAAATCGTTCGTACAACTGCTGGAAACGCCGAAAAACGATTAAATTTAATTTTTCTTCAAAAATTTATTTTCGTAATTTTTCAAGTCCAGAATCACGCTCTAAACACTATTTGGTTATAAAAATAATTTGTGAGACTTACAGAAACTGAAAACGAATAAATTTATATTTTCTTCAAAAATTTATTTTCGTATTTTTTCAAGTCCAGAATCACATTCTGAACACTATTTTGTTATAAAAATTATTTGTGAGACTTACAGAAACTGAGACAAGCATTTCGATGTAAATCGTTCGTACAACTGCTGGAAACGCCGAAAAACGATTAAATTTAATTTTTCTTCAAAAATTTATTTTCGTATTTCTTCAAGTTTAGAATCCCATTCTGAAGACTATTTGTTTATAAAAATTATTTGTGAGACTTACAGAAACTGAAAATGAATAAATTTATATTTTCTTCAAAAATTTATTTTCGTATTTTTTCAAGTCCAGAATCACATTCTGAACACTATTTGGTTATAAAAATTATTTGTGAGACTTACATAAACTAAGACAAGCAAAATTTCTTTTGACGTAAATCGTTCGTACAACTGCTGGAAACGCCGAAAAACGATTAAATTTAATTTTTCTTCAAAAATTTATTTTCGTATTTTTTCAAGTCCAGAATCACATTCTGTACACTGTTTGGTTATAAAAATATTTGTGAGACTTACAGAAACTGAGACAAGCAAAATTTCTTTTGATGTGAATCGTTCGTACAACTGCTGGAAACGCCGAAAAACGATTAAATTTAATTTTTCCTAAAAAAATTATTTTTGTATTTTTGCAAGCTAGAATCACATTCTAAACACTATTTGTTTATAAAACGATTAAATTTATATTTTCTTCAAAAATTTATTTTTGTATTTTTTCAAGTCCAGAATCACATTCTGAACACTACTTGGTTATAAAAATTATTTGTGAGACTTACAGAAACTGAGACAAGCAAAATTTCTTTTGACGTAAATCGTTCGTACAACTACTGGAAACGCCGAAAAGCGATTAAATTTAATTTTTCTTCAAAAATTTATTTTCGAATTTTTTCAAGTCCAGAATCACATTCCGAACACTATTTGGTTATAAAAATTATTTGTGAGACTTACAGAAACTGAGACAAGCAAAATTTCTTTTGACGTAAATCGTTCGTACAACTGCTGGAAACGCCGAAAAACGATTAAATTTAATTTTTCTTCAAAAATTTATTATCGTATTTTTTTCAAGTCCAGAATCACGCTCTGAACACTATTTGGTTATAAAAATTATTTGTGAGACTTACAGAAACTGAGACAAGCAAAATTTCTTTTGATGTGAATCGTTCGTACAACTGCTGGAAACGCCGAAAAACGATTAAATTTAATTTTTCTTCAAAAATTTATTTTCGTAATTTTTCAAGTCCAGAATCACAATCTGAACACCATTTGGTTATAAAAATAATTTGTGAGACTTACAGAAACTGAAAACGAATAAATTTATATTTTCTTCAAAAATTTATTTTCGTGTTTTTTCAAGTCCAGAATCACATTCTGAACACTATTTGGGTATAAAAATTATTTGTGAGACCCACAGAAACTGAGACAAGCAAAATTTCTTTTGATGTAAATCGTTCGTACAACTGCTGGAAACGCCGAAAAACGATGAAATTTAATTTTTCTTCAAAAATTTATTTTCGTATTTTTTCAAGTCCAGAATCACATTCTGAACACTATTTGGTTAAAAAAATTATTTGTGAGACTTACAGAAACTGAGACAAGCAAAATTTCTTTTGACGTAAATCGTTCGTACAACTGCTGGAAACGCCGAAAAACGATGAAATTTAATTTTTCTTCAAAAATTTATTTTCGTATTTTTTCAAGTCCAGAATCACATTCTGAACACTATTTGGTTATAAAAATTATTTGTGAGACTTACAGAAACTGAGACAAGCAAAATTTCTTTCGATGTAAATCGTTCGTACAACTGCTGGAAACGCCGAAAAACGATTAAATTTAATTTTTCTTCAAAAATTTATTTTCGTATTTCTTCAAGTTTAGAATCCCATTCTGAACACTATTTGTTTATAAAAATTATTTGTGAGACTTACAGAAACTGAAAACGAATAAATTTATATTTTCTTCAAAAATTTATTTTCGTATTTTTTCAAGTCCAGAATCACATTCTGAACACTATTTGGTTATAAAAATTATTTGTGAGACTTGCATAAACTAAGACAAGCAAAATTTCTTTTGACGTAAATCGTTCGTACAACTGCTGGAAACGCCGAAAAACGATTAAATTTAATTTTTCTTCAAAAATTTATTTTCGTATTTTTTCAAGTCCAGAATCACATTCTGAACACTATTTGGTTATAAAAATTATTTGTGAGACTTACAGACACTGAGACAAGCAAAATTTCTTTCGATGTAAATCGTTCGTACAACTGCTGGAAACGCCGAAAAACGATTAAATTTAATTTTTCTTCAAAAAATTATTTTCGTATTTTTTCAAGTCCAGAATCACATTCTGAACACTATTTGGTTATAAAAATTATTTGAGACATACAGAAACTGAGACAAGCAAAATTTCTTTTGACGTAAATCGTTCGTACAACTGCTGGAAACGCCGAAAAACGATTAAATTTAATTTTTCTTCAAAAATTTATTCTCGTAATTTTTCAAGTCCAGAATCACAATCTGGACACTATTTGGTTATAAAAATTATTTGTGAGACTTACAGAAACTGAGACAAGCAAAATTTCTTTCGATGTAAATCGTTCGTACAACTGCTGGAAACGCCGAAAAACGATTAAATTTAATTTTTCTTAAAAAATTTATTTTCGTATTTCTTCAAGTTTAGAATCCCATTCTAAACACTATTTGTTTATAAAAATTATTTGTGAGACTTACAGAAACTGAAAACGAATAAATTTATATTTTCTTCAAAAATTTATTTTCGTATTTTTTCAAGTCCAGAATCACATTCTGAACACTATTTGGTTATAAAAATTATTTGTGAGACTTACATAAACTAAGACAAGCAAAATTTCTTTTGACGTAAATCGTACGTACAACTGCTGGAAACGCCGAAAAACGATTTAATTTAATTTTTCTTCAAAAATTTATTTTCGTATTTTTTCAAGTCCAGAATCACATTCTGAACACTATTTGGTTATAAAAATTATTTGAGACTTACAGAAACTGAGACAAGCAAAATTTCTTTTGACGTAAATCGTTCGTACAACTGCTGGAAACGCCGAAAAACGATTAAATTTAATTTTTCTTCAAAAATTTATTTTTGAATTTTTTCAAGTCCAGAATCACATTCTGAACACTATTTGGTTATAAAAATTATTTGTGAGACTTACAGAAACTGAAACAAGCAAAATTTCTTTTGATGTAAATCGTTCGGACAACTGCTGGAAACGCCGAAAAACGATTAAATTTAATTTTTCTTCAAAAATTTATTTTCGTTTTTTTTCAAGTCCAGAATCACATTCTGAACTCTATTTGGTTATAAAAATTATTTGTGAGACTTACAGAAACTGAGACAAGCAAAATTTCTTTTGACGTAAATCGTTCGTACAACTGCTGGAAACGCCGAAAAACGATGAAATTTAATTTTTCTTCAAAAAATTATTTTCGTATTTTTTCAAGTCCAGAATCACATTCTGAACACTATTTGGTTACACAAATTATTTGTGAGACTTACAGAAACTGAAAACGAATAAATTTATAATTTCTTCAAAAATTTATTTTCGTATTTTTTCAAGTCCAGAATCACATTCTGAACACTATTTGGTTATAAAAATTATTTGTGAGACTTACAGAAACTGAGACAAGCAAAATTTCTTTTGACGTAAATCGTTCGTACAACTGCTGGAAACGCCGAAAAACGATTAAATTTAATTTTTCTTCAAAAATTTATTATCGTATTTTTTTCAAGTCCAGAATCACGCTCTGAACACTATTTGGTTATAAAAATTATTTGTGAGACTTACAGAAACTGAGACAAGCAAAATTTCTTTTGATGTGAATCGTTCGTACAACTGCTGGAAACGCCGAAAAACGATTAAATTTAATTTTTCTTCAAAAATTTATTTTCGTAATTTTTCAAGTCCAGAATCCCATTCTGAACACTATTTGTTTATAAAAATTATTTGTGAGACTTACAGAAACTGAAAACGAATAAATTTATATTTTCTTCAAAAATTTATTTTCGTATTTTTTCAAGTCCAGAATCACATTCTGAACACTATTTGGTTATAAAAATTATTTGTGAGACTTGCATAAACTAAGACAAGCAAAATTTCTTTTGACGTAAATCGTTCGTACAACTGCTGGAAACGCCGAAAAACGATTAAATTTAATTTTTCTTCAAAAATTTATTTTCGTATTTTTTCAAGTCCAGAATCACATTCTGAACACTATTTGGTTATAAAAATTATTTGTGAGACTTACAGACACTGAGACAAGCAAAATTTCTTTCGATGTAAATCGTTCGTACAACTGCTGGAAACGCCGAAAAACGATTAAATTTAATTTTTCTTCAAAAAATTATTTTCGTATTTTTTCAAGTCCAGAATCACATTCTGAACACTATTTGGTTATAAAAATTATTTGAGACATACAGAAACTGAGACAAGCAAAATTTCTTTTGACGTAAATCGTTCGTACAACTGCTGGAAACGCCGAAAAACGATTAAATTTAATTTTTCTTCAAAAATTTATTCTCGTAATTTTTCAAGTCCAGAATCACAATCTGGACACTATTTGGTTATAAAAATTATTTGTGAGACTTACAGAAACTGAGACAAGCAAAATTTCTTTCGATGTAAATCGTTCGTACAACTGCTGGAAACGCCGAAAAACGATTAAATTTAATTTTTCTTAAAAAATTTATTTTCGTATTTCTTCAAGTTTAGAATCCCATTCTAAACACTATTTGTTTATAAAAATTATTTGTGAGACTTACAGAAACTGAAAACGAATAAATTTATATTTTCTTCAAAAATTTATTTTCGTATTTTTTCAAGTCCAGAATCACATTCTGAACACTATTTGGTTATAAAAATTATTTGTGAGACTTACATAAACTAAGACAAGCAAAATTTCTTTTGACGTAAATCGTACGTACAACTGCTGGAAACGCCGAAAAACGATTTAATTTAATTTTTCTTCAAAAATTTATTTTCGTATTTTTTCAAGTCCAGAATCACATTCTGAACACTATTTGGTTATAAAAATTATTTGAGACTTACAGAAACTGAGACAAGCAAAATTTCTTTTGACGTAAATCGTTCGTACAACTGCTGGAAACGCCGAAAAACGATTAAATTTAATTTTTCTTCAAAAATTTATTTTTGAATTTTTTCAAGTCCAGAATCACATTCTGAACACTATTTGGTTATAAAAATTATTTGTGAGACTTACAGAAACTGAAACAAGCAAAATTTCTTTTGATGTAAATCGTTCGGACAACTGCTGGAAACGCCGAAAAACGATTAAATTTAATTTTTCTTCAAAAATTTATTTTCGTTTTTTTTCAAGTCCAGAATCACATTCTGAACTCTATTTGGTTATAAAAATTATTTGTGAGACTTACAGAAACTGAGACAAGCAAAATTTCTTTTGACGTAAATCGTTCGTACAACTGCTGGAAACGCCGAAAAACGATGAAATTTAATTTTTCTTCAAAAATTTATTTTCGTATTTTTTCAAGTCCAGAATCACATTCTGAACACTATTTGGTTATAAAAATTATTTGTGAGACTTACAGAAACTGAGACAAGCAAAATTTCTTTTGACGTAAATCGTTCGTACAACTGCTGGAAACGCCGAAAAACGATGAAATTTAATTTTTCTTCAAAAATTTATTTTCGTATTTTTTCAAGTCCAGAATCACATTCTGAACACTATTTGGTTATAAAAATTATTTGTGAGACTTACAGAAACTGAGACAAGCAAAATTTCTTTTGACGTAAATCGTTCGTACAACTGCTGGAAACGCCGAAAAACGATGAAATTTAATTTTTCTTCAAAAATTTATTTTCGTATTTTTTCAAGTCCAGAATCACATTCTGAACACTATTTGGTTATAAAAATTATTTGTGAGACTTACAGAAACTGAGACAAGCAAAATTTCTTTCGATGTAAATCGTTCGTACAACTGCTGGAAACGCCGAAAAACGATTAAATTTAATTTTTCTTCAAAAATTTATTTTCGTATTTCTTCAAGTTTAGAATCCCATTCTGAACACTATTTGTTTATAAAAATTATTTGTGAGACTTACAGAAACTGAAAACGAATAAATTTATATTTTCTTCAAAAATTTATTTTCGTATTTTTTCAAGTCCAGAATCACATTCTGAACACTATTTGGTTATAAAAATTATTTGTGAGACTTACATAAACTAAGACAAGCAAAATTTCTTTTGACGTAAATCGTTCGTACAACTGCTGGAAACGCCGAAAAACGATTTAATTTAATTTTTCTTCAAAAATTTATTTTCGTATTTTTTCAAGTCCAGAATCACATTCTGAACACTATTTGGTTATAAAAATTATTTGAGACTTACAGAAACTTAGACAAGCAAAATTTCTTTTGACGTAAATCGTTCGTACAACTGCTGGAAACGCCGAAAAACGATTAAATTTAATTTTTCTTCAAAAATTTATTTTCGAATTTTTTCAAGTCCAGAATCACATTCTGAACACTATTTGGTTATAAAAATTATTTGTGAGACTTACAGAAACTGAAACAAGCAAAATTTCTTATGATGTAAATCGTTCGGACAACTGCTGGAAACGCCGAAAAACGATTAAATTTAATTTTTCTTCAAAAAATTATTTTCGTTTTTTTTCAAGTCCAGAATCACATTCTGAACACTATTTGGTTACACAAATTATTTGTGAGACTTACAGAAACTGAAAACGAATAAATTTATAATTTCTTCAAAAATTTATTTTAGTATTTTTTCAAGTCCAGAATCACATTCTGAACACTATTTGGTTATAAAAATTATTTGTGAGACTTACAGAAACTGAGACAAGCAAAATTTCTTTTGACGTAAATCGTTCGTACAACTGCTGGAAACGCCGAAAAACGATTAAATTTAATTTTTCTTCAAAAATTTATTATCGTATTTTTTTCAAGTCCAGAATCACGCTCTGAACACTATTTGGTTATAAAAATTATTTGTGAGACTTACAGAAACTGAGACAAGCAAAATTTCTTTTGATGTGAATCGTTCGTACAACTGCTGGAAACGCCGAAAAACGATTAAATTTAATTTTTCTTCAAAAATTTATTTTCGTAATTTTTCAAGTCCAGAATCACAATCTGAACACTATTTGGTTATAAAAATTATTTGTGAGACTTACAGAAACTGAGACAAGCAAAATTTCTTTTGATGTAAATCGTTCGTACAACTGCTGGAAACGCCGAAAAACGATTAAATTTAATTTTTCTTCAAAAATTTATTTTCGTATTTCTTCAAGTCCAGAATCCCATTCTGAACACTATTTGGTTATAAAAATTATTTGTGAGACTTACAGAAACTGAAACAAGCAAAATTTCTTTTGATGTGAATCGTTCGTACAACTGCTGGAAACGCCGAAAAACGATTAAATTTAATTTTTCTTCAAAAATTTATTTTCGTATTTTTTCAAGTCCAGAATCCCATTCTGAACACTATTTGGTTATAAAAATTATTTGTGAGACTTACAGAAACTGAGACAAGCAAAATTTCTTTCGATGTAAATCGTTCGTACAACTGCTGGAAACGCCGAAAAACGATTAAATTTAATTTTTCTTCAAAAATTTATTTTCGTAATTTTTCAAGTCCAGAATCACAATCTAAACACTATTTGGTTATAAAAATAATTTGTGAGACTTACAGAAACTGAAAACGAATAAATTTATATTTTCTTCAAAAATTTATTTTCGTATTTTTTCAAGTCCAGAATCACATTCTGAACACTATTTTGTTATAAAAATTATTTGTGAGACTTACAGAAACTGAGACAAGCATTTCGATGTAAATCGTTCGTACAACTGCTGGAAACGCCGAAAAACGATTAAATTTAATTTTTCTTCAAAAATTTATTTTCGTATT
Organism: Ocypus olens; assembly: GCA_910593695.2. Classification (NCBI taxonomy): domain Eukaryota; kingdom Metazoa; phylum Arthropoda; class Insecta; order Coleoptera; family Staphylinidae; genus Ocypus; species Ocypus olens. The sequence continues at coordinate 32,741,658 of OU343054.1, forward strand.
TCTTCAAGTTTAGAATCCCATTCTGAAGACTATTTGTTTATAAAAATTATTTGTGAGACTTACAGAAACTGAAAATGAATAAATTTATATTTTCTTCAAAAATTTATTTTCGTATTTTTTCAAGTCCAGAATCACATTCTGAACACTATTTGGTTATAAAAATTATTTGTGAGACTTACATAAACTAAGACAAGCAAAATTTCTTTTGACGTAAATCGTTCGTACAACTGCTGGAAACGCCGAAAAACGATTAAATTTAATTTTTCTTCAAAAATTTATTTTCGTATTTTTTCAAGTCCAGAATCACATTCTGTACACTGTTTGGTTATAAAAATATTTGTGAGACTTACAGAAACTGAGACAAGCAAAATTTCTTTTGATGTGAATCGTTCGTACAACTGCTGGAAACGCCGAAAAACGATTAAATTTAATTTTTCTTAAAAAAATTATTTTTGTATTTTTGCAAGCTAGAATCACATTCTAAACACTATTTGTTTATAAAACGATTAAATTTATATTTTCTTCAAAAATTTATTTTTGTATTTTTTCAAGTCCAGAATCACATTCTGAACACTATTTGGTTATAAAAATTATTTGTGAGACTTACAGAAACTGAGACAAGCAAAATTTCTTTTGACGTAAATCGTTCGTACAACTGCTGGAAACGCCGAAAAACGATGAAATTTAATTTTTCTTCAAAAATTTATTTTCGTATTTTTTCAAGTCCAGAATCACATTCTGAACACTATTTGGTTATAAAAATTATTTGTGAGACTTACATAAACTAGGACAAGCAAAATTTCTTTTGACGTAAATCGTTGGTACAACTGCTGGAAACGCCGAAAAACGATTTAATTTAATTTTTCTTCAAAAATTTATTTTCGAATTTTTTCAAGTCCAGAATCACATTCTGAACACTATTTGGTTATAAAAATTATTTGTGAGACTTACAGAAACTGAAACAAGCAAAATTTCTTTTGACGTAAATCGTTCGTACAACTGCTGGAAACGCCGAAAAACGATTAAATTTAATTTTTCTTCAAAAATTTATTTTCGTTTTTTTTCAAGTCCAGAATCACATTCTGAACACTATTTGGTTACACAAATTATTTGTGAGACTTACAGAAACTGAAAACGAATAAATTTATATTTTCTTCAAAAATTTATTTTCGTATTTTTTCAAGTCCAGAATCACATTCTGAACACTATTTGGTTATAAAAATTATTTTAGAGACTTACAGAAACTGAGACAAGCAAAATTTCTTTTGACGTAAATCGTTCGTACAACTGCTGGAAACGCCGAAAAACGATTAAATTTAATTTTTCTTCAAAAATTTATTATCGTATTTTTTTCAAGTCCAGAATCACGCTCTGAACACTATTTGGTTATAAAAATTATTTGTGAGACTTACAGAAACTGAGACAAGCAAAATTTCTTTTGATGTGAATCGTTCGTACAACTGCTGGAAACGCCGAAAAACGATTAAATTTAATTTTTCTTCAAAAATTTATTTTCGTAATTTTTCAAGTCCAGAATCACAATCTGAACACCATTTGGTTATAAAAATAATTTGTGAGACTTACAGAAACTGAAAACGAATAAATTTATATTTTCTTCAAAAATTTATTTTCGTATTTTTTCAAGTCCAGAATCACATTCTGAACACTATTTGGTTATAAAAATTATTTGTGAGACTTACAGAAACTGAGACAAGCAAAATTTCTTTCGATGTAAATCGTTCGTACAACTGCTGGAAACGCCGAAAAACGATTAAATTTAATTTTTCTTCAAAAATTTATTTTCGTATTTTTTCAAGTTTAGAATCCCATTCTGAAGACTATTTGTTTATAAAAATTATTTGTGAGACTTACAGAAACTGAAAATGAATAAATTTATATTTTCTTCAAAAATTTATTTTCGTATTTTTTCAAGTCCAGAATCACATTCTGAACACTATTTGGTTATAAAAATTATTTGTGAGACTTACATAAACCAAGACAAGTAAAATTTCTTTTGACGTAAATCGTTCGTACAACTGCTGGAAACGCCGAAAAACGATTAAATTTAATTTTTCTTCAAAAATTTATTTTCGTATTTTTTCAAGTCCAGAATCACATTCTGAACACTCTTTGGTTATAAAAATATTTGTGAGACTTACAGAAACTGAGACAAGCAAAATTTCTTTTGATGTGAATCGTTCGTACAACTGCTGGAAACGCCGAAAAACGATTAAATTTAATTTTTCTTCAAAAATTTATTTTCGTAATTTTTCAAGTCCAGAATCACAATCTGAACACCATTTGGTTATAAAAATAATTTGTGAGACTTACAGAAACTGAAAACGAATAAATTTATATTTTCTTCAAAAATTTATTTTCGTATTTTTTCAAGTCCAGAATCACATTCTGAACACTATTTGGTTATAAAAATTATTTGTGAGACTTACAGAAACTGAGACAAACAAAATTTCTTTCGATGTAAATCGTTCGTACAACTGCTGGAAACGCCGAAAAACGATTAAATTTAATTTTTCTTCAAAAATTTATTTTCGTATTTCTTCAAGTTTAGAATCCCATTCTGAAGACTATTTGTTTATAAAAATTATTTGTGAGACTTACAGAAACTGAAAATGAATAAATTTATATTTTCTTCAAAAATTTATTTTCGTATTTTTTCAAGTCCAGAATCACATTCTGAACACTATTTGGTTATAAAAATTATTTGTGAGACTTACATAAACCAAGACAAGTAAAATTTCTTTTGACGTAAATCGTTCGTACAACTGCTGGAAACGCCGAAAAACGATTAAATTTAATTTTTCTTCAAAAATTTATTTTCGTATTTTTTCAAGTCCAGAATCACATTCTGAACACTCTTTGGTTATAAAAATATTTGTGAGACTTACAGAAACTGAGACAAGCAAAATTTCTTTTGATGTGAATCGTTCGTACAACTGCTGGAAACGCCGAAAAACGATTAAATTTAATTTTTCTTAAAAAAAATATTTTTGTATTTTTGCAAGCTAGAATCACATTCTAAACACTATTTGTTTATAAAAATTATTTGTGAGACTCACAGATACTGAAAACGATTAAATTTATATTTTCTTCAAAAATTTATTTTTGTATTTTTTCAAGTCTAGAATCCTATTCTGAACACGATTTGTTTATAAAAATTATTTGTGAGACTTACAGAAACTGAGACAAGCAAAATTTTTTTTTTTTTTTAGTGTTTTTTTCAATTCGCGTCCGCGTTTCCCTTTGCCTTCCAATCTTCCTATTTTCTTTTATTGTTACCTTAGTTTCTTTTGTTGTTTTGTTATTTTGTTGTAATAATTTTTATTTCTAAATTTTATTATTAGTAAATCAGTTATTAGTCCGAAAAACATTATCTTTTTTTTCTAATTTCTTTTTTTTGTTTATTTTCAATTCGAGTCAGTTAACCCTTTCGTTTCCCATCCCGAAGTCGTGCAGTGCTGCAGCAATAGCTGAAAAAAGGTAAGTGATATATTTTTTTTATTTTTCTTATGACAACCTTGCTTGGTTTCGTTCCTTGTCTTGTGCTCTACCAAGCTAGTACGATAGTTCACCGGGGGAATGTCTAGTGACCGTATGTGTTGTGTTCACTGAGTTGCGGCTACGCGGCTTAGCACTCTTGGAGTTAAGAGTTTTCTTTTTCTTTTGTTATTTGCACATACGATTCGCACGACCACACCCCTCGAGTGTAACAGTGCTAACGCAAGCGAAGAAAGACCGTGAATGTTTGGTTCCCGTAAAATCCAAAGCTGTAAAATCCATAAAGGATACCTTCCTAAGAAATCGGAGGTGTTGTCCCGAGAGCAATTAAAACAATTCTTGCGAGAAGCTCCTAATGACAATTGTTTGATGTCTATATTTCCCTAGGGAAATATGAGCACTTCATATTTCCCTAGGGAAATATAAGTGTGTTATGACATATCGTAACTAAGGCAATATCACTCAATATTGTTTCAATCAGAAAAAAAAATAGTTTTTTTACTCCTTGCCGTATATTGATTAATTCCCTAACAACGTTTAACGTTTAAGGTTTAAGGATTAACGTTTAGCGTTTAACGTTTAGGGGAAAGATGCCGTTCACACGAAAATCAAGAATTAAGAATTTTAGATAATACGCGTGCGCATCGATGTTGCCAGATCTTTTATCACAAATTTTAGGAAAATACTGTTTTGCAACTAATTCTTTTAATAAATATAAAAAAACAATAAAAGTATTGTTTACAATATTCAATTCTTCATTTTTATCGCTAACAATTCCGTCAAATTACTTAAATCGCATGTTTTAACAAATGATTTAGAATGAATATGTAAATCTGGCATCATTGTACTTATCAGCTGTGTTTGTAGAAACGATTAATTTACCACAATTTATGTACACTGATTGAATGCTTCAATATGGATAGATGCCACAAAGTCATCAAAACTGTCCATTCACAAGCCGTGAACATAACCTCCTACAATTTACCGCGTGCCAAATGTGATTCGTTGTTTAAAAAGCTGTCAGCGCTAAAATTATGCGCACATCGATTTATGTTTAGCGATTTTAAGGGAAAAGTAGAAAGTAGCCTACCCTTAAACATAAACGTTAAACGTAGAAAGTAGCCTACCCTTAAACATAAATGTTAAACGTTAAAATCCTTAAAACTTCGTATGAACGCATAAGCACTAATACGTTAATTCTACTTTGCTTAAACACTAATCCTTAAACATTAAACGTCGTATAAACCCAGCAAACACATGAACGGCGTATCTATAATGGCCGACGCTCGCACAGCTGGTATGTGTACACATTGCGCATGTTTACGCTTCATAAGCGTACACGCCCGAAAAATTAAATTCATATTTTCTTAGAATTTAACATTGCAGTTGCAAGTGCAAGAGTTTAATTTATTGTCAATTATGTTATTTAAATATAATACTCTAATTTTATACTTCTATTTATTCGGTAATACTAAATTAATAGTATAATATTTACCCCCTTATGCTGCGCTTATGACAGCTAGTAAAATGACAGAGACCAGTCGAAAAAATGAAGATGGAGAATTAAATGACTTCGGTGTGAGTTTTCCCACAATTTCAAGCAATCACTGAACAAGGTCATATTTGCCCTATCCTTCCCTGCTTGTAATCTTACGAAAAATAGACTATAGTTTGCTAGGTTTATAAATAATAATTTGAAATTTATTATTATTATTTATAAACCTAAGAATCTAGGTATTTTTAGAAAGGCAAGAAAAAGGACTCTGAAAATATACTGAGTGTTCCATTAAAAAAAAGTTTCTTTACATTTAGCAAAGGTCTTACATAATTCATAAAAACCAGAATAACTCATAACAGTTAAATGTATCCCAATACAATTTATTATCAGTTTAATTGGTATTAAAAACTACGGATACAAATGCAAAAATATACCTAGTGTTCCATTAAAAAAAATATAAGTTTCTGTTGGTTCTCCGTTGTGGGGCCCCTTTATGCATATATATTTTTTTTTATTATAGTCGAACAAATTATTGATCAATATTTACCCTTGTAAATACTACGCCTCCACAAAGGCACACATTAAAAAAAATATAAGTTTCTGTTGGTTCTCCGTTGTGGGGCCCCTTTATGCATATATATTTTTTTTTATTATAGTCGAACAAATTATTGATCAATATTTACCCTTGTAAATACTACGCCTCCACAAAGGTACAGTACATACATAATATTTAATAACTAGCAAAAACATAAGTTGACTAACTGCAGCTTGCCTTGGCCGACCCACTTCCTTAGATCACGAGCCGTCACTGATGTAAATACTATAAATTACCTTCGAGGTAATATTTGAACTGTTTAATCGCCAAATATACGGCTAACAATTCACGGCTGAACGTGCAGTATTTGCGTTCTGTGGTTGAAAATGATTTGGAAAAAAAAGCGAGCGGGCGAAGAACGCCAGAACTCTCCTTCTGCTGCAAGACCGCACCAGCAGCGGAGTCTGATGCGTCTACCATTATGCTTAACTCGGCAAACGGGTCTGGCAGTGCAAGCATAGCACAGTCGGCAAGCTCAGCCTTAACTGTCGTAAATGCTTGTTGAGCAAGTTGCGACCAGACCAGTGGTTTGTTGCGTGGAGTTGTAGCAGCGAGTTGCTGAAGCGGCTCTAAAATGCTCGAGCATGATTTTATAAACCGGTGATAAAAGTTTATCATGCCGAGAAAATTTGAAGAGCTTTTGGGTCAGCAGGTTGTGGGAATGACAAGATCGCGTCGACCTTGGACTGCAGAGGTTTTATTCCCGAACCACTGATGCTGTGACCCAAGAAGTTCAATTTTGGTTCGCCGAAAATGCATTTGTCAGGATTAATTTTGATACCGGAAGAAGCGAGCCGCTCAAAAATTTGGAAGATGTGACGAACATGTTCGCGTTCGTCTTTACTGAAGACATGAACATCGTCAATATACGCGAAGCTAAATGGTAGTCCGCGTAAAACCGAGCCCATAAACCTCTGAAACGTCTGGGGGCGTTTCTCAAACCAAAACTCATCCTAGTATATTCGAATAAGCCGAAAGGTGTTGTGATTGCCGTTTTAGGATATCTGCAGGATGAATAGGAATTTGGTGGTATGCCTTGGCCAGATCGATTTTGTAAAATATCGTACAACCACAACAGTTATAAGCGAAATCGTGAAGGAGTGGCAAAGGATATCGGTCTAGAATCGTAATTCGGTTGAGACCTCGACAATCTCCACATGGGCGCCAAGAACCATCTGGCTTAGTGACCAGATGTAGTGGCGTTGCCCAAGGACTAGAGGAAGGTCGAACGAAGCCGAGTTGTAACAATTTGTCAAACTCTTCCTTCGCAATTTGGAATTTATGTGGCGGTAGTCGCCGTGGTTTGCCAAAAACAGGAGGTCCAGAAGTTGTTATATGATGGTACACATCATGGTTAACTGGTTGGGACAGATCGAAAGGGGTTAATAAATTAGGAAACTGTTGAAGCAATTTTGAATATGGCGAATTTTGAACAGACAGTGAATTTAGTTCTGATGGGCCGAATGCATTCCTTGCAAGACGATTGTAGGCAATGTCAACGGTAATGTTGAAATGCTGAAGGAAGTCAGCACCCAGAATTGGATGGTTAACCTGTGCAAGCACAAAGTTCCATTTAAAATTCACGTCTAGGCCGATATTAATTGTTAATTTTGAGTGACCGAATGTTGGTATTGGAGAACCACTAACGGTGGTCAGTGAAAATTTTGCGCGACGATGAGCGTTGGCGAAGAGTTGGTTCACCGCCAAAATGCTAACCTGAGCTCCTGTGTCAACTAAAAATTTGGTCCCAGAGTGTCGCGCACAAAATAGAAATGACGTGGAATGATTGCAGAGCAATAGGTCGACATTAGCCCTGCAACTGCTCGTTTCCCCAGTCACACGGAGGATTACAACTACGAGCCTGGGTAGCGAATTTTTGATGATACCAGCAGTATTTCTGATTTTATCCAGCGTGCGAAATACTGCGTTTTCCAGACTGCGAAGAATTTCGACTTCTGGATTGACGCGAAAAATTTAATGACAATTGCGTCACTTGTGCCAAAACGGTGATCTGATTTTGAAGTTGTAATATCTGTTCGTTCACATCCGACACAGGTGTTCAATTGTACGAGAGACTGTGGTCGCACAAATAGCATGAGAATTGGAATTTGAGATTTCAAGAATTTGATCTGCCATATCTGCAAAATTGCTTAAATTTGTAGTTTGGGCCGAAATTAAAATTCGTTGTACGTCGATCGGGAGACGAAAAATTTCTCATAACAAATTATCATCAATAACTGTGTTACCTAGAAAAAACGTTGCAATTTTCGCAGTAACTGGGACGGCAATTGATCACCTAACATCTCCTTCGACAAGAGTTGCTGCATACGCTTCTTCTCAGAAATTGACGCCTGCTTAATGATCTCGGTTTAAGAGTCTCATAAGGTAAGATCTCTGGTTAATTTATAATCATATCGCGCACATCCATCGCAACCTCTGTTGGTAACGCAGCTACCACATCGTGAAATGAAACTCTGGCGTTCCGAAAAACAGACTCGATTTGTATAAACCAAATTGAGGGCTCAAATTTTGAAAATGGCGGAAGTTTATAACTAAAAGTATTGACTGTGGTATCAATTTGTTCCTCCATAGTGTATGGTGTGTGAGAAGTAAAATGATGAAGTTAAAGAAAAGAATGAAGAAGAAGCAAGAGGATTACGTCGAATTACCTGGAACAAGGAACTGTGAGGATGTGTGAGCAGACCTTTGTTCCAGCAGGCAGAGTGCTTCCGACAGATTGCTTCCAAAGTTACGTTCTCCGTGCGAGGGCTGATCGTTGTGAGACGTCGATATAGGGTGGTCCTCCGTGCGAGGGTTGATCGTTGTGAGACGTCTGCGTTTGGCTTCGTATCACGTCGGGGTCACCAATTTATTTAACGTCTGGGTGTTAAATACATGTACCGACGTAAAAAAATCGTTTTCCTATGACACCATAAGAAACTTGTCAAAAGCGCACAATTAAGTGGGCTAGAAACATGACAATTTCATTCATCTGTCAAAAATCCCATATCGTCACTTGTGTGATATCATTTCGTAAGAGGTTGCATTTATCAAGCGTGCATACAAACTATGAAATGTTGACAGTTTCTGTCAGTCAGAATCGTTGTGTCTGTAATTATATCGGGTGCGTATAAATTGGCGGATAATCTACATGTGGCGATGTTCTTCCTAAAATTCTGAATAGAAAAAGTCGATGAAAAACTGTTCTACCATGCCTCATAGGCCATCAGAAGCCATTTAAAAGAAATCTACATTTGGCAACATAGCGTTTACGAGCTGTCATGTTTATCAATAATCTCATGGTTCAGAGTAGAAGGGTATAGATAGATAGAGCGGGGTTTATTTACAGATGTTTATGAAAGGTAAAACAGATTATGAGTAAATAGTAAAATCCATTGTAATTGAACAAAACAAAACGAAAATAACACAAAAACAGAAATATACTGAAACCCGGGCACTAATACAATCTGATAGTAATGAGAAAAGCAGAATTGGCACAAACTTGGAACTAGCAAGTTTGAATGAATTACTTGTGTCAAAAGTGACATAAGCGGGTGTCATGTTGCCGAACGTATTTTTTATGAAAATAAGCTAATCAAGAAGTGTTAAAAATACAAGTTTGAGATAGAAAGACAGCACACACTGACAAATAATTTTCAAACTAGTCATACTACCGAAATTGCAGGGTTTTCTGTAAATTAATATCGAATAATAACGCATATTTAACGACTGGATATTCAAACTCTGAGGACCTCGTGAAGGCCCAGGAACCATAGTACAACATTTTAGTATTAATATAAGCTACTTACAATTTTTGAAAGAATATCGTCACGTGTAGATTATCCGCCAATTTGTACACACCCGATATATTCAGGTAAGTTATTGAAAACTTTTGCAATTTGCTTCATTGTAATTTATAGTACTACGACCTTTAGAAAATATGAGTGCGGAGAAGATTGATTCGTCAATTGACTGTACACCACCCGAAGTGAGTAAACCAGCTCGAAATAGGATATCCATCATGATATAAATATAGTGAATTACATGAAATTAAGAGCACTGTTGAAGCGCAAATCAGATGGTTATAAGCCGAAGAAATCAAAAACTTTGGAAATTATCCGATTTCTCCACAAAGCTCCTGATAACAAGTATCTTTTCATAAAAGTATGTTTAGAATAGGCAAATCTTGAATTTGATGCTAACGTGAATTTTATTAGCTGGCATTGATTGTTGGTATAACAAAATAAAAATATTAATAAAACGTTGAAAAACAGATTTGTTTGGTGTCGTAGGAAAAATTATGTTCATAACTCGGGCAAAAGTATGACATCTTATTGCTCGTGTGTTTTCCTCACTCGACTATGCTGCGCTTCACCTCGCTAGATATTTGACACTTTTCGCCCTCGTTAAGAAATATACTATATTATTTTTTATATATTCATATCCTGGGTAACGAAAACTGGCTTTCCTTTACAACTGCCTTGATCCTCAGACTTCCCTTGCTCCAAGTAACCCTACAATACATTTAAAAATTTTAATTCTCAAAAAAATATTCCTTTACGATTTTTCTCTAAAATGAATTTGGGAGCTAATAATTACAAATATTTAATTTTACATGTTAAAGTTATATGTTCGCCCCTTATCCCAGACACTCGCTATAACAGTATCTATCGGCTATGTAGATAAATTACATATTTAAAATATAATAGAATTTAAGAACACTAATGTAGATGTTACATAATTTTGCAATATTTCACTTGATTTCAGTTTGAACTTGCTTAGATATATTACTTATCCAAGTGCAGGGCCGATCCTGGGGGCTAGAGCGTGCATGGCACGCGGGCGGCGGTTAGGGGGGCGGCAAAACCGGCGAAGCCCGTGGATCACCAATAGAGGATCCGCGTCCGAAATCTGTAAAATTTAGTTCGAGAGCACCCCGAAATAGCGGCCGGTCTCCTCGACTGCCAAAGTGTATCCGATTTCTAACCGGGTAATTATTTTGCCAAACAAGCGGAAGAAGTGTCGCTAAGCATCTGAAGTTCGTATGAGAAAAACCGCGGATTATGATAAAATTATGAGTCATGTGATGAAAGTGTTTTAAATCCTAGGGAAAAATTTAGAATTGACTTTTATTTTGAAATATTCTATTATTTTGAAATATTCGACATCGCTATTAATTTGAACATTCCAAACTGTTAGAAAATTGATTCTCCTTGTTTAAATTTTTGCTAGTTTAGAGTTCGAACATCTAAGAAAATGTTGTATGGATTTAGATATTAAATTACAGGTAACCCAAAACGGAAAATTAACAAAATATTTAGATGGAATGGAACTCTTGAAAGAAGTATTTGTCTTTTAGAGAACTATTTTCTGATCATTTCCAATTAAAACCATAAGAAATTTTAATTAGCCAAGACTTACAAGGAAACTTCCCCTCCGATTTAAATGAAATTTGGTAGATTTGTAGAGGGGACCAAAATATTCGATATTTTTTTGTTTCGACTAAAAAACATGTTTAGGAGGGTGAATTCGTCCCTTGAAAATCAACCGCATTTTTTATTTTTGGCTATAACTTCTAAACAAATCATAATAGAGTAATATTGTAAATGTAGAAAATTTCCAAGCCTATCCTCAGGTGTAATAAAAAATAGAAAAAAATAGGTAGTTATAAAACTCAATTTTCGTATTTTTCACTATTGGACATAAAACCTTTTTTTAGTGGAAAGGTTTTATTTAAAGGAAATATGTGGATATATATTTGGATTCCACGTTTTGAAACAATTATTAAACCAGTTTTGGTCATCGTCGTTTATGTCTTTATACAGGGTGTTTCAAATTCGGGGTTCACCATGGGGATCTCGCTTACCGTTTTTAAATATCATCTCAAATAAGGAAGATATAAAGAAAAAAACGAAAATCAGTTTTATCAGTTTTCAGCACCAAATTCTGCAAAAGGACCAAATTGAAACATACTCTCTATCTCTTCTAATAAGCGAGATCCCCATGGTGAGCCTCGAATTTGAAACACCCTGTATATGATTTTTTTTATCAACTATTTCAAAAGAACGATTAGCTAATTTAGTCATATTGATGAAATTGCATAAAAAAAATTCGCAAAAAGTATTGTTTTAGAATTTAGATCAACACTGAGTAGCGTTCGAATAGTCGAAGTTCTTGGCACTGAACTCCAGATTTGATCATAATCTACTCCTATGCTTTGCGAAAGATCTTTGATCACTAATCTGGCCTTGAATTTGCCGATCGATCCATCGGCGTTTCTTGTTACTTTGTGGCGTCGTTGTAGGTGTCTGGTTCCTCGAAGGTCGTCATGTGAGCATCACATAATCTTGTAATTTCTGTGGAGGTGTAAGATCCACTCGGTTGCGTAGTTTTCGTGTAGTCCCGCCATCAATCTCTTCTTCATTGGCTTCCGGCATTTCTAAAATAGTAAAATCACTGTCACTGTCATCCCTTTCCCTGAATTCTACTTTCTCGTCTTCTTCAATCCGGGATTTGCCGTCGTTCAGGTCAGTAGGCTTCATCTCTTCAGCTTCGTTGCTTCCTGGAGGTATAGTAACCCCTTTTTCCACCAATTTTTCTTCGAAATATGTTTTCTTGTCTCCGTCTCTCTTTCGATTAATTCAGCAATTTGAACCAATGTTTCAAACCCGGTTTCCTACCACACCACAGCCTCAAAGGTGATGTTCTTGGGACCTGTCCTGTTAAAGATGTAGGTACCTATTTGTATCATCTCAGCCCAAAGTGCCTGAGAAATGTTTCCACGCGCGTGCATCATTGCTCTAGCAGTTTCCACCACCGTACGATTTTCCCTCTCACCGGACCCGTTTTGCCCCGGAGTATAGGGCATTGTAAATCGTTGAACAATACCTTTCTTGTGAACTATTTGTTGTCGAACTTCCTGCCATTATCACTCAGCAGCTCCCGACTGTTTCTGCCTCAGCAAGGAACTTTCTCAGTTTTTCAGCAACTTCGAATTTTTCTCGTAGGAAATAAACTGTCCTGAATTTCGTGTAATCGTTCTTGAAACTCACAAAATTTCGATATTCAGACCCATCGATTCTTAAAATGGACCGCAGACATCCGTGTGAATTCGCTCTCCCGGTTCCGTTATTTTGAATATCGTGCCGAACGGTAGGCGATGAGCTTTATCATAAATTCAACCTTCACACAGTTCACTATGCATTTCTACGTTCATATCAAGCTCCCTGCTCAGTAGCGATTTCACATGGCGCTTGTTCTGATGTCCGAATAGTTCATGGCAAAACCCTTAGGCTACGGCCACGTGGGCGTAAATTCACGCCGCGTTTGAGCGGGAAAACTGCGAAAAAATACACAACATGAATTTAAGCTTGACCGGCCAAAGGCTGCGTGAATTCCCGCCGTTAGGATGGCTGGCGGAAGCGTCTTCAAGGTTACCCGCCAGAAAATGCGCCAGGGTCCATTTGCAAAAGGAGTAGCCACAAGTGCGGAAAATCACGCCCTAACCTATTTGTCCTACCATCAATTCAGTATTTTCTTTGATATCGACGACGTAAACGGCAAATAACAAAACTAGTACATAGTGGAACAACTGCATTTTTTATTTAAAGAAACTCTGTCCATTTTTCACAAACTTTCCAAGGACTCCGACAGTCCTGCGGCCAAACCAGAAGGGGATTTCATTTGCGTGAAAAGATGCTAATGTGGCATACTACATCGGAAATTCCGTCCAGCGTGAAAAAACGCTAAATAAACAGCGTGAATTCACGCCGGTGGGGCCGTAGCCTTACGCACTGCATTGACCTCATTTGATAGGGTTCAAACATCTCACGACCAACTTGAACAGTCCTCCATCACGAGCTCCCTCCAATTGTTCACTAGGAAGTTGCAGACTTTAGCTAATGAGATTAATTGACTGCCCTAGAACCGATTCCTCTTGATTCGGAATAAACACCAAACATCAGCCAATGTAATTTTGAACCATTTTCTTTGGATTGCTGTGACAACTTCTGCTTCACGTATTCCGATGGCTTCGATTTTCTCACCATTTGCTATGCTTACTGTGTGTTCAGTTGATGGAGACTCGAACGTTCTAAACCAAATCGGATCATTTAAAAAATGGCTTGTCGCGCCATTGTCATCGCTGCATCGTCTCAGTATGTGTTTCAGTTAAGCTAACAGTGATGAATATCATATTTGTGTCAGACTCGGAGGACGGCAGCAATTCATTTCCTGCACACTTTTACCATGTGATTGGGCGAAGATAATTCTTCGCATCGACTGAACTTCGTTGCTGTGATAACTTCTTCGATGATTGCAGTTGATAGCTTCCTGCTTGGTGGATCCAGCTCCCTTGGTCCGTAAGGCCCTTTTATACGAACAAAGTTGATTGATTAAGCTATCAACCGTGCAATCACTTTTTGCCATCAGCATCCAGCTGGATTTAAAAGAAAAATACTCCTCTGGCAATGTATTCAGAATTGTATTATTATTATTTATTTATTTATTTATTTATTTATTTATTTATTTATTTATTTATTTATTTATTTATTTATTTATTTATTTATTTATTTATTTATTTATTTACTTACTCCCAATAGAAATTAATCCATTTACAGGGAATTACAAAACATAATTCTATAACTATGCTATAAAGTAAAATATAGAATGTAGTATAACCAAAAAGAAAATAATAATACTACTAATATAACAAATAAAAAATGCTATTACAAAGAACATATCAGTGAAATACATAACAATTACAGTGAGTTATAACAGATCCAGAATCTCGGCCTTAAACACACCAGGAAGGTCGCCAAATATATCAACCGCATAGTGTATTTGGTTATATGTCCTGAGGATCGTATTCACAGGCGAATAATGATGTGGTCCTGCATATATTACAACGAAACAATACAGCATGCCGTGATGACATTCTTGGCATATTTAAGGCTATACTGGAAATAAAAGTAGAGTTGTCAATCTCATTATGAAAGGCTCGTCGGAGGAACATAACCATTGCAATATTTCGACGGCTCTGTAGGGACTTCATGTTAAACAAGTTTAATAAGTCAATGTATGAAACGGTATGGTCTGGATATGAGCCGCGAGTTTTGAAATATAACAATTTTAAAAATTTCTTTTGCACCGATTCAATGCGCTTAGTATGTAATATAAAATGTGGCGACCATATAATTGCGGCAAATTCCAGTTTAGATCTCACAAAGGCGAAGTACAACTTAATTAGAACATTGACATTGCTGAAATTTCTACATGTGCGATAGATGAAACCTAGCATCTTCATAGCTTCATTACAAATTTTGTCTATATGAAAGTTAAACGTTAATTTGCTATCAAAAGTCACACCTAAGTCTCTTATCAATTGGCATCTATCAAAATTTACATTATTTAACCCGTAGTTATACACTATTGGCACTCGTTTACGTGTAAAGGTAACAGCCTTACATTTCTCAGGGTTGAGTTGAAGCGCGTTTATATCACACCAGTGCTGCACCAATTCTATATCCCTCTGAAGTAATTGGCAATCATTATCACTTTCTATGACTCTAATTTTTTTTGCAAACAGCAAAACATGCGATGAAATATGATCTGAAATATCATTAAGGAAGATGATAAATAGCAGGAGACCAAGATTCGAACCTTGCGGTACACCACTAGTCGCAACATATTTATGGGAAGAGTAATCCATATATTTAACAAATTGGCTTCTACCAGCAAGATAAGAGTTAATTAAATGTACTATATTATCAGAGAATCCAGCTTCGTGTAATTTAGTGAGTATAACATGATGACGTATGCTGTCAAATGCCATTTGAAAGTCTGTGTAAATTACATCTACCTGTTTGTTATTATCAAGGCTTTCCGAAGCGAATTGTGTGAAATTAATCAAATTTGTTACAATTGATCTTTTTTTTACAAAACCGTGTTGATTTGATGATAGTTGGCAAGAAAATTGACTGTATAATATATTAAATATAGCAGCCTCAAAGATTTTTGAAAAGTTATTAATAATGGCAATTGGCTGATAATTTTTAATGTTATTCTTATCGTTTCCTTTGTGAACAGGGGTAACTCTAGAGATTTTCCAAATTTCTGGAAATGTTGCAGTGTGTATAATTAGGTTATAGATATATACCAGAGGAATCAGAAATGTTTCTAAACAGTCTTTTATTAAAAATGCAGGAAGGCCGTCAGGTCCAGCAGTGTTATTTTGGCGCATATTTCTAGCAGCTGATCTAATGCAGTCATGGGATAATTCATTTAAAGTGTGCATATTAGTTTTTGTGAGCTGTTTGTTAGTGCGGTGTTGATTGCCTGTATGTGTTTTGGTATATACGCTTTCGAAATAAAGGGCAAACGCATCAACAATGGTTTTTGGATCAGATAATTCTATCAACATTCAATTTGCAGGGTATTCTGGTTTCATTCTTGCGCGAGTTCATATAAGACCAGATTTGCTTAGGATCTCTAGTAATATTTTCTTCAGCACGCTGTATGTAATTGTCATGATCCACCTTAATTTTAATGTTTAGGTCAGTGCGTAATCTTGATAGCTTCATTCTTAAATGTTCAAACCTGTGAAGTAGGTATAATTTACGAGTGCGATTCTTGCATTGTATTAGATGGATAGCTTCCTTGCTAAACCATGGAGGGTACTTTTTTTCCTCTTACCATTTATACATTTACGTTTAGGCACACAACGTTCCAGCACTTCATTTATAGTTGAATACAAAGCATCACACGCATCATTCACATTACTAGAATTCAGAACAGTGTCCCAGTTACAAAATGAAAGCTCCGAATATAGTGACCTTAGATCAGCTTTACGAAAATTAAATTGTGAAATATCACTATTTGGAGAAAAACTTGGAATAGTTTGTGCTATCAGACTAACTGAGAAAATTTAAAACTGGGTGATGTAAGTCGGGTTCAATTAAAATTTCCGGATCGTTATACATTGTTAATGCAATATCAGGCGACGCAATAATTACATCAAGAATACGATTGTTGATATTGCAAATGTTGTTGTATTGAGACATATTGTTGAAGCCAATAAAGTTTGAGAATAATGACATTACAGTATTTTGTCCGCCGCACAGTGGGACGGATGACTATTCTAGCGCGACAAAAATCAAATGGACCGTTGTTAAAAAAAATAAAAGTAAGATCCTATGTTTTTTCGGCTGCTGATTTCCAATGTGAGTGTACTTTTTTAATTTGGGCCCATCTAAAGGCTATAATTTCGGAAAATACACCTTAAAATTTACATTTTTTTATGAAGGTTTTCATAATAATGACTTAAATTTGATTTAGCAAAATAATGTAACCATAATAAATTTAAACTTTTAAGTCATGCCCGGATTTTATTCATCTTAATTTAATTTAATTTATAAATCTTAATTTTTATTTTATAATTCCTCAAATCTAGATTTATCTTGAAGGTTAAAGTCTCTCAAAATAAAACTAACTTCTGTAGCTAAAAAGTGTTTACTTTCAATGTTTTAAATCGTTCTTTTTTTAATGGACGCACACAAAGGATCGCCTCGGCATCGATCGAATATGGATAGTTAGAGATTAGTGTCCAAATATCGAAATGGAGGACATTTAGGAGGACACTATTCAAGGGAGGGCGGAACATACAAAAGGGCGTTAATTTTATAAATTTACGAAATTACGCAGTCATAATTTGTTGAGAAGTTATAGCCGAAAAACAAAAATATAGCTGATTTTTTAAGGGGTGAGTTAAGGGGTGAAACATGGTTTTTAGTCGAGAAAAAAAAAATACGTATCAAATATTTTGGGCCCCTCTACAAATCCACTAAATTTCATTAAAATCGGAGTGGAACACATGGATTACTTCCCTTGCTAGTACATAACTTTGCAAGTTATCGTAAGTTATCGCAAGTTATCGCAGCTAGAACATGCTAAGAATCATGTAAAAATGTCTGAAGAAAAATGACATGAAAGCCGTTTTTCGGCAAAATTCGGCAATTTTGTTGTACAAGCCAAAATATATCTAAATTTATAATAAAATTAACGATGAAATCAAAAAATAAGAACAACTGAAAAAATACTTATCACTGAAAGAACACTTGTTATCATGTACTGATTGCACAAAAAAAATCCCAATTATTTATATGCACATTTACTAACTGTTTTCTGCATTTGAATATGTACAAATACGCTCCTTCATATCAACGCTTAAGTATTCGGCAAGGTGAGTATAGTCATTGTCGCATTTCACAGCATGTGTATCTGCGACAGGTGACTTCTAACGGTTATTTTGATTGAAGAAGTGTTATAGAAAGAGATTTTCAGCTTTTTTTGGGAGTACAAATTTTTTGACTTTTGTCGCGCTAGAATAATCATCCGTCCCACTGTGCGCCGTTCGTATGATGGTATGCGTGTAATGATGGAATATTGAAATCCCCGCATATTAAAATATTAGCTGTAAAATTAAGTTTTGTATCTAAAAAATTAAATAGTTGTTCATAATCAACAGCATTCAGCGCGGGGGAATGTAGATTAGAGTGGTTTTAGCATATATGGTGGAGTTTCGAAGTATGTGAAAATCAATGGGACAACCCGGAAACTTGTTCGTATAGATAAAAAACTATTAACTGTAAATTTTGAGCCATACCGAACATTGCGTAACCGGGCCCTAGCCCTCTAAAATTTGAAAAAGTCAGTATTTTTATTTTTATTTTATTTTGGTCCCCCTTAAAATTAAACAGTCCACCCTTATGGTGAAATTATATATTGTGTCGACAGAGGAGATTAAAACGAATCCAAAATTAATTTATTTTTTGAGATCGGACTAAAATTAATGGAGTTATGATTTTTTAGTTACATCGTACTTGTATATTTCGATATTTCATGTTTTTAGATTTTACCAATTAATGCATTTTTATTAAAATCTCTTGTGATACTCTTCAAATTTTAATAATAAAAACTATTTTTGTTCCTTGTCATTGGTTAATAGAGTATTACATTCTTCGATTAATTTGACTTTTCATTCTAAACAACAAGAATTTTGTTAAGAATCTCACTGCTGGTAATATAATCCTGACATTGGGGCCAAATGTTAGATTCAAATTTCATAGCCCGCACTGATGAATAATATGTAATAATAATTAAATCGTTTACATTGTGACCGAATCCGTCAGAGGCGGTAATCAGAAGATGAACGGCATTTATGTCACTTATTTTACACTTGTCTAAAGCAGATGAGAACCTTTTATTGATAAATGCAATTTTTGCTCGTTTCGGTTGTAGTTCTATGTCCTGATCCAGATCTGAGGTAGGATTAATATTCAAATCAGCTGGACTGATCAGATTTTCTCTTCATTCTCTACTTCTAACCGCTTCAAATGTCTTTCCACTTGCACTGCGGAACTTTCAATGCCATTGATTGATCCTTATCTTCCATTCTCTCTCTGCAATAATAGAAATGGTTTGTCTTCTTCAATTTTCATTGTTTGCAATGCATTTTCAGGAGCAAAAACGAACAAATCATTGAAACTTTTAACACATTATTTTTCTTTATTTAAATGTGCTGTAGTTTCTCGAAAGGAGTGCTTATTAAGATTTTGCCTTTCTTTATGCCATAACTACATTTTATCGATGCGACGGTGTTTGCGTTAAATCGGAATATGAGCCTTTGACCAACAGAAAATACTTCCACAACTAGCGTTTCACTGAAGCGTAAATTTATTACGTGCTCGCTGATTGGAGAAAAACAAAGATACCACTTGCTTCCTAGATGGTAGTTTTGAGCAAAGTATTTGGCCATGCGGTATTCTGATCAAATACATTACATCTGCAAATATGGTTCTTCCACTCATTTTGAAAGCAACTAACTATAATATCGTTACAAAATGCTGCCGAAAACATCAAACCAGATTACCCTGTTGTTAATCTGCGCCACAGGCCGCAAGAAAATCACCCAAAATTACGCACATAAGCGCACGCACGGATTATCTCTTGCGAGCTGTGATGCATCAAACTAATATTACCAAATGTCAAAAGATAAAAATAAGATGAGGTTACCAATTGAAGTGAAACATCTGGTTCACTTAGTCATGGCTTTCTTATAGTGCAATTTCAATTTCAATGAATAGAGGAGCATTAAAGAATTCATAACTTCGTCAATTTTTGTCCAATTTCAACAAATAAATACTTTTTGGATACATAATTAACGTCCTTTATCCACAAAATATATATTTTGGCCATTTAGGTGGACCGTTTAATAGTAGGATGAACCAAAATAAAAAAAGAATAAAAAACGACTTTTTCAAATTTTAGAGGGCTAGGGCCCGGTTACGCAATGTTCGATAAGGCTCAAAATTTACAGTTATTAGTTTTTTATCTATACGAACAAGTTTCCGGGTTGTCCCGTTGATTTTCACATACTTCGAAAATAAGAACCACTCTAATGTAGAAGCATGCACAATAACAAGTTTTAAAATTAATTATTAACTTATAAATAACAATATGAATACTAAGAAAAGATGAGCTGTAAATTAATTCAGCTTTAAATTTATCAAGCACTGCTATCATAGCTCCTCCACCGCGTTTATTTTGGCGATCGCACCTAAACACATTATAATTATTGGGTAATATTTCACTATTGCAAATTCCATCATGCAACCAAGTTTCAGTAAAAAAATATATATCAAAATTATTAGCGCATACATTGTTATTAATATATTTGTTTTTGATGAAAGACCTCGTACATTTTGGTAGTATATATTTAAATCCATTCGTTGGGAGGTGTTTAGTTTTCCGACACTATTTTGGGGATGTCCTTAACGTATTTAATCCTGAGATTCGTCTCACCATCATCCCGTCTCCTTTTCAGTTCCCCTCGTATTCGCTTTTCATATTCCATTTGGCGTGGCGTTTTGTCACTCCTTATATTGATGTGTTTATAAATTGCCTTACTCCTTAAATGTTTAGACTGGTAGAGTACCGCTTTGGCATCAGACACATTGTTAAATGTAATTTTTAATGGTCTAGTTTTGTTCCTGATGGGTACACCAAGTCGTATTACCTTAATGGGTGCCTGTACGTTATTACATATACTGTTTATTATACTATTCACAGTGTTTACATCCGTATCAGTTCCAAGTGATTCATCAACATTAAATAACATAATTGAGCAGGCTCTATTTTGTCGATCGACTATTTCTTCAAACATATCTTCACTGTTGCGATAGTCAGATTGTGCAACTTTAGACTCCAGGGTTTCTAATTTATTTGAGAGTTCACAATTGGCTGCTCTCAAGGTGTCGTAATCCTTTCAAATTAGTAACATCTCGTTTATCAGTGTTCGTATATCAGTATTCTCATTTCTTAGATGTTCACACTCAGTAGTCAGTTTATTCACTGAAGTTTGCAGTTCACTAATAGATTTTAGCAGCCCATTAACATTTAAATCAGTCAATGCGCATTGATGCCGTGGCAGGCAGCCAGGGTGGCACACTTTTCCGCATTTGTTACATTTATTGCCACCAACTACTAGCTTGCCGCATAGGCCTGAACAAAGCCCTTGCTCTTGATTATTGGGCATTATTTGAGTACAAGTGTTAAGGATATCAACGGGGACACAACACCCAGGGGCCTATCAGGGTGATTAACAATGACAAACAGTGTGGGCCACGAAAGGTAAACAAAAGAATACAAAGGTGCACAAAACAGAAAAATCGCGCGCAGAAAAACCGAGCGATATCAAGACGGGCAAGAAATGTGTATGTGTGTCTTTATTCTCGCCTCTATTGCAGCTATAATTAAGGTTCACCAGACATTAATTTCAAACTACAACTGAAATTAGATTGCGTGTACTTATCTGATATATCTACTATATTGCTGGTAACAAGGTGCACATGACGAGTTCACTTTACTAAAAACTGTTTAGGACGTATCACTATAAATCACTTTTAGTAGAGCGCTCATAAAACACAACCTCACAGATCGAATGCCTGAAGGTGGATGATTATTATTATTATTATTACAGAGGATTTTTTTTTTCGAATTGAAGAATAAAAGCCCCCACAAAAGAAATGTTTTACTGCACGTGAGGGGGCGGCCAACTCATCATTTGCACGCGGGCGGCCAAGGGTCTAGGATTGGCCCTGTCCAAGTGTGCTAACTGTGTAACGACACCCCGTGTGATCACCACAGCGACTCTCCGCAAAAACTCTCGCGTGCTCACCATAGCCGCATCGACGAACGAGTTCCATATAAGTATCGGCGAGGGAATGCTCAACGAAAGCACCAGGAATCAAGCCCGACAACGACGACACCAGCGTAATGCCATACGCCGCGCTGCGAAATACCCGAGAATGCCAGCCCCCATAACACCTCTGCCACCATCGCCACCAAAACGACCGCAACCCCGTGACTTGTCTCCCGATTACCCCGCGGCCCTGCAACGTGTCACCGTTACCTGCAACACCCCGAAGAAGTAAAGACACGACGCCGGAGTACCTGCAGCCCAGAAGGATAAAAACACTCCTGCCGCTGTACTGGGAAGTTAATCCGTCTGAAGTTCTCATCGAAGACCCGAGAAGATTCGGAGTGAGAAGCCGCTTCCACCACGACGGATTGTCAAATAATATCACGTATTCCTGTATATTTTGTAAATAAGAAATAAACTAAAATAACGACACCTTTGGTCTTACTGCATACGCATGCCCCCGGGGGGTGGAGCTATCTCCGCGACGGAACCCCCACACACTGGTTTTTTGAGGTACATATCTACTTAAAGGAACATAGCTATGATACAATTTTAGAAGAACCCTCTCGCATTTTTAACTGTGATGAAACAGAGTCTTTCCTAAACCCAAAGGGATTAAAAGTTTTGGCAATAAAAGGAGACAAGACGATTTATCAGCAAATCAATGATAAAAAAGTGTGTCACTGTGTTAGCGACTGGCAGTGCCAGTGGAATACTAGTTTCGACAGCTGTCTAATTATAAGTATATAAGTATAAACATATACCTCAAGAAATAGCTAAGAACTTTCTTAAGGAATGGGGATTGGGTAAGACAGACTCTGGGTGCTTAACTTTTTTTTTTATTTCGTTGCAGATATTTTTTACCCCTGGCTAATAAGTATCCTAACCACACCCTTCCTACAGCCTATGGATGTTGCAGTCTTCAAAACCCTGAAAGAAGGGTGGAAGAATAAAGTCCACCAGTGGAGGATAGACAGGATTAAGAGACGAGTCTCCTCTCCTAAAGAGAAAAATTTTGCTAAGCTCCTGCAAGAACTCATTTAGGAACCAGATTTAGGAAATGTGGGTTATATGGAATCCACAGGCTGTTCAGATACCAGGACAAGATTAAAATATTTAAATGAAGGCATACGTTTTTTGAACAAGAATATTGACTAAGAAAAACTGTCTGCTTTTCAGTCATCATTAGACATAGGTCTGGAAGTCCGTTTGATACTTCTCTATACATGTTATGGAAGGATACCACTACAGAGCTTGACCACTTAACTTTTGGGACTCAGAGATGAACGGACAGAAATATATCTGGGGCCGAAAAGTGGAAATAGAAGGTGCTGCTTCACTCTCGGCTCTTAGTGGTGACTCCGAACGACTACAGAATTATTATCTCTCTCACGTATCTAAAATAATCATCGACTGGAAAATAACTCAATTTTGACAAAAGTTCTACTCTTTTCTTGAAATTTATTTGCAATTGTTTCCTAAATAATATTAATATATCTATAAGCGAAAGCCGCATTTCAATTTGTTGTATAATTATCGAGATAGCAGATACTTCGATTCTGGGCCTAAACTCTCATGATAGAAACAACTTTTTTTTTTCTTTGATTCTACTCCTTCAGAATAGAATATTGCTAGATATATATTTTTTTCATAATATTCAAGTGAATAATAACAATGTTATATGCACACAAAGATGAGAGTTTCGAAAATTGTAGTTCAAAACCGTTACATTTTCAAACAAATACATCGGAAAAAAGGCGTATTTATCAAAATATTTTCATACAAATTAATATACATACAGAAAAACGATGTATCTTTGTATGGTATAAATTTTAGAATACTCGTGCCCTCTAAATCATAAATATGCGGTTTTAAAGTGAGGTAACTCCCTTTTTGAAACCGATAGTACATCACAAACACATGTTTTTTTCTTTTATCTAATCTCAGTGGTTTATTATTTTGTAATGATTTATTTTCATCTTAAAAGAGAAGTGTTACTAAGTTTCTTCAACCTCACCCCTCCATGTTTTGAAATAATTTAAGCCTCACGCACTAAAGCTGTTGCATAGCACTCTTATATGGTCAACTACTGGTCGACTCACTCATAAGTTACCATCTCTACTAAGTAGTAGCAAACCGGTAATTTAAATGAATTGAAATCGAATAGAATAAATACAATGAAATGTGTTATTAATCTTAATGGTGATAATGAAGGGAATCCCGAAATAGAAACACATCAAATTGAAACTAATAAAAACCCTACAAGGTGATTCAAATCTCAAAAATAATGCAGTAACGAGGCCAACAGCATAAGAGACACATCTATCGAAGAGGATCTTAAAATGAACAAATTTTTTTTGTGGGGAACATTTGTAGAGGTTGCTTATTATTACTTTAGTCGTTGAATAAACTTTGATTTGATTTAAAACCATACACTTCAAAAGAAAAGAGGATGGAAGAAGTTATAGGATTGCAACGCAGGTATTTAGTTGAAAATATACAGGGTGTTTCAGAGCTCTGGGAACGGTCAACCACTTGCTTATTTTTCAAATTTCGAAAAATGTTTTACACAAAAGTTGTGCGGAATTATGAGCTGTACACCCTAAAAATATTTAAATTTATACAGGGTCTCTGAGTTATGTTTTGGTTGATAGAGTAATTTTGAAGACTAAAGTTCAACTAAACTTTACCACTAAATTAGAATGAATTATCTTTATTAGTTTCAGGGGAGCGCTTTAACAATTCTGTTCAAATTTTTGTATAAACAACTAAATAACACAAAAATGGCCCGGTTTCAACCCCCACAACCTAGGTCATTTTAATCTCCAAGTAACGAGGAATCCAAAAATGCCAAAATATACAGGGTATTCCATTAAAAAAAACATAAGTTTGGTCTGTAACTTTGTAATAAGACACCCTGTATACATTTAAATATTTTTAGCGCATGCAGCTCACTGTTTTGCACAACTTTTGTATAAAACATTTTTCAAAATTTTAACAAATGAGCACGTGATTGACCGATCCCAGAGCTCTGAAACACCCTGTATAATAACTCTATAACAGCTTTACTAAAAATAACACATGAACTTTAATTATGGAGTTGGGGCAACCCATTCCTTTTATACATGCCTAATAATGTATGTAATGATCAGTTTACAATGTATTTAATATCACTCAACATTAGTGCTGGTACTTTCGTAAAGAAGGCTACAGGAGAGATGTTAATGTGTATCCATAACAACCACTTGAGATGCACGTATTGGGCCACTGTTTTCTTCCCTAGCTGAACTTTTACAAGCCCCCGCTATGCTCAGTACATATTCCACACAAAACCAGAACACCATCTATGACAATATTTTTAGGCTCTAACCTTTATAGTCTGTTAGCGTCGTAACTCTATTATTTCAGTTGATTGCCCCTGTGACTCCTCTGCAGCATCAGTAATCCCATGAAATTAGTTGCACATCATTTCAACTTTCCTTACCACATCATATCCACTACGTCTCCTCAGGTTCATTTTTAATGTGCATTAAATAGTTCTCTTCAACCTCAACCTTTGTGTAGAATTCATTTTCGAAATTCAAATCCTCACTACACGAACCTTCATTCTCTTTTTTAAAAGAATTTTCAAAATTACTATCTTCATCTCTCTCTATTTTTACCAATATTGAATTTGCACCCTCTTCAACCTTAATGAATTCAAAACTTTTATCCGCCCTACTTAACCGCTCGAAAACACATTTTTGCAATGCAACTTTTTCGTGATCCGTCAGCACGTCCTCGTTTGTACAGTAATACCGTTCCAACACTTTGCTTTTTATTTCACAGAGTCTAGGTATGTCTTCAGAGGATACTGTTTCCTGTATCACCCTTGCGTTGATATGCAGGCTGTCGTATAGCTTCATGAAATTTGTGCAATCAATATCCCGTGGTAAATACATTTCGAATCCCGATTGCTGTAGTTTTGATACCAGCTCCCTCGTGCATCCTATACTTCGAATTTCATGTAAACTTTCTAGTATGAATTTGGACATCTTTTCGGAACTCTGTCTGTAAAAGATACAATTTTGGTATGAACATTAAAAAAATAACTTTTTTGTAAGTATTACGATCGAAAAATTGTATTAGGCATTCGAGTTTTTCGACCCCACACCTAATACATCATTTTTCGTCCTTGACGCATAAATTACAAATTTAGGTACCAGGAATGACATTATTCACCTGTCAACAATGGAATATTCAAGGATCAAGAGTCACATATTTCAGTTATCACAAACATGATATTTTTCAAACTATCAACTGAAAGGATGTTCCTGCCCAATCGCAAACAACAACAAAAATCTTTGGGTGAACTAAGATGAACACTGCCCAATTCAAGTGCGATTGAAATTTAATGTTAATAATTTGTATGTATTTAGATTATTTTAAAAATTTATATTAAAAATTCATCTGTAGCCTTTGAAAATAAAAAAAAGCTATTTGTATATATTATGTCTCTTCAGATTGGTGGCGACGACTAGGAACATAGCCCATGCACGAC
Organism: Ocypus olens; assembly: GCA_910593695.2. NCBI lineage: Eukaryota > Metazoa > Arthropoda > Insecta > Coleoptera > Staphylinidae > Ocypus > Ocypus olens. The sequence goes on from OU343054.1 coordinate 32,768,065, forward strand.
AGTCATGCGTTTACACAATGCTCCTTGATAATTGTGTTTAAATAGGTGCGCTGACAGTTTAGTTGTCAAGTTTATTTTAGTTACAATGAATACATATGAGTTGCTTAAGAAAATACTGGTTATCAAATGGATCTACAGCGGCAATTCAGCACGCCAAACGAGAGATTTATTTGCTGTTGCTTTTCCAATTAGTCCCATCCCAGGCACTACTGCAATACACCGAATCGTGCAGAATTTTTTGTCAGCCGCAAAAAAAGGCCTCAACCCAAAACTGAGGAGCAGGAACTTGAAGAATTCAGAATTTGTGCTGATGCTGAACAGGTTAATTTGCACCGTACTACTGTATTCAAGATTTTAGAGCAGAACAGATACCGTTCCTATAAATTGTCAAAAACTTAAGAAACCTACCCCATCGATCAAATAAGGCGAATGCTCTTTTGTGAAGACGTAATGGAGAAATCAAATAATAAGCCAAATTTTCTAAAAAACGTCTTTTTCACGGACTGAGCAACCTTTCCAATAAATGGACGACTCATCGGTCAATTGCTCGTTGATGGTCCCGACATATCCCACGCAGACATAATTGGGTACCAAAATCCTGAATTGCCTTTATAGATCTATTTACCAATGTGTATTATCTCAAGCAACTCATATGTAATATAAATAAATTTGACAATTTCCCTCATTTACTTTTTAACCAATGAAATCGAATAATGTTGATGACATCCAATAAAATTCTAATTACGATGCGTAACAGACCACGCTGCATGTTATATATGGCAATTAACCCCGGGTGGTATCTAATCAGATAATCCATCATGTTGGTATTGCCTAGCAACACGTTGCATTTTCTATAACGTAGAAAACGTCAGTTATTGCCGGACTTTTAAACAGTTTGCTACTGAATTCGATCTGTTCGTATGTTGGGTAATGTGCTAGTGTGCTCAGTGATGGTATTCATAGGCATTTCTCAAAATCTTGGTAAGCTCATTTTTACTACAATTATTGTGGCGTAGATTAATACACGTCTGGCACTTGGTGTCACTAAATTTAACTTTTCAAATTATGACGTATAGACTTTCTGTTCGGCCAATTGTCTCCTCGAATCTAACTCGTGACTGATTTTTCCTAGGCAAATATTACCGTCTGGATCACTCTTGCTTGTTGCTTTTAGAAAATCAGCACTCCTGCTTCGCAGTCGTGCCGATTTTCGCCACAACAAGCAATCGTGATGCTGACGCTAATAATTGCCGGCAAAATCATAGGCACTCGTTAGATACTGTTGACAGTACTGACTAAATAAACTGACAGCGCACTTATTTAAACAAAATTATCTGTCGTGCATGGGTTATGTTCCTAGTAGCCGTCACCAATCTGTATATTAATTTAAGAACAAATAAAGATCATTTAGTAGTAAAAATGACAGAAAACTACATTTAGGAAATGCTAAAAATTAGATATTTCATTACTCACAAATAACATTTTTCAATCTTCAAAAATATGTTTAAACTATAAAAAATTACGTTGTAGACAGATCAAATTCAAATAAGTCAAAAAAAGATTATATAAAATTATCTAAATCTTCTTTTCTATTCCATTAATAAATACATCAATACTTACTCAATAACCGATTTACGAGCGTCAACTTGAAAACTGTAAGGTGAAAACTGCTGCTTTCCATTCCGATGTAAAGCGGCCGCTCTCTTCATCAAACCCTCGACCCTTACAAAATCATAAGACTTCATGAACCGCTTGAAGTTTGCGTTCTTTTGCACCTACCGTTTATATAATTTTATCAACGGTCCCTTCTCATTGAAGCTGCAGTTTGTAAGCATTGTGTACAGCCTAGTTTTATCAGCGTCGTACTTGTGCGGTGCGTGCGTGTGACTCATGGAGAGGAATAGAGTGTCTAGCACAAACACGCCCCAGGCGTGACATCTGCGCTTATAGCACGCCACCAGGCGACAGTGCAGTGACGGCTCGTCAGGGGCGGCAGGGTCGGCCGGGCCGTACCGTTAAATTCAATGAAAACAAATATTATAAATGTTTATTTTCTGAGAAAATAAATATTGCGAATTTTTTATAATAAATACATAATATGCTTATAGCCAGTAATATTAATAAGCACTCAGTATAAGGCCGATAAATGCGGGAGTTTATTTTCATTCAATATATGTCTACTACGCAAGTTCGTATCCGCAAAATCGGCCAGCCGTTGATTTTCAGAGTATTAAGATTAATGCAAGCGCTACGTCCGCACGAGTGTCTGTGCAGATTCTGTCGTCTCATTTCGCCTGCAGCATGAACGTACGTCCACAAATGGTTTACTCCAGTACGGCAAATTCACCGGGGCCGTACTCCATACGCAATACTCCGATGCCCATGACTCGATGCACTCTTTAATTCGCTTGCGTTACAGGTCACAGATTTTGATTTTAGAACTTTAAATTTATTTATTAACGTATTTCTGATTATTTTCATATTGTTCAATTTAAAAGTAATATATATATACTTACTTTAATACAAACTGGTCATTAAGGCCAACAATTGATCGGTATTAGAAAACACATTATTCCTTAAAAAAATATTTCAGAAATCAGAACATATTTCGCAATTTTAAAGAGAAGGCAAATCTTAATATAAGTAAATATCATTAAACAATAGATGTAATTAAAAATGCAGACAATAATTAAATAATTAATTAGTTTTCAAATTAATTAATTTAAAGTTTTCAAATTCAATTTAGTTTTATTTTTCAAGTTAGTCCTGTGGGTAGAAATAAGGGATCTTAAACCAATGTTATTTCACTTAGTACTTAGTACTAGTAATAACGCAAATTTCTTTTGTATCATTCAATATCCGGCGTGACACTAGCCAGGGAAGTAGTTGTTTCAATAAGTTATTTGTTTATAGTCTTAGTAAGACTTAATTTTGTATCATGAAGTGAAAGCCTTCACAATTACTTATTTAATAATTAAATGGTTACCTAATATTGTAATTTAGAAAATAATTACCATTCTAGGTAAATTTAAGGTAGTTTATGTGAAATATATCAGTGTATAATTAACCATATTATGTATATAACATCTTTAAAGATGTTATTGTTACTCCGACAACATTCTCTCACTGTTAAAAGTCGGGCGAAATTATTTAATGTGTATCGTTCTAACGGAGGAGTATGGGTACGGCTGGCCGTTTATCCACAGTGCGCGTGTGCCAGCATAGAAATGATCAGATGACAGAATCACTTTGTCTTTTCCTTGTTCCCGTCCACGTGGTGCTCGTGTATGCGATTATTAATTATTGTATTATTTGTTGAAACTACGATGGCTAGTGTAAGGGATATTGTATGTACTAACGCTGATTTGGTTCATTACACAATAAATTTAACCGATTGTCGTACGATGATAAACTTTTCATTAAAAATGTGCCAGTTCCACATCCGTTGTTGACTAATCTCGTTCAAAGAAAACAAGATCACAATCGCGCTTTTTCAGCAACACTCTACACAAAGTTTATTTGGCCAACTGGTAGTGAGATTTGTAACAAATTATTTTGTTGGTATTGTTTGTTGTATTGTGAAAGCAAAAACTCTTTTAATTCATGCGGTTATGACAGTTTATCGCGCTTTAGCGAAACATGAACTTTCAAAAGATCATACGTATTCTGCCTTAAAATATAAATTATTCGCGAAACATAATATTGTAAATGCACTTGATACCGCTAGACGAGAACTTATAAATAAACATAATGAAAACGTTCGGGAAAATCGAAAAATGGTCAAACATTTAATAAATACGGTCATTTATTTATCAACTCAAGAACTTGCATTCCGAGGTAACGACGAAACACCAAATTCAGACAATCAAGGGAATTCCAAAGAATTAGCTCATTTTGCATCTAGTTTGGATGAAAATTTTAATAAATTCATTGATCCATCCATATCTTCAGTGTTTACTGGACTGTCAAAAATGATTCAAAACGATTTAATTGATTCCATAACTACTGTTTTAAAGCAGAATATTTACGACGAAATTAATAGAGCTTCTTGTTTTTCATGGGAAATAGACAAGAGTACAGATATACGCTGTTTTTCTCAGATGTCAGTGATTTTTCGTTACGTTTGTGAGAGGAAAGTAATAGAACGATTTTTGGGTTTCTTCAACCTTAGTGAAGGTCGAACTGCAAACGATATTTTTAATGTTAAAGCTAAATCAAAATACAGAAATAGTGGGTCTGCTAGCCACTGGATCTATTATAAAAGTATAAGAAATTTCACCAACGCAGCCATAAAGAATGAAAAGCGAGCCTATTACAAACATATATCCGAATCACAAAATGCATCTTATTTGTGAAAAAATTTGCAAAATCTTAACCTAAAAAAAACTAAAATTAAATTACCCGATAATCTAGCTGATCCTGAACTTATAAATAAATATTTTATTGATAGTATCCCTGCGACTAATGTAAGTAACTCTATAACTGCTTCTCTAACTTACAAAATCCTCACCAAACTAAATTCTACTTTCATCTAATTGATGAACATACGTGTATTGATTATTTAAGTAAACTTAAATCCAACTGTGTTGGTCACGATGGAATTAGTATTGCTATGCTTCGGATGTGCTGTCTCACAATAATTCCATTTATTTTACACATTATAAACTCCTGTATTATTGAATCATTCTTTCCGGACTGTTGGAAAATGGCGCTAATCAAACCTGTACCCAAAATTAACAATCCTACTGAGCCCAAACATCTACGACCGATAAGTATTTTACCTGCGTTATCTAAAGTTTTCGAGAAATGTCTAAGTGACCAACTGCGCAAGTTCGTAAATGAAAATCAACTATTACCTGTTCATCAATCTGGATTTAGAACTGGTCACAGTTGCGAGACAACCTTACTATGTTTAACGGACGACATACTAAGGGCTACTGACACAGGTATGGCCACTGCAGTTGTACTTCTCGATTACTCAAAGGCCTTCGACACGGTCAACCACAGTACTTTAAATATGATACTTGAATCTTTGGGTTTTGAAACATGTGCTTTAGATCTTATAAATAACTATCTCAATCACAGAAAACAAAGTGTCACAATTAACTCACTTTCTTCAGGTTTTTCTGACTTAAAACAAGGTGTACCGCAAGGTTCCATCCTTGGCCCTCTTTTATTTCTGCTCTATTCATCCTCAACCCTAGATCAGCTTGATCTAGGGTTGAGGATTGCAAAGGGCATATGTATGCGGATGACACACAGATATACATATCGTTTGAACCAGACCTATATCAGGAGGCTGAAGCTCGTTTAAACTCGGACATCAAAAGAATCTGTGAGTTTTCTGAAATTCTTGATCTAAATTTAAACCCATCAAAATCACAATTTCTTCTATTTGGCAAAAACAAAACTGTCACTGATCTAAAAGACAAAATTACCATTAATATTAATAATAAAATTGTGCCCTTTGTAAGTCAAGCTAGGAATCTAGGAGTGGTTTTGGATAATACGTTTAGATACAAGGTTCATATTAATAAATGTATTACCTCTGCATATTTAAACTTAAAAAAACTATATCCGCATCGGTCATATCTCCCCATAGATACTAAGATCTTACTATGTGATTCATTTGTCTTATCTAATTTCAACTACTGCTCTACCCTATATCACTCTGCCATTGGTAAAAACACCTCAACCCGGATACAAAAGGTCCAAAATGCTTGTCTCAGATACATTTATGGTGTGCGTACATTCGAAAGAATCTCCCATAAAATCGGTGAATCTAAATGGTTGTCTATGGTGGACCGACGAAGAGCTCAGGCATTATGCCTTTACCATAAAATTATTGTGAATAAACACCCCCCTTATCTATACAACAAAATCACTTTTCGTAATGATGTTCATAATCTTAATACTAGATTCAAAGGGATATTATCGCCGCCGAAGCATTACACTGCCATCTTTGAGCGATCGTTTTCCTACAATATCTATCTAGAGTATAATTGTTTGCCAGAAGCTCTCAAAAACTTATCGTTTTCAAAATTTAAATGCGCCATAAAAATTAAAATTAACCCTAATTTTAACTTACTGCACTAGTGTCATTTGTAACTTGTAATTTAATTTAACACGGAGTGAGACAAATTTTATAATGTTATATTTCTATTTTTATGTAACGTTTACAGTTAAAGTTTAATTATAATATCAATTAACGTTACCCAGTAACAACTCAAATTTTGTTCTTAATTATGTAGGTTTGGATGGAAGAACAGTTCGAAATCTACTTAGATCTCAACTGAATCCCGCCTACGGATTCACGTATTATAATTTGTTTCTCTAATTATAAGTAAATTGTATATATGTGAATAAAGACATTATTATTATTATTTATATTATAATGTACTCCAACAAAACTTCAATAATTTCAATATCGAACAAAAATTAATCGGCCAAACGTATGATGGTGCTGCTGTGATGGCGGGAGAACTAAATGGATTGCAGAAAAAAGTTAAGGCAATTGCTCCTCACGCACTTTTTACGCACTGTTACGCGCACAAAATAAATTTAGTTTTACAAGATTCATGTAAAAAAATTAAAGAATGTAGGATATTTTTCTCAAATCTCTCGGGCTTTTCATCTTTTTTCACAAAATCTACTAAACGCACTAATCTTCTGGATACAATTTGTCAAAAGTGAGTTCCGAGTAACTCAGAAACCCGCTGGAACTTTAAATCGCGCATTGTGAACACTATATATTATAATAGAATTAATTTGATTGAAGTTTTCGATCATATCATCGCAGATTTGGATCAATCGGATGATATTTCAATACGAGAATCGACCGGGTTAAAAAGAATATTAACCGATTTTGATTTCCTGCTTCTTTTATATACTTTTCAGTTAATTTTTACACCTATTCTATTTTCCTATTTTTTCTATAATTCAACATAAATTATCTGACATCACGTATTGTAACGAAAGAATTATATCACTTTTATCCACATTAAAAAAATTCTGAAATGACAATTATTTTCTTAAAATATATTCTGAAGTTAATCAAATTTTAGATGTTCAGCCTCCATGCGCTAAACGACGTAAAACGCACAGTAATAATGACGATTCGATATCTACGAAACGAATCTTTTTTGAAATTTTAGATATGCTTATAAATCAAATTTAAATACGTTTTAAAGATATTTTCTTACTTAACTTTCTGGAATTAACCAATCAAAATAAATTCGACATATTTAATAAAAAATTTCCGGAAAAACAATTTCAATCTTTGATTAATAACTACAAAACATTTTTTAATAATGAAAAATTAAAAAGAGAATTGCAAGTTTTGTATGCTGACAAATTTATTTTCGGTTATTCCCCAACAGTAGGTGACATGACAGAATTTATTTATAATAATGATATTATTACAGACGTTCCGGAATTATATAAATTATTTTGTTTAATATTGTCTCTCCCACCAACATCTGTATCGGTAGAAAGAAGCTTTTCAGCATTGAAAAGAATAAAATCCTACAGTAGGAATACAATATCCCAATCGCGCTTAAGTAATGTATCTATTTTAGCAATAGAAAGACGGTTGGTTAAAAGTTTAGTTGAGAATGATAGTTTTTATAATAAAATTATTGACGATTTCGCTACAAAAAAATCCCGGCGAATCGATTTAATATTTAAAAATTATTGAAATAATTCAAATATAATATATTTAATTTTTTCACATACACGGGCACCACTGGTATTCGTGGCAAAATCCCTTTAGTTTTGAGACTTTTTATTTATTTTCCTGACATTAAAAAGAATTGACTTTTTTTTTGTTGAGAGATTTGTTTTATTTTATATTTTATTTATTTATTTATTTTTTAAGAGTAAATATTTTATTTTTCATTTCTGCCATTTTTATATTCTCTTCGGTTTTAGTTTTATTGATTTTAGTTTTCGTGTTGAGACTTTATTTAATTTAATATTTTATAGGTAAATATTTATTTATTCCTGACCCCTATCTATCAAGTTATTTACATTTTTAAGAGTGTTATTCTTTTTTTTATATCCTCCACCTCAAACGTACTTTACTTCTGTCAAATCCAACTCCCATTCCATATCCTGACAAGAGTGCTTTAGACCTTCCCGTGGTTCTTGTCGAACGATTTAATTTTTTGGTACGCCTACTCTCCTACAGTTGAGTTTTACTTACATTTGCCTAATTATGTCGCGTTAGCAATATTTTTTTACTATATACTGCACAAACAACCATATTATTACATATAGCAAATGATTGGTTAATGTTTACCATTGTAAATAATACGCTTCCACGAAGATACAGTGTATAAATGATACTTAATAACTACCAAAAAATTAAGTTGACTAACTGCAGCTTGCCTACATTCGGCCGACCCACTTCCGTAGGTCACGAGCCGTCACTGTGACAGTGCATTATTATTACCTTGTCTTCGTAGACGTATGAATCGTGTATGTAATGCCGCCTTCCATCAGGTTCTATAAATATCTCCGCTTTGTCAGTGCTGAAGAAGAAATTATTCTTAAAAAAAGTAACAAGAAAAAAGAGAAGTAGCAATTTTGATTGAAAAATTGAGAACAGATATTTTGATGCTATTTTTGCCAAATTCATGCTACTTCCAGTGCCATGTTAGAATTGTACCAAGCAGTCGAGGCGTATTTCGCCGTGACCATCTTAAATTGAATTGGCTCCAGAGATTTGTTATCGCATCTTTCGAATACTTTCTCACTCTGAGCAAACTCCACACAACTCGAATGCTCGGTAATATTGTACATATTTATCCTCGTAGATTTGGTTCAAATCAAACAAAGCTCTTAATTTGATTATGTATGCCTATTTGGAGAAGATAATGTGAATACAATATCATCTATTGAAAACTGAGTGTTTCACAAATCAAATGAAACATATTTTACATGAAATAGATAAATATTCTCGACTAATTTCACCTTATGATGGCATTTTCAAGAGAAAAATCGGAGCAGCAGCTTCAAATGCCTTGAACCTGTGTATTAATTGTGAGGATGTTTACAATCTTCTCCAAATAGCCATTCAATAGAAACACTTGTGTGATGTTTGTGACAAAAAACTTGTCACAAACATCACACAAGTATAATACAACCAGAATGTTCAATAAAACACTGTTTAGCTTTGTTTTTATAACATAATCGTTTATTAGTTGACTGCAGTTTCGACAAATATGCTTACCATTATCAAAACTAAAGTCAAAGTAAGTAAAGTAATCTTTAGGTTTAATTATGGCAAGTGTATTTGCCGAAACTGCAGTCAATTAATAAACGAATGTGTTATACAAAGTTAAAAAGTGTTTTATTGACCATATAAAAGCATGTATAATTAAGTAGAAGCTTCCTACATACAGGGTCTTTTTTTTAACCCCGAAGATATGATTGTTAATGTCTATGTTCTATGTCATAATAATCACCTCAACGCATTGGAATGTATTGACAATGTAGGCAACCAAGTACACAAAGGTCCCGTCGACCTGTCACAGTAAAGTGAAAGCTTAAAATTATTACGAATAAAGTGAGGTTAATGAAACAAACAATGATAAATCGTAAGTAATTATAATAAATTTTCAAAGTGACCACCTTCACGTTCTAATTAATTAATTAATCCTTTATTGGCATTATTACATTTAACATATGTTCCTACCGTACATTGTGTACACATTAATAATTCAAATACTATTGCCCGACTTTTTAATTTCCTCAATCTTTCTGATTATATCCAGCGACTCCGAACCACCCTTCAGTAGTTTTGTCCACTCCCCTTGTCCGTATTGTTTTCTCCATGTTTCTCTCATTGCCATGCAATCCGCCCTCCAATGTTCCCACTTTTCTTCTACCCTTCCACACAGTCTACACAATCTTTCTTCCTCATTCATCCAATACCGGTTCCCCCGCTCTCCACTACCACATCTGTACCTCGCCCCATCAGAATTTTTTCCTCCCATCCTTCGCTTCCATACAGGTATTCGGATTTACCCCACCCTTCCGCTATTTTTCTATATCTTGGGTTGTACCTACTTTACTCAATTTTCCTCCATCTTTCCTGTTTATCCACATCTCTCAAGGTTATTTCCACCACGCATTCAAAGATTTTGCCTTTCCCCATCATTTCTCTAGCCGCTTCTTCCGACCATCCTACTTTCCTATACATCTCACTTCTACCCTTCTCCCACTGGGTCTCCATTGCCTGCCTCTTTTAAGATCCCATTCACAATTACTTTCTGACCCTGCATTCTAACTTTTCTCTCATATTTGGCCCATTTTTTTCCTACATTCACCCACACACTATATATATATCCATCTCCTGACACACTATATACCCTGGCGTACTCTTCTCAAGCCCTAGCATTCTCTTCATCCACCACGTTTGTACTCCTTCCATACTCTCTTTCATGCTGACACCCCACACTTCTGCCCCATACATTAAGATTGTCTTCAGGCACACTTTCCAAATAGTCTCATTCGCCACCATTGAATCTTTCATTCTCCTCCCCCATTTTCTCCACAGACATCCAGTCGCCATTTTCACCTTCTTCGTCACATACTTCATGTGTTCCTGCCACCTCCCGTTTTGTGAGAATACTACCCCCAGGTATTTGAACCATTTCACTCTCTCAATTTCCTCTCCCTTCCAATAAAACCTTTCTTCCTTCCTTCTTCCTCCCTTCATACACAACATTACTTTAGTTTTCTTTACATTCATGCTTAGCTTTCTCTTTCCTAAATATCGCTTCATTCTCTCTATCATGTATTCCAGATCTCCTTTTCTTTTTGCCACTATTGCTATGTCGTCCGAATAAGCTAACCCCCTGATCTTTACCCCCCCCCCCCAATTACTACACCCCCATCCTGGCCCTGCTCCAACACTCTATCCAAATCTGCTACGAACAGATTGAAAAGCATTGGGCTCATTGGGCACCCCTGCCTCAGCCCCTTATTTGTCTTGAACCACCCTGCCCCTTCCTCTGACCCCCTCGCCCTATATTCAGTCGTCTCGTATACCCTTTCCACCCACTCTCTCATTTCATTCGAAATACCTCTTTCTCTCATGCATTCAAACAGTTTCTCCCTATTAATCGAGTCGTAGGCACCCTTCAAATCTACAAATAGGATGTAGACCTTCCCCCCACTCTCCCTGATTGGCTTAGCTCTAGAATATGGTCCACCGCCCCTCTATGCTTCCTGAAGCCTGTTTGGCTGTCAGGGATAATACCCATGCTCTCCATCTCCATCTCTAGTCTTTCTGCCGCCACCTTCATACATAGCCTATATGATGAACTTGTCACACTTATCAGCCTATAGCTAGCTGGATCTTCTGTATCTCCTCCATTATATATCGGAATAATTTCCGCCTGCGTCCATATTTTTGGAAACTCTCTCTTGCCACTCCATATCTTCATCAGCTGTTCTATCAGACCCTTCCATCCCTCTCCCTGTTCTTCTTTTAGTATCTTCAACGCCGTAACCTCTACTTCCCCTGGGCCATATACACTTTTACTATTCATCCCGTTCATTGCCCTCTCAATCTCCTCCACCGTTAGGTCCCTCCTTTGGTCCACTTTGACCCTTTCCTGGTTTCTTCTTACCACACTATCTTCGTTCATATTTTCCTTCAGGTATGTTGTCATTTGTTCCACGTTTACTCCATCCCTCTCCCTTTGTTTCCTTCTACTGATGAACTCCCATTCTTCCTTTTTGGGTCTCTCCACCTGGGCCTCTCTAATGCGTTCTTCCATCTCTTCCAGTGTCCTCCAGTCCTGCCAATTAATTCTCTTAATGTTCTCCTTAAACTTCTTAACTTCATTCTCTCCCCATTTATATCTTCTTCCCTCCCTCTGGTGAATTCTCTGACTTTCCTCGCCTTCTCTCCCGTTAATTTCTACCGACACCGGAAAGTGGTCGGAGCCCTCTTGTTCTCCTACCTCAAATCTCCTCACCTCCCTTTCTCCTTCTCCGTTCACGATTACGTAGTCAATGATGCTCTTCCCCCTCTCCTCCACATATGTATGTAACCTGGCGGCCACAATAGACATTTGATTGTTTAATTATAATAGGTTTTATTTATAAGAAATGTATATTTATTATTAATGCGTAGATTAGGTGACATCATGTGCCAGATGTTAATTAGCTTAGCTTGTAGATTTAGTTTGTATAAATAGGTTTTATTTTATTATTATAATTCAGTCATATCTTAGCATTCAAACTATGTAGTAGTTATTTCAATATTAATATTCGTCTTTATATAATCATTCACTTTTAATGTAATAATTAATAAATAAAATTGTTTTTAAAAACTCTAAAGTGCAAAATCAAAAGTTAACTGGCGCAGTCGGTAGGATCTCCTAAGAAGTTACACCTGAGAGGATATCAGATAGTGCTTCGTCCATTTTTATGGTTTATTGGAGATTCGAATAGTTCCACGTCGCAGCACCAGAGAGTTCTCCAATTATCGAGAAATCAAGCTCCGAGGGCAGCATTACAACGAGGGACATCATTTCACCAGTTCCACAACCCTGAGGGAACATCAGGACATGGACAGCGTGATTTTTGTTAAGTGGTAAGCACAGAGTTTTTTTTTAGAGGTTTTTTATATATTTTAATTGTTCGTGAAATAATTTTATGTACGCGAGTGATACGTCTTCTGATTCAGATTCACCTTTAATAATTAATAATTCCCCAATTCGTATTCATTCTCCTATTAACTTCGTACTTGAAGAATTAATTAATAGTTTAGATCATTTAGAAATAAATTCAAATTTAAAAATGGAAAACGTAAATCATCAATTATTAAAATTAAATGTCGATACAATCCCTTCCTTCGACGGAAGTAATGAACTCACTGAAATTTTTATCTCACGGTGTGAGGCCGTGTTGGCTCAGTTTAGACCTTTGAATGATAATTTAGTCAATAGTTATTTAATTAATGCGATAATAAGTAAACTAAAAGATAGGGCGTTGATTACAATAGGTTCGCGAGCAGAACTGGATAATTGGCCTGAAATTAGAAACCATTTGAGGCAAAGGTTTGGTGATTTGCGAAACTATGACTGTATAGTTCAAGAATTAATTAATTTAAGACCAACGAAAAATGAAAAGTATTTGGATTTTGGCGAGCGTATTCAGGTATTAAGAAGTAAATTGTCGAGTAAAATTAATTCGTTATCTGCAGTTGAAATGCCAGATGCGGAAAAACGTATACATCAGCGTAGTTACGATGAATTGGCATTGAAAACATTCCTACGAGGAATTCGTGGTAATATACAAAGTATTATAAGATTAAGAGAGCCTGACACATTAGAAGAGGCAATTAATTATTTAATTGAGGAAAATAATTTTCAAAGTACATTAGATACACCGAATGTATCAAATTTTAATCAGTCTAATTTTAATAATTTTAATAATGGGTTTAATTACAGAAATTCTAATTCATCGAATTATAATCAAAATAATAGATTTAATAATCAAAATCAATTTCAAAGTAATAATAGATCTAATAATCAATTTCCTAGACAACAAAATCAACAAAATTTTATAAGACAACCTGTTCAACAAAATTTTACGAGTCGACCTATAAATCTTCAATTTAGGCAGCAACCACCACAAAGATTTCCCACAAACAGACAAGTATTTGGGAGACCAATGAATTCTCAAAATCAAAATTTTAGACCATATAATAATTATTCTTATAATCAAAATCGTACAAATTTTAACCCAAATTTTGGTAATAATCCAAATCCTAATTTCAATAATAATTCAAATTTTAATTCAAATGCTAATAATCAACCACCACGACAAAATTCAATAAGATTACCAAGTCCGACACCAATGTCGACCTCTACAACTTACACAAATCGTCCTAATTTGCATAATTTGGATGAGCCCAGATCATCTGTAAATATTAGTAGAGCCAGTAGTCATAATGAGGAATCTGAAGATAATTTTTTAGGATAAATCGCCTTGGGAAAACCCCAGTTGAAATTTTAGGTATAAGTAATAATTCTAGTAATTTACCTTTTATAATTGACCCTGAAACTAAATTAAAAATATTAATGGATTCTGGAAGTACAAGATCGTTTATTAGTCCTCGATTGGCGAGGAAATTAAATAAAAATTTATTTAAAATTGATCCGTTTGAGGTCACAAGTGCTCATGGTACCTCGCAAGGAACTCATAGTGTGGTCATTAATCTTCAAACATTATTTAGAACTAATTTCGCAGCCAAATTGAAATGTTACATATTTGACTTTCATTCTGCTTTTGATATTTTATTAGGAGTCGATAATATGATAAAAATTAATGCGTGTGTAGATTTTAAAAATAAATTAATAATAACTCCTCATAACGAAATCCCGCTTAAATTTCGGGATGACCAAGGCGTGTTAAATATAGATCATAATAGTATTAATAATAATTTTAATAGTAATAATGATAATAATTTTAATAATGAAAGTAATAATGATTTAAATGATTCACCGGTAATTAAGCGAATATTAATTCCGGCTAGAAGTCAACAAGTCATACAAGTAGAAATTGAAAATATTAAAAATGGTGAAGTAGTAATACCCAGATTAAATGTTTTAAACTTTTTAGTGCCAGAATGTGTCACTGTTGTAAAAAATGGTAGGGCTTTTTGTACTGTTGTAAACAAAACAGATATAGATAGGGATGTAACCCTGAAAAAACCTTTTGTTGTAACACCCATCAATGGATATGATGTGGTGCCCCATCAACAAAATGCAAATAATAAATTAAATAAAAAATGTCCTAAAAATAATAATAATAATAATATAAATATTTATAATGCAGAAGAATTTAAATTTGATTTTTCTAAAATAAGATCTGAACACATGAATGATGAAGAGAAAGCCGTTATAAAAAATTTAGTACTTAAATATTCAGATATTTTTCATATAAAAGAAAATGATTTAACTTTCACCAATCGAATTAAACATAGAATAATCACAACAGATGAAGTTCCTGTTTTTACTAAAACTTATCGTTACCCGGAAGTACATAAAGCCGAGGTAAACAAACAAATTAATGAGATGTTGGAACAAAACATTATTAGGCCATCTTTTAGTCCATGGTCTTCTCCTATTTGGATAGTGCCAAAAAAGTTAGACGCATCAGGCCAGAGGAAATGGCGTGTCGTCTTTGACTATAGGAAACTAAATGACAAAACTGTAGGTGATAGGTATCCACTTCCAAATATTACGGACTTGTTAGATAAATTAGGCAAAGCTCAATATTTTACTACTTTAGACTTAGCATCGGGTTTTCATCAGATTGAGATTGATGAACGTGACATTCAAAAAACAGCTTTTAATACTGAGAGAGGACATTACGAATTTTTAAGGATGCCATTTGGATTAAAAAATGCTCCTGCTACATTTCAAAGAGTTATGGACGATATTTTAAGGGGTATACAAAATGAATATTGCTTAGTATATATGGATGATATAATTATTTTTTCGACAAGTTTACAAGAACATATCAATAGACTGACAGAAGTTTTTAATAGATTAAGAGAATCTAATTTTAAGATTCAATTAGATAAATCCGAATTTTTAAAAAAAGAAGTAGCTTATTTGGGACATGTTGTAACACCTGAAGGTGTCAGACCGAATCCGGACAAAATTATCGCAATACAAAATTATCCTATTCCTAAAACGACAAAACAAATTAAAGGATTTTTAGGACTGTTAGGTTACTATAGGAAGTTTATTAAAAATTTTGCAGACTTGACTAAACCAATGACGAAATGTTTAAAGAAAAATTCTTCTATTAATATTAATGATATTGATTATCAAAATTGTTTTAATTTATGTAAGAACGTGTTAATAAATCAACCTTTACTTCAGTATCCTGATTTTTCGAGACCTTTTATTTTGACAACAGATGCTAGTAATCAGGCTTTAGGCGCTGTTTTATCACAGGGAAAAATTGGTTCTGATTTACCAATTGCTTATGCTAGTCGTACTTTGAACGACTCAGAAACAAAATATTCAACAATTGAGAAAGAACTTCTTGCCATAGTATGGGCAGTTAAATATTTTAGACCTTATTTATTTGGACGGAAATTTCAGATAGTCACTGATCATAGGCCTCTCCAGTGGTTGATGTCGATTAAAGAACCCAATTCAAAATTAGTCAGATGGAGACTAAAATTGTCTGAATATGATTATGATATTGTTTATAAGAAAGGTACTTTAAATAAAAATGCTGACGCACTCTCTAGAATCGAATTAAATATTAATGAAGAGTATGGACCAAATTTAGAAGGATATTTAAAGAATTTTGAAAATGTTACAAATAATCCTTCATCGTTAATAGTTGAACCAGCAGAAAATACACATATAAATGATATAGCAAATGATGGTGCAACCATTCATTCGAGTGTAGAACACCCTATTGTAGGAATTCCCATTTCAGATAAACCAGTTAATCTTGGTGACAATCAATTGATAATTTCAGAAGTAGATTATTCCCCTTCTAAACCAAAAATAAGTAAGCTATTTAATCAAAATAAAATGCGTATCCATGTTCAATTTTCAAAATCTAATTTTAGTCAAGAAGTAGTTGACTTTATTAAAGAATATATTGTTCCTAATGTAAGTTATTATCTTTATTTTAAAGATCCAGTGTATGAAAAGTTTAGTAGTATTTTACAAAAATATTTTAAAAATTCAAAAATTAAAATGGTTAAATGTACAAGTTTATTAAATGATGTGGAAGATAAAAATGATGTTTTAGAAATAATTCAGAACTACCATGAAGGAAAAACTAATCATCGTGGTATAGATGAAACGGAAGCAAAACTAAAAAGAATTTATTATTGGCCAAACATGAGAAGAACAATACAAGAATATATTAATGATTGTGAAATTTGTCTTGTGTCTAAATATGAAAGAAAACCTTTAAAGTTAAAATTTAGTCATACACCGACAGCAATGAAACCGTTTGAAATTGTGCATATAGATTGTATAGCTTTGGAAAATGTAAAATTTCTTAGTATAATTGATGCATTCTCAAAATACACACAAGTATATAAATTAAACTCTTATCAAGCTGTAGAAATAGCAACTAATTTAATTAAGTTCTTTTGTCATCATGGAACACCAGATTTAATTATTTCGGATAACCATCTAGAATTTAAAAATACTGTAATTAGAGAACTTTTGGCATTGCATAAAATTAAAATTCATTTTATCAGTTCACAACACCCTGAGTCAAATGGAATAGTAGAAAGAGTACATTCTACAATAATTGAACATATGAGATTATTAAATAATCAAGATTTGTATAAAAATGAACCAGTTGAAATTAAGATTCTTTATGCCATATTAGCCTACAATAACTCAATACATTCCACTACTAAATTAAAACCTTGTGAAATTATTTCTGGTCATATTGACTCTAATTCTCTTTTAGATATTGATTTGGAAACTCTTCTTACTAATAATTATGTTCAAATGCATAAAGAAAAAGTAAAATTATTATACGGGAAAATTAATGAAACAATAAGTGAAAATAAAACTAGAGCTATTGATAGACAAAATGTAACTCGAGAGGAAATTCCTCAAATACCTGAAAATATATTTATTCAAAATAAACAGAAGCAGGCCAAAACAAAAAATAAATATAAAAAAGAAAAAGTTAAGAGTATAAGAGTTGATCATAAAACAGCAGAAATTGATATTAGTCATCGTAACCAAGTAGGTAAAATTCATTTATCTAATATAAAAAGACCAAGGGTAAAGAAAGTAAATTTTGGAAATATCTTAGATTTTAGAATTTTTATGAATAATTATAATAAAAAGGAAATTATTGAAAATGAAAACGTAACAGAAATTAATGAAGATTTATTCCATGCTCCATTGGATTATTCACTTGCTCATTGTGTTAGCAAAGATTTAAAAATGGGTGCCGGTATAGCGAGAGAATTTAAAATTAGATTTGGTAGAGTAAGAGAATTGTTTAAACAAAATCCTCAACTATATTCTCTTTGTCATATTAAAGAAGATAATAGATATATTTTATATTTGATAACAAAAGAAAATTTTGACGATAAACCTACCTTAGAATGTTTATTTAAAACTTTAATCAATTTAAGACAGTTTTGTTTAGATAAACAAATAACTAAATTGGCAATTCCCAAATTAGGATGTGGCTTGGACAAACTAAATTATAAAACAGTAAAAGCTATGTTGAACTATATATTCCAAAACTCTCATTTACAAATAATTATTTATCTTGGTGCAATTAAATTTGATAATTCAGAACCTGGTACTTCATTTGAGTCATTTTAATGAATTAATTAATCAATTCCAGGTTACTTCTCATCACTCCAGTGATCGCTTTTGAAATAAGGAATGTTACGGAAAATACGGGACTGTTACCTATAAAATTAGGTTTAGCAAAATTGGAAAGAACAAAACATGTATTGGTACATCATTATGATTTAAGTCCTGTTTACGAAGAAATTAAAAAATTAAATTACCAATATGAGTTTTTGAAAGATACTACGAGTAATATATCTAAATTTAAAAATGACTTCCAGAATTACGAAAAATTATTAAATTATTCTTGGAAAGATATAAGTAATAAAATTAAAACAATACAATTAAATTCTAAATCAAAACGTGTAAAGAGAGGTTTGATTGATGGTTTGGGTACTATTATTAAAACAATTAGTGGTAATATGGATGCTCAAGATGAAAAGAGAATTAACGAAATTCTGAAACACTTAGCTAACAATCAAAATAATTTTCAGAATCAATTAAAATTTGGCTATAGTACTAATAATAAGATTATTCAAAATTTTAATAATACAGTTCAAGATATCGCACATAACCAAAACTTATTAAAAGCCAGAATTATGCAATTACAAGCAATATATAAGACAGAGGTCGATCATCAACATGTTCTGGTTGTAAAAGACTTATATAATCAACTTATACTACTTTTAGGTGTAATAGGAAATATACTACAAGAAATTATTAACTCATTAACTTTTTGTAAATTAAAAACATTGAGTCCTGATATAATTAGACCTCAAGATTTATTTGAGGAAATACAAAGAATTTCTGTTCACTATAATGAAGAACTACCTTTCGAATTGAAATTAGAAAACATTTTAGATTTTGAATCTGTAATAACAGTTAATTGTAAAATTAAGGAGTCGAAAGTTTATTACTTCTTGTCTCTCCCTATTAATTATGAACATTCATTTGATTTATATTCAATATATCCAATACCTTTTAAATTTGAATCAAAATACGTAACGATAATTCCAAATATAAAAATTTTACTTAAATCAAAATTTGATTCAAAAACATGGCCTCTAAGAGAAATGTGCTTAAGTAATAATAAACAGTTTCAATGCAGTGATAATTTAATATTGAACTATAAAGCGGATTGTGAAACGGAGATACTAATTAACGGAACCACTAAAAATTGTAAATATACAAAATTAGACATTCAACAAAATCATTTGGAAAAAGTACCATTTACAAACCAATTCTTAGCTGTTTTTATCAAGAAAGAAAGAATAAGAATTATATGTCCTGGAAAAGAAGAAACGAAGGATCTAGAAGGAGTCTTCCTCATTCAATCAGATAAGTGTGATCTTATATACAAAAACTACAAAGTGCCCAAAATAGAAACAATGAACGGAACTCCGGTGTTAGTGAGTGCAACCGAACTCAAAGTAGACAATGATAAGATAAACAATTTTACTATTCAATTTAAAAGACTTAAACTAGAGGATGTTCCAGTGTTCTCCCCAATTCCAATTGTGCCAGAAACATTCGTACCCTTCAAACCTAGTGCATGGACACTTCTACTTTATGTTTTCGTGATAATAGTTATAGTGATTTCAATATATAAACAATTAAGAAGAAGAAGAAGAGCAGCAATCCTCCTTCAAGATAATAATTCGCCTTCTGGGATAAGTCGAATCTGAGGGGGAAGGTGTAACCTGGCGGCCACAATAGACATTTGATTGTTTAATTATAATAGGTTTTATTTATAAGAAATGTATATTTATTATTAATGCGTAGATTAGGTGACATCATGTGCCAGATGTTAATTAGCTTAGCTTGTAGATTTAGTTTGTATAAATAGGTTTTATTTTATTATTATAATTCAGTCATATCTTAGCATTCAAACTATGTAGTAGTTATTTCAATATTAATATTCGTCTTTATATAATCATTCACTTTTAATGTAATAATTAATAAATAAAATTGTTTTTAAAAACTCTAAAGTGCAAAATCAAAAGTTAACTTGTATATTCGCCTCGTTCATCCCGTCTTAGCCCCATTTAGCACATACCATTCATCGCTATCGAGCCATTCTATCATTCTTCTCCCTTCTGTGTTTATTACTTTGTCCTTTGCTTGTCTCTTCAAAATTTCCCCATCCATGTTAATTTTTTCTCCACCACGCCCACCCATTCTGGCATTGAAATCTCCTCCTAGTATTTCGCTTTTTGACCTGTCCTCACTATCCACATAGTCACTCACTTCCATAAGGTTACCTCTATTACAATACACCGTGATTATCCTGGTCCTCCTGCTTCCTCTCCTTACAATTCTTTCTTGAACCCCTTCCCTTTCCCTCTTCGTGTCTGCCTCTTCCTTCCATTTTTTATTTACCCCTGTAATTATTCCCCCACTTGGCCTACCCTTATCGTTATTCTTTACCGCTGCTTGAAATTTCCATAGGTATTCCTTAGGGAGCCACCCCCTGGCCTCGTCCCATTCCTTCTCCCTCACCCATGTCTCTACAAGTCCCACCCAATCATTTTCCCTTACAAATTCTATAAATTGCTGCCTCTCTGCTCCGTCTCGCAATTCTCATGATACCCCTGACATTCCAGAAACTTCCTCTCATTGTTCTCTCTTTCTTCCTCTCTCTCTTATTTGATTTCTCTGTCTGGGCCCTTTCCTTTGCCCTACACCTTTCTATTTCCCCGTCCCATCCCCACCTTTCTCCATTTTCTCCCCCAGTTTCTTTCCCCCTTTCCCTATTTAGTTTTTTGCCCCTCCTCCTTCTACTGGCTCGATTTCTTTCCTTGTTCCACCTCCAAGACTTCCCATTTATCACTAGCTTTCACTACCTTCACGTTCTAAGCAGTAGCCAAGTCGATTATAAAATCCTTGAATAGCATACCTAATGTGTTGCGGATTTCTTCTTAATTCATCGCAAATAGTAATTATACGATCTTTTAACTCTGAAGTATTGTTTATAATAATGTTATTATAAACATTGCTTTTTAGATACTCCCACAAAAGTCGTTTAGAGACAAATCAGGCGACCGGGGTGGCCAAGGTATTGGACCAAATCTACCTATCCAGCGATCAGGAAGTAATTCACTTAAATAATTATTAATGGCAGCTGTAGAATGTGGAGGCGCTCCATCCATCTGATAATAAGGAGCAGCAATGTTTAGTGTATGAATTAGTGGCATTATACGAGTTCGCAGAAGATCTAAGTAAACATTACTGTTTAGATTTCAATTAATAAAAAAAGGACCAATAAGGGTATCATTAATGAGTCCAGCTCACACATTAACTCTCGCACTGTATTGTGTGTGCATCAAATTTTGTAAGCGAGAATGATTGAACGCCCAAAATCTAAAAGGTGAAGGAATGGGTGTAAGGAATGAGTATCGATAAGGAATGAAGAATACTAACCTATAATTTTGTGGATTAACTTCACCATTTAAGGAAAATGATGCCTCATCAGTAAATCTTATTCTGTGTAAGATTTCTTGATCATTATTAATTGAATACGGTTTCACAGAATTCTGTTCGTTTGCCTTTGTCCTCATTTGATAGTTGCTGATGATTTGAAAATTTGTAAGCATTGTATTTAAATTCTTTTAATGTCTTGTAAACGGAAGCTGAACTTATTTGAAACTGTGCTGCGATAACTTTTAACGATGATATGGGGTTCTGCTCTACGTAACATAAAATGTTGAGTTTCATCTCTTCCGTTAAAATGTGATTTCCTTTAGCCCTTTTAATGTGAAAATTACTCACACAGCCAGTATTGTCAAAATGATAGACAATATTACAAATTGTTGAGATGGATGGAACTTGTCTGCTGGGATACTCAACCGAAAACAAATCTCTAACACGTCGAATGCTGTTCCCAGTCTTGTACAAATTAATTATCTGTATTCTTATCAATTTTAATAATGAAATAAAACTAAGTGTAAGTATGGTTGCCTATATTGCAATGCGTTGAGGTGATTATTACGACATAGAACATAGACATAAACAATCATATGTTCTGAGTTAAAAAAAGACCCTGTATATATAACAAATACAACCAGAATCTTCTGTCTAAATAAATTCCGTGTTTCCAACACTTGATTTGGAAAAGTTATTGTACTTACACAAATTGATTCGCTTGTATTTGAGGTGGTTTTGTGACAGCGGCGGTGGTGTGTTGTTCGACAGAAGTAGAATGTTGATTTGTTGTGCTTTGAATTCTTTCATCACTACAGTAAAATACATAACGGTTTCAGATTCAACATTCTAATTATAGTAATATATCTAATTTTCATGTTATTATTTCCTTATTGGTTCTAAAATGGTTGAATACTAACCTCTTTACTGAAGAGCCTGATAATTTGGGCTTTTTTAATGGTGTTTCTTGTCTAAAAATTAATTTGATTAATAAAAATATAGTATAATCACTGGAGCAACCAAAAATATATATTGCATACAAGTCAAATATAAGTGACCTTAACAAAAAATAATTACAGAACTGATCATTTTGTGCTCTTGCGGGCTGGATTTAAAGCTAATTTGATACACTTTTGATGATCGTTGCAGTACTGTTATTGAATTCTTACCATGGTGTAAACTCAAAAATACAGATTTTTACTATTGTCACATTAAAAAAAGTGTATTATATGACGGGTGTGAAGTTAGCAATAGATTTCAGCAATAGATTTTAAAATTCATTTTTTGCCACAACAATGTACATTTTCCAAAAACCTTCTATAAGCAGGGTGGGTTTACTACTAAAGAATACACATAAACCTCCCCCACCCCAAAATTTCAACCCCCTACAATTTTTCACACTATATAAAAAAAAATCTCCTTTTTCGCTAACTTTGATGACAGATAAGAAAATGCTGAAAACATGTAATTTTTCTACATACTTAGACCTACTAATACAAAAAATAAAAAAAACGTTCCGGCCCCTAGATCACTTAAAAAAAAATTAAAAACTTGTCCGCCCCATCCACAGTGAAGAGGTGCGCGGGCACACTTACTAATGTTTTTTACGATATTCGATGTCCGTCTCGAAAAAGTAAAAAAATCAAAAACAATCTAGATATACAGGCCTTACAAATGGAGAAATAAAAAAAACGTGCCGGCCCCTTGATCACTTTGAAAAAAAATAAAAAATCCGACACATTCTCCAAATATGAATGCGCCGTCACATTAACTGAAGTTTTTTTCAAAGTTCGATGACCGCCATAAAAAAGTTAAAAATTTATAAACAATCTATTTATACAGGCCTAACAAATGGAGAAATAAAAAAAACGTGCCGGCCCCTTGATCACTTTGAAAAAAAATAAACAATCCGACACATTCTCCAAATATGAATGCGCCGTCACAATAACTGAAGTTTTTTTCAAAGTTCGATGACCGCCATAAAAAAAGTTAAAAATTTATAAACAATCTAGACATACAGTCCTAACAAATGAAGAAATAAAAAAAACGTGCCGGCCCCTTGATCACTTTGAAAAACAATAAACAATCCGACACATTCTCCAAATATGAATGCGCCGTCACATTAACTGAAGTTTTTTTCAAAGTTCAATGACCGCCATAAAAAAGTTAAAATTTTTTAAACAATCTATACATACAGGCCTAACAAATGGAGAAATAAAAAAAACGTGCCGGCCCCTCGATCACTTTGAAAAAAAATAAACAATCCGACACATTCTCCGAAAATGTATGCGCCGTTACATTAACTAAAGTTTTTTTCAAAGTTCGGAGACCGCCATAAAAAAGTTAAAAATTTATAAACAATCTATACATACAGGCCTAACAAATGGAGAAATAAAAAAACGTGCCGGCCCCTTGATCACTTTGAAAAAAAATAAACAATCCGACACATTCTCCGAAAATGTATGCGCCGTTACATTAACTAAAGTTTTTTTCAAAGTTCGGTGACCGCCATAAAAAAGTTAAAAATATTTAAACAATCTTGAAACACAAGCCTAAGAACACAAGAAAGGAGGAAAGAGCCAGTCCCCGGACGAAAAAAAAATCTACCCCGCCCCGAGAATAGGTGCGTGGTCGGATAAGTGATTGGTACTTCCAGTTAGCTGCAATAATATGAAGGAAGAAGCTCGATTGCACACACAAACACATACAGGGTTGGGCAAATGTGTCGGAACACCTGATTTCTGGTTAAACGGCTGTTTTTTTTCTTATTACTTTTAAAATAAATGTTTATGGTTTTATTTATTCCATTTAGTGACGTACTTTGATTGTTAACAGCCAGGTACCGTATTTTTCGAGATTTGACGACATCTGCAGTTTTTTAAATGGATCACTCTGTATAATATAATTTTTTAAATAGACACCTTTTCAACAATTACAATGATATAGAGTTAAATATTAAATAAAATAATGAAAAATGATTTTTTTAAATTTCGTTAAAGTTTTGCACAAACCTTGATGAAACTGTTGATTTAGAAATATTAGAATTCCTATCAGACATTTTTGCATTAAAAAAATTGCGTGCATCTTGTAGAGATGTTTGCCAATCTCCAAAACTAACCATCATTAACTACGTAATTTTTTCACGTTTAGTTAGTTCAACCATAATTGAAAAGCAATGTTAATGTTTCACATGGATACTATCTGTCAGTGACAAGAAACATAACGTCTATTAAGCGGGCACAGCCACTTTAGCACATCACATGGGACTAGCCTAAAAATTTAGTGCTATTTTGTTGCTAATTAGTTGCCATATTCCCGATTTTGTTGCTCCAGCCGTTTTCGAAAAAACAATGGCTGTGTAGTTCAAAAATATATCTTTGTTCTTTATTTTTATTGTTTCTTTCTCGTATGGCTGTGCCAACTTTAACTTAAGGTAGCACAGCCATTGTTTTTTCGAAGACGGCTGGAGCAACAAAATCGGGAATACGGCAACTAATTAGCAACAAAATTGCACTAAATTTTTAGGCTAGTCCCATGTGATTGTGCTAAAGTGGCTGTGCCTGCTTAATAGACGTGGAAACATAAGGACACGAAATTGTTTTATTAGAAAACATTGTAAAAAGCCAACTCAATGTAGAATTATTTTATTTAATATTAAAAACAAAACCACAAGTCGCACACCCTCCAAACCCCACATCAGCGTTTCCCAAAGTATGGGTTTCGACCCGATACTGGGCCGCAGAAAAATGTTGCTGCTCGCGAAAATGCAAATATAATGTGTTTTGTCAGATATATTGACAAAGACATCATAGAAGAAATGTTTTTGTTTTGTAAAAGGCCACCAACAAGAATGATCTCAGATGAGATTTTTAAGCTTACCAATTGATTGGATGAAGTGTGTTGGTCTAGGTAGCGACGGAGCATGTCTAATGGCAGGCTGTCATAAAAGTTTGTTTAAACAAATTGAAGAATTAGCCATTCATTGACAAGCGTTGGCGGTAAAACGCATGCCTTTAAATTTAAACATGACTTTGGAAGAATATGTCAGGTTTGTAAACTACATCAAATTTCGTCCATTAAATAACAGACTTTTTCCGAATTATACAAGGAAATGGGGAGTGATCATAAACACCTCCTTTTGTATTGTAATTCACGGTGGTTTTAAAAGGAAATGTTTTAAAACTTCTGTTTGAGCTAAAAGATGCTAACATCGACAGATGTTATGAATTTACGATTCTGTACACAATGTCTGTCAACTAACATGCTTTATGAAATACTCATTTCATGTCTAAAATATCCTTAAAAACGTATTATTAATCATCAATTATAGTTGCGCTGTATACGTTGCACTGTTGCCAATTTGTGAACATCAGATTGTTCAGAATACAGTTGTTCAATTTCACCTAACATTGCAATGTTAATAACATCGATGTGATAACATCGCTGTTAATAACAGTTGTTCAGAATAACACCATAAATTTGTAAGGCTTTGATTTCAATATTTTCATAGTACCGGAAAAAGTCGCTGCAATAATTAAAAAAATGACTTTGTGGAAACTTTAAGACTTTTAAATGGAAATTTTAAATCTTTTGAAACATTACATAAATTTATTTAAATCCATGCAAACTATGATGAAGAAGATTTACATCTAGAAACACTATTAGTTTCAATTCAAGAACATCTTTCGGAGCTAATAAATAGTTTCAGACTACTTTCCGGATATTCTTTCAAATAATATGGGGATTATGGGGATTAAAGATCCTTTTTCTGTCGAAATTGAAAAGGAAGAAATGTTTAATCTTAGTGAAGAAGAAGTTGATAATTTAATTGAAATTTCATGCGACACCGATCTTAAAAAAAAGTGTTTCAAATTGTACCACTAATTAATTTTTGGTTGCACAGTTAAAAGGTGTATCTAAGCGTAAGCAAAAAAACGATACCATTTTGAATGCTTTTTGTCGTCAATTATACGTATGAAGCTGCGTTCTCAGCCTTGGTGTACTTAAAAAAATAAGGATTAAAACAGTTCGATGTCGAACCTAATTTGAGAATAAAATAAACATCATTACTTCCTAATTTGAAATTGTTATGCGATGACAAACAACATCATTCTTTGCACTAAGGTCAAAATACTAAAAACAAAGTTTATTTTTTAAATACTTATATTTTTTTGCAATTTTGCAATTTTTGTGTATGAAATAAACAAATAACTTGATTTTTCTTAGAAAATAAAATTTGTTTTGTAAATAAATGTTTTTTTGTTATAAGGTGGGTTACGGAAAATTTTAAAACCTCAATCGGGCCGCGGTCGATAAAGTTTGGGAAACGCTGACCTACATCATTGGCATTGTTGAAAAAGTGTATATTAAAAAATGTAAAAATATAGAGAGTGATCCATTTACAAAACTGCTAATGGCGTCATATCTCCAAAAATAGGGTAGCTGTTGAAAACTTAAAGTAAGTCACTGAATAGAATAAATAAAATTGTAAACATTTCTTTTAAAAGTAATAAGAAAAATACAGACGTTCAGTCAGAAATCAGGTGATAACACGACTGCAGGATTTAGTGATCGATGGCCAGTTAGGCAGTCTAACGTATTCAATTATTACTGCTTTTGTGGGGTGAATTCTACCTTGCATGGAATCATGGAGCAAGAGCAAGCATTCGGAGAAATAAAATAAAATTTAAAAATTCCAATTTTATGAAATAATTTAGATTTGTTTAGGTTTCAGTCAGGCATGCCGCGTATATAAAGTGTTTGTTTTGTAGGTATGTGCTACTCAGTTCCCACAGTTCTTCGAGCCCCCGATGACTCAACTCAAATGTAATAAAGATAAGGGCACTTTTGTGCTGTTTTTCCCACAAGATCATAAAAATCGGACTCTGCCGAACGTACGAATAAGCATCTCATTGAGTATAAATAGCGCAAGCAAGTTCAGACCGACCACCATTCATTGAATGATTTTTGCGACGTGCATTCTAGTTTTGCAAACGCTGTGCTCCGTGTTTTTATAATTTAAAAATATTCGTGTTGAGGTGCTTCTTCTTTTGTTGTGTGTTCACGTTTATTTCGTTGTTGTTCTTGTCATAGTTTATATTTTCCCTTGTTTCCTTCGTTTTTGTTTTGTTGTTGATCAACATTGTTATATTTGTTTTGTTTTTTTTTATTTAGTTACCAAGGCTGTTCTTGGTTGTAATTTACAAAAATGGTTAAGATATCAGATTTGCTTCACAAGTTTTTCTTAGACCATAAACTATATAATAATAGAACTCTCAAAAGTAATGAATCTATCATTGGTTTAGCAGCCGTAGAGGGTTATAATGTAGATAATAAATATACTCGTAAAAAAGTTTTGAAAGTAATCAAAGAAAATCCAGGCAATATTGTTTCCAAATTGGAAAAGATCCAAAGGGAGTTAAAAAAGAAAGGATCTTGTGAAGAAAACACTTCGAACATTAAAAATAATGAACTTGGCATTTTACAAGAACATGTCTTGGCAGAAATGAGTTTTAATAAAGAAGTCCTGGATATTTCTGAAATGAATAATTCTGAAATAGTAGATGTAACTGGCGAAGAAGATAAAATAGATGGAATTTTGGAATCAATTTACAAACATCCTCCCGCAGTGAATTACCTTTTGCCGTTGAATACCATCAACACTTACCCCAATGCTCTAATAAATAACACTAAATATAATGTGTTTGAAGGAAAGTTTCATGTCACAGAAAATGAACTTAAATTGATTTATAATGAAGCAATAAACAAATTCAACGAGAGTAGATATCATTTTTATTTCGTTGAGAAGTTGAAGCTGATAAATAATACCTGTGTATTCAACGTGCGATCTTGCAACTATTTAAAACGGTCCATTGTTATTTATGGGTATTGTGGGCACACCGATTGCAAGAAATTTAAATTATCATGTGAAATAAATGGTGGATTGGATGTAAATGTTCACAGCACCAATAATAATTATTATCATTCTAATAATTTGACTCGTCAGAGGCGTCGAAAGGCTCCTGTTGGGGAGCTCTTTAAAAATGTCAACGGCAATGAAAGTTAGGATAGATAATGTGAGGCAATGTAGTAAAAAATTAGGAAAGACCTTAAATTTACAAAGAATTAAATCTGATCTGGTATATAGGAAAATTAAAACTGAAGTCTCAGCTAGAAATGACAGAGATGTTATGATATTTACGACCTTATCCTTATGCAAAGAGAGCATGGGGAATATATTTTTAAGGTGGGCCAGCCGCTTTATATGCATGTTATTAGTAAGGAGCAAGTTAATATAATCAAACACCACATTGATGACTCGTCACCACTAACACTGTATATTGATGCTACAGGTGCTGTTGTTAGAAAGCCATACCTAGAATCAAAGAGAGTTTTATACTATGCAGGTATCGTACAAGCAAAAAACAAACGAATTCTTCCTGTATTTGAGCTAATATCTGCCAAACATGGCACAAGCACTCTTATAACATGGTTAGTGGAAACGAAGTATTTTTTAATGAAATACAATTGTTGGCCGGCTATAAGGATTGTAGTAACGGATATGAGTTTGGCCATGCTTAATGCTATTTCTGAAGCATGGAACGAAATTGATCTAAACACTTATTTAAACACTATATTCGACCAATTAAACGAAGGCAAAAATTCTGATAATTTGATTATATTGAAACTTTGCTACGCTCATATCATTAAATTAATGACAAGGGACATAAACAAATATTTCAATGATAGGAAAGTGCGAACTGTGTTGAAAGAAATAGTAGCTTCCTTCTATTCAATCGAGGAACTTTGTGATTTAAAGTCGAGTATAGCAAGTTTTTTTCATATTCTCCTTAGTAAATATGATACCGAGAGTTTTAGAATCCATTTAAAACTATTATTAAAAATAAAAGTGCCAATAGTCGAAGAGGAAAATGAAATATCCATTTCGGAGCAGGATATAGAGAAGTGCACTTTTTATGAAAGCAACAAGTTCTACCAATATTTTAGAAAAGTTTGTGAAAGTAGTCTTATTGAAAAAGATACTCCCAGTTTAAGTACAAATGTGTATTTCTCCAAAGAATTTGCTTCTTTATTTTTAAAACACTACATTCCATTCATTCCGATGTGGACCAGTTTAATTTTAAAAAAAACAAAACAATGCACTTGTAGAAAATTGGTTCGGCATCGTCAAAAACAATATTATGCAAGGCAACTTGCATGAAAAACCTTCAAGATTTATAAGAAAAAATCGTGACTATACCATTAATGAATATCGCGAATTAATATACAATATTAACAGAAATAGATGAGCGACTAAGCGAAAATATTGTAAGGCAGACATGGAGGAAATGTGGAATAAGAGGAAAAAAGCTAAACACAACTATTTTAAAGCCAACACAATCACCAAAATGCAACACAATTTCAATAAAACACCAATAAAATACGTTCTTAATGATCCTCAAATCCCCAAATTAAGTAAAAACTATGTAATATCAAAGTTTGACAAATATAAATTATATTATGAAAGCTATTCTACTCTTAACTGCTCGACGAATAGCCAAGACATGTGGCTGGATAATTTTTTGGTGGACTATGTGTTAATACTTTTAAAAAATAAAACTATTAAAACATTTCTCGAAAGTGAAGTCACAAACATAATGTTCAATCCAATTTTATTTAAATTTAACAGTGGAAACGAGTCAAAATTTTTGTTTCCTATTCTTGAAAACAGCCACTGGACTCTTCTATATGTTGATATAGGTACGGCACATACATTTTCGGAGAATGTGTCGGATTGTTTATTTTTTTTCAAAGTGATCGAGGGGCCGGCACGTTTTTTTTTATTTCTCCATTTGTTAGGCCTGTATGTCCAGATTGTTTATAAATTTTTAACTTTTTTATGGCGGTCATCGAACTTTGAAAAAACTTTAGTTAATGTAATGGCGCATACATTTTCGGAGAATGTGTCGGATTGTTTATTTTTTTTCAAAGTGATCAAGCGGCTGGTTCTTTTTATTTCTCCATTTGTTAGGCCTGTATGTATAGATTGTTTATAAATTTTTAACTTTTTTATGGCGGTCATCGAACTGCGAAAAAAACTTCAGTTAATGTAACGGCGCATACATTTTCGGAGAATGTGTCGGATTGTTTATTTTTTTCAAAGTGATCAAGGGGCCGGCACGTTCTTTTTATTTCTCCATTTGTTAGGCCTGTATGTATAGATTGTTTATAAATTTTTAACTTTTTTATGGCGGTCACCGAACTTTGAAAAAAACTTCAGTTAATGTGACGGCGCATTCATATTTGGAGAATGTGTCGGATTGTTTATTTTTTTTCAAAGTGATCAAGGGGCCGGCACGTTTTTTTTATTTCTCCATTTGTTAGGCCTGTATGTATAGATTGTTTATAAATTTTTAACTTTTTTATGGCGGTCACCGAACTTTGAAAAAAACTTTAGTTAATGTAACGGCGCATTTGTTAGGCCTGTATGTATATATTGTTTATAAATTTTTAACTTTTTTATGGCGGTCACCGAACTTTGAAAAAAACTTTAGTTAATGTAACGGCGCATACATTTTCGGAGAATGTGTCAGATTGTTTATTTTTTTTCAAAGTGATCGAGGGGCCGGCACGTTTCTTTTATTTCTTCATTTGTTAGGTCTGTATATATAGATTGTTTATAAATTTTTAACTTTTTTATGGCGGACATAGAACTTTGAAAAAAACTTCAGTTAATGTGACGGCGCAATTATATTTGGAGAACGTGTCGGATTGTTTATTTTTTTTCAAAGTGATCAAGGGGCCGGCACGTTTTTTTTATTTTTCCATTTGTTAGGCCTGTATGTATAGATTGTTTATACATTTTTAACGTTTTATGGCGGTCATCGAACTTTGAAAAAAACTTCAGTTAATGTGACTGCGCATTCATATTTGGAGAATGTGTCGGATTGTTTATTTTTTTTCAAAGTGATCGAGGGGACGGCACGTTTTTTTTTATTTCTCCATTTGTTAGGCCTGTATGTCTATATTGTTTATAAATTTTTAACTTTTTTATGGCGGTCATCGAACTTTGAAAAAAATTTCAGTTAATGTGACGGCGCATTCATATTTGGAGAATGTGTCGGATTGTTTATTTTTTTTCAAAGTGATCGAGGGGCCGGCACGTTTTTTTTATTTCTCCATTTGTTAGGCCTGTGTGTATAGATTGTTTATAAATTTTTAACTTTTTTATGGCGGTCACCGAACTTTGAAAAAAACTTTAGTTAATCTAACGGCGCATACATTTTCGGAGAATGTGTCGGATTGTTTATTTTTTTTCAAAGTGATCGAGGGACCAGCACGTTTTTTTTATTTCTCCATTTGTTAGGCCTGTATGTCCAGATTGTTTATAAATTTTTAACTTTTTTATGGCGGTCATCGAACTTTGAAAAAAACTTCAGTTAATGTGACGGCGCATTCATATTTGAAGAATGTGTCGGATTGTTTATTTTTTTTCAAAGTGATCGAGGGGCCGGCACGTTTTTTTTATTTCTCCATTTGTTAGGCCTGTATATCTAGATTGTTTTTGAATTTTTTACTTTTTCGAGACGGACATCGAATATCGTAAAAAACGTTAGTAAGTGTGCCCGCGCACCTCTTCATGGTGGATGGGGCGGACAAATTTTTAATTTTTTTTTAAGTGATCTAGGGGCCGGAACGTTTTTTTTTATTTTTTGTGTTAGTAGGTCTAAGTATGTAGAAAAATTACATGTTTTCAGCATTTTCTTATCTGTCATCGAAGCTAGCGAAAAAGGAGATTTTATTTTAATATAGTGTGAAAAATTGTAGGGGGTTGAAATTTTGGGGTGGGGGAGGTTTATGTGTATTCTTTAGTAGTAAACCCACCCTGCTTATAGAAGGTTTTCGGAAAATGTACATTTTTGTGGCAAAAAATGAATTTTAAAATCTATTGCTGAAGTCTATTGCTAACTTCACACCCGTTATTATATGACTTGTTGAATGTTGATATTTTGATAGCTAGCCTTTTAGCTTTGAAAGCGTCACTAAAGTATTGTTTATACTATCAAATATTGTAGTAGCAATACGATTAATTGAAACTCCAGAGTTGCAAATGGCCATCATCCATTTCATTTAAAAAAATTGAATTACGAAATATTTAAGAGGGCAAAATTGACAGTTTCTAATTATTTTACTCATAGAGGCATCCTCTAGGTACAATTTGAGATATAAATCATAATTTTTATCTTATTCTTAAGAGAAAGACAGATTTCGAGCTGCCTTTTAGAGGTCAAGATTTTTGAAATAATTAATTTTGTTGAAAACTAAGATAAGTGTACAAACGTTCCTACAAAATATGTTGCAATTTAAACGAGGAATCCAAAAATATAATAATAATAATATACCGGGTGTGGCACTTAAGACGCCTCGGACCATAGCTCCTTTACGATAAAAGCTATCGAAAAAAATCTAAGAACAAAGTGGTGCATAGTTACCGTCGCTATGTTTTAAAAATATTTCTAATCATCAGTGGCGTGCCGTACTCCAGTGGCGTACCAAACTTATGTTTTTTTAAATGGAATGCCCTATTTTTTATTGCATATTTGGAAAGTGCTCGACGAGTACTTATTTTTTTATCTAACATGTTATACCCTTCACTTTAGCGGTTTCGCTGTTATAACCCCTTCTTTCAAAATTGCGCCCCATTTTTGAGATTTTTTTATAGAGAAACTAATTGACGCCGGCGCCTAAATTTTGAATTGAGGTACAGGTTAAGACCTCGTATACCTTCACATAATTTTTTTTCGGGTAATTTATGGCAAAAAAATAATTTTTGATTGATCTTCGCATGTTGTCATTTTTTCCGAAAATTTCAAATGGCACCCCCCTAAAAAAATTACGGCGTTGTACAGCCAAAACTCTAAATTTTTCATTGGTGTAAAAAAAATACACATTGCATAACAAAATTTCGGAGAAAAAAGGAATTTCATCGCAAATGTCGGGAAACGTTTTCCGTTCCCAAGTGTGCCATGAGAAAACAAAAGATTGTCAAAGTAAATTATTAGACGTCAGTAGCAGCCATAAGTCATTTTTGATAAACGTTCTATAGTATATTGTATAACGAGCATGGAATGACATACATTTCTCGCGAGTATGAAGTTTGCAGCATGAGCCGAAAGGCGAATGCTGCAATTCATAAGAGCGAGAAATAGTCATTCCATGCGAGTTGTACACTATGCTTTACCTACGACAACTTTGTTGAGCTTCATTGTGATAGTTAAGATAATTAAAAACCGAGAGCGGACAATTCGTACGCGATAACTTTTATCAGAGGCACCTGCTTAACGTTACCGCGGAAACAAATGTCAGTCAAAAACCAAGCCGCCAAGCTCCGGCTGTTCCGACATTATTTATGGTTCATATCATTTCTCGAGTTTCTATACTTTTAGTGTTTAAAAGTATATATAAATAGTATGGAGACAAACATCGAAAACAACAAATTTGCCGAGGTACTACAACTAACGCCCCATGTATGTAGAAGCGGCGAAGCAAACATCTTTAAATCTACTCCGTCATTTTGACACATTGAAGGTTAGGCTTCACGTGTGACAGTACAGTGTTGGAATATATTCTAGCACAGATAATCGATGCGAGAATGAAATGCGTGGGCAATGCACTACATATACTAATCATTAACAAGCATGTAATGAGCATATATCCAAGTTGTCGTAGGTAAAAAATGTTCCGAACTCAAGAGGAAATGGTTGACATGATATTTATTCTTGGAGAATGTAACAAGAATTGTTTCTTGGCATCACGAGTGTACGCTGCGAGATATCCGCACAGGGCACATCCAAATGAACGTGCGTTTCAAAAAGTGTTGGAGAGATTTACTACTACGGGAAGTGTGAAACGGCCAAGGAGAGTTAGAAAGAAGGCAGTTATTACCGAAAATAATGAACTGCGGTATATCACCAGAAGTTGCGGTTATGCCTCCAGCAGGAAGGTCGTCATTTCGAACATTTAGTTTAAGTTGTTAAATTTGCTTTATCTGCATTTTTCATATCATGTTGAATAAATAGGTACATACTATTATGTTGACCGTATTTGTGTATTTGTTTTGGTACTTTGACAATTACCAATCTTTTGTTTTCTCATGGCACACTTGGGAACGGAAAACGTTTCCCGACATTTGCGATGAAATTCCTTTTTTCTCCGAAATTTTGTTATGCAATGTGTAATTTTTTTTACACCAATGAAAAATTTAGAGTTTTGGCTGTACAATGGCGTAATTTTTTTAGGGGGGTGCCATTTGAAATTTTCGGAAAAAATGACAACATACGAAGATCAATCAAAAATTATTTTTTTTCCATAAATTACCCGAAAAAAAATTATGTGAAGGTATACGAGGTCTTAACCTGTACCTCAATCCAAAATTTAGGCGCCGGCGTCAATTAGTTTCTCTACAAAAAAATCTCAAAAATGGGGCGCAATTTTGAAAGAAGGGGTTATAACAGCGAAACCGCTAAAGTGAAGGGTATAACATGTTAGATAAAAAAATAAGTACTCGTCGAGCACTTTCTAAATCTGCAATAAAAAATAGGGCATTCCATTTAAAAAAACATAAGTTTGGTACGCCACTGGAGTACGGCACGCCACTGATGATTAGAAATATTTTTAAAACATAGCGACGGTAACTATGCACCACTTTGTTCTTAGATTTTTTTCGATAGCTTTTATCGTAAAGGAGCTATGGTCCGAGGCGTCTTAAGTGCCACACCCGGTATATACCGGGTGACCCAGGGATCTGTAAAAGCCCCATAACTTATTTACTATTTGAGATATCGACTTCTAGTTTTCTTGAACTGGTACCCACACTTATTCTACATATTCTAAAAATATGTATGTTTTTGTACAGGGTGTCCCAATATACATAACAGGACAAAGTTATGTTTTTTTTTTTAAATGGAACACTCTATATTTTATACTTTATTTTCAACCCCATCGTGAAGCTGATAAAAATAGTATAAGATAGTATGGGTCTATTATGGACGGTTGGTTAGTTATGGGCAAATTTGTGGCAAAAACAAGACACATTGAAAAAATTGCAGAAGCGCTCCTAGCAAAGCTAGCGTCATTTTTTATATACTAAAGAATTTTCCACATCATGAAGAATAATAGAAATTGGCTTTGGTTCTTTTTTGTCCATACTGCTATACAGGGTGTCAACATACGCAAAATAATGGATAACTATTTTTTTTCAAATGGAACCCCCTATATATCTTGCCACCAATGCATGGAATTTTTAATAAGCTTTCCAATGATGTACAATTTGTATAATGAAATATTAAGGATTCTTGAGATTTATCCATAAAAACATTTTTCTTTTGTCACCTCCTGCTCATTTTTGGATTTTCAGCCAAAACCATGCATTTTCTGAAAAAATAATAAGAGACCAAAGTTGTAGAGTAGAAAATTTTCGATCGATATAGGTCTTTCGACGTTTCTAATTATGCGTGTATTGCCCGCCAGAGTGCACAAAATCGTGACCGTATATGCATTTTAGCGTTTTTCTCAAATTTTTTATTAATAAATTGCACTATACTTTATTTTTCACGTCCTCTAGCAGAAAAACGGGTAATTATAGAACTATTCAAATGACCTACGTCGATTGAAAATATTCCGCTCTACAACTCTTAAAAGAAGCAATTTTTGCCCAAAATGCATAGTTTTCGCGAAAAATGCAAAAAACCATTGAAAAACGCAAAAATTTATACATACATTTTCAATTTGCATTTTTAGGGAAAACTATGCATCTTTGGCAAAAATTGCTTCTGTTAAGAGTTGTAGAGCGGAACATTTTCAATCGATATAGGCCATTTTAATTTCCTTATAATTTCCCGTTTTCCGCTAGAGGGTGCGGAAAATAAAGTATAGTACAATTTATTAATAAAAAATTTGAAAAGAAAACGTTTTTGCGCGCTCTGGCGGGCAATGCACGCATTATCTTAAAAGTTGAAAGACCTATATCAATCGGAAATTTTTCGTTCTATAACTTTGATCTCTTATAATTTTTCCTGAAAATGCATAGTTTTGGCTAAAAATCCAAAAATCAGCAGAAGGTGGCAAAAGAAATATGTTTTTATTGATAAATCTCAAGAATCCTTAATATTTCATTATACAAACTGTATATCATTGGAAAGCTTATTAAAAATGCCATAGATTGGTGGCAACTTATATAGGGTGTTCCATTTGAAAAAAATAGTTATCCATTGTTTTGCGTATGTTGACACCCTGTATAGCACTATGAATAAAAGAGAACCAAAGCCGATGTGTATTATTCTTTATGATGTGGAAAATTTTCTAGTGTATAAATAATGATGCTATTTTTGCTAGGAACGCTTCTGCAATGTTTCCAAAGTGTACATGTTTCTACCACAAATTTGCCCATAACTAACCAACCGTCCATAATAGACCCATACTATCTTTTAGTATTTTTATCAGCTTCACAAGAGGGTTGAAAATAAAGTATAAAATATAGGGTGTTCCATTTAAAAAAACATAACTTTGTTCTGTTATGTATATTGGGACACCCTGTACAAAAGTATACATATTTTTAAAATATGTAGAATAAGAGTGGGTACCAGTTCAAGAAAACTAGAAGTCGATATCTCAAATAGCAAAGAAGTTATGGGGCTTTTACAGATCGCTGGGTCGCCCGGTATATACCGGGTGTGGCACTTAAGACGCCTCGGACCATAGCTCCTTTACGATAAAAGCTATCGAAAAAAATCTAAGAACAAAGTGGTGCATAGTTACCGTCGCTATGTTTCAAAAATATTTCTAATCATCAGTGGCGTTGCGTACTCCAGTGGCGTACCAAACTTATGTTTTTTTTTTTAATGGAATGCCCTATTTTTATTGCAGATTTGGAAAGTGCTCGACGAGTACTTATTTTTTTATCTAACATGTTATACCCTTCACTTTAGCGGTTTCGCTGTTATAACCCCTTCTTTCAAAATTGCGCCCCATTTTTGAGATTTTTTTGTAGAGAAACTAATTGACGCCGGCGCCTAAATTTTGAATTGAGGTACAGGTTAAGACCTCGTATACCTTCACATAATTTTTTTTCGGGTAATTTATGGAAAAAAAATAATTTTTGATTGATCTTCGCATGTTGTCATTTTTTCCGAAAATTTCAAATGGCACCCCCCTAGAAAAATTACGGCGTTGTACAGCCAAAACTCTAAATTTTTCATTGATGTAAAAAAAATTACACATTGCAATTTCATCGCAAATGTCGGAAAACGTTTTCCGTTCCCAAGTGTGCCATGAGAAAACAAATACACAAATACGGTCATATCCTCGACAGTAGTTGGTACCGTCCTGTAAACCTCGTCTTTGATATGGCCCCAAAGGAAGAAGTCAAGGGGAGTGAGGTCTGGTGATCTTGGCGGCCACCTCACAGGACACATATATTATTTCCTTATTGGTTTTAAAATGGTTGAATACTAACCTCTTTACCGGAGAGCCTGACAATTTGGACTTTTTTAATGGTGTTTCTTGTCTAAAATTAAATTTGATTAACTAATACAAGTATAGTATAATCAGTATAGCAACCAAAAATATTCCGATATATTACACACAAGTCAAATATTTTGGGATAATTAAAAACTTTGAAGTGACAAAACATGAAATAACAATTACATCATTGATAATTTTGTGCTCTGAAGAGCTGGATTTAAAGCTAATTTGATACAGTTTTGATGATCGCTGCAGTACTGTTATCGAATTCTTACCATGGTGTAAACTCAAAAATACAGATTTTTTACTATTGTCACATTAAAAAAAGTGTATATGTGACTTGTCGAATGTTGATATTTTTATTGCTAGCCTTTTAGCTTTGAAAGCATCACTAAAGTATTGTTTTATTATCAAATATCGTAAAAGTAATACAATTAATTGAAATTCCAGAGTTACAAACGGCCATCGTCCAGTATACTAATCTTTTAAATTAAAGCTTAAATTGGTAATTTTTTTTTAGTTCTCATCGGTTTAAAAAAATTAATAAATGTATTATTTCTTCAATTATATCAACTTCAATTCAACAATGCACTTCTAAACTTAAAGTACAACCCTAGAGATATCCTCTTTCTCCATATATCTGGAGACTATATAAATACAAATGACAACTATATGGTGTTGGGTCAGTTGCGCCCGGGACACTTGCGTCCCCGTCAAAAATCGGGACACTTGCGCCCAGGAGGCCCTCCGGTGAATCACTTGCGCCTAAGGAGAAGGCTTGTAAATCTGCGTATTCTATTCCATTTCCATCACACTTTAGGTGATGCATAAGAAGTAGTTATACGGGCTCAGCAAAGGTAAAATCTACACTCCTGGCAATGACCAAATCCCAGAATAATCCGTAAAAACTTCCCTAAAATATTTATTTCTATATCTTAAACATCATAAATTATTATACCCTATCTCATCAATATTTTTTTAGAGCGTTGGCTTCCCAAGGAAGACACAAGTATTTCTCCCGAAACTCTAGACATGTGTGCCTCCTTTAGATCTTAACACATTCACTGCTCTATTTGCTTGATATTGGTTTTAACATGGGGACTGACCACGCACCAGGTGCGTGATACATTCTTTGACAAACCTTACAGGCAAGTTGTGCTTGTTTTATTCATAATTATTTTCTATATCCCTCTCCTTTATTATAATTATTTCCCTCTTATGCATAAAGAGATGCATAAAGCAAGGGAAATGTGGAGGGAAGAATTTAAAGAGCTGAAAGAGATATGGGGGCAGGAGAAAGAATGTCTGCGGAATAAGATACTGGAACTCGAAGGTCAGATAGAAAAGAGAGAAAGACAGGAAAAGAGAAACAACATTGTAATTAAGGGAAAAGCATTTGCAAATAAAGAAGAGATTGAAGCCTTTACGAAAGAGGCCTTAGAAGTTGAGGTAACAATCCAAGAGTTTTAATTTAGATAGAGAGGGAAAGGCAGTAGTGGCTAAACTTAAGCAAAGGGAGGACAAAGCAAAGGTAATGATAAATAAAAAGAAGCTGATGAACTTGAAAGAGAGGATATACATTGATGATGATATGACAAAGGAAGAAAGAAGTGTCCAGAAACAGCTAAGAGAAAGAGCTAGCGTAGAAAGAGAAAAAGGGTGTACGGTAAAAATAGGTTACCAAAAGCTAATGATAAATGGGAAGTCTTGGAGGTAGAACAAGCAAAGGAAAGAAATCGAGCCAGTAGAAGGAGGAGGGGCAAAAAACTAAATAGGGAAAGGGGGAAAGAAACTGGGGGAGAAAATAGAGAAAGGGGGGGGATGGGAGGGGGAAATAGAAAGGTGTAGGGCAAAGGAAAGGGCCCAGACAGAGAAATCAAATAAGAGAGAGAGGAAGAAAGAGAGAACAATGAGAGGAAGTTTCTGGAATGTCAGGGGTATCATGAAAAAACTGCGAGACGGAGAAGAGAGGCAGAAATTTATAGAATTTGTAAGAGAAAATGATTGGGTGGGACTTGTAGAGACATGGGTGAGGGAGAAAGAATGGGACGAGGCCAGGGGGTGGCTCCCTAAGGAATACCTATGGAAATTTCAAGCAGCGGTAAAGAATAACGATAAGGGTAGGCCAAGTGGGGGAATAATTACAGGGGTAATTAAAAAATGGAAGGAAGAGGCAGACACGAAGAGGGAAAGGGAAGGGGTCCAAGAAAGAATTGTAAAGAGAGGAAGCAGGAGGACCAGGATAATCACGGTGTATTGTAATAGAGGTAACCTTAAGGAAGTGAGTGACTATGTGGATAGTGAGGACAGGTCAAAAAGCGAAATCATAATACTAGGAGGAGATTTCAATGCCAGAATGGGTGGGCTTGGTGGAGAAAATATTAACATGGATGGGGAAATTTTGAAGAGACAAGCAAAGGACAAAGTAATAAACACAGAAGGGAGAAGAATGATAGAATGGCTCGATAGTGATGAATGGTATGTGCTAAATGGGGCTAAGACAGGGGATGAACGAGGCGAATATACATATGTGGGGGAGAGGGGGAAGAGCATCATTGACTACGTAATCGTGAACGGAGAAGGAGAAAGGGAGGTGAAGTAATTTGAGGTTGGAGAACAAGAGGGCTCCGACCACTTTCCGGTGTCGGTAGAAATTAACGGGAGAGAAGGCGAGGAAAGTCAGAGAATTCACCAGAGGGAGGGAAGAAGATATAAATGGGAAAAGAAAGAAGTTAAGAAGTTTAAGGAGAACATTAAGGGAATTAATTGGCAGGACTGGAGGACACTGGAAGAGATGGAAGAACGCATTACAGAGGCCCAGGTGGAGAGACCCAAAAAGGGAAAAGGAGGGAAGGAAGATAGTTGGCATAATGAAGAGTGTAGGGTAGTGAAAAGAAGAGAGAGGTACAATTTTAAGAGGTGGAAAACTACGGACGAAGAGAAGTGCCTCAAAGACTGGAACACTGCAAAGAGGGAATATGAGTTAATTTGCGAAAAGAAAGTCAGCATGGGAGAAAGAACAAGTGCAGATAGTGAAAGGGATTAAATCGGAAAGGGAGGTATGGGAGTTCATCAGTAGAAGGAAACAAAGGGAGAGGGATGGAGTAAACGTGGAACAAATGACAACATACCTGAAGGAAAATATGAACGAAGATAGTGTGGTAAGAAGAAACCAGGAAAGGGTCAAAGTGGACCAAAGGAGGGACCTAACGGTGGAGGAGATTGAGAGGGCAATGAACGGGATGAAGAGTAAAAGTGTATATGGCCCAGGGGAAGTAGAGGTTACGGCGTTGAAGATACTAAAAGAAGAACAGGGAGAGGGATGGAAGGGTCTGATAGAACAGCTGATGAAGATATGGAGCGGCAAGAGGTAGTTTCCAAAAATACGGACGCAGGCGGAAATTATTCCGATATATAAAGGAGGAGATATAGAAGATCCAGCTAGCCATAGGCCGATAAGTGTGACAAGTTCATCATATAGGCTATGTATAAAGGTGGCGGCAGAAAGACTAGAGATGGAGATGGAGAGCATGGGTATTATCCCTGACAGCCAAGCAGGCTTCAGGAAGCATAGAGGGGCGGTGGACCATATTCTAGCGCTGAGCCAAGTCATCGATAAGGGAATCAGGGAGAGTGGGGGGAAGGTCTACATCCTATTTGTATATTTGAAGGGGGCCTACGACTCGATTAATAGGGAGAAACTGTTTGAATGCATGAGAGAAAGAGGTATTTCGAATGAAATGAGAGAGTGGGTGGAAAGGGTATACGAGACAACTGAATGTAGGGTGAGGGGGTCAGAGGAAGGGGCAGGGTGGTTCAAGACAAATAAGGGGCTGAGGCAGGGGTGCCCAATGAGCCCAATGCTTTTCAATCTGTTCGTAGCAGATTTGGATAGAGTGCTCGAGCAGGGCCAGGATGGGGAGTAGTAATTGGGGGGTAAAGATCAGGGGGTTAGCTTATGCAGACGACATAGCAATAGTGGCAAAAAGGAAAGGAGATCTGGAATGCATGATAGAGAGAATGACGCGATATTTAGGAAAGAGAAAGCTAAGCGTGAATGTAAAGAAAACTAAAGTAATGGTGTGTATGAAGGGAGGAAGAAGGAAGGAAGAAAGGTTTTATTGGAAGGGAGAGGAAATTGAGATAGTGAAATGGTTCAAATACCTGGGGGTAGTATTCTCACAAAACGGGAGGTGGCAGGAACACATGAAGTATGTGACGAAGAAGGTGAAAATGGCGGCTGGATGTCTGTGGAGAGAATGGGGGAGGAGAATGAAAGATTCCATGGTGGCGAATGAGACTATTTGGAAAGTGTGCCTGAAGACAATCTTAATGTATGGGGCAGAAGTGTGGGGTTTCAGCATGAAAGAGAGTATGGAAGGAGTACAAACGTGGTGGATGAAGAGAATGCTAGGGCTTGAGAAGAGTACGCTAGGGTATATAGTGTGTCAGGAGATGGATATATGTAGTGTGTGGGTGGATGTAGGAAAAAAATGGGCCAAATATAGAGAAAAGTTAGAATGCAGGGTCAGAAAGTAATTGTGAATGGGATCTTAAAAGAGGCAGGCAAAGGAGAAGGAATGGAGACCCAGTGGGAGAAGGGTATAAGTGAGATGTATAGGAAAGTAGGATGGTCGGAAGAAGCGGCTAGAGAAATTATGGGGAAAGGCAAAATCTTTGAATGCGTGGTGGAAATAACCTTGAGAGATGTGGATAAACAGGAAAGATGGAGGAAAATTGAGGAAAGTAGATACAACCCAAGATATAGAAAAATAGCGGAAGGGTGGGGTAAACCCGAATACCTATATGGAAGCGAAGGATGGGAGGAGAAAATTCTGATGGCGAGCTACAGATGTAGTAGTGGAGAGCGAGGGAACCGGTATTAGATGAATGAGGAAGAAAGATTGTGTAGACTGTGTGGAAGGGCAGTAGAAAGGTGGGAACATTGGAGGGCGGATTGCGTGGCAATGAGAGAAACATGGAGAAAACAATACGGATAAAGGGAGTGGACAAAACTACTGAAGGGTGGTTCGGAGTCGCTGGATATAATCAGAAAGATTGAGGAAATGAAAAAGTCGGGCAATAGTATTTGAATTATTAATGTGTACACAATGTACGGTAGGAGCATATGTTAAATGTAATAATGCCAATAAAGGATTAATTAAATTCCCTCTTATAATTGAACCTAACAATGATGCGACATTAAAAAGCTACCCAATCACTGTCTTAAGGGGTCCATCCACTGTCGAGCACGTACCACGGTTTTGCACGACGTACACATGCCCGTGCATGTAGGATAGTGGATGGGTAAATTTGCAGGAGGGACCAAAGTTCTGTCGCCTCTTGAATTTTGGTCCGTCCTACCGTCATGCCGGATAGTGGATGGCGAAACACGTACCACGTTCCACTTTCTTTTCCAGAGTCGTTCGTGAGATATACATATTTACATGGCAAATATATTACCGAATTTGTTTTAAAAAGCAGTGTTTACAAAATTATATTTACATTTTTTCATTTACGTTTACACGATATGAACAAAAAGAAAATTGAATTT
The DNA here is from genome assembly GCA_910593695.2 of Ocypus olens. Classification (NCBI taxonomy): domain Eukaryota; kingdom Metazoa; phylum Arthropoda; class Insecta; order Coleoptera; family Staphylinidae; genus Ocypus; species Ocypus olens. The sequence continues at coordinate 32,811,892 of OU343054.1, forward strand.
TTCTTTTTTAACTTCTCGATAATTGCATTCAATAATGTCTGAGATGAATAAAATAAAACTATTCATAATAACACATAGATAAAGTGATGCGTCAGCTATACCTATCATTATGAAATATACCGAACTTTTTTGCAAGCACCAGAAATGATAAAATACTTCGTTTTACTTTATTCTGCTTGCATAATAATACGAGTCATCAATATTTTTTTAATTACGTATTTGAAATGTGCTCCAATGATCAATTCTTTTCATTTAGTCGTTGTATAGTTATTATACGAGCAATACACTTTCAATATGAACGATACGCGTCAACATATTAGATCTTTTTTCATCGAGTTCATCGAACTTTACAAAAGTTTTCCATGTATTTGGAAAGTTAAATCTCCTGAATACAGTGACAGAGATATGAAAAATGTCGCCTACAGACATTTACAAAATAACTAAAAAGAAATTGAAAGTGACGTTACGATAGAATCTGTAAAAAGAAAAATAGACAACATGCATGGCAGTTTTAGAAGAGAACTAAAAAAAATGAATTCATCAAAACGTTCAGGAGCAGGAAATGATGACGTTTATAAGCGACTTTTGTGGTATTTCGATAATTTGTTGTTTTTATTAGATCAAGAAACCCCAAGACAAAATGTTTCAAATATGGAAGATTTTATTGATAATTAAAAGGTCTTTTTTTTCAAGAGCCAATCTTTTACCCATTTTTTTGTGAATTATCTCCTTTCTTGTTTTAATAGCGATAACCGCCGCCGCTGCCAACATTTGTTTTTTGTTCATTGCGAGCAAATGCTGACGAAAGACTGGCGACAAAATAGATGAGTAATATGTTTTTGCGTTGCACGTTCTCTTTTGCCCGAACGTACCCATCCACTATTCGTTCATGTACGACGCACATGTACGTCGTGGTCCATCCAACATGTACGACAGTGGATGGGGCCCCTTTAGATAACCTATAGTAAGTATTAAAGCACTTTTTCCATAAAATTCCCAAGCATCAAAACTGGTTTCAATTTTATAAATCAATAATCCTCTTACTTATCTTAACTTTAAACTGTTAGCCCATCAAGAAGGTAAATAGTCTATTATATTTCTAGATTCCCAACAAGCGTTTTGACTCGATTTGGCATCAAGGTTAGCTACACAAATGTCACATAATGTACCCGGTACCTAATTTTATTGATACACGAAATATTCATTACAAGTTTAAATCTGTCACTGCATATTCACTAAATGTCCCGCTCTCTCCCATGTATACAATCTTTTTTGCTCAGATAACACCTACAGTTTGCAGATTACACCATTTTCTTAGCTTTTAAAGTAAAACCCAATTCCTAATTCCACACCATCAGATATTGCCAAAATCTTCTGAAATAACTGTTGATTGATACCCCATTAAACTATTCTGTAAAGCTCATTCCAAATCATACCATGACTGCTGTAAAAATCCATTGCCGGCCCTTATTTAACAAGATCACTGCAGCTAAGGTTTTTGCGTGACTTCTTATTAGACAGTACTGATCATGTAAATCCCGTACAGTTCTTTTTAATTGTGTTACTGTTAATTATGGTTCCATTTAGGGGTCCTAATAATTCTAAGTCGTCGAAGTTTCGAAGAATCCGAAGATATGAAGAGAACTTTTTTCGAAGAATTGAAGTTTCGAATTTTTCAATTCCAAAACCAGGGTTCGGACGATATAATCATCGGATATATATCATGATATATGTCCGATGATATACAGTGGCGTCTCTTTAATATTTTGGCGAAGGGGTTCAATTCATGTTATTTTGTGGAAAATCAAGATTTGTCATAAGAGTTTTTTTTTCTTTTTAACTACGAGGAACACGCAAAAAACTTTTGGTGATGAATTTTGAAACACCCTGTATATCATCAAATTGTGAATTTCATATTTTAGATAAACAAAATATAGTTAATGTTTTAAGTACGGCTCGGCAAATTGAAATCGAAACATATAACAACATGAATGAAAATAGAGAGTTTTTAAAAAGATGTGTAAATAATATTAAATCTGTGCCTAACCAAAAGTTGACAAGCCGCCACTGGCGTAGAGTGTTTTCCTAACATACGAATTTTACATGACCATACCCTGCCCTTAACGTTTCTCTATTAATGGATGTAATCTGTTAAGAAATAAAGGGTTATTATTATTATATTGGCTGCCTTGAATTTTGCAGTGCAGTGCACATGCGTTTTGACATCTTGTGGTTTTTTGAGATTACTTGTTTTCAAAATAGACAAAATCGGTAGATATAAACAAAACCATTTTGAAAACAAGTACCTCTAAAAACCACAAGATGTCAAAATAAACAAAATGCACTGCACTGGAGAATTTCTGACATCCAACATAATATTACTTGAATTATTATCCCTATTTTCAGAAAATGTGACTATTTTCGAATTTTTGATCTCACGGTATTATACTATATAAAAACTAATAATAACATTACACTTTATCTTTTAAAATGTGGTTTTATTTCATTGCTCGATTATCAAGAGGAACGCCGGATCCACAACAGCTGGGATAATCGAGATTTTACTATATGTATAATAATCAGGGTTCGGAAAATATCCGATATTTATATAAATATCAATATATCGGATATATATCGGATATACATATATCCGATATAAATCAACTTCTTGATATTTATTCTTGGTCATTAATATTAATGTTTATATGACTCATTAATTATATAATGCACATACTTTATTTATATTATATTTATTTATTGCAAATAAACACAGTTGCTTACAATATAGTAAAAAAATTACATTTAAATTGTTAAAATATTTGACATCAAATTGAACATTTTTTGAAATAAAGACTTTTTTGCTCTTCATTATGTTTTCATGGATAAATTGAAGAATTTTCAAAGTGAGGACCTTTTTTTGTTTTTTTTTTGCTTACACTTACTTTTTCATTTTTAACAGTCGTGAGTCACATCAAATATCAACTCTATCCGACAAAAAAGAGTCATTTCGCTCATCTCTAGTTTATATTAGAGCACATGCTTACTATTCACGTTTGTGCAACTGGAAAAATTTGAGAAACGGGGGAATTTTTTGGTATTGTGTGTTTAATAAATATCCATGATATATATCAACGAATATATATCATGATATATATTGTGATATATATATATATATATATATATCCGATGATATATATCGTCCGAACCCTGATAATAATACATTCACAGTGGATTTCACAAAGGTGGTAAATATAACTTTGGCTTAAATTGACACTGTTATTATATTTTTGGCTGTGTAAACAATCTTTCAAATGGTAAACGAACTGCATAATTTGATATTAGGTTCTGCGATTACATTACATGCATTTTAATTGATATTTACTCTTTCATAATGCTTATTTTATTAACAAATTCTTTTCTATTTCGATGTATTTTTACCTTAAATCCTCTTTTGAGGCTTCATTGTATTCGGTGACGGACAATATGCTTAAAGAATGTTTATACAGCTGAAAATATAATACCGGCTTACGAAAAATCGGGCTTAAATAAATGTTTGTGAAATCCACCATCACACGCCTAGACACAAATCTGTTCTACTTTGGAGACCTATTTGTTGTAGCACATTTTTGTATATTTCACCGAAGGGCTATAAATTGCATATTACACTTAAGACATTTTTTGTGTAAAGCCCACAAAATGTATCACCCATTTCCCACAAATAATGCAGTATTATCCCAATAATATTTTACGAACCCATGAGTCGTGCTCCTCATCGCAGACACCTGCATCAGGGTATTTTTAATCAGACTAAACTTCCCGTAAAGTTCTGCACCGATCGGATCTCTTTCTTTCTCTTCGTCGTAAATCTGGTTCGGACTCGTCGACTCTTTAAAGCACCTATTGAGTAAACTAATCTTGAACTGCAGCCGAAGAACATCATCGGCATTTGGGCTGTGACTGTGCTCAGTAATGAGGAACCATTTATTTTTAACAACTGTGGCTTTCGCCGTACACTTAAATTGAGTCGACCAGCAAATAAATTTTGCACCGATCATCGATAAGTATATGTATCCATCATATAAATAATATTCGGTCTTTAATGGTTTGCAATCCCAGATTGTTAATCCTGGTAGAGAAATGTTCATGCTGTGAAATAAATACAAATCACAACACTAGCAAAGATATAACTGAGGTTAGGTTGAGGTGACAGAAATTTTACCTACATAAACAAATTCTTTCATCCTCTAGAAGGCCATGATAAGTAAATAACAGTTTTAATAGTTAAGGGTCCCCTGTAATTGCTGACATGCAAGAATGGAGTGGAGATGTCGCCACTAGTAAAATGTAGCTCCAATACACTTATCTTAATAAAATCAGGGTTACCGCCAGTTGCGGTCGGTTTCCACCACAATCGCATCACTAACACATACGCACACTCTCACGTATATACTGCGAGTTGGTAGAAATGAACAGCGGGAACATCAAATGTACACATCTGAATAGATTGATTTCTTCATGCGTTCCGGCCTGAGTGCAAATATAAGTTAAAAAAATATTTCGAGTAAACGTATTAAATGAAAATGTATATAGTTGAAGAACCATATGTCCGAATGCATGCTATTTATATAATATATGCAGATATAAGATACAATAAGTACATGACCGTAGTTACCAGAAAATCAATAATAGATTATAAGTTAGAATAGATTCCTCCCCCTCTGTTAAGTCGCTCATTTTATAAATTAGCGCATTAGTATTTGGTAATAGTAATGAGGAGAAAAGGCAATAAAATATGAAATGCATAACACCACAGTGATCTCCATCCCATTTTGTGACTTAGAATTTGATTTGTGTTGGTTATATAGAATTATGGAATATAAAACTAGGGAAGTACATGAAATAATGTTTTTCCTACAATTTTTGAATTGGATAGAAGTTTCTTCACAAGAGTCGCACAATTGCTATATACTTTATTTCATTGGAGATTTGAGGATCATTCACTGATGGTAAATTATTAATTTATTAAAATTGCACTATAATCCATAGCTAAAGTGTGGTTTGTTATGGAGGGCAAAAGGCAAGAATTATAAAGTAGATATAGTACTCCCTCTATAATCTGGCACAGCACTTCTCCGACATTTTAATGCCTCGTCATTAGTGATTTCTAGAAATCCGGTATTTTTGGTAATCCGGCAGTGTTCTGATCCGATATCTGCTGGATTACCGAGAGACTAGTGAACTTACAACCAGGGGTGTCTCATCTAAAGGGGTCGCACTTAAATTCTGTGATGCATGATCAGCAGCCTGTTTGATCAGTGCATAAATGGCGCTTAATGTTTTAATTATCTTATTACCCTTTTCTTTACTGCTTAACTGATTTATTATTTCTAATGTATTTCGTTATGTATCTTATCTAAATAATTTATTTTGAAGTATAACTTTGTATTAAATCAATAACAAACAGATTTTAACTGTGAAAAAAAAAACAATAGTCTATTGGTAAAACATTGTAACAGGAATAATAACTGAAATCAATAATAGAAAAGTTGTAACTGGTCCGGTGTCACCTATTTCTATCGTCACCAACCATCCTAGCTTACAGTTACAATACAATAAGGGTAAATACATACATAAGCACAATATGAGAACAAGTGTATATTCACATAAGTAAATGAATAATACATTATCACACTTATATTATACCGAATGTCTGGGATACAATCATGCCCACTTGCACCGCATCTACTTAATCATGATTAAAAAGTTAATCAATGGTTAGTGGAGAATTGGCATGCACCGCAACTTAATCATGATTAAAGTCCCCAAGAAACGTCAAATATTTAATCAGCCGATTTTGGCCGATTAACTCAAAAACGAATAACTTCACGACGAATATAGTCGTGAAGTTAGTTACATTTGGCAGATGATTTTGAAATTAATAACCTTTGTTTTGTCTTTGTTATTAAAAACGATGGATTTGGGAATAGTTGAGCAGATTGATGAAATCGATGGCTTGGAGGTTAATGATTTTATTAATTTTGGTTTGTTTACCTCGTCCAATAATAAGAAATAATAATAATAGTATGTTAGTTAGCATTTAGTATTCATATTTACCGCGCATTTGTTTCCTCTGTTCTTAATAGAACGACGTAAAATAACCAAAAAAGAACTGAAAATCCCTAGAAAAACGTGTGCTCTCTATAATAATACTCCGTGGTCGATAGATGCTTAATCAGCCGACGGTGCAACAGAAATACTCTGATTAAAGTTAATCATGATTAAAATTTAATCATGATTAAGTTCTGCGGTGCAAGTGGGCATCAGTACTTTAAGGTTATATTGATTAGGGAGTTCAATAAAACTATTATTGGACCAATTTTAGAACACTGAAGCAATACACATGGTTTTTATAATTCGCATTATTGGGATTGAGTATGAAAGAAAGCACTACAGTATTATTTATAAAAGTTTTAGGTCACTTCACATAGTAGGTTAAATATTAGTCGGTCACCTTGCAGAAAAATAGAAAAGTTATCATGGATAAGTAACTCAACTAAGAAAAAGAGGGTGTAATACCAACAAAATAATAAAATCAGCTTTTAATCCTATATTTTTAATGATAATGTGAATAAAATGACAGCCAACATTAAAAATTCGACTACTTTTCAATATCAGTATTGTAATAGTAATTATTAATGCGCCAACACTCTAATAAGTTGTACATGACTGGCGCCATCTTACCCAAAACAGTTGAATTTTTTTAACTTAGAGCTACTTATTTCTGCTTGCACTTTCGTTGGTTAAATTCAAATGTTTCTAGGTTATGTCTCATTTATTAAAATTTCTCTTTTGCATACCCCGTTTTTAATTATTAATTCTTTTCCATGATATCCAAATACTCAGGTCAATTAAACGTTGTGATTTTTATATGAAGCGTTTTTCTTGAAATTGTCATTATTTACTGAATTAGCAAAAAAAAAACTGAAGTCACAGAAAAAATGAGCAACGTATAAAACTAGATAATAAATTGATAAACTAATATTAGCAAAGATTTATATTTTTTATTTCGTATGAAATGAGTTTATTATGTTTTAAATTTAAAAAAAATTAGGCAACCCATCTTTCACAAAAGGGGGACCTCAGAAGTACGTAGAACTGTCGCCCAGAGGGGGATTAAATCAAATCAGTGTGATTATAGGCAACACACACACCTTATTTTCTCGGGTAATATTTCGGGTCTATTCGGTTTTAAAGGTTTTCGCTTCTAAACAACACGCTCCACACAATGTAAAATAACATTTTCATATGTAATTTCTATTTTCCGCTACCGACAACGTAAATACGCATTGCATCTATGGTTACAGGTACCGTAAGTGGCTGATAACATTCGTGGTGTTTGTTGTCCTTAACGACGGAACTTAATTTTTACTTACGGACCTAGGAAAATAATAAACAGAAACGTAACGCTCCAACATATAGGCGAGTAAAACATTTTCGTCTATACCTATAGCATCGGCATCCATTTTAAATAACCACTGCTTAAAAGAGTCGTAACAGGGCACATACCTTTTTCGATTTTGTCGGTAACAGGTTCTAACACGCAATATTCGCAGCTTCGTTTGCATTCATGCCCGCAAAAACTGTCACTGGATTGACACAAACAAACAAAATTCGACATTGTTTTCTCGGTTGCTGGGTTGTCATAGGACGCATAGGTGATTATAAACATTTGAATCCCAAATGTTAGAAGCCGTATTTTAGATTCTGATCTTTTTTAAGTGTTATATTTCCGGTAGCGTAAAAAAATTAATAAGCAACACGGAACGTAATGACAATTAACATTTTCGGCAGGCGACGAGCCTCGGCTCCGCCTCGGCTCGTATTCGCCTACCTCAAACGTTAATACGTCCTTACGTTCCTTGTTGCTTAAATAACTATTATCTTCATATGATTCACACACCGTCGAACAAGATCCATACGATATCCATTCGAAGATCTTCGATAGTTCCGTTGCGCCATTTATATAATTACTGCCGATAGGTTGTTCCCCTCACACTCCTCCAGTGACGCATGAATCATGCATTGAAGACATAGATTTTCATATATAACCTAGATACCTAACTCAATTCGCAAAAGTGAAGCCTTGGCAGCCATTTGCAGGGAAGGTGAAAAGTGTAAACAATCTGTTTTATTTACGTGTGACAATTGAAAAGTGCTTTATACAATTCACAATTGTAGTTGTAATCATATATAAACGATATTGTGATATAAGGTATATAGTTTTAAAGTGATTTAATTAATTGGAGTTATTGAGACAATTATTCAGTAACTTAACCTCAAAATGCCTGCTTCTTATTCAGCGTCTGGCTGTAAGAATACCTTTAAATTTATAGTGTGTTAAGTATTTTAGGAATAGAAATTTATTTAATAACGATTTATTTGTGTTTACAATATCATATCTAGTATTATTTTAACACCTCGTATTCAAATTTACCTCCATATTTCCTTTACTACAAATGGCCGCCATGCGACCTTGAGGCTTCACTTTCCAAGCAGCTTGCAAGCGGGAGTTAGATATCTAGGTTATATATGAAAATCTATGATTGAAGATGCCGTGATGTACTTTTCAACTGACGTCATATGCTAATGATGCGGTTTGTGAATCCGCGCCAAATCCGTGCGAAAGAAATTCGCATTGCTTTTTATCTCCGAAATACCAATCATGGAAATCGTCCGGAAATGTGCTATATTTGAGTGAAATATATACATTACACAAATAAGACAACAGTTACAATAACATTAAATTAGATAAATATTTTAATAAAATAATGAGTTACATTTTGATAAATGTTTATTATAGAATCTATAGCATGTAATGATTTCAATCCCGGTGTTATATACATTTATAATTTATATTATTTTAAGTTGTGTTGTGTAGTAACCCTTTTAGTTTGTTGTTAGTGTGGGGAAAAAGTACAAAAGAAAAAATAAAACAAGAGGATGAGTCTAATGATCAGTTAATTATCATTTTATTCTTATTAAAATGTGATTCACAAAAAGTTTTATAGATTCTATCAAATGCAAATATGTATTTCCCATTCCCATTTTTCAAAAAAAGTGACAGGATTTCGTTATCGTCGTTTATATTATCATGTTATATTTGATATAACTATTATTTCGTAATTGCAGGCAATAAATTGGTTTTACATTTTTTTTAATGTCATTTACTATAAATATCTATAATCAAAATGGGAAAAAGCCATTTACTTGTTACAGATAAATTAAACATTGAGTTGAAATTTTGCAAATATTTATATTTTAGTTAAATATCTTCAATTTTTATTAAAACAGTTTTGTAATATGTTTTAGTTATCAAAACTACGAAAAACTCGTGAAATTACAATCCATTCTAAGCGATCATAGACAGCATCTTTTATGATTTCAGGAAATGAAAATTTATGATCGGATACGGTACAATTGTCAATTTGGTTTCAATAATAAACTCTGTTTTGTAGAAATTTAATTAAAAAACATGAAAATTACATACATTTTCTTGTTTTCATTCCACTGAATTCTAGAACCCATTAGCTCTGGAAAGCAATGTCTATCCCAAAAATATATTAATTTTTCCAATATTATCTCACAAAATATTTCATCTGCTAATCTTTATAATTTCCAAATCTATGTCAGTATAGATAATCAAATAACAAGTAGTTTTTTTGGCAAATCATTAGTTGCCCTTGAATTTGGTACGTATATGCATGATTACTTCTTAAATAAATATTTCCTATATCGTCAATGGCTAAACCCAATGTTTTTTTTCAGTAATAGCTTCCTTAATTTTTCTGTTTCTAACAGAAAATAAACACTCCACTTCAACAATGGTATTGCTATCAATTACTCCATCTGGACTTGCACCTAAAAATCATGGGTATTTTTAATAAACAGTCCACATTCTTTTACCTTTCATTCATTTATTGTTTGAATAGTTCTATTGCTCTTTTTTCATTATCAAGCTCATATAATATTGCGAGACTTTGTAAAGCACAGTTTTTAAAAAATATTTCTTTTAATACATTATCTGTGGGGGTGTCTGATCTCCGCTTACACATTTTACCAAATACCGATGCTGTAATTCTGTCTCTCTGTCATCTAAACCAATTAATGTTTTCTCTCTGTCCAACTGTTTCATTCTGAATACTAACAATGTCAACGTTATTGATGGATTTCAAAAATAATTCTTTAGCTATATTACATTTATCTTGATCCATATCTGGTTGTGCTGCCTTGGGACCATAATCAGCATCGTCATATTGTGCATACCTTTTTGTTATGTATTTCTTTACATTACATTTTAATTTTGGTTTTTTCAAACAATATTTATTTAAATATGATTTATTTTCCTGTGTGAAATTGTGGTCCTGCATTGTAGGCTAAACCTGCACCATAACACGTACCCCTCTAAATTAAATTTGTTCTTTTACCTCCGGTGAATTTGGCAACTACTGACATGTCTCTTTCAGCAAAATTGGTAGATATATTTCCAATTAACCTATCTGCTTTTCCCTTAATTATTTCAATGATATTTACAATATCTTGCCGCATATTGTTATTTCTCATCAAATTAAAATAAAAATAATCTTTTGGATCAAAACATGGTTTATCAATACATTTGCTATGATTGCTGAAAATATGATAAGGTGCATTGGTTACATTAACTTTAAGACTATCTGCACTCTTAATAACAAATATTGAAACTATTTTATAGAAAATTTTCTGTTATTCAGCGATGTAACCATCGGCTATACCGGAAGTCAACGCCAACTTCCTTGTTTTAAATAGAAAGTTATATTTTTTATTGCACATCTGGATTCTACATAAATTTTATTTCAATCAAATTTTTGGCAATACATGGCGTAACAGAAAAGTAATGTCGGATACAACTTTGTTTTTTTTTTAATGACACTTGCAGTATTTTATCTTTTGACTTTTACAAATAATTCTGTATTTTTTAATTTATGTTACGGTAGTAAAAACTTGGTTAGTTTATGAACTAACTAAACTGAACGATTTATTTTATTAGAAAATAAACATTCCATCAAAATAACTGGGGTATCTAGTTAGTTTGTATACTATCCATTAAGTTTATAAACTAACCATCAATCACATTAATTTATGACAAATATTTAATACCAAAAAATGCAGACAATATAGCTGCCTTATTTTAATATATTTTTATATTTTCCATATTTTACACTTGTAAATTAAAAAAAAATCGTAACTTTTAATAAAAATATCAAGGCAACATGAAAAACAATAATTTTTCACATTTCTTAATTTTAACATTTTATATTTTATATATTTATGTTATTAAACACGTTTAATTTGACAAGTAAAATATACTCCTGCAGTAGCGAGCCACATTTTTATTACATGCTGTATATATTTATATAATGATTCAATCTTCATATTTTCACTGTCTTCAATATGTCCACAATAATACAATCACTTACTTGTCAAAATATTGCAGATGGGCAACTTCAGAAACATTAACATTACCACTGTTTAATTGTTGCAATACCCGATCCCTCAGTATGAAGCGATTCCTAGCTTTAGCACGTTTATCCGTTTCTTAGGTCTGCTATTTTTAAACAAAAATGTATTTACGAACTAACGTAATTAGAAATTAATTGAAAACAATAATATAAAATAGAAAAATATATAAACGTAACAGATCTTGAACTCGAATTACGGCCAACAGCAGAAAAATCAAAGAGTAAAATAAATTTCGTGACGTTCCGTGAGAGGACACGCGGCAAGTTATTATCGTTTTCTAATAAAATTCACTCTCCTGCGTGTGGAAATTCCCCCTGCAACCTCACAGCTTCGCCCCACGTCTCCCTGCCCAACCTTGATAATTTCAGCAGTTACCCTGTGGCTTATGCGAGATCCTCGCTATAGCTACTACGTAGCCGCTCGATCTGTGCCGAATGTGCAAGAAGAGAAATACGATTATTGTTTCTATTCCCAACATCCTCAAAAATGGGGGGGGGGGGGTTATATATTTGTCTGTGATATTTAAAAAAAATAAAATTCACCCCTTTCGGGGAGCGAGTATTGGCCGGTGCGGGGGGTTAGTAGGGGTCGGACGCGGTACCCGACACCACCACCGTGCTCAGCATCCTTGAAAACGGGGGGATATTATATTTGCCAGTGATATTTAAAAAAATAAAAATTCACCCCTTTCTGGGGCGAGTATTGGCCGCTGCAGGGGTTGGTAGGGGTCGGACGCGATATCCAACACCACCACCGTGCTCAGCATCCTCGAAAACAGGGGAAAGTGTTTTTTCTGCAGCGTAATCGGGTCAAGCGCCTTTTACCCCTTTTGGGGGTGGTGTTTGGCCGTTTTGAGGGGGTGCGCAACCCCAAAGAGAAATTTTAACACCGCCATCGTATTCAGCATTCTTGAAAACGGGGGGGGAGGGTAGGAAATCATGTTCCGGCTCAAAATATTTACATGTTCGTCCGACTGAAACACGCTACTATACCTCATTTAATAACCAGGCGGACTAAATCAAATTATAGCCGCCAAAATACGTTGTTGTGATTGGCCAATCGGGCGCCTTTTTTACACAGGCCCGCTGAAAACAGTAATGGCCGTTGTTATGATCAGCTGATCTCTAACTGATCCTTGTGTCCCACCGTTTCCACGCGTTTCGCCTCAGTTTTTTGTGTTTTAACCAGCTATTTCTACTGTTGATAGTGTAAGAATCGATTCCTCTCATCCCGCGATTTTCGTGGAAATAGTCATTTTATTTTTAACTACGGATAAATACCCAGCACGAGTTTGGTGTCATTTTCGGCCCCCAAGAAACGGAAATGGTTGGATTTTAGAGCATTAATGCTCGAGGAAAAACAATCCAAAATTATTTTATATAAAGCTTTAATACAAAAGGCTTTAAAACCTACTGCCGGCGTATACAAAATTGTGATTTCATTAGGTAAGTGTGGCGCAAGTTATTGCAATATGGAATCAAATCATCAACATATTTAGGATTGTGGAGTTTCACACAATTAGGGGGTGAAAGGAGATTGGGGCAGTAACAAGTCCTAAACGTCTTGAAGGACGTCCAGCGACCGAAGATATTTACAAATTCTGCGTGTGGAAAATTGTACATAGATTTTTCTTTAAAAATAAAAGCGCTACATTGGATTAAATTTTGATTGAATTAAAAGATAGAAATGACCTGCCAATGACGCCCCGTGAATTATATGTATTTTTAAAATACACCTACTACCACAATCCACACATGTAAATAAATATATGTACAACTTGAGTTTTTCAGTATGCCCCTAAATTCTTAAGAGGGTCTCATACTTATTTTAATTATTATTTTAATATTATATACCACATCATTGAGTATATGATCAAGAAAGTATGCCTAGAATTAATTTATGTGTTGGTATAAATGTTGAATGAATGTTATGGATAAAAGAAATTGAAATCATTTTATTTTTACCGCCAAAACATGTCTGGTTACTTTTCTGGTGACTTTTTATAGTGTAAACGTGACTTTCGCGTTTAGTCCGCCTGGTTATTAAATGAGGTATAGCATGCGGCAAGTTTATCTAGTTTCTATATGAAATACATGCGTTATTCCGTGATTCATGCGTGTGTGGAATTTTCCCCTACATACCCGTATCTTTGCCCCACGCCCCACTTCGCAACCCTGTTGATTCCGGCAGTGGCCTTGTGACTTATGCGAGATTTTCGCTGTGCGAAACTCGTTAGCCGTTCGATATGTGCCGAATGTGTCCGACCACGCTTTCACATGAACGGTCACGCAAACTTGAACCGAGCGCCCAAATAAATTTTTGTAACTTCGGCTCCAATTCGCTCTCAAATTTGCCAACAGATTTTTTTTTTAATTTTGCACAGATATCTATTGTGTTTGTGTCTATCGACTGAAAAAATATTATCGTTTTCCGAGCATAAATAACGACAGCAGACACAAAAAACACTATTTTTTTATTCAATCGTCACTTTATTTAACCACAGTTTCTTAATGCGTCAAAGTATTACCTTCAAACTGTTTCAATAGAAGGATACATGTATTGGTCGGTTATATAACAAATTTAAACTTCCTGACTAAATTAATTCTTCAGTCTATTGGTCCCTAGTGAAATGTTGCAAACTTTGTTAATAATAACAAATTAACAAAAATTAAAAGCTGAAAATATTCACTTATTTTTAAATAATACATTATAATAAAAAAACTATGAAAAATATTTTGTATTTACATAAATATATTCAATTTATTTGTATGCCAATTTTATGGGTACCCTCCCCTTAAATCGTTCTTGATTGAGAAAGTTGTCCATTATTCGGCCGAATCATTTTCTCCACAGGTGACGTCCAATCAAATGATAGCAGTTTCACTGCCCAACAGGTGATTTCCAATCAAATGATGGCGGTTTCATTGCCCAACAGTTTAGTTGTTACTGTGGTTACGATTCGTTTTTTGTCAGCGAATATCCAAATAGAAAAATTATTCGGTATAATTTAATACAAACAGAAAAATCTTTAGGTAATTATTTAATATGATGCGAAAAAGTATAGTATTAAACTCGTGAACAAGTTGGCCATTGCCACTCGGGTGAATTGCAATGAATTGCAACTTTTTCACTCGTTTAATAATATACTATTTTGTGGTAACTGGGGTATCTAGCCAATATTCTTTTGTTTGTTTATTACTAAATAAATTAGAGGCAACCTCACTTGTTGCAGAAGCATTAAATAAATGTAATAAAACGAAATATAGCCTGAATATATTCAACCTGTTCGTAACTCTGTCTTACTAACAATAAGACTATAAAATATAGTCGGGCCGCTGAGAGCTGCCTGTGACTCATCGCTTAAAATCGCATGAATCAAGATTTAAGTAAACGTATGTCCGTAAGAAATTTGGTGCCGCGCTGATTTTCAATAGCGGGATATTTAAAAATTCTCGCGCACCACCTTATACATTTTCAGACCGGTTTATCATTTGGCGATTTGCGTTTAAAATAATTAAACACGTTAATCAACATATGTTAAGACTGACTTTTTAGCGATTTATTTCTGAGCATGATGAATTAATTAAGTATTAAAACAAACAAACTTTTTACGGTTATGTTATTTGACGTAGCGCTCGCGTGTTTTGTGTGTTTATTTCATACTGCTTCGTTCATGATAGAAAAAGATAGATATAAAATGCGAAGCAATTCTTAGTACGAAAATGCATGAGTCACCGTCAGCTCTCAACGGATGAATTATAACTTATTGAAACAACTACTTCCCTGGCTAGTGCCACGCCGGATATTGAATGATAAGAAAGAAATTTGCATGTAATTCCTAGTACTACTAGCGAAATAACATTGGTTTAAGATCGTTTATTTCTACCAACCGGACTAACTTGAAAATAAAACCAAATTGAATTTGAAAACTTTAAACTATAAAATAAACCCTAAAATATGTAAAAATTAGGTAAATAGCTATCTGCAGACGCGTTTCGAGATTTATCTCTCATCAGTGCAGCTTATTCGCATTTAAATTGAATGTTAAAGAATAAAATACACTTACGTGAAGGTGATCGTGAACATGAATGGGTCGTAAACAACTGAGGAGATTATGGAAGGGTTGAACCAGTTTTATACCTGAATTGTAAGTGATTAGTGAAAGTACAGATGTGAAGAAAAAAATGATCTTGTTTTCTGTTGGAAAACCGAATACACGATTTAAATAATAAATAAATTAGAGGCAACCTCACTTCACCCTCCGTTTTTTCTCTATCTATTATAGTTATCGGGATCCCCTATACAATCATAGAATTTTGCCCACCCTGTACATCCCTCAAATGACCACAGTAATTCGCTTATTAGACCCGATTTATAATAAAAATAATTGAATAATAATTGCTTCTGGGTTTTGGGATAAACCTGGACCTGCCCCTGGGTGCGCCAGTCACTGACAATAGTGGTAGATACCCGGAAAAATGAATTCCGTTACAAAACTGAAATTAGTTACATATTTTCATGTCCATTTATTTAAATAACCTGGTATAGTCAATTCAGACATAGAAATCTTTTATGTACTGTAAATCGCATCATTTCCCACAAATAAATCTTTCATTCTTCGATCGAATTTCTTGATAGAAGTCGAGGACATATTTTAAGAGTGCTATCGTGGGGAAATGTTCATACATAAGTTGGTAATTATTCCATTACAATTATTGTTACTTGATGTCTATCATATTCTGGAATAACCACACGGACCTCTGCTTTTGAGAAACGCAGAAATTCAGTAATTAAAATCGATAATTTACGCCCGAGGATTTACGAACGTGGCGCCATCTGTGTTCAATCGTAATCCGTGATTTATGTAAATTGCAAGCGGCGTTCGCTCCAGTGTTGCCAACCGCGAGGCGTAAGCCGAAAGCCACCGTTTGTTTCTTTTATGCGCTCCGCTAGAACCGTTGCGTCCCTAGCTGACGAGTATTAACAAAAAAATGATAAACAAAAGTGTCGCAAAAGCCTGGCCCTTCTGAACGCAGTGTGTGTGTGCAATATAGGTTCGTGTGACGGGGTGCCGGCCGAACGGCCGCTCAATAGCAAAACTCCGTTACAACGCAAGCACCGTCGATAATGGACAACGATGTAACTCAAACATCCGCTAATGTCCTAACCTCAACGGTGGGCAGCGTTATTTCGAGTGTCGAGAGCGCCCCAGCAGTGGATTCCGTGCCGAGCTCGTCCTCGGATGCCAACAGCGTCGACGTTAGCGCCAGAAAGAAATGTGAGTACCCCCTTCGCCTCTTCACTGCCATAACTGCGTTTTGTTTTCATGTACCCGTTTTTTACGCTCGTACCGCTCTAAATTCAGTGGGATTTTCATTCCTCGTCCACTCATTCCAGGCGAATATCCACTTGCGTTTTCCAAGTCCTCCACACACTTGTAAACACACTTTTTTTGTACATGTAAATCAGTTCCAGAAATAGATTTGAAAACGTGAAACATCGATTGTGTGAATTAAAACTGTACACTTCTTGTAACCAAAATAACTTCGTTTTTATACATTGATTTTTCTCAGAAACAAAAGAAAACATACAATTCACATCAGTAACACTATAATTAAAAATAAATGTGATAATTGCAATAAACATTTTGAATAATCAAGTTTGTGGTTTTCAGGCAAAATTTTAGATTGAAAAATAAGACTGGGATGATTTTTTTTCAGGTTGACTTTTTAGCATTTTAGGTTAGGAATACATAAAAACATAATCTATCGGGAGGTATGTTGTGCAGTGATTGCTTCTTAAACTGTACGATTCTATTGCATTTGTTAACAATATATTACCAGCAAAGTTGTTTGGAAATAATCATACAAGGTTATTGACCCTAGATTATTAGCAACTAAAACGTAACTATTAAGATTTACAATTTATTAAATTCACTATGTTTTGACCACAACTAATTATTGCAAAAAATATATAACATGAGAAGACAGTTATATAAATCTAAACAAATATTCACGACTCGAGTTTCAAAATGTTACACGGTTAATTCTCTTGAACTAATACTGTAATGCCTAGCAGCGTTTCTCAAACTTTTTCAGAATTGGAACCAATATTTTCTGTAATATTTTTGCGCTAATACATTTAGAAGCAACAACCTGATAAAAAATCAGGGTTACAATAAAATGCAACTAAAAAATAATAGCACTTTAAGGCTTCAAACTATTTACTTATTAGCCCTTTAAAGACCCATCTTTAGACGTGTATTTGTCTATAGATGTGCATACGGAATTTAACTGCAGGACGGGTCACATCAATATGCGTTTTTTAAGATTATTTATTTAACTTAAAATAAACAAATTTTGAATTACCTAAAAAAAATTGCATCTCACATTAAACTAAAAGCATATACCAGGTGACCCATAACTTATTTGCTATTTGAGATATTGGCTTCTATTTTTCTTAAACTGGTACTCACATCCATTCTACATATTTTAGAAATATGTTTGGTTTTGTACAGGGTGTCTCAGTATAAGTAACAGAACAAAGTTATGTTTTTTTTTAAATTAGAATATTTCGATTGACTCCGCCAATGCAATAATAGTATATTATTAAACGAGTGAGAAAGTTGGCCATTGCCACGAGGGTGAAGTTTGTAACACGAGCTGTAGGCGAGTGTTGCAATTCACCCGAGTGGCAATGGCCAACTTGTTCACGAGTTTAATACTATACTTTTTCGCATCATATTAAATAATTACTTAAAGATTTTTCTGTTTGTATTAAATTATAACAAATAATTTTTCTATTTTTCAAATGGAACACACTATATGTTATTTCATAATTTCAAAATCCATTAAGTAAGCTTTCATTTTATGTAAGATTTTGTAAATCTAAAGCTGATAATGACTCTAGTATTTCAGAATTTGTTCGTAATTTGTATGTTTCTGTTGATTAGGATTCGTTTATAAGCGTTGTGTGCCTATAAAATCTTATTTTATGTTTTTGAAACACATCTTCAAATTTTTTATCTCCATATTTTAAACAAAACCTAAATGCATTATTCCAAGTAAGTTACACAAACAATTTATCGTCCAGAGAACTATAGTAAAAACTTATAAACGTACTTGAATAACAAAACGATTAAATAACATAAAGCATATAAAAAGAAAAAGATCAATTTAAAGATGTTTACAATCTATTTTCTAAATTTCTACCAGTTTCATTTATACAAATTCTAAGACATATAATTTGTGAACCCTAACTAACACTTGCGCATTCCTTAATCGCATACGCATATCTTCTGGTAGTCGATACGTAATACCTCTGTTAAATGGTAAAGTATGTTCATTAAAAGAAAACCTCAAGTGTGCCATGATTTTTTAATTTTAAAAATATAAGTTGGTTACACATATTGAGGTTATGTTACTTCTTAAAATCAAACAAACTGTAGTCAATTTATAGATACTTACGTTAAATTTTTCACTATAAAATTATATTAAATGTTGTATGTGCCTTCCTTCTTCTTGAGCACAAGCCTGAACTCTTCGTCGCACACCCTCCATTACGCTCCGCAACAACACTGGATTATTGTTAATTTCTATAAATTTATCTCGAATTCGTTGCCGCATTTCTTCTAGATTGTGTACTGGTTGTGCATAAATACAATTTTTCAGGTATGGCTATAAGAAAAAATCGCATGGTGTTAAATCGCATGAACGGGGCGGCCAGGGAATCCGTGCATTTCGACTTATTATTCGGTCCTTCAAAAAATTCCTCCAAAATGGCGAAATTATCCACTGTGCAATGAGGAGTTGCTCCGTCTTGATGAAAATATCCACTTTGCAGTTCATCATCATTTAATTCATTTATAAAAGGCAATAAAATTTCTGTACGATAATGGTTTGCAGTTATCATACCTAAAATTACGGTTATTGAATTCCCTGTTCCTAATCTCAATAGTTTTCTTGTATTCGGCGATTATCATATCAGGAATAATTATTATAATCTGATAGATTATTGGATTCTACTTGAGAATACGTTACTAAATACAGGGTGTACCATTTGAAAAAACGAAGTTATTCAACTTTATAATTTGGGTTTTTTTTGTTATGAGACACCCTGTATAAATTTAAATATTTTTAGGGCGTGCAGCTCACTATTATACACAATTTTTGTGTAAAACATTTTTCGAAATTTAGACAAATAAGCACGTGATTGACCGTTCCCTGAGCTTTGAAACACCCTGTATACGAGGATTTTCATCCGACCAAATTCTCATAGTTTGGGAATTAATGTACCCATCCTTGTAAAACCAAGCTTCATCGGTAAAAAAGTAATTTGTAAAACATCCTCGTTTACATTTTGTAAAAACCACTGACAAAATTCCAGTCGTCTGGGGTAATCAACAGGTAATAACTCTTGCACCAATGTTATGCGATAAGGGTATACTTGCAAATCTTTTCGAAGAAGCTTGTGGCATGTTCCTACCGATAAATTCATTTGCTGTGACAAATGACGCAGAGAAGTCGTAGGTTCATCTTCCAAAATTTCTTGGGCTGTGTTAATAGCATCTTGAGTTCGTTTAACTGGTCTACCACTTCCTGGTTTACGGAGAATACTACCCGTTTCACGAAATAATACAACAGATCGTAATAAGGTATTTTTAAATTCATCATAAATAATGGGCACGTTAGGAAATTCTTCCCAAAACTCTGCTAAAGGTGCGTCGAATGAATACACCCAATTTCCGTCCACTTTAATCCCATTTCGGAAATAACTTTCAATTAGAAAGGTTTTTTGCTGGTTGATGTAAACCATTGTGAGCACGGAATAATTGTGATTCCAAAAAGATCTGACGTTTATATGTCAATTCCCAACAAGTGTCAAGTGTGCCAACTGAAATTTTTAAAACGAAAAAGTCATGGCACACTTGAGGTGTGCGATTAACGTTTCAGTAACCGACATAATTGAACTGCTGCCACGGTTCCGATGCACCACATGATTATTTTCCTCTGGGGGCTAGAAGAGTTACTATTCTTAAAAAGTGATTCGTTATTGATCGGTTATATGGCTAATGTTACTAAGAACTGATATTGAATCGCTCTCTTTTTATAAAATAACTCTTGGGGACAAATCACTGTCAGTGGAATTTTCCAATAACGGTTACTGTTATTATTCCATAGTAAAGGTTACAAAGTACCAGATAGTGAAAATAACAATCACTAATAACAAAATGAATTTTCTTTGTTTACAGCGAGTTGCTGTATGCATTACGTACGTACGTACAACACTTTTTATAAAATAAAATTATTTTTAAACAAATTAGGAATAACCTTACTTGCAGAAAGCATTAGATAAATACAATGAAACGAAATGTAGCCTGAATATATGAATATTCAACTTGTTCGTTAATCTGCAAGCAAAAATTAAGTCTTATTAAGACTATAAACAAATAACTTATTAAAACAACTACTTCCCTGGCTAGTACCACGCCAGATATTGAATGATACAAGAGAAATTTGCATGTTATTACTAGTACTACAAGCGAAATTATTTTTATTATATTGTTATTATTGTTTGATTGATCATCAACCTTTTTCAGAATTTTAATTTTATCTTCTATAGAAAGTGTACTCCTTTTTTCTTGCTCATTGTCTATTTACTTTGTTAATACGCGAAAAACAAAAACGGGCATCTGCAGCAAACACAACAGAACCACTGACTTTTCTGAAAAATCTAAATCCGTGAGCGAGAGACATGGAAACTGGTCCGATCGTAAACGAATCGCGGAAAAACCCACGCTTCCTTCGTATAACTGAATAAAATTTATGTTGGGGAACAGATCATCCCTTCGTATAAGTGAATATTTCGTATAACTGAATGTCATGTAAGTGCATAAGTACACATAGATATGGGAGTATCGCCATGGAAAGAGAAGTACTTCATATAACTGAGTGTTTCATATAAGTGGACTTCGTATAACTGAGTGTTTGTATATGTGAGGTTCCACTGTATATCAATTATTTTTTTATATGTTTTTGATTATTCTGGTGTATTTCCATCAATTTAAAATGTGTGAACATTCTAATTTTTATACTTATTCGCATTGGGTTTCTTCCATTTTGTCTGTGAGTGAGGCTGTTTTATGACAGTCAGCTTTGCTGGAAGCCAACATAAACGGGCGGGCAATAAATCCTTTGTGAAAAATTTGAAGCCGAACAATGGTTTCCAGTGCAGACATGCCAAATAGGGCGCAATAAGAACAAAACTATCCACAAATGTTCTACCATACCTCATATGCCATCAGGAGCCATTTAAAAGAAATGTACATTTGACAACATAGCATTCACAAGCCCTGTTTATCAATAATCTCATGGTTTAGAGTAGAAGGTAATAGATGGATAGAGCGGGGTTTATTTACAGATGTATATGCAAGGTAAAACAGATTATGAGTAAATAGTAAAATCCATTGTAATTGAACAAAACAAAACGAAAATAACACAAAAACACAAATACACTGAAACGCGGGCACTAATACAAACTGATAATAATGAGAAAAGCAGAATTGGCACGAACAGGGAACTAGCAAGTGTGAATTAATTATTTGTGTCAAAGTGACATAAGCGGGTGTCACGTTGCCGAACGTATTTTTTTATAAAAATAAGCTAATTAAGAAGTGTTAAAAATACAAGTTTGAGATAGAAACACTGACAAATAATTTTCAACTAGTCATACTATGGAAATTGCAAGGTTTTCTGTAAATTAATAACGAATAATAACCCATATTTAACGACTGGATGTTCAAACTTGGAGGACCTCGTGAAGGATCAGGAAGCATGGTACAGCATTTTAGAAGTAAGATAAGCTGCTTAGAATTTTTGAAAGAATATCGTCACGTGTAGATTATCCGCCAATTTATACACATCCGATATTTGATTTTTATCGCTATTTGGTTTGTAGTTTTAAATTTCTTAAATAGCTGCTGTTTCTATTCTATTAGTTTGATTATGTGTGCTTCCGATTTTAACGTATTTTGTAGCTTTAAACCCACTAATTTTAGTACCTAAAAATGTGACGCAGCGGTGCAATATAAACTCCCGCCTTTGCAGAGCGTGAAATATCCTTGATAAAAAAACTTCTCAAAAATGCAATTAATCATTTTTGTAAACTACAGAGTGTAAACATTTAATTTTTCAACGTAATTTTTAATGCGTTAATTATTATGGCAAATATGTTTTTTTTTTGCCCACTGTGTATACCGGGTGACCCAGGGATCTGTAAAAGCCCCATAACTTATTTGCTATTTGTGAAATCGACTTCTAATTTTCATGAACTGGTACCCACACCTATTTATTTATTTATTTATTTATTCATACATATACAATTTAAAAAGACTAGCGGAACATTTAACAATCGTAAATACAATAAAATATACGAAATGAAACAATATAAGAATCATATAAGTCTTGATGTTATAAAAAATTTGAATACTAGATATATTCTAGACGACAATATAATTTAGTTGCTTAAATTAGGAAAAATGTGCTAAACATGGTACAAATTAAAAACAGTATGAATATAAAATTTAAACATTTTAGATATAAGACATGACGTTATCAACAAATTAAAATAAAAAAATTTCGATTTAAAACAATTCTAGGTTAATATTATTTAGTTGGCGTTTAAAAGACCCAAAGTGCGGTGAAAAAAAATCAACGTGTAAATCATTATTTCCATAATGTAACATTCGTGAAATGGGAGAATGTTCGCTGAAGTTAGAGCTGTGCCTGGTGATATGGAACATAGCTTGAAGACGGGTGGGCTCTGGAGGGTACACGAAAGCTGATCATTGACAATATTGTCGAGCATTTATATTGGTAATTCAATATTTTATATAAAAAGCGTATGTCGGATTTAATTCTTCTTGATGTTAATGTGGGCAGATTGAACCTTCCTCGGAGGTCACTAGTACTTAGATTTAGGCTACTTAAATTCATTTTGTACGCCATAAACGAAGAAATTTATTTTGCACTTTTTATTTCATTTTATAATTTTTATAAGCTGGGGATCATATTATTGATGCGTATTCTAAGTTTGAACGGCATAATGAAATGTAGAGTGTTTTTAATGCTTCTTCAGACTGAAATTCCCGAGTGTGTCTTTTAATAAATCCCTTGAGCTTTCAATCCATTACTGACGATACTGTCTATGTGACAATGAAGAGTACATTTACTATCAAAGACCACTCCTAAATCGCGAAACAACAATACTTTTTCCAAGTTAATATTATTGATTGTGTATGTACGACGTTCGATGACTGACTTTTTAGAGAATGTCATTGATTTGCGTTTATTAATAACATTATACCATTACTCACACACCATGTATCTAAGGCATCTATATCTTTTTGCAACTGATGGTAATCGTCTGAATTGTTTATGGAATGATACAGTTTCAAGTCATCAGCGAACATCAATACGTTAGCAAATACAATTACAGATGTAATATCATTTATAAAAATATTAAATAAAAGAGGTCCTAAATTACTACCCTGCGGTACCCCAGATATAACTTGTACTATATCAGATTTTGAACCATTTATGGTAACTTGTTGCGTTCTTTCTGTCAGGTAGCTAGTTAACCATTTTAACAAAAAAAAAAAAAAAAAAAAAAAAAGACCTTTATTGGCATATTAACCTATTACAAAAACAAAATAACTATTCTACATTCCCCAACAACTAAATCATAAATTTAACTCTCTCCTACATTCCTTCTCCCTCACCATTTTCTGCAATATCTTAACCCCAGCACCATCCTCTCTGATCCATTCCGCTACACCCTTGTTCCTTTTTCCCCCCATCCATCCTTCATTCACTCCCTCACACTCCTCCGCCAGATGCCTCCACGTATCCCTCCCATTTTCACACATTACACACCTCATATACTCTTCACCCATCCACTTCTTCCTCCCTCTCTCTTCTGATCCACACCTAGCCCTAGCTAATGTCACCCTCTCTTCTCTGTTCCACCCGTCCTCATCCAAATACTTCGGTCTCCTTCCATGTACCTGCCAACTCCCATACATGTCATTATATTCACTTTTTTCTATACTTCCCTGTCTCTCCTGTACATCCACTTCCTTCGCCCTCTCGCTCACCCACTTTGCCACATTTACCCCCCTCTCTAACCACTCCCTCACTTTCACCTCAGACAGTCCTACTCTCTCATACATTTTCATTCGTTCCTTCCTCCATTTACCCCCCCTTTCGTTCACGCATGTCTTCCATACCGCCTTTACCAACCTCTCTTCCCCTAACTCCCATAACCTCATCTCATACCTAACCATTCTCTCCATAGCCTCACATCCTAAGCTTCCTCTGTCAGTCTCCTGAAGCAGTATGTACCCGGGAGTCGACCTTTCCACTCCCAGCATACGCTTCAGAAACCAACACTGCTCCCTTTCCACGCACTCATACCCTTTCACGCCCCACACTTCTACTCCATACATTATTATCGACTTCACACATGCATCCCACACTTTACACGCCAATCTGACGCTGTTCTTCATCCATTCTCCCCATTTTTCCCACACGATACCCCACGCTTTCCTGGCCTTTCCTTGCACCCACCTTACATGCTCCTCATATCCCCCTGTCCCTTTAAACATAAACCCCAAATACTTAAATATTTTCACTCTCTCAATCACTTCTCCCTTCCATTCTAACACTTTCACGCTCCCCTCTCTTCCCTTATTCCTAAATCTCATCCATTTCGTCTTCTCCACATTCACACACAATCCCCTCTTGTCCATATACCTCTCCGTTCTCCTCAACATGTCTTTCATCCCTTCCCAATCTCTCGCCATCAACACCATGTCATCCGCATATGACAGCATCCACACCTTATCCTTCCCGATTACTACTCCTCCCGCCTGCCCTTTCCTCAACACATCCTCCAGTTCGCTTAGGTATAAGTTAAATAACATCGGGCTTAACGGGCATCCCTGTCTCAATCCTACCCACGTCCTAAAACTCTCCGACACCTCCACTCCCACTCTTGCTACCACCCAGTTTTCCTTATATACTCCTCTTACCCACTCAATCATACTCTCATTCACTCCTTTTCTCCTCATACATTCTAGCAACTTCTCCCTCGGCACTGAGTCGTACGCCGCCTTTAGATCCACAAACACCGCATACATGCTTCCCTTCTCTTCAGTCACTCTCTCCGCCATTCTTGCCAGGGTAAAGATCTGCTCCCTTGTTCCCCTCCCCCTTCTAAATCCCCCCTGAGTCTCTGGTATTAAATCCTTCTCTTCCACCTCTTCTTCCAGCCGATTCTTTACCACCAGCATAGCGATTTTGTAGCCTGTGGGCATCACTGTAATCCCCCGGTAGTTCCCGGCCTCCTTCTCGTCCCCTCCTTTATGTACCGGGCACATCGTACCCCATCTCCAGGCCTCCGGTATGTTCTTTCTTCCCCTCCACATTTCGTTCAACAGCTCCCTGAATTTCTTCTTCCCCCCTTCTCCTATCTCCTTCCACATCTCTGCCTTCAGCCCATCCAACCCTGCCGCCTTTCCTTCTTTAACTTCCTCGAAAGCTCTTTCCACTTCCTCCTTAGAGAACTCCTCCGTCATCTCCATACACCTTCCTTGTCCCACTTCCTCTGGGTACCCACTTGTTTCTCTACATTTCCTTGTCCACTCCTCCAGTGTTATCCCTACCCGTCTCCTTCTTTCGCCTCTCTTCAGTACTTTCCATATTTCCGACTCGTTTCTACACTTCTTCAACTCTTCACTTGTTCTTTCCACCTCCTGCCGCTTCTTCCTCTCGCATATCCCCTCATATTTCCTTTTTGCTGCCGTTACCTTCCTCTCCTCCCCTCCACCTCTTATACATTCCCCCATTGCCTTCCTTAGTTCACTTTTTGCCTGCCTGCATTCTTCATCAAACCACCTACTCCCTTCTCCCGTCCTTCCTTTAGCTTTCCTTCCGCACCCCACAATTAGTTCCTCCATCTCCTCTATTGATTCGACGTCTTCCCACTGGATCCTCCTCATCTTCATCCTCATTTCTTCTATTGCCTTTGCCCCACATTCTAACTTTCCCATTTCTTGCTTCTCTTCAGTCACCTTCTCCTTCTCCATCCATACCTCTACTTTTAGTGGTAGATGATCGGAGCCCATCACTTCCTCCACCTCCATACTTTTTATTTTCCTTTTCGTCATCCCCTTTATCGCCACATAGTCGATCACCGACGATCCCCGCGGCCCACTATAAGTTTTCCTCCCTTCCCAGTCCCCCTCTGTGCATCCATTTAGAATTTCCCATCCCTCCTCCATCACCCACTCCTTCATTCTCTTACCCTCCCCGTTTATACATTTGTCCCTGGACTTTCTTTCTACCACAGATCCCTCTTCATTAATCCCTCCCCCCATTTCTCCCATTCTTGCATTAAAGTCTCCTCCTAGCACCCATTTTCCTCCTCCTTTCGTTCTCTCCTCTATCTCCTTTCTTATTATATTCCAATTTTTATTTACATATACCACCCCTACGTTTATCCTCTGTTTCCCTTGTCCATACTTTATCCATGCCACGTCTTCTCCTTCTCCGAAGTGTCCCGTCACGTCCATCCCCATTTCCTTCTTCCATCCTACTATCATTCCACCCCTCGCCCTTCCTTTCGTTGCACACCTTATCGCATCCTTCCTCTCCCATATAAAGCTTCACGGTAGCCATCTTTTCACTTCTCCCCACTCTTCCTTCCCCATCCATGTCTCTACTAGCCCCACTATGTCCTTCCCTACTAACCACTTCTCCCAGTCTCTCTTCCACTTGCCCTCCTTTAAAAAAAAAAAAAAAAAAAAAAAAAGACCTTTATTGGCATATTAACCTATTACAAAAACAAAATAACTATTCTACATTCCCCAACAACTAAATCATAAATTTAACTCTCTCCTACATTCCTTCTCCCTCACCATTTTCTGCAATATCTTTACCCCGGCACCATCCTCTCTCATCCATTCCGCTACACCCTTGTTCCTTTTTCCCCCCATCCATCCTTCATTCACTCCCTCACACTCCTCCGCCAGATGCCTCCACGTATCCCTCCCATTTTCACACATTACACACCTCATATACTCTTCACCCATCCACTTCTTCCTCCCTCTCTCTTCTGATCCACACCTAGCCCTAGCTAATGTCACCCTCTCTTCTCTGTTCCACCCGTCCTCATCCAAATACTTCGGTCTCCTTCCATGTACCTGCCAACTCCCATACATGTCATTATATTCACTTTTTTCTATACTTCCCTGTCTCTCCTGTACATCCACTTCCTTCGCCCTCTCGCTCACCCACTTTGCCACATTTACCCCCCTCTCTAACCACTCCCTCACTTTCACCTCAGACAGTCCTACTCTCTCATACATTTTCATTCGTTCCTTCCTCCATTTACCCCCCCTTTCGTTCACGCATGTCTTCCATACCGCCTTTACCAACCTCTCTTCCCCTAACTCCCATAACCTCATCTCATACCTAACCATTCTCTCCATAGCCTCACATCCTAAGCTTCCTCTGTCAGTCTCCTGAAGCAGTATGTACCCGGGAGTCGACCTTTCCACTCCCAGCATACGCTTCAGAAACCAACACTGCTCCCTTTCCACGCACTCATACCCTTTCACGCCCCACACTTCTACTCCATACATTATTATCGACTTCACACATGCATCCCACACTTTACACGCCAATCTGACGCTGTTCTTCATCCATTCTCCCCATTTTTCCCACACGATACCCCACGCTTTCCTGGCCTTTCCTTGCACCCACCTTACATGCTCCTCATATCCCCCTGTCCCTTTAAACATAAACCCCAAATACTTAAATATTTTCACTCTCTCAATCACTTCTCCCTTCCATTCTAACACTTTCACGCTCCCCTCTCTTCCCTTATTCCTAAATCTCATCCATTTCGTCTTCTCCACATTCACACACAATCCCCTCTTGTCCATATACCTCTCCGTTCTCCTCAACATGTCTTTCATCCCTTCCCAATCTCTCGCCATCAACACCATGTCATCCGCATATGACAGCATCCACACCTTATCCTTCCCGATTACTACTCCTCCCGCCTGCCCTTTCCTCAACACATCCTCCAGTTCGCTTAGGTATAAGTTAAATAACATCGGGCTTAACGGGCATCCCTGTCTCAATCCTACCCACGTCCTAAAACTCTCCGACACCTCCACTCCCACTCTTGCTACCACCCAGGTTTCCTTATATACTCCTCTTACCCACTCAATCATACTCTCATTCACTCCTTTTCTCCTCATACATTCTAGCAACTTCTCCCTCGGCACTGAGTCGTACGCCGCCTTTAGATCCACAAACACCGCATACATGCTTCCCTTCTCTTCAGTCACTCTCTCCGCCATTCTTGCCAGGGTAAAGATCTGCTCCCTTGTTCCCCTCCCCCTTCTAGATCCCCCCTGAGTCTCTGGTATTAAATCCTTCTCTTCCACCTCTTCTTCCAGCCGATTCTTTACCACCAGCATAGCGATTTTGTAGCCTGTGGGCATCACTGTGATCCCCCGGTAGTTCCCGGCCTCCTTCTCGTCCCCTCCTTTATGTACCGGGCACATCGTACCCCATCTCCAGGCCTCCGGTATGTTCTTTCTTCCCCTCCACATTTCGTTCAACAGCTCCCTGAATTTCTTCTTCCCCCCTTCTCCTATCTCCTTCCACATCTCTGCCTTCAGCCCATCCAACCCTGCCGCCTTTCCTTCTTTAACTTCCTCGAAAGCTCTTTCCACTTCCTCCTTAGAGAACTCCTCCGTCATCTCCATACACCTTCCTTGTCCCACTTCCTCTGGGTACCCACTTGTTTCTCTACATTTCCTTGTCCACTCCTCCAGTGTTATCCCTACCCGTCTCCTTCTTTCGCCTCTCTTCAGTACTTTCCATATTTCCGACTCGTTTCTACACTTCTTCAACTCTTCACTTGTTCTTTCCACCTCCTGCCGCTTCTTCCTCTCGCATATCCCCTCATATTTCCTTTTTGCTGCCGTTACCTTCCTCTCCTCCCCTCCACCTCTTATACATTCCCCCATTGCCTTCCTTAGTTCACTTTTTGCCTGCCTGCATTCTTCATCAAACCACCTACTCCCTTCTCCCGTCCTTCCTTTAGCTTTCCTTCCGCACCCCACAATTAGTTCCTCCATCTCCTCTATTGATTCGACGTCTTCCCACTGGATCCTCCTCATCTTCATCCTCATTTCTTCTATTGCCTTTGCCCCACATTCTAACTTTCCCATTTCTTGCTTCTCTTCAGTCACCTTCTCCTTCTCCATCCATACCTCCACTTTTAGTGGTAGATGATCGGAGCCCATCACTTCCTCCACCTCCATACTTTTTATTTTCCTTTTCGTCATCCCCTTTATCGCCACATAGTCGATCACCGACGATCCCCGCGGCCCACTATAAGTTTTCCTCCCTTCCCAGTCCCCCTCTGTGCATCCATTTAGAATTTCCCATCCCTCCTCCATCACCCACTCCTTCATTCTCTTACCCTCCCCGTTTATACATTTGTCCCTGGACTTTCTTTCTACCACAGATCCCTCTTCATTAATCCCTCCCCCCATTTCTCCCATTCTTGCATTAAAGTCTCCTCCTAGCACCCATTTTCCTCCTCCTTTCGTTCTCTCCTCTATCTCCTTTCTTATTATATTCCAATTTTTATTTACATATACCACCCCTACGTTTATCCTCTGTTTCCCTTGTCCATACTTTATCCATGCCACGTCTTCTCCTTCTCCGAATTGTCCCGTCACGTCCATCCCCATTTCCTTCTTCCATCCTACTATCATTCCACCCCTCGCCCTTCCTTTCGTTGCACACCTTATCGCATCCTTCCTCTCCCATATAAAGCTTCCCGGTAGCCATCTTTTCACTTCTCCCCACTCTTCCTTCCCCATCCATGTCTCTACTAGCCCCACTATGTCCTTCCCTACTAACCACTTCTCCCAGTCTCTCTTCCACTTGCCCTCCTTTATCTTCTCCTTAATTCCCGCTATGTTCCAAAACTCGATAGTTACTGACCCCTTCTTCCCTTCTCGGTCCAACTAATCTCCCACTAATCACTGCCCAAACGCCAACTTTCTCTGGATATAGTGGTTTCTCTCGATATATACGAGGATTTTCATCCGACCAATTTCTTATAGTTTGGGAATTAATGTACCCATTCTTGTAAAACCAAGCTTCATCGGTAAAAAAAGTAATTTGTAAAACATCCTCGTTTACATTTTGTAAAAACCACTGACAAAATTCCAGTCGTCTGGGATAATCAACAGGTAATAACTCTTGCACCGATGTTATGTGATAAGGATATACTTGCAAATCTTTTCGTAGAAGCTTGTGGCATGTTCCTACCGATAAATTCATTTGCTGCGACAAATGACGCAGAGAAATCGTAGGTTCATCTTCCAAAATTTCTTGGGCTGTGTTATTAGCATCTTGAGTTCGTTTAACTGGTCTACCACTTCCTGGTTTACGGAGAATACTACCCGTTTCACGAAATAATACAACAGATAATTGTGACTTCTAAAAAGATCTGACGTTTATATGTCAATTCCCAACAAATGTCAAGTGTGCCAACTGAAATTTTTAAAACGAAAAAGTCATGGCACACTTGAGGTTTTTTTTTAATGAGCATACGATATTAATCTGCGCCACAATAATTGTAGTAAAAATGAGCTTACCAAGATTTTGAGAAATGCCTATGAATACTATCACTGATGAAAGTACTAACACAAAAATACAAACATCGAATTCAGGAGCAAACTGTTTAAAAGTCCGGCACTAACTGACGTTTTATAGTAAATGTAATAATGCGTTGCTAGGCAATACCAACATGATGGATTATCTGATTAGATACCACCCAGGGTGAATTGCCATGCATAAATGCAGCGTGGTCTGTTACGCATTGTAATTAGAATTTTATTGGATCCTGTCATCAACATTATTCGATTTGATTGGTTAAAAAGTAAATGAGGGCAATTTTCACTGTAATTATGAATTACTTAATTATATAGTAATGGTCACAACTATCCTCTTTGTTGAAGATGAAAGATTTTAACTTCATAAGCTCGGCTAGTTTACTTCCATTCCGCAGTTTAAGAAACATAAAATTCTCACAAATCCGTTTCCAAATGAACATTTCTGTTTTGTCAGCTTGGTATATATCATATATAGCATAACATTCTTTTGTAATACTCAAGTGTTAGTCATGATATTTGATTGCTATTATAAATCGAATTTGTTCAATTCTATTAGTGATTATGCGTGCGCCCTTGAGCGTTGAAGTGCCTTGAATCCACAATGCATTTTAAAGGACCTCTTCTACTGTATATCTTTTTGCATGACAAACATGCAAACACAGTCAAAGTAAAATGTGTAACTGATTTAGAGAACGCATAGTAAACAACTTTGTTATAGTTGTACATTACACTGACTAATATACTCCACCTGTATAAATAAACTTGATGATGTAATGCAGAAATAGCAATAATGTGATAAAAAATTGTTATCATCAGAATTGGTTAAGAAAACCAAATATACAGCATATTTACGGAATTCCATAAAATTATAATTATTTTTTCCTACTCTCTCTTTACATACCGTTTCCATCTATCGCATTCCATGAAAAAGTCAACGCCGTTCGATGTAGCCAGTCAATAATTTGAATTTATGAGTAATCAAGTAAAGCCTTGTAAATTTACACATCACTTTGACAAGATTGTATTTCAATTTGCTTTATTTTAACCAAATAATACGTTTACACTTTAAACTTATGTGTAATAGTATATTGTACAACGAGCATATAATCGAACGCCTAGCGGCTCGTTCTGCAAACATTGTTCTCGTGATTAATAGTATATTATTAAACGAGTGAGAAAGTTGGCCATTGCCACGAGGGTGAGCCCTACGGCTCCTGTTGCAATTCACCCGAGTGGCAATGGACAACTTGTTCACGAGTTTAATACTATACTTTTTCGCATCATATTAAGTAATTACCTAAAGATTTTTCTGTTTGTATTAAATTATAACGAATAATTTTTCTATTTGGAAATTGCGGCAGTTCGCGGTCAAAAAGCGAATCGTAACCATAGTAACAACTAAACTGTTGGGCAATGAAACCGCTATCATTTGATTGGACGTCACCTGTTGGGCAATGAAATTGCTATCATTTGATTGGACGTCACCTGTGGAGAAAATGATTCGGCCGAATAATGGACAACTTTCTCAATCAAAATCGATTTAACAACGTTTATATTATTTAATAAGATGTGAAAAAAGCCATTATATGCGAGTTGTACACAATACTATACTTTGTGCACGAAAATTAAAAATCTAAATCTAAATTAAACTCTAAATCAAAATTAAAGTTGAAAAAAACAACTGAAAAAAAATTTAAAACCAAAGTTAAAATCAGTATTAACAAAATATTAGCGTAAATTGCATTCTGTGAATCAAAGCGTGAATTAGCGTGCTTCATAACCATATTAAACACGCAAATGCGTGTGCATGTTTAATAACCATGTTAAACACGCAAATGCGTGTTTAATGAAATTGAGTGTTAAATGTACCCCATTTATGCTGCCCATAAAATTAAATAATGCGCTTATAATAACATTTTCGTGAACAAAATGCAATTTGCAACTCTTGTTATGTAATATATTATTAGCAACTGTTTTATTTTTGTTTTAAAATAACAAATTGTTACTCAGGAAAAAAAAATCGTTTTCAAACAAGTTTCCTATTTTTCCCAAAGAAGACCATTCCTAACTTCAACTGATGTGCACTGGTACCGATCAAAGGCTCCTTTCAATTTCACACTCTGATGAAAATTTTGTTACGAGTCTTATTCTTTTAAATACGCTTCCAATAGAAAATTATCCAGTTCTGAACATTTCATCAGCTATTGCAATTATATTTAAAACTATCATATTTTCAGCATCAGATGACCCGATAAGCAGTACGTCGGATGTCGCGGACAAACTCTACGCGAAAACATCGTCCGCGATGGGCGATTCGAAGCGAGTCTTAGGAAAAGCGGAGATGGACAACGAGGATCTCTTCGCCAACGACTGCAACCTCTCGCACCCTCCATCCGAGAAGATCACAGAAAACGTGGAGGACATCGTCTCCGACCTTGAAACCCTGCTCGGCAACCCCACGGACCACTTCTCGATGCCCGTGAGCTCCAAGAGGCGGCATGATGTGTCAGATCTCGACATCTTCGATGAGGACAAGCTTGATGAAAATAAGACTGATAGAGATGTTAGTATAAGTAATAGAATTAGTAACCTAGTGGATAAGAGTGTGCCGTGTGAAAGTAACGTGAGTGTGGAGGACGACAAAAGCGAATCTCGAAATGAAGATGCGGACGTATCGCCGGATACAAATAAACAGGATTCAGATGAAAATTCCAAGGAATCTACCAATCAAGAGCAATCTGATGCTACCTCTAAAATGACTAACCTCCAGCTCCAGGAGTCGGATGTAACTTCGATACCACCTTTGAGTAAACCAAAAGCAATAGATATCAGCGAACCTATTGCAAAATCAAGCGAAGAAGGTTGCAGTGCAAACTTGAATCAAACTGACAGTATAAAGAAATCTGTAGATACAACACAAGACTTTAATGACTCGTACACAACAGAAGATTTTGAAGATAAGGAAATTAATGACACTCCTTTACAAACTGTACAAAAGGAATTAACTCTAGAAGATATAACAGTGATCTCCCAATCAGATTCCATTCCTGTCGAGGAATCAAATGCATTTATGAAAGAAACACTGGTACAAAATCCTTATCAAGAAGAAGGAATTGAGATCTCACAATCAGATGAAGTATTATATTGCGTAAGTGAAGGTAACAAACCAATTGATAGAGCTGCAGAGTTGGTAACAACATTAGAAATTTCTACGGACATAACAACTAATGATGTACCTTCAAAAGCAATAAAGGATGCTTCAGCAGTAGTAACAACAGTACAAAATAATACATTAGAAGTAGCAACAGTACGATCAACAGAAATTGCTGAAGCTTTGTTTCAAGCGGCAATTGAAGATTCTTCAGAAGCCGCTATTGAATGTTCTTCAAATGTGGTGACCAAAGATTCAACAGAAGCACAAACTAAAGAATCCGAATCTGAAGATATTTCTGAATCATTTACTGAAGTTATCTCACAAGCAGCAGTTAAAGAACATGCAATTATTCAAGATACTCCAAAAATGGTCAAGAGCGCTACAGAAATAGTAACTGAAGACATAACAACAACAGAAGACATATTAGATACAGCTGATGTGCAAATAGTAACTGAAGATATTCCAAAAATGGAGGACACGTCTGATGTAGAACCCAAAATGCTGGTGGGCACTTCACAAGTGTTAGTAAAAGTAGCAACGGAAAACACCTTGGAAGCAACAGCTGAAGATACAATAAAAGTGAAGGTAGTAACTCAAGATACCACAAAAACAGCAACGGAAAACTCTCCACAAGCAGCATCAGATGATACTGCAGAAGAAAATGAAAATGCATTAAAATCAGATGCTGAAGAAACACTAATAGTTGAAGCAACAAAATGTACACTTGAAAAACATTCAGAGGTAAAAGAAGTTTTGGAAGGAGCAAACAAAATTTCAGTGGAAGACACAATTGACCTTAATTCAGATGCCACTCTGGAAGTAGCAACTGAAGCATCATCAATGGACGTTGAAAAATCAGAATTCCATTCTACTGAAAGTTCTGAGGAAATTACTGAATCAGATTGTTCATCCACAACATGCAATAACTCGGACACAATCAAACTTAATTCAGAAGCAGCTGATTTGGAGGAGAATGTGAAAGTATTGGAAGAAACTACAGAAAGAGACTGCACCTCAAGATTAGAGGAAATAACTCCAGTATTAGAAATTGTTGAAAGTATAGAGTCAGGTGATGTTTCAAAACCTAGCGAAGATATTAAGGAAATACTGGGATCAGATGAATCAGTGGAATCTGTAAAACAACTGGTTGAAGCAGACAAAGACTGTTCAGATGATGCTACTGATGATGGGACTTCAGATAAAGAAACAGATGAATTAGAGACTATAGTAACAGATGTGTGTACCAAAGATGAAGAAATAAAAGTAGAAGAGTGTCCGACTGATAAATCAGGAAACATATCTGATACTGAAAATGAGGAAACCAAGGAAGATGTAAACTCTCTCGATAAATCGGATAACATCGATGAAACTAAAGATGAGGCAGAGAGTCCATCTGATAAATCTGAGAATACAACAGTAACCAATATTGAAACTAAAGACAAAGAAATGGAAGAAGATAAAGAATTCTCAAGTGATAAATCAGAAATTATGATAATCACAGATGTTAAAACTACTGATAAGGTCGAAGATGCCTTTATCGAGGTAAAGGAATCCATCAAAGCATCAGGTAATGGTGAAGAAATTGCCATGCTATCAAAAGATAAAGCAACTGAAGATATTGTAAATCCATTAAAAGATGATGAAATTACCAAATCAGCTGCAGTCCTTCAAGAAATTATTTCATCAGGTGATACTCAAGAAGAATCTGTAGAACTGAATGTAACATGTGTAGAATCCAGTAAAGCAGATGAGTCAGAGGATGATGAGGCTGAGGAATTGGAAAACATATTGAAACGCAATGAAGAAGAATCTTTGGAGTGTTCAGCACCGGTCATCAAAAATGAAAAAGATAGCACCAACTCCAGCAAACCTGATTTAAAAGACAATCAAAATTCAGAAGAAAGCAATGCTTCAGAAGACGGTACAAAGAAATCTGAAGTTGTGAAGAATAAAGAAACTGAAGCAGAAAATCGAACAGTAGATGCTGATACAATGGTAGCTAAAACTTCAGAAAATGAAGAATGTATTTCTTCAAAGGCATTAGTTAGTAAAATGGACGATGAGGAAGAAAAAGAAATGTCTACAAGTGTTGGAGAATCCTCATCAATTATTTTGGCAAAATTAGAAGAAGATGAAAAGTTAGAACCCAGCGTTGAAGATACAGAGAGTAGTAAATCTAATTCAAATGAAGATACTCAAGAATTAGCCACAGAAGGTAGTAACGAAGCACAGGAGTCTGAAGAAATACAAGAAATCCAAGCAGCTTCAAGAGAACAAACTGATCCAAAAACAATTTCCGAAGAATCGGAATTAATTGAATTTGAAATAATTGAAGAATTTGAGGAAACACCAGCATTGACTCCTGCTATAGAATCTGATTCAGAAGCAGAAATCATCAGTGAAGAACAGGAGCCTGCAGTACCAAATTCGGGGGATGTAGGAGCTACTTCAACATTTGAACTTATAGAGAAAATTGAAGAATCACTGGAGTCACTTTTAACAGCCAATGAAGATGTTGAAGAAGCACTACCAAAAGCACACACCCAAGAATCCAAAATGAAACTAGAAGAGATGGACGATAATACACACGTGGAATCGAGTCAAGAAAATAAAGTTTCTTCATTAGAAACTGAAATACTAACAGAATATCGAGAATCAAATGAAGCTCAAGAAATTATTGAATCCGAAGAAGAAAATCCTGATGCACAGAGTGTGGATATGGAAGCAGATTCGTCCAAACCTGAGTTGGCCTACATCGAAGAGTCTACAGCAGAAGAAATAAGTTCAACAATATTAAAGAAAGAAGAGCTTAGTGAACCACTTAAAAAGGAAGATGTAGAGGAACAAGTTGAAACTAAAGTTGATTCACCTGAACGTGTTGAAGATACCGCAAGTGTAGATGCAGAAGAACCACTCAAGTTGGAAGAAACTTCAGAGGAGGATGAACACATGGAAGAAGTAGAGTCAACTAAAGTTGATTCATCTAAATTAGAGAATGAATATGTTGAGGCCAAGGAGTGGACCACATTGGAACAAAAAGCTGCTGAAGATACAGTGGAGAATGAAGATGTGCAAGATGCTGATTCATCTGAATTAGAGAATATGACAACAGATACATGCAGGACTGAGGAGACTTCTATATCGGAACAGGAACCTGCTCGGGATGAAGATATAGAAGAAGCTGAAGTGGATTCACCTGAATTACAGAATGAAAATGTTGAAGATACAACAGACCCATGCAAGACCGATAAGTTACCAACGTTGGAAGAGGAAGCTACCGAAGATTCAGTGAGGAATGAAGCAGAGGATACACCTGCATTAGAGAATGAGCGTGTTAAGGATACCATTAAAAAAGGTGCAAAAGAACCTTGCGAATCGGAGGGATCATTCATACTGAGTCAAGAAGTTTCAGAAGAGTTGGAAGTAGATGAAGGCATCGAAAAAGTAGTGGAAGTTAAAATGGATTCACCAAAATTGGATGAAGAAGTAGTTGAGGCTGAAGAAAAGGAAGATGAGACAAGCAGATCTGAAGGTTCGCCCATGTTGGAACAGAATGTTCCTGAAGACTCACCAGTTGCTGAAGACGTCATAGAATCAGAGGAAACTAGAATAGATTCACCAAAATTGGGCAAAGAAGTAGTTGACGAAAAAAAAGATATAAATGAGCCATGCAAATCTGAAAGCTCGCCCATGTTGGAACAGGAAGTTCTTGAAGATTCACTTGTAGATGAAGATATGACAGAAGCGCAAGAAGCCAAGGTGGACAAAGTTGTTGAGGCTGAACGAAAAAAAGATGCAAAAAAACCATGCGAGCTTGAGGAGTCATCTACGTTGGAACAGGAAGCTGCAGAAGATTTAGAGAAGGATGAAGATATGGGCACAGTAGAGGAAACCAAAATGGATTCACCAAATTTGGACAAGGAAGTATTCGTAATTGAAACAAAGGAAGTTGCAAATGAGCCATGCATGTCTGAGGAAATTGCTAAAGATTCAGAGAAGGATGAAGATACAGCAGAACAGGAAGCTGCTGAAATTACAGAGAAGGATAAATTTATGGACGAAGCAAAAGAAACTAAAGTGGATTCTCCAAAGTTGGACAAAGAAGTATTCGCAATTGAAACAAAGGAAGCTGCAAATGAGCCATGCATGTCTGAGGAAATTGCTGAAGATTCAGAAAGGGATGAAGATGCAGCAGAACAGGAAGCTGCTGAAAATTCACAGATGGATAAAATCATGGACGAAGCTGAAGAAACTATAATAGATTCACCAAAGTTGACTGAAACAAAGAATGTTGCAAATGAGCCATCCATGTTTGAAGAAATTGCTGAAGATTCAGAGGATGAAATGGCAGAACAGGAAGCTGCTGAAGAAACAGTTGAGACTGAAGGAAAGGAAGTTGCAAATGAGCCATGCGTGTATAAGAAAATTGCTGAAGATTTGAAGAAGAATAAAGACATGACAGAAGCAGAGAATACTAACATGGAGTCACCAAAATTTAACACTGTAGTTGAAACTGAAGCAATAGAAGATGCAAATGAATCAAGCAAGTCTGAGGAATCTCCCATGGTGGAACAGGAAGTTGTTGAAGATTCAGAGGAGGATGACATGACTGAAGTGGATTCAGCAAAACTAGAGAAAGAAGTTGAAGAAGAATCGCATTTGTCTGAGCAGGAGGTTGTTGAAGAATTAATGAAGGTTGAAGACAGTGTAGAAATGGATTCCGTTTCGGACAGTGAAGTTGTTGAGGAACGAAAGGACCCAACCAATACTGAAGAATCACCCATGACACAAGAAGTTGTTGAGGAACGAAAGGACCCAGCCAATACTGAAGAATCACCCTTGTCACAAGAAGTTGTTGAAGAGTCAGAAAACAATGTAAATATGGCAGAAACAGAGGAGACTCAAGAATTGGAGGAAGGAGTTCTTAACGAGCCATGCAAAGCTGAAGAATCTCCCCTATCTGAACTTGAAGTTGTTGGAAATTCAGCAAACATTAAAAATATGGAAGATGCGAAGAAAATTAACATTGATGCACCGGATTTAGGTGAAAAAGTTTTAGACACGGCAATGGTAAGTGAATCCAATCGAAAAGAACCACCGGAAGAAAATAATGAAGTTGCAGGTCAAGATAAAATATTGGAACAAAGTGTACCGAAGAATGAAAGCATAGTTACTGAATCTTTGCAAGAAACTAGACAAATTTTAATCAAAGATGGAGATATGCTTCCAGAAAAGGAAGCAATGGGAGAATTGTTAAAGACAAATTTGGAAGATAAAGAGGAACAATCCAAATGTGACATCATTGTTGGTTTTGAGCAGAAAATAAATGCAAATGTCTTGACAACCGAATCGACATCACTGAAAATTGAAGACGTTTCTGTAAAAGAAAATAAAATTATCAAAGAATCAATTGCTGAAAAGTCCATTATGGAAATTGAAGAAGATTCAACCCCTGAATTAGAAAATTCCACAAAGTTCTCACCTGAAAACCTGGAAAAAGCTATTACAGAACCCGAATTAGAAGAGAATGCAAGTCTTGCAAAAGAAACATCTGATGCCGAAATATGTATGGAAGAATCTGCAATGGAAGTAAGAACATCTATACTGGGTCAAGACACCAAATTGATTTCCCAAAAACATGAACCAGAATCTGTTGAAGAAAATCTAGCAACAGTCGTTAATGAAGAAAAAACTAAAATTGGGGAACAAAAACTTGGCGACAAAAATGAAATCCAATTTGAATCATTAGAAATATCAACTAATGCTGAAGAAACACCAACTGGTGCCGGAGAAACATCGACTGGTACTAAAGAAACATCAATTGGTGCTGATGGTGGACTTTCTAATAACAAATCTGAAGAAACAATTGATGCCGAAAATATTGGGTCATCAGTTATTTTGGAAGAACACGAAACTAGCATCAAGAAAATTGAAACTGATGCTGAACCAAGTAAAGAAATGGAAAGCATCACTGCTTCATCAACTTTGGATCAAGTTGAGGAAAATTTATTTAACGCGGAAAAAGTCGACTCTGGTGCTAAATCAACTGAAGATGTGAAAAGTAAACTTGAAAGTGAAGAAAAATCACGTGATACAATTTTGGATCAAGTTCCAAGGGAAGACAAAGAATTTAGCACAGAAAATATTGAATCTGTAGATGAACCGGCCGAAGAAATGGAAACTGAGTCTGCTGAAAGTGAGGGAATCAAATCAAAATCAAAAGCAGAAGATATAAAAGACCAAGATGAATCTGTTCCTAAAACATCTGAGTTGAAGATAGAGGTTGAAACTCTTCAAAAAATAGAAAGATCAATTGAAAATAAAGATCCAGAACCAATTGAATCTAAAAAAATTGTTGAAGAAAAGGAATTGGAAAGTGAAACAGTTGCAGCAGATGCAACAAAAGAAGGTATGACGGAAGATGATAAAAACGAATCTATGGAAAAATCATCTACAAAAGAGGGAACAATTTCATCTGAAAGCAAAAAAGAACCTGAAAAGGCCGAAGCAATAAAAAGTTCTGTTTCAGATCCTGAAATGAAGGAGGACATGACCGAAGAGACAAGTTCTGCAGAAACTGAATTATCGAAACCTGCAGAATCTGAATTATCAAAATCTGCAGAACCTGATGAGCCAACATCTAAAGAACTTGAAGAACTGTCTCTTAAATTATCTGTAGGAGAGGACACAAAAGAGTCAGTCCTTGCTGAAGGAACAGATTCTGATGATGAAGATGAATCTAAAGTGTCATTTCCAGAAACTGAAAC
This sequence comes from Ocypus olens, assembly GCA_910593695.2. Classification (NCBI taxonomy): domain Eukaryota; kingdom Metazoa; phylum Arthropoda; class Insecta; order Coleoptera; family Staphylinidae; genus Ocypus; species Ocypus olens. The sequence goes on from OU343054.1 coordinate 32,853,137, forward strand.
ATCAACACCTAAAGAATCTAATGTGCCCATTTCTAAAGAACTTGAAGTATCAACATCTAAAGAAACTGAAGTATTAACACCAAAAGAACCTGAAATATCAACATCTGGAGAACTTGAAATATCAACCTCTAATGAATCCAAAGTATCAACAACTGAAGCACCCAAAGTATTAACATCTGAAGAACCAGTAGTATCAACAACTAAAGAACCTGAAGTATCGTCATCTGAAAAATCTAATAAAACTAAAATATCAACACCTAAAGAATCTGATGTATCGATTTCTAGAGAACTTGAAGTATCAACTTCAAAAGAACCTGAAGTATCAACATGTGAAGAACCTGACGTATCAACCTCTGAGGAATCTAAAGTATCAACAACTAAAGATTCTAAAGTATCAACATTTGAGAGACCTAAAGAATCAACCTCTAAAGAATCCAACGTATCAACAGCTGAAGAATCTGAAGTATCGACATCTGATGAACCGGATGTATGTAAAATATCAATACCTGAAGAATCGACATCTGAAAAACCTGATGTATCTGAAATATCAATACCTGAAGAATCGACATCTGAAAAACCTGATGTATCTGAAATATCAATACCTGAAGAATCGATATCTGAAAAACCTGATGTATCTGAAATATTAATACCTGAAGAATCGACACCTGAAAAACGTGATGTATCTGAAATATCAATACCTGAAGAATCGACACCTGAAAAACCTGATGTATCTAAAATATCAACACCTGAAGAATGTGAAGTATTAACAACCAAAGAAACTACAGTATCAACAGCAAAGGAACCTGAAATATCAAAACTTGCTGAATTAGAAAATATAGATGATTCTCAAGATCAATCATCCATTACGGATGTTGAGGAGCAGCATACTGAAACTAAAAATGAAGCACTTGAAGTGGAAAATGTTCAAAAAACGGATGAACAAAAGGTGGAATCATCTTCTGAGAAAACTAAAGATACTGCTATAGATGAGAAGGTATCTCAGACCAAAGTTGATTCTTCTTGTAAGGAAATCGAAGATATCACAGTGGAAGTTGAATCTCCTAAGGAAGAACCCCTTGTGGTATCTGAACTGTTGAAAGGTGACATTTCTGTAGCTTCAGAAACCAAACCAGACACTAAGAAAGAATTAGCATCTAACGAGGCTGAAGAGGAATCGGCTTTAGAAGAAACCGGAGAGGAAATAATGGAAGAAGCAGAAAACATTGTTTCTTCCACAGTAGAAACTGTATCTACAAAAACAAATGTAGCACCAATAAAATCGATTGCTGTAGAAACTGTACAAAAAGTTGAAGAATGTCAAGTAGGATCAAAACAGAATGATAAAACTGATGTTCACAAAAAAGCCATAATTGAAAAAGTTGGAGAGACAATATTGGAATCCAAGGCAGAAAACCAGGACCTTTCTGAAAATGTATCACCTCATGAATCAAAACAAGATTCTGAAGAAATCATTGAGAAAGTATCTGTTGTCGAATCTAAAAATAAAGAAACATCTGAAGAGGTCATACTTGATGATGACACTGCTACAGAAGAATCAGAAATTGCAGTTGCAGAAGATGCAAAGGAAGATGTTGCAACTGAAAGATCCTCAAAAGATTCAAATGGAGATGAGGTTAAAGAAAAACTTCTTTCAGAAGATGGTGATACCAAAGAAAAACAATCTTTTGGTATTAAAGATAAAGAACAGCAAGACACCAAATCTGCGCTATTAGTAAATGCAACATCTAAAATAGACGAGGAAGTTAAAGTAGGTGAAGATCGTGAGGAGAAAATGGAGACAATTACAAAGGAGGTAATCAAAACTAAAGTTGAGACCAAATTTACAGCACAAGAAGGAAACTTACCAAGGAAATCTACACCAGAGGAAGATGATGTAAAAACAAAACCAACAAAAGAAAAACTTTGTCCAGTGACAAGTGCAACAGAAAAATCTTTAGTACGAACGAAATCTGCACTAGATAAAACTGAAGCAGAAATAAGCCAAATAACAGAAAGAACTGTTGAAGTAATACCAATAGCAGAAAAATCTAAACTAGAAACAGAACCTACAACTGAAAAGACTAAAGCAGAAACAAATCCAATAACAGAAGAATCTGCAAAAGTAAAAAAACATGAAGTAGAAACAAAATCCTCAACAGATAAAACTGAAGAGGAAATAATACTGAGGTCAGAAGAACCTAAAGTAGAAACTAAACTAATGAAAGAATCTGTCGACACAAAACCAACAACTGAAAAATCTGAACTAAAACCAAATCCAATAACAGATGAAATTGGTGGAGTAGAGACAAAACCGTCAACAAACAAATTGGCTGTTGAAGCTAAGGTTGCAGTAGAAAAAGCCAAGTTACAATCAAAATCTTCGATAGGAAAAACTGAAGGAGAATCAAGTTCAATAACAGAGGAAAGTGGAATAAAGGCAAAACCCATAACAGACAAATATATTGTAAAACCAGAAGCCGCAATAAAAAAACCCGGGCAACAAATAAAGTCTTCAATAAAGAAAACTAAGTCAAATCCAATTGGAGAACAAATTGCAGTAAATGCTAAACCAACAGCTGAAAAATTAATTGTAGACAAACAATCTACACCAGAAAAACCAAAAAGAAAATACGCCACAAGAAAATCTACAACAGAAGAATCTGCACCAGAAACAAAATCTGCAGAGGAAAGAAAATCTACATCAAACGAAACAGCCGAGCTGGATCCTACGATCACCAAAAAGGGTCTAGAACAGGTCAATTCTGAAGAGGCAGAATCTACTAAAGTTTCTGAAAACGAAGATCAATATTTAAAAACAAAAGATGAGGTAGACGATAAAGTAGATCGAGCAGAGAAAAATAAAGTTGAAGAATTCAAACAAGACGTACCTGTAAAAAGGAGGAGAGGGAAAAGAAAATATAGAGGTTTCTTTGCAGCTAAAGAAAAGTTGGACAATCAAAAACAAGAAGAAGACAAACTGGATATTAAGAAACAAGAAAAACTAGATAGCAAGAGTCAAGAAGAAAAACTGGACACCACTGATCTGGAAGAAGAACCGGGAGTTGAGATAATTGTAATTGAAGACGACAAAGAAAAAATTGATAAAGTGGTGAAAGTAAAAAGAGGAAGACCAGCCAGAAAAACCAAACCTAAGAAAAAAAGCCTTCTAGGAGAACAGCAAGATAAGCCAGATCAAACTATTACGGAGTTGGGAATGGCAAAGGAACCATCAGTTGATAAGGATGTTACACCCACAGTTACGCCAACAGAGGTGGTTGTGACTGGGATAAAAAGGAAGAGAAATTTGAGAAATCAGCGAAATAAAGTTACGGTGTCTCCTGCAACAGATGCCGAAGCCATTGTGGAAACTCCAGTCAAAGGAGCTGCAACACCAGCAAAACCTGTAGAGGCGGCAGCCGCACCCAAACGAAGGAGGAATTTGCGAAATCAAGTTGATGCGAGTGCAGAATCATCTGCTGAAGTTAAGGATTCTCCCACTGAATCAGCAACAAAGAGTCTTAAATCAACTGAAACAGAAGCAGTTGTTGAAACTACGGTTAAGGAAGCCGCAATACCTATGGAAGCAGCAAGTGTGCCCAAACGAAGGCGGAATCTGCGGAATCAAAGTGAAACAAGCACAGAATCACCCGTAAAGGAAGCCGAAGAAGTTAAAGATTCTCCCACAGAACCGGCACCGAAGAGGAGAAGGGTATTGAGGAATCAAGCTGTCGAAGCTGATACCAGCTCTAATGTGGAGACCGAAGGTGAAGTTATTTTGGAGCAAATTGAGAGACCACTTGAGCCAGTTAAACGGAAGAGGAAGAATCAGCTGGATACTAGCAACGAAGCAGAACCAATTGAAGTGGAGGAATTAGACGTATGTGAAAAGGTTATATCAGAAACGCCGCCTGTTGCGAAAAGAAAGAGGCACTGTAGAAGCCAACCTGAAAAACCTGTTTTGGATACCTCAATAACGAAGACCGACATGGTTAATCCTGCAGCTGAAGTAGAACAAAATGAAAAACATGCAGAGTCCACTACTGGTGCTAAACGAAGGAGGCAAGGACGAAGTTTCCCAGATAGAACTGTTGAAACTATTACCAATGAGGCAGAAGCTGCTGCTAAATCTGAAGAAACGGTGTGCATGGTACAGGAAACAAGTGATAAACCTGTCGAGCCGGTTACGGTCAAAAAAAGGCGGAGTTTGAAAAAACTACTTGAAGTTAGTAATGAAGCAGATACAGACGCAGAGAAGAGTACACCAATCAAAGCAGAACAAAGTAACCGAGTTCAGGAAACAATTGATAAACCAGTGGAACCACCTGTTGGGAAGAAGAGACGGGGTTGGAGGAAGGAACTTGAAGTTGGTAATGAAGCTGAGTCCATTCCTAAAACAGAAACTGAAGCTCAGAAGAGTACATCAGTGAAAGCAGAACAAACCGACCAAGTGGAGCAGGAACCCGTGGAACCAACTATTGTGAAGAAAAGGCGGGGTTGGAAGAAAGAATTTGGCGTTAGTAACGAAGCAGAGTCCATTCTTAAAACAGAAAACCAAGCACAGAAGAGTACACCAGTGGAAGCTGAATATACCGATCAAGCAGTGCAGGAAGCAGCTGATAAAGTTGTGGAACCAATTATTGTGAAGAAAAGGCGGGGATGGAAGAAAGAACTTGGAGTTGGTAATGAAGACGAGTCCATTTCTAAATCTGAAACCGAAGCACAGAAGGGTTCACCAATGAAAGCAGGACACACCGACCATGTCGCGGAGGAAGCAGCTATTAAATCCGTGGAACCAATTATTCTGAAGAAAAGGCGGGGTTGGAAGAAAGAACTTGGAGTTGGTAATGAAGCAGAGTCCGCTCCTAAAACAGAAACAGAAGCACAGAAGGGTTCACCAACGAAAACAGTACATACCGACCAAGTGGCGGAGGAAGTACCTGATAAGTCCGTGGAACCAATTATTCTGAAGAAAAGGCGGGGTTGGAAAAAAGAACTTGGAGTTGGTAATGAAGCAGAGTCCGCTCCTAAAACTGAAACAGAAGCACAGAAGAGTACACCAATAAAAGCAGAGCATACGGACCAAGTGGTGGAGGAAGCAGCCGATAAATCTGTGGAACCAATTATTGTGAAGAAAAGGCGGGGTTGGAAGAAAGAACTTGGAGTTACTAATGAAGCAGAATCCGTTCCTAAAACAGAAACTGAAACGCAGAGGAGTACACCAACCAAAACAGAACAGGCTAACCAAGCAGTACAGAAAACAACTGATAAACCCATGGAACCAGCTGTTTTGAAGAAAAGACGGGGTTGGAAGAAAGACCTTGAAGCTACTATTGAAGCAGAATCCTTATCTAACGCTGAAACAGACACGCTAAAGAGTACACCGGTCAAAACAGAACTTGGACAGCTGGAAACAACTGATAAACCTGGGGAACCTGTTCCTGGGAAGAAAAGGCGAGGTTGGAAGAAGGAACTTGAAGTTAGTAATGAAGCAGAATCTGTTCCTGAAATAGAAGCAGAGAACAGTGCATCGGTCAAAACCGAACAAAGTGATAAACCACCTGAAACAGTACCTGGATCCAAGCGTAAAAGGAACTTAAAAAACCAACCTGACGAAGCTCTAATGCAAACATCCGAAACAGAAACTGTAGCAGATCAAAGTGACACCTCCAATATTAAACGAAGAAGGTTAGCAAGGAACCAGATGGAAAAGCCTGCTGAATCTACAATTGGAACGAGAAGGAAACGCCTTTTAAGGAACCAGGATGCCGAATCATCAGTTGCTGAAACGGAAGTTATGAAGAACAGAGTTGAAGATGTCGGCACATCCCAAATTGATCATGACACCCCTGAACCCTCCCTTGCGAGTAAATCTCCAGCGAGTGAAAGGAATGAAGAAGATGAGCTGCTGAGGGCTGCAATGGATGCCTCTAGCGTGCAGGAGTTGGAACCTCAGGAAGCCCACCAAGTGCCCGACTGCAGCGAGGTGCTGAAAGCAGCGGAGGATTTTGTGAAACGTGAATCCAATAAAAAAGAAGAGATGATGTTGATTCAAGCAGCACAAGAGGCCCAAAACCGCGAGGTTGAAGTCGCAAAACCCATCGCTGCTGTTCGAGAAGAGTACAAAAAACCTTTAAACATCGTCGTGGATAATGTTAGCGTTATCAAGGAAGCTGAATCCACGACTTGTGAAGATAACGAAATCCCACAGAAGGAGTTTTCCAGTGATGAAGATAAGCAGGCAGAGTACAGCTCGAAAATTTCGCAGAATCAAGAGTTAAAGTTGACCATCACCAAAACAAAAACTGATGAACCGTCTTCCATATTAAAGATATTCGACCCGAAACACCCGGCTGGGGTCGAAATATCCCCTTCCGAATCTGAAACAGAAGCTGAAGAATTACCCATCCCAAAATTTGTTATTAAACAATCGAGCCCTAAAGTGATGAGCCCGTTGAAGATCACTATTAAACCAGTTTTGAAACCGGAGGAGCTACACAATCAGAAAGGTAGCCCGAAACTGATAATTAAACCAATAATTAAACCTGATGATGAGAGTAAGCATCCCGAGGAAAAGCACCACAGTCCAAAAATTACAATTAAACCAATCATGAAACCCACCGATGATAGTGATAGGTGCAACAGCCCGAAAATTACTATAAAACCCATAATTAAACCTGTGGAAGCCAGCACTAGCCCGAAGATCAAGTTCAAACCTGTTGTAAAACCAGAGGAGATTAAAGAGGAGGTCGTCGAAGAAACTGAAAGCAAGGAGAAGGAAAGGATAGTGTTGAAGATAAATAAAAGTAATATCCCACAAAAAGAGGTGAAGAAGAATGAGGATAATGAGAAGCTGGGGAAAATTAAGGTTAAGTTCTCTAAAGAAGGCCGGCATGCCCATATAGTTAATGAGGAAGCGGAACGGCTACATTTAAATGAAGCAGGGGCTGTTAAGCCCGAACCTACAGTTGACGACATTCCTGACGAGACTGCTACACCTGAACCTGAATTAGATATGGAAGAGTTGCCTCAGAAAATCGATGCAAATGTAAATTCCCCCGTATTATCAGTAGACTCGCCAGTATCAGATATTGCTGCACCGGTTCCACGAAAACGAGGTCGTCCTAGGAAAATCCCTTTAGTTGTTAGAGAGGAGTTTAAGGACCTAAAAGAACAGGAAGGTCCGATTGTTGAGGGTTCACCTGTTGCTGATGATTCTAGTCGAGGTAGACCGAAGAGGAGCTGCCGGGGGCCTTCTGTGACCATGACTTTGGGGATCAAACCCAGAAAACCGAGGGGTGCCGGTAGGGGGAGGATCGGCTCACGTGGTGGTGGGCGAGTTGAGAAGGAACCAAAGGTATGTTGACTTTTTTACGATTCATAATTTTTGAGGTTAGAATAAGAATGCAATATAATACTCATATTGTTGATGAGCTGTTTATGCTTAGATTGTTATTTTTAATTACACGGGATGAGGCACCTAAGACATATCACCTGCATAACTGGCTTTTTTTTTTAATTTGCATGATTTGAATATAAAATCATAATTAATTAATCACGATTAATCAAGAAATGATACATTATTGCTAGAAAAAAGGCAGGTCATCGAACGGAATGCATTAATTTAACAGGAATTATAGCGGATGTGGCGTATTCATCGTGGTTATTCCTTTTACTTTAACCTCTACATCGGCCTCTGGTTTTCATTTCAGCAGACATGATACTATCCCTATTTTAATTTGATTTAATCTAAGAATAAAATAACATTTTTCAACTTGGAACGTGAAAAGGGAATGAAAGTAGCTGTTGATGATGAAATGTCTGATACATAAGAGTCTAAAATTGTTTGCTGAAATAGATTTTAAAATAAAATTTTGTACTCAATCTTTTGTAAAATGTTCAAAATAACTAGTTCAAATTAAATCCTTAATTTTTAATGAAATTATTAATGTTGAGTGTCTTAAGAAGAAATTCATCTTTTATTATATTGTTTGTTTGACTCTGGACTACACAGTTTAATTTAATTTTTTTGCTTTACTTCATTCAATTATCCAGTTATTCAGATGTTTTGCCTTAGTGTGAACTTTGAGGGGCAAGGGAGTTTTAATAACAATGACAATTGCCCTCATTTACTTACTAACCAATGAAATCGAATAACGTTGATGAGATGATCCAATAAAATTCTAATTACGATGCGTAACAGACCACGCTCTATGTTATGCATGGCAATTTACCCTGGGTCGTATCTAATCAGATAATCTCTCATGTTGGTATTGCCTAGCAACGCGTTGATTCATTTTCTATAGCGTATAAAACGTCAGTTATTGCCGGACTTTTAAGCAGTTTGCTCCTGAATTCGATCTGTTTGTATTTTCGGGTGAAGTGTTAGTGCTTTCATCAGTAATAGTATTCATAGGCATTTCTCAAAATCTTGGTAAGCTCATTTTTACTACAATTATTGTGGCGCAGATAAATACACGTCTGACACTTGGTGTCACTAAATTTAATTTTTCAAATTAAGAAGTGTGAACTTTCTGTTCGGCCAATTGTCTTCCCGAATCTAACTCGTGACTGATTTTTCCTAGGCAATTATTAGCGTCTGGATCACTCTTGCTTGTTGCTTCTAGAAAATCGGCACTCCTGCTTCGCAGTCGTGCCGATTTTCGTCGCAACAAGCAATCGTGATCCTGCCGCTAATAATTGCCGGCAAAATCATAGGCACTCGTTATATTACTGTTGAAAATTATGGAAACAAATATTTATACTACGAAGACATTGTTTTAAAATTATGCTTTCTGTAATCTATTATACAAATATAAGAAATCAATTGAAAATATGATAATTAAGAAATTCAAGTTATTAGTTTTATTCAAAAACAATAATTAAGAATTAATTCATTAATTGATGAGACTAACATAACAATACATAAATTACCATAATGTTACTAAATATTGGCATTAGATTCTTTTCAAATTATTGCAGTTGAATACTTTTTTGTCATAATTTCCTGTTTCTACATGCTTATCATTCACAAAAGCGTAAAGTAATTGTTATATTATGGGAGAGAAATATGTGATTTTTCCTGAGGTGCAAATTTGTATTTCGAGGGCAAAAACCTGAGGGATACTAGGTATATATACTATTTTTTTCACAAACGGGATATTTTAAGAGTAAAACATTCTAACCTAGAAAAAAAACGCCGTCAGCCGTGACAATTTAAATAAATAATGGAACCTCGTAAGGATTGAAATGATTATTTCTCTCCCTAGGGAGAGATATGATTACTTCTATCCCTAGGTAGAAATATTATTTCTCTCACGAATTCGATGGCTGAGAAATCGACTTTCTCTCCCGTTTCTGAAAAAATTAATCAACATGTACCAGCTCTCAAAGAGATCCTTCTCATTACCACCATAGAGCTGAAGAACAGCAGGGATGCTTTTTTGAGGTCAAAAAATCCGTGATAGAGCATCCACTTGTCTGCAATGTCCAGTCTCACAAAAATCACCCTTTTTCTAAGCCTTCTTTGTAAAACACTTGGTTGACAGTTTGTAATGAGGAACTAATTGTTTGTGCACGATACTCCTACTGACAAAAACAAATCATCATTGTTTTGATCTTTGATTTGTACTTTGGAGCTTTCTTTGGTCGAGGAGATGCCTCAGTGTGCTACTCCTGACTTTGCTGCTTTTGTCTCAGGGTCATACTTAAAAATCGAGGATTCATCACCTGTGATCACACAATTGAAGAATTCGTCATTGGCAATCCTCCCAAGAAGATCAACGCACACGTTTCTTCCATTGTCCTTCTGCTCAGTTGTGAGATTTTTCAGCACTATTTTGGCACAAACCTTTCGCATGTGCAAATCTTCGATCAAAAGTTGATGTACGGAAAGAGTAATAAAGCTTAATATTGTTAAACGATAGTCCAATGTCACAAGAGCCCTCACACGTTCGACGTATTCTTCCGTTTTTGAAGTTGAAGGTCTCCCTGAGCGAGATTCATCTTTAATGTGTTCTCGGCCTTTCAAAAAATGATTTGTGCCAGCAAAAAACTTACCCTCTTGTTAAGGAATGTTCCCAATAGGCCTGTTTCAACTTTTCAACATCACGCGGATTCCCCGAGTTTAACACAGAACTTGATGGCATAACGTTGCTCTAACTTCCACTGTTCCATTTTCGTAACACACAACAAAAACACAAAGTAACTGTTGGCGCTCTCAAAAATCAAATGATGGTTGTACAGAGTTGAAACTCGGACTGAGCGTCTGGAAGGGATGGACACACCTGTCGTAGAACAGCACAGTGTTGCCAGATCGCTTGCAGTGTTATTTTTCTCACACACCTCATACAAGTGTGATAGAAATTAATTGTGAATAATTTGTATGTATTTAGATTTTTATTTTTGTAAGCACTTTGAATGAAACTAATAAATACAAATACATTATTTACACCTTTTATAAGGGGTTTTATGTCCTCGTTGAGAACAATATCTGGCTTGTTCTCGCAAGACTGCCCACAACAGAATTTACAAAGGGTGGTGTTTCCAGTTACATATCTCTTGCAGTCTTGATCAGTGGTGTATTGGTAAAATAAGAAGTAAGGGAACGCATGGTGAGAGAAAAAAAATAGTTCGAGACTTTCCACAAGCAGCTTGCTGAAAGTTTTTCGGAGATCATCTTATTTTAAGCAAACTATTGTCTTCCTTGTAAAAGCTTTTATTTTTTTTTATTCTTACTATACAAAATATTAACAAACACAAATGCGTAATGTTTCTGAAAAAAGGTGGCGGAACGTCGTTCCTCCACGTTCCCCCTCCAATACACCACTGGTCTTGATAGATTGCAGTCCTTGGCTCCCTGTTGTCTAGTCCCAATCCAAAGGATTTTTTCAATTCCCGTCCACGCCATGACCTGATGGTATGTCGGTAGAGGATGGTACCGCAGAGCATCTGTTGTTGTTGGTGGCTTTGCCAAATTGAGTTTGGTGCTGCTGCTCATGAATTTGGCATAGCGGAGAGACCCACCAAAATGCGCTCTCCTACCCCTGAAATTTTTGAAGCAATGCCATTTGGTTTCCTGAACTCCTCTGCAAGCTCACCCAAAAGTGTTTTTTTGGCCAAATTTATTCTACCCGAAGCCAGAAATGTTGGAGGTGTGTCACGTATCTTCACCAACAATCACCACTACTGTGAGGCCATGGATTTTGCAGTGGTGACCATTAATCTTCTTTAGTTTTTTTGAAGCTTCTAGTTCGGTCATGTAAATAGCTATGAATCGTTTTTTGTTGTGCCCATTTGATAACTTCTCTTGAGGTGTTCGGTTGACAATTATTTTGTCAAACATCATGCCATTTTAACTGTTCTTCGATCAATCTGATAATCTCCCTCAAAATTGACATTCGTCACTGAGCCTATCAAGGTATGAATAAATGTATTCCATTGCTTCCTCTACTTTTTTATTCCTTTTGTACCCTCTTTTTCAGGCCAGGGTGGTGCTTGGTACAACTTTATTTGTCATAAATAATTGTGGTGTCCATCATCTGCAACTAGATCCAAGTCTTCAGGAAGTTTTTGTGACCACATTTTCTAGCTGCAACCAAAAACTTCATGCATCTTCACCATTTTGTACAGAATTAGGTTTTGCAAGAGGAGCTTTCTGCCGGTTCTTCAAACATTCAAGCATCATTATTTCCCCAGGAATGGAAGCACTATATCTCCTGCACGATGGATGTATGCATTTATCATTCGCTCATTATTATTTTTTTTTTTTAATTATGAAAGTCGGCAATACAATCTATTCAACGGCATTAAGTATCAGATTAAGTGAGTATGTGTAGTCTTGCTCAGTATGAGTACGAATTCGAATTCTTGCTTTTTCTTTTATTTGTGACTACAACAGATCTTGAGTCTTCTTTTGACTCTAAGCTTTCCAGGAGTTTGGTAGGCAGCATGTTTGGATGGGATTTGAGACAATGGCTGTAGGTTTTAGCTTTAATTTTTATTTCCTCTTGTATCATGGGAATTCCAATCGCTTATTACTATAAATATTTGTACAGGAATTGTGAATAATTTCATTTTTTTTTCACTAAACGTCCTGCATGATCAATGTCCCCCCGTTTAATAAATAATGTATGTGGACTCTGCACTCTTCTATCTTTCACAGTAATTATATCATTTTCTTCTAGACTTCTAGTGATTGAGATTAAGAAGATTTTGCTCACGTCCACTACTAACCCTAACTGTTTCTAATACTGCAAATAACTATATGCACTATAATTACTTCGCAATCAATTAAATCGAAGAAAGGGGATCTAATTCATAACACATTCAAGAATGAAACATGCGACATTCACTGAGCAGATGTCGTAATTGATCAGCCTTTACCCTCCCACCTATTTTCCCGACCAGCCATAATGACCTGCAGGTGATCTTCCCCAGTTCCTCTCCCCGTTATTTTTGTGTGTCATAATTACGTTTATTTTGCAAATATAAAAATTATTCTGTCTGAAATCAACTAAATGCTCTTATAATCAGAAATGATGAATCAAAGGAATATGCTAAACTTAATTTAAAAAAAGCCACTATTTCGTTTATTTCCTAAATTTACCCACATCCCATTGTAAAGTATGTTCATTAAAAAAAAACCTCAAGTGTGCCATGATTTTTTATTAAAAAAAATTTAAGTTGGTAACACATATTGAGGTTATGTTACTTGCGGCATGTTCCTACTGATAAATTAATTTGCTGTGATAAACGACGCAAATCACCTTCCAAAATTCCTTGGGCTGTGTTTATAGCATCCTAAGTACGTTTGACTTCCTGGTTTAAGGAGAATACTACCCGTTTCATGAAATAATACAACAGATAGTAATAAGGTATTTTTAAATTCATCATATATCGGGTGTGTATAAATTGGCGGATAAATTACAGGTGGCGATGTTCTTCCTAAAATTCTGAATAGAAAATGTCGATGAAAAAATGTTCTACCATGCCTCATAGGCCATCAGGAGCCATTTAAAAGAAATGTACATTTGGCAACATGGCATCCAGGAGCTGTCCTGTTTATCAATAATCTCATGGTTCAGAGTAGAAGGTAATAGATAGATAGAGCGGGGTTTATTTACAGATGCAAGGGAAAACAGATTATGAGTAAATAGTAAAATCCATTGTAATTGAACAAAACAAAACGAAAATAACACAAAAACACAAATACACTGAAGCGCGGGCACTAATACAAACTGATAATAATGAGAAAAGCAGAATTGGCACAAACTTGGAACCAGCAAGTTTGAATGAATTATTTGTGTCAAAGTGACATAAGCGGGTGTCACATTGCCGAACGTATTTTTTATAAAAATAAGCTAAGTAACAGGTCTATTTTATAACTCGTAACGATGTCGTTGTAATTCGATTCTCGTTCCGATTTTTCAATGAAACTCAATTTTGTAACTTTTCATAATCGTTACGAAACAATGAAATCGTTCCGTTTTAATCGTTCGGGAACGACAGCTCCGCTGTCAATCGTTAACTGATATTTTGACCTGATACTATATGAATCATATTTATATTTCATTTTCTCATGTAATTTGTGGTGGATAGGAATTATATATTGGAACGAAGATAAATTAATTTTTATTTAACTACATAATATCATTGTACATTGTGTTACAATGCAAAATTGTTATTCCTATATTACCAGAAAATTATTTACAAATCTAGAAAATATATTTTCCGAGGAAGAAGTCAGCACATGAACTCGTATTTATGAAACACAAGTCCTTCTTTATTCTCGAAGAAAGCTTTAGAAACATGTATAAATCTAAGAAATACTTCTATAATCCATTACTCAACTTTTTCATTGGTCCTCCTGCTGCATTTAATTGTAGGGCTAATGACCTCCATGATTCCAAATCCAAAATATCCGGGTTTTGGGACTATTTATTCCTTCGAAGGGCTTCGTTTAATTGTAAGTCTTCTAGATATATTTGATACTGCTGTGCAGTATGTTTAGATTTGAAATGTAAACGTCAACTGTCACGACGCTGACGAAATTAGAAATGAAGTGAGCTACAAGTGTACTATTCGTTCTAAAATCACAAGTTCATCGTTACGAATAAGCATTCAAGGTTAACGCCTAACGATGTTGGTTACAAAATAACATTTTAACCTAAATCGTTCGCAACATTGCAACTGACGTTCTGAACAATTATAGTTAGCTAACGAATCGTATTGTAACGATTGTTTATAAAATAGACCCGTAAGAAGTGTTAAAAATACAAGTTTGAGATGGAAAGATAGCACACACTGACAAATAATTTTCAAACTAGTCATACTATCACAATTGCAGGGTTTTCTGTAAATTAATAACAAATAATAACGCATATTTAACGACTGGATGTTCAAACTTTGAGGACCTCGTGAAGACCCAGGTAGCATTGTACAACATTTTAGAATCAAGATAAGCTGCTTAGAATTTTTGAAAGAATATCGTCACGTGTAGATTGTCCGCCAATTTATACACACCCGATATAATGAGAATGTTAGGGAATTCTTTCTGTAACTCTGCCATAGGTGCGTCGAGTGAATACACCCAATTTCCGTCCACTTTAGTCCCATTTCAGAAATAACTTTCAACTAGAAACGTTTTTGCTGGTTGCTGTAAACCATTGTGACCACGGAATAATTATGACTTTTAGAACGATCTGACGTTTTGAATGGCAATTCCTAACATGTGTGCCAACTTAAATATTTAAAAATAAAAAATCATGGCACACTGAGTTTTTTTTTTAATGAACATACAATATTAAGCATAACAAAATAATTGATACATGGAAGTTGTAGCTAATTAAATTCTCTATAGGATTAATTATGAAGACTTTTACGCTAAAATGAAGTGTTACAGAGGTATTGCATGTTAAGTTAAAATTTTGAAAAGTACACAATTTTGCTATTTTTGGGAGCTCAACTCCGTTGCTATTCATCGCATAAAAAACTTCACATATCAAATTTTTAGTAACCTTATTGCGCTAAAATGCACTAAACTAGAAAAAGTGCAGATTTTCGACGGTGTTTTCTAAATGTCAGAGAACTCTGAGGAGGGGGGAGTGAGGAAACATTTTTCACTGCCTTCCCGACCAAAAATTTAAAACTATAACCTTTAGCATGACCAGACATATCTGCAGGAAGAAGAATGCTCATGCGAAAAATGCGCACAGCGAAAACTCCGCACAAGAAAACTCTTCACATGGAAAACTCCGCATAGTGATAATTGCTCACAAGAAAATTGCTCACACGAAAATTGCTCACACGGAAAATTACTCACTTTAATAAATCCTCACAGGGTGCCCATAACAAATATTTTTGCTATAGTTATTATATTCTTTACTTTACATGCTCCACCTCTACTTAGACACAAAATAACTATGGATATTAAAAAAATTGTGTGAAAATTTCATTGTAGACCCTAGTCGCGAAAACTTGACTTGAATTTTTTTTTGTGTCGATATATGCCTAATACAATATTGTTTAATAGTCGATACAATCTAGGGCAGGCATGGGCAACTTTTTTTGTAGAGGGCTGAATAAAAAAATGAAATGTGATAATGATAGTAATCATATTTAAGCAAAAAAAGGGAAGATACAGATATGTAAGCATGCCTAGCATTTCTATTACAAGAAAATAATTTAAAAAAAAAAAAGTGTTCCACAAAGAAATAACTACTCATAGTCACATTGTGCTACTACTCAAACTAATGAAAAACTTGAGATTGCCAAGGATTGAAGTTCAACATCTGGTGAAAGTGATGTTCTTACGCGTAGGATGTTTTCCAAATTAGTATTATTTTTCAAAGAGTAAGTCTAATTTTTTCTGATTGTTAATGTTTGCCTTAAGCATCCGCAAGGCGGCGCTACAAACGTTTTTCCATCTATTTTGACCAATTTTAAGGAAAAAGTTCATACAAATGTTTGGAATACATTAATTATTTTATTTATTATAGAAATCTTATAAAAACGAAGAATAACATATTTTAAATGTAATACTTCTTCGTTGAATGATATGAATAATCAGTGTATTCCATATGGCCAATCACTTTATCTGGTACATCAAGTATAAAACTTTTGTACGAAAACATTTTGTCAAATTTAGATTTCTCACCCAAAAGAAATGGTATTTTAAAACGTCACGAAAAGTTGTAAAAGCAATTTCATTTAAATCACACGCTGACCCAAATGGAGAGAAAGCATATGCTGTAAATGCACTGCTTGTCATTCTGTATTTGATGAATACACATTGAATAAAAAACTACAACAAAACATTGGAAAGATGTTATACGAAACATAGAAGAAAGATGAAGCAAAATCAAAATCAATTAGAACATGAACATGTGAAATCCAAATAAATATTACCAGCTGCTGGTAAAATCTTCAATTAAAATTAATTTGACTCGAAATTCTTCGTAGACTTTTTTTCATGGAATTGAACATAGAATCGGAAAAAATTAAACCACATTTATCGATGTTTTTTGAGTTCGTGTTATTCATTTTGGAAAAAAGTTGTGGACAGCAATAAGTACTGCCGAAGAGAGACATTATTTTACATACAGATTTAATTAATTTGTCTTACAGTACCTCATGACTTTTAACTGACTTTTCAGAACAGATTAATGCCGAGTCATGAATATTTGGAGTTAAGTTCACTTGAATGGAAATCCTAAAATCTGAATGTAAAGTCTTGTGCTAGAGCAAGTTTTATGAGCAGCCAGGATGGGAAAATAATGAGAATCTGATTTTCCCACAAACCGACGTTTGCTTTGGAAAGATTTTATGTGGGTGACATCAACCAGAAATGCAAAATCAGATAACCATGCATCAACCCCCAAAGGTAGTACTTGTTCGGGTCTGCCCTTCATTTCCGTGAGAGTTTGTAAATTTCTTCTCTTAACCCTTTGTGCCGTTATTTTGTACCTTAGGCCATGTCTCACGTGGACAATGGGTGTTGGGGGTTTTATGAGTTCCCTCAACTACCCAAACTAAAAATTTGGCATTATTGTTCACTGGGAATTTGTTATTGACAAATAAAGATGAAAAAATCGACTTTTCAAAAAAAAATCGGTCACGTGAAATTTTTACAATTA
Organism: Ocypus olens; assembly: GCA_910593695.2. Taxonomy (NCBI): domain Eukaryota; kingdom Metazoa; phylum Arthropoda; class Insecta; order Coleoptera; family Staphylinidae; genus Ocypus; species Ocypus olens. The sequence continues at coordinate 32,870,269 of OU343054.1, forward strand.
ACAATATGATTTTATTACCTAGATATATGTTTTTGGGGTCGCTAATTACGAATCTGGTGTCAAAAATTACTTTTGACAGCTGTCAACTGTCAAAACAGCTGTCAAGATTCACAAAATATTTGTGATTCGCGAAAAACGCGCTGATTTCATTTAAAATCTAATCTGACTAGCATTCGGGGCATTATTGAGGAGCCTGATTTGAGATGGGGACTTCGGAGTGTATCGCTCATTCTACAACTTGTGAATTGTTCGATATGGCAATAGTACTTGACAGTTGTCATCGGACTGCCAAGATGGTGCAAGGGTCACAGAAATGGAAGCTGCCATTCATTTTATAGGTTTTCGCGGTCACTGTTCGCGATTTCAGTGCCTAAAATATCTTTTGACAGCTGTCAATTGCCACAAGAGCTGTCAAGTTAGATTATCTTCCGTTATTCCGTAAGAATAGTTTCTATCTGGAAAAATTTTGTATTTTGAAATGAGGATTCAAGATTTTGAAGAGGATGAAATCCCAAGTGATAGCGAATCAGTAAATGACGATTTCGAGGATAGCGAAGACGAGGAGTCTCTCTGTCAGGATGATTTATCAGAAGAGTCATTTATCGGGCTCAGTGCTCTAGAGAGAGAGACAGACGAGGCTAGGGACTCAGATGACGATACTCCTAAGCATTTGGCTGGCTATCTGAGATGGACGGAATCTGGGAGAGAAAGCGTAGGGGTGCTACCAATAAACCTTTTCTTGAACATACTGGCCCTAAAAATCTACCAGAGAAAGTCAAGAGCCTGGGAGGTTTTTTTTATGTTTATTTTCTGAAACCAATATCAACTCCATTGCAGATCAATCTAATCTCTATTGCTGTCAACAGAAAAAAGAATTCACGGATATCACCCCCCAAGAAATCAAACAATTTCTCGGTCTGAACATAATGATGGGAGTTAATTTACAGTTGGTTTGGCAGTTGCCAGCTGCCAATGCCCATCTCGGATATCGATATTCTGTCCGGTAAAACCATGCCAACCTTGTATTTTGAGTTCGTTCTCTTCACTGGGACAGTTATTTGACCGCTGTCAACTGCCAACATATTCTTCCCACTTCATTGTTAGTCATCAATTATATTCCCAGAGAGCCAATGAAAGTCTGGCTACTGGGTTTGATTTTATAATACATGACTTGACAGCTGGGATGACATTTGACAAGCTGTCAAAACTCTTTTCCGATCTTGCAATCTTGTTCAGCGACCTTGGGAAGCGGGAAACGACGCCCAACTTGTTTTTCACTACATTCTGTCCATTTTGACAGTTCTTGACAGCTGTCAACTATCGGAAAATTCTGCCCACATTTTGCATTTTCCGACACTTGACAGCCGATTTGACAGTTGACGGCTATCAAAACTCCTTTCTGACACCGAAATCGGAATCAGCGACCCCGAAAAACGTAAGTGCCATTAGTTTCCTCGTTTCATCTCCTTCCCAAAAATGTGCCTCTCAAAGGGTTAACTTAAAACATCCCTTCAACATTTTGCCCTTCTGAGCCAGAAAAATTTACAATAAAAAATGATGCCTTCATATTCTGTCTATATAAGTCTTTAATTTCAATAAAATGTATACACGAAACAACTGCCCACTACGTGCTTAAATTTTAATGATTTAGCACAAAGGTTTTCTTGATGAATTATACAATGAAATGTAAACAGATATTTATTATCAATATTTCTCTGTGATAATTGTGATTTTATTTTAGCCACCATTCCTCAACTTCTCCCTATCAGCTCCACCTGTAGCAACACGGCTTAACTTTGCTCGGTTCAGTTTAAAAGCAATAAAAACATCAAAAATCTCTTTAAAAACATTTTCTTCCCTTGTAGTGTTTTTATGATTAAAGTGCGAGCAAATCTTCTGTTATATTTAAATTTTGGTCGACTGCGTGAATGAAAATTGCTAGTTGCACTGTAGCACTAATGTACAATGCTATGGAAAATGCAACCACTTCCCCAAGAACAACTTTTGTGTTTTCTATTAAGTACTTTTTCGCAAGTTCTCCCGAGAACGGTTTAGAATATTTTGTCACTTTCTCACTAACATCACTTACCCGAACGATATCTTCAGTTTCATCACTGCGTTTTACAAAGATCTCAATTCCGTCACTTCTTAGTTGCCTTGTTAAACTTTTGTATTTTTCCAAATGTTTGGTGCTATAATGCCTTTTTAAATTGTACTCCTTGAAGGTCCCGACCAGTGATTTTGTATAAGTAGATACCAATATAGACATGTGTCCTAATACACCTACGGAGCAAACATGTACAACGTGCCGTTTTCTACCCTCATCGTTCTATTCTACATTAGTTCCTAGCACAATATCTCTCTCGCGATCACGAAGCGAGCGAGCAAGCCTACATAACCTGGATGAGCTGTCATTTATTTACAGTTTATTACGTGAGTGCGTTTTTAGTTGAATTATCTCTTTATACTAACAAAATGGGCCGGAAGTGCATTGTTTGTGGTGCTTCCCAAGAAATTTAATTGACGATGTCATTCCAGTACTTTCCTTTATTGGAACTTTTAATTTTAGTACCTTATTTCGTTTGATTTAAGAAGGAGTATCCCGGTACTGCTATTGGTTCATGGGATTCGTGATCGCGAGAAAGACAGATTTATGCCCAAGCACATTATCTGAGTGAAATGGTGAATAAAACTACCATTTCATATGTTGTGATGTTGACACCCTAACTAATTTAGCATTTGGTATCTACTAGACATAAAATCACTGGTCCCAACATATTTTTGGTATAATTTTTTTCAGAGGTCCATAACACCATTAAACCAACATTTCGACCAACTGATCTTAGGGCAGACTGGCGGTCTAATATTCTTGAATTTACTATTAGGATTCTACCTTTACAAATTTGGCGGGTCATGTTAATATGGAAAACTCAATGGTGGGCTGGATAAATCTTACTTGGGGGGCCATATGTCTATGGTAATAAATGCTGCGGGTACGGTTCGAATTTGATTTACGATAATGCTATTTATTTTACGTATATTTATTTATTTTTTTCTTTATTTATTTATTCAACCGAATTTTTATTTATGGTTGATAAAGAAATCAGTCCGTCTGCTCGTCCGTGTGTGCGTACAAACATCACATCAAATTGGCTAAACTGGTTTTCACAAAATTTTCAAATTTAAACAAATCGATTTTTTGTTATAACTCGGAAACTGTTCGTGGTAATAGCTACGCTTATATATTCAATAATTATGGTTCCTGAAAAATAATTATCGGAAATTCGCAGGGTTCGGATGATATATATCATCGGATATATATCATGGATATTTATGAAACACACAATACCAAAAAATTCCCCCGTTTCTCAAATATTCCCAGTTGCAACAATATGAGTAAGCATTTGCTCTAATATAAACTAGAGATGGGCGAAATGACCCTTTTTTGTCGAAAAGAGTCGATTCTTGAGTGTCTCACGACTTTATTAAAAATGAAAAAGTAAGTGTGAGTAAAAAGAAAACAAAAAAAAGGTTCTCACTTTGAAAATTCTTTCCATTTATCCCTGAAAACATAGTGAAGAGCAAGTCCTCATTACAAATTTTTTTCAATTTGATGTCAAACATTTTGACATTTTAAATGTTATTTTTTTACTATCTTGCAAGCAACTGTGTTTGTTTGCAATAAATAGATATAATATAAATAAAGTATGTGCATTATACACTCGGCGTCAAAAAAAAGCGCCTCTCGAAAAATTGCGAAAAAAACTCAATTTTTCAAACCGTCGTAACTTGGTTCAATTTGGTCGAAAATCGATGAATCTTTCAGTTTGGGAAAGATTTAAGTTTTATCTTTAAGAATGTGTAGTTGATTTTGACCTCAAGTTCAACCCACCCCCCGTAACAACGCGATGGAAAAAAAATGTTTTTTTATGTAAAAAAATTGTCCAACTTTGACAAGCTGTACCGTGCGCAAAAAAAATCGGCGGGAAATTTCACCACAATGGCAGAAAAATTTAATCAATTTCCTTCAAGTGCCTTAAAAATTCGAGTCGTTTCGATGATTTGGAGCAAAGTTATGAATTTTTGAAAAAAAAATGACATTGAAAATAAAAACAAGTTGTAATAATTTAACATTTTTTGTCAATCCAAAACACTTTTTGTAGGGGTCACGAAAGTCGAAAACTTCTTAGATCGCAAAATTCCATCTAGTTTCGTGCGAAATTCGCCTAGTTATGGCCAAAAAAGGCGCAAAATGTATTTTTTTTCAAAACTGCATAACTTCGCGCCAAATCATCGCATCGACTTGAATTTTGGAGGAAAATGATTGAACTTTATTGCCATGCTGACCGATTGAGTCTACGATTTTTTTTTGCACACAGTACAAGAAACCAAATTTGCACATTTAAACTTCAAAAACATGTTTTTTCCTTTAGGGGGTGGCATGGGGTGGAATCGTTTTAGCAACAAACTAATTCACATGACGTTGAAGAGAAAATTTGAAACTTTTCAGACTGCAAAAGTTCATCGATTTTGGTGCAAAATTACTCAAGTTATAGCCAAAAAAGTGAAAACTGTCATTTTTTTTCAAAAATTCATAACTTTGCTCCAAATCATCGAAACGACTCGAATTTTTAAGGCATTTTTTACATAAAAAAACATTTTTTTCCATCGCGTTGTTACGGGGGTGGGTTGGACTTGGGATCAAAATCAACTATACATCCTTAAAGATAAAACTTGAATCTTTCCCAAACTGAAAGATTCATCGATTTTCGAACAAATTGAACCAAGTTACGACGGTTTGAAAAATCGAGTTTTTTCGCGATTTTTCGAGTGGCGCTTTTTTTGACGCCGAGTGTATAATTAATAAGTCATATAAACATTAATATCAATGACCAAGAATAAATATCAAGAAGTTGATATATATCGGATATATATCCGATATATTGATATTTATATAAATATCGGATATTTTCCGAACCCTGGAAATTCGTCAATATTAAAAAGTGCATGAAATTTACTATAATCAAGGTCTTAATACAACCAAAAAAAAAAACAAATTTAATATACCTGTGATGGTATTATTACTAAATTGTTTATTTAAATTAATCCATGACACATTTCTACTTTTAAAAACACAGTACATTCTTTTGCTTTTAAACTAATGTAAAATGTAATAACTATAGAAAAAATATGTGAGGATTTATACAAGTGAGTCATTTTTCTTGTGAGCAATTTTCATGTGGGCAATTATCACTGTGCGTTAATTTTAGTGTGTGGAGTTTTCCATGTAAGCATAACTCTGTGTGGGCAGTTTTCATGTGCGCACTTTTCCGTGCACATTTTTCACATGAGCAGTTTTCTTGTGCGTATATATCACCAAACCGACCTTTTGTAGGATAAAGCCTTCATTCGACGGAGTATTCAGTGCACACTTACTGTATTCTTAAACATGAAATGAACATTTTCTAAAGCAACGCAACGGGTGGATTTTTATCATTCGAAAGTTACATTTCTTAAAGATTTGACAGTTTTTACAAATTCATAACTTAAATAGTGTGGTTGATCTTTAATTAAGATTTTATACAAAGTCGTTTTTTTTTAACATGCGAAAAGTTAATGGCAAGTTGAGTTGTTGAAACTACAGTGAATAAATAAATTCAAATATTTTATTATATTAAAAGCTGTATAAATTAGACATTACAAATCAGGATGCTTGTGACAGCTGGTACAGTGTTAATCCACAGTTAACAACAAAGAAATACTATGTTTTAAAGCTAGTTCTGCATTTTGACAAATTTAATATACTACATGAGGTTAATCAGACTGTGGAGTTCTTGGTTGATTTGAATTTTATTATAATCCAGAAACGTATTCAATTGTATTTTTTTTTTCATTTAAAATAAAATTGATTTATCATAACTTCTAGTAGACCACCGGGCCAGTATCCCTTTTCATTTTCATCAAGCCGGGCCAGACCGGAATTAAAATTTGAACTACCGGGCCAGGCCTTAATAAATCATAATTTTTTTCATGTCCAGGATCCCCTTTTCTTTTCATCAAGCAATTTTAAAATTCGTGACATTTATTCAATTGTAGATACCACTTAGTAACAGTCACGACTGTCACTGCTAATTTAGTCACACTATTTATACATGACGTGGCTAAATTGTTAGTTGCCAACATAATATAATTTAAGAGAATATTTTCCTCAGCGCTCGATAAACATATAAGAGGAACTGATTAAGAAAGATAAATTATACATTTATGACCCCTATACCCACTTGCCCCGCCGTTTATGTTGATTAATTATTAACAATGCAAAAAAATTGACAATGTGATTATTTGTGATTATATTCATCCTTGTCTGTTGGTGTTTATATGGTTGACAAATAAATTGAATATCGTAAAAATTGTTTATTTTGTTTATAAATTTATCGTTTAATTTCAGATCCAGGAGAAGTAGTTATTTAAAAGTCCCTAAAACATGTTTGCAAAATAGAAACGATGCACTGAACAATAATAATTATACGAAGATAAACAGAATGTGATATTAATTTTTAAAAATTCATGTATTTGTAATAGTATTTATAAAAAAGAAAATTGTTAGTTTCGGTTTCGGTGTGTGTAAATAGAATATGGATAAATAGTCAAACAAAAAAGAAACGGTACGAACGTAAACCAGCAGACATGTGAGAATATATATTTAGATCACATCACCTCCTCAGTGAGCATTTACGTTATTTTTAGAAATACACATTTTAGTTTATTCGCTTAAAGGGGGAATTGAATTATTAATTATTTCGAGGGCTGTGAGGTGATGACTATTAACACTTGAAATTTTAAATGCAGAAAGGGAAAATAAGTGAATCTAAATTAAAATTAATAAAAGAAGCTGCTATTACTGCACGAGTCAGTGAGTCACTCGAGAACCAAGATGTCGAGATGACGACTGTAGGCAACCCGTCGCCGATTATTATCGAGGACTCCAGCGAGGACAAGTCTAAGGATTCTATCATTGAGGAGAAGCCTAAGGTTTTGAGCGAGGAAAAGTCTAAAGACTCCGGCGAGTTTAAGACTGAGGAGGACTCCGGCGAGGACAAGCCTAAAGAGGAATCAGTCGTCGTCAAGGAGGAAATCAAACAAGACATCTTGGAAGTTAAAGACGAAGCATTGGAAATTTCAGAAACTGTTATCATGTTCGAGGAGGAGACCAGGATGAGCGCCGATACTAACACCAGCCGGGCTCAAACACCTGCAAAGCAAGTAAGATCAGTTACGCTATACTTTTATGTTGTAACATTAACATTAGGATTAATTTAACAAGTACTTATTTTAACATAACCTTCAAATGATGATTTATTGTGTTGTATTTATATTTTCTTTATCTTTAACAACTAAATTAAATAAATACTTACTAGATGTATAACCACAAATTTACATTTTTATAAACATAATAGAATAACTAAAGTTTCAGGTTGAAAAATACGTCAAAATTTAAGTCGTTTAACCCTTTGACCTACAACCACGAGTACTCCTCGTGTTTAAATGTTCGGGCCAAACACAACGACCACGAGCATATCTCGTGGCGCACCGCTTGGGCCAATCACATCGAGCACGAGCTCAACTCGTTGCGAGCCGCTTGGGTCAATCAAATTGAGCACGAGCTCAACTCATGGCGCAGCGCTTGTGTTAGTAGTGCAGCACAATGAATGCATTTTCTTGCGAAACAGAATTTTTTGAAGTCCATATTTTACGTTTTCAGTTGTGCCATGAAAAAGCATGAATTTGTGCGCATACAATTGGGCACGCCAGGCGTGCCTCAGTCGAACTGGTTTCTGCTGCTGCATTCGGACGTAAGGAAAGTAGGCCAAAGGGTTAATCATGTTTAAATAAATGTGTAAATTTATATATACATGACAATAAATAATTTAAAAACATAGTACGTGTCCATTTACATCGCACTCGGTTAATCGCTATACAATATTAACACTATTTTGATTTGTACAAAGCAAAAAATTGTTAATGAATAATTCACCCTTAAAAATCAGGTTCTAGCGTCGAATGTTCAGGACGTTGTTGAGGAGTCGCAGAGTTCGGTTCAAAGCAGTGCGACGACTGAGAGCGCAAAAGGGAAGAAGGGTTCGCGTCTTGACGTCTTTCGCGAGCCCGAGGGTGCCATTATTTCTGCTGATCAGCTAGCTGAGTATTATTGGGGAGGTGGTGGCCCATTCATGCTGCAAGAACAAGTGGCCCAATTTCTGGGCATTAAGTCATTCAAAAGGAAATACCCAGGTGAGTAATCATATATTATAAAACCTTTTTTTATACTGCAATATATTTATACTTTGGTAAGGGACGGTTTCACCTACGTCAAATAAATTGACAAATAGTTATTCGACGAATAACATTTATGGTCTAGTTAAATATATTTACGTTTCACCAACACATTTCTCACTCTAGTTAACTATTCAACGAATAAGAGGTTACGTGTAAAACTGGCTTTATTATTCGACAACTCTCCATAAACAGCAGGTTCAGGTTGGTGACTCAAAAGCGGCAAATTTAATTTGTTTTCTTTTTTTCTACAAATTCTACGGAAGTATAACGTAAATATCAATGGATAGTATCTACGACATCATCTTATATGATGTTCACATAACTCTCGATTCACATAATGTAATTATTGTTCTATTTGACTTTGTTACATTGTCGTATTATGCAGATTTCTTCTCTCTAGTCTAAACGCAGATACCGCTGGCATATATTTTCTTCGTCAGGTGATAAGGTCGACGATGATGATAAGGCTAAAATTCTATAATTGTGAATTATGCATTTTCTGCAATTTACTATTATTCTATAGGCATAATATATACCTAGTTAGTATACATCATTGCTTTAATATATTGAACTTGAACTTTACGTATTTTGGTTTAAAAATGCATTTAATTTGAGGTTAGGAATCTCCGAATAAATTTTAACTAGAGAAAAATCGATGAATAACTTATGTGTCAATTTAATCAATGAATAGTGTTATTTTACGTTGGTGAAACGAAAACCGTCAATTTTATTTGCTGAATAAATTTAATCGTTCAATAACGATTTAACTGATGGTGAAACCAGGTCGCAAATGTTATCGTTCAAGTAATTTTTAATACTCTGATCAGGTACACATAAGAACGTGTGACCTATGAATATTTTCACACAATTGTACTTAAAATATTACTTCAGAATTGTATTACATAGAGACGTACAAACTAACAGTCTAACAATAATTTTTTATTGGACAATTCGTGGTTACACTTATTTTTTATTTCCAGTAAATTCATTAAAATACAAACAATAAAGGTTTACTTCTCAAATAATTATGGAAGCCTTAATTCAGAATTTACCTTTAAAATACAGGGGGCGCCTAAAGTATGGAATAAATTCAGTAAAACCGAAATAAAGTATTTTTGGAAACGGGTAGTTTTTCTTTGACAAAAATTCAGATTTTTTGCATAAAAGTTGATTTTCAGTCGTCATTTGTTTTTGAGTAATGTCATCCATTTTGTTTTTAAACAACAACCCCTTATTTTTGTTCTTGATTTTGAGAGATCTTTTTATTATCGAACTGGCAGTATAAAAATATTGCAATCTTACAAAAGAAATTTTTCTAGTAAATGACAATTGAAGGTGAGAACCCGACATTTAGAGTTTTTGCAAAATGATCTTGTTGCAACGCTTGTAGCAATTTTTCCAAAAAACAATGATATTGACCTTCATTATTAAAAAAAAAAACAACCTTTATTGGCATTAAAGTTACAATTCTTTATTACTACACCTAGCATCAGTGGCGGCTCGTGGAACATGTTGATGGTAGAGCCACCTATACAGTATACACTCCTCCCCCTAATTTTTTTAACAAAGAAAGAACGATTTATCTTTCTAAACCAAAGTAACTGGCGAAAAAGTGTTTTAAGAATTAATTTAAAATTCTTGCCGAGCTTGAAACTACAGGTAGTGCCACGGCTCCTTGGCTCTATACCGTGTGTTCGATAAAAAACGCCCAACGCCATAACTCTGTTATTTATTGGCAGATTTGAATGAACTAAAAAATAAAGCCAATGACGACAATTATATATTTTTTCAAAATCAACTTCATTGCCAAACGATACTCAACTTTAAATTTTTAAATGGCTGCATATACTTTTCTAATTTTATAATATTAGACACTGATTTTCTGGATCCATATGCCCGTTATGTTGGTTTTAAGTTAATATTTATGCCAGAAAAAGATAATAATAAATTTTGTTCATGCGTTGAAAAAAATTCGAATCGACAAATGTCATTTATTGTACAGGGTGGTGCAGAGGAAACGCATGTTTTTCAATATTGAATTACTGGGACACAATGGGTTGAAAATAATAAAAACAAGTATTAAATGATAGGTATTTTAATGCAGTTTTTGAAATTACATACCATATTTAGGTTCGGAAAATAATGTCTTTGAGATGACGTCCTTCTTGCTGGATACAAATTTGGATCCTCTTCTGAAAATTACGGACGGCTCTCTCCAACTTTCATTCGGCACGGCTTCAATTTCCTGACGAATGGAATTCTTAAGGTCATCGAGTGTGCGAAGCTTGTTTATGTACACTTTTGATTTCTAATATCCCCACAAAAAGAAGTCACATACCGACAGGTCGGGTGAGCGAGGGGGCCAGTGAACATCACCAAATCTCGAAATCACATGTCCTGGGAACATTTGTCGAACCACTTCCATGGATACTCTCGCCGTGTGAGCTGTGGCACCATCCTGCTGAAACCAAATGTCTCTCATGTTCACTTGACGCCTTTCAAGTTCTGGGCGAAGGAAGTTTAACATTTCAACGTAGCGAGCTGATATAACAGTAACTGCAATTCCTTCTTCTTCAAAAAAATAGGGTCCAACAATCCCCAAGTTTGAAATGCAGCACCACACTGTTACTTTTAAACTGTGCAGAGGTCTTTGGTGTAATTCTTGTGGGTTCTCCGATGCCCAATACCTACAGTTTTGAACATTGACATAACAGTCAAGATGAAAATGTGCTTCATCACTCATGAAGACTGTAGCATCGGGATCTTCCGTAAACATTTCATCCATTATGCGACAAAACTCTCTGCGCTGTACAAAATCCCCTTCATTAAGCTGCTGGACGATCATTATTTTGTATGGATGGAACTTGAGGTCATCATGTAAGATGCGGTGAAGCGAACGACGTGACATACCCAGCGCTACAGCATGTCGTCTAGTCGATCGTCTAGGACTAGTAACAACTGCCGTTCTCACTCGGTCTACATTTTCCGGAGTACGAACTGAACGGGGAAGATCAGGTGGTTTCTTTTTCATCACAGAACCAGTACTTCTAAACGCTGCAACCCATCGGAGTACGGTATTTCGATCAGGCACTGCACCTCGACGTCCAACTCTAAAATATTGACGGAAAAGACGTTGCACTGTGACTACAGAATCATTGTTTCTAAAAAACTGCTCAACAACGAACACACGATGTTGTACGCTCCAACGCTCCATAGCGACTGAAACGGCATTGCATGGGCCGTCTGCCAACATTCGTTCAAGGTCAATACCCCCTCCCGTCGCCCCGTACTAGCGGTTCGAAAAACATGCGTTTCCTCTGCACCACCCTGTATAAGTAATGTCGACCATTTGTTATTAGTTTGTGTTTCAGACATAATCATGAACAATAGCGAATTAACAGACAGGCAAATTTATTTAAAGAGCTGCGACACGAATTTATCATCTACGGTTTCCTGAGCGGCGAATACTAGAACCTAAATTTAGAAGGTTAGAAGGAAATTTGAGACGATATGGATCCTTTAAAAAGTCGAAGAGAGTAGATCGACAATTTCGTGGACTTGCAGAATTAGGCGTTCTACTTAGTGTTTTCAAAAATCACAGAACCTAATACTTGCACTACTTATTTATTCTATTCTACATTGAGTTGTGACATAGGAACTTATTTATTAAGTCCTTATTATTCATGTTTGACATAACCTTACAACAAATGACATTTTTCACTTTTTTCCAAGGCACGCTAATTATAGTTTTTGAAAAATATAATTTTAAATGGAAGATTTATTTTAATTTTTTTCGACCAAAATATTGAACGAAAAACAACATATTCGGCATTGTTGGATTCAGAAAAATAATGTCAAATGTAAAAAAATTAAAACATTATATGCTGCCATTTAAAAATTTTAAGTTGGCTATCATTTGACAATGAAGTTATTATTGAATAAAATCAATATTGATGTCATTTGTTAGTATTTAAACCACCATTGACTTTGCTTTTTATTTCATTCATATCGGTCAATAAATAACAGAGTTATGGGGTTGGGCGTTTTTTATCGAACACACAGTATAAGCCACTGCTTTCGACAGCGAAATATACTACTTTTGACAGCTGAAAAATACAATTTTTGACAATTCAAAAATGTTGAAAAAAACTATTTTTATTAGGTGAAAAATACTGTTTTTGACATCTGAAACATACCATTGTTGACACACGAATAATACGATGTTTGACAGTAAAAAAATACTATTTTGACAGCTGAAAAATACTAATTTTCAACAGCTGAGGAATACCATTTTTGTCATTCCTGACACACGAAAAATACTATTTTTGACAGTAAAAAATACTACTTTTGACAGCGAAATATACTACTTTTGATAGCTGAAAAATACAATTTTTGACAATTCAAAAATGTTGAAAAATACTATTTTTATTAGGTGAAAAATACTATTTTTGGCAGCTGAAACATGGCATAGTTGGTAGATGAAGAATACTATTTTCTACAATTGTAAAATATAACTTGAGACAGCTGAAAAATACTATTTTCAACAGCCGGGGATTACCATTCTTGACAGCCAAAAAATATCATTTCCGACGGCTGAAACATACCGTTATTGGCAGCTAAAAAATACAATTTTTGACAACAAAAAAAAAATTGTCAACAAAATATACAGGTTTTGACAGCTGAAAAATGCCATTTTTGACAGTTGAAGAATGTCAAAAAATGCTGCTTTTGATTGCTAAAAAATACGATTTATATAGGTGGGAAATACCATTGTTGGCAGTTGAAAAATATCATTTTTGACAACTGAAACATTACATTTTTTACAAGTTTTGAAAACAAAAAAATACGATTTTTGACAACAGAAAGTACAATTTTTGACAATAAAAAGTACAATTTTAGAAATTTTTGTTAAAAAAAATGTCGAAAAATGCTGCTGTTGATAGCTAGAAAATACCATTTTTATAGGTGGGAAATACCATTGTTGACAGTTGAAACATATCATTTTTGACAGCTGAAAATTATCGTTTTAATAGCTAAAACATACCATTCTTGAAAACTGCAACAAAAATGACCAAAAATGCTGCCTTTGATAGCTGAAAAGTACCATTTTTATAGGTGAGAAATACCTTTTTTTGACAGCTAAAAAATATCATTTTCGACAGTTGAATAATACATTTCTTAACAGCTGAAAACTACCATTTTAACAGCTGAATAATACCATTCTTGACAACTGCAACAAACATCATTATTGTCAGCTAAAAAATACAATTTTTGACTACAAAAAGTCAATTTTCGACAGCCGAAAAATGACATTTTTGACAATAAAAAAAAATTGATAGCTGAAAAAGTACATTTTAATAGGTAAGAAACCTTTTTTGGCATTAAAAAAATATTTTTGACAACTAAAAAATATCATTTTTGACATTTGAATAATACACTTTTTAACAGCTGAAAACTACCATTATGAAATGAAATGAAAAATACCATTCTTGACAACTGTAACAAGCCATTATTGTTAGCTAAAAAATACATTTTTTCATAACAAAAAGTACAATTTTTGAAAGCTGAAAAATGCCATTTTTGACAAATAAAAAATGTCGAATATACTTTTTTTCATAGCTGAAAAATACCATTTTAATGGGTGAGAAATACCTTTTTTGACAGCTGAAAAATAACTTTTTGACAACTGAAAAATATCATTTTCGACAGTTGAATAATACATTTCTTAACAGCTGAAACATACCATTCTTGACAATTGCAACACACCATTATTGTCAGCTAAATAAGAATGAACGATTTATCTTCATAGACCAAAATAACTCGCAAAAAAGTGTTTTAAGAATTTATTAAAAATTCTTGCTGAGCTTGAAACTACAGGTAGTGCCATGGCTCCTTGGCTCTATATAACAAGCCGCCCCTGCCTAGCATGACTCTCATATCTCTCCACTCCCCCTTCCTTTTCCTTCTGCCTTCCTTTTCTCGTCCTACTTTTTCCAGCGTCCTTACCCCGGCCCCATCCTCCCTCATTCACTCCGTTACCTTTCTATTCCCTTTCACTTCCACCCACTCATCTTTTACCCCCTCACACTCCTCCACCAGATGTTTCCAGGTGTCTCTTCCCCATTCACACAATTCACATCTCATATACTATTCCCCCCTCCACTTTTTCCTCAATATGGTTTCAACAAGACGGCGCACCCCTGCATTATGCGCTTTTTTGGCAATTGCTTTACGAATAGGTCGATTGGCAGGCGAGGCCCGATAGAATAGCTCGCGAGAGTATGAAATACATAGATTTAGCCCGGAAAATGTTTAAGAACAATTTCTATACGTTCGAACTGTGGATGGAAGTTCAAACATTCAATTTATTAACTGCATTTGCTTGCTAAAGCAGTTTTTGTTTATTTTGTGTTAATTTACAGTTTCTCACTTTCAATTGTCATTTACTCGAAAAATTTCTTATGTAAGATGGCAACATTTTTATACTTCCAGTTCGACAATAAAAAGATCTCTCAAAATCAAGAACAAAAATAGGGAGTTGCCACGTAAAAACAAAATGGATGTCATTACTCAAAAAATAATGACGACTGAAAATCAACTATAAAAGAAGATCGACCTAATCGAGGATTTTTTCCAAAAATATTTTATTTCGGTTTTACTGAATTTATTCAATACTTTAGACACGCACTGTATATAAATGATTAATTTCCACACCCTCTAGATAAATTTTCTAATTGAAAGTTCGGACAGGAAGCTATGGAAAAAAAACACTTGCCTCCTTCATAAGAGTAAGTTGTATATACCTCTAGTGATTGTAAGGAGGAGCATTAACATCTCTCTCTTAGCCAATACGAAAGTTCATAAACTGCCACCGATTTATAGTTAATTTAAAATGAAACCCGTTTTGACGTTTTATACAAAAAAATACTAACCGCTCCATGTGTGTTTATGCTGAAGTGTCTGGTTCACATCCGTAATAATCTTGAGAATTTCAGAGCAAACCAGAATTTTCACCGGTACCCCACTCGCGATAAACATGATCTGAGGGTCAATCCCTTCCGACTAAATAAATCCATGACTGGTACACGTTACTATTGTATCAAGTTCTTTAACCTCCTACCAGACAGTATAAAAGATTTGCCGGTTAAAATATATAAAAACCGCATTAGACAATATTTTCTGAAACACGCATTTTATTCTTTTGATCAATTTTTAAATGTTCCCGGCCCGGATATGTAACTATTACTTGTTTATTGATTTCATACATTTATGTCTAGTCCTATTTTAAAATGCGTCTTATTATATCTTCCCTTTCGATTAACCGAACTGTTATATGACTTGTGAAAACATAACTTGTTCAATACACCAATAAAGGATTATTATTACCTGAAAGTGGATTATCACGGAGTAACGGTCGTTTTTTGATTTATAATTTTATTTATATTCCACAATAAAGAATTTCACTGATAAATATTATAAATAGTTTTGTCAGTATCAAACATAACCTCAAAAGTGCAATTAGCATTTGCTTATTGATTTGTACAATATAATTGAAATTAGCATGGAATACTGAGGTATTGATATGAAATTTTCACATCTAGACTTTTTTATGTGCTGCATTTCCTCCTTCCAATATCATTTACATAAATCAAGTCGATGACCTCATGTCTGAACTTTTTTATTTTGGGTGTCCTGTGCTTACTTGTCCAGCTTATAATTGGGAAATTTTATTACCAAAAATTCAGTAAGCAAGTGATTCATTAATTTCACCATCGTTCCTCGCATTAGTAGTTATTTTGTTCGTTTATTTTGTCATATGTTCGATGTGGAATTTATTAACCTATATGTTGAGTTTTTTCATCATCTGCTTGGTATGTGGCAAGATTGTTGCATTTGTAAACGTTTGATTATAGATTTTGTTAAAGTATTGTTTAAAAAAAATCTAATTTCACACATTTGACAGTCAACCTATTAATACTCGTAGTTGTTTAATGCAGTTTGCAAGGAGGCTTTAAACGCTGTTCAGCGTGCACATTTTCTACTAATCGTAAACTTAATCAAATTGAATAACAGATACACACTATTTACAGGCAGTGTTTATTTAGTATTACGGTACATCTACGAAAGGTGTTTACAAGTTGCATTTTCGATAAACGTCAGTGACAGGTGTAGCGAAAAACATAAAGACTGACATCAATGATATAATAATATATAACTATTTGTTTTCAATACAGTTAATTGTGAGATCGAATTTTTTGTGAGCTTCTGAAAGTTTGTTTTTTTATTGATTACAATTAATTATCGTAAATTCAATAAAACTAGAATATAGCCTGAGTATGTGAATATTTAACTTGTTCGTAAAACTACAATAATAAGTCTCTTTCTGGATTTTCAAAATAAACTTAGATGTTAAACATTTTGATAGTAGTATTACTTATATAAATTTGGAGACTAGGTAAGTGGGCAAAAAGAGTAAAAATGGCGACTCTTACTCACAATAGGAATTTGCTAATGTCTTCTATCGTTATTTTTTTATTACAACGGTATCAGTATACAGTATATTTTTTTATCGTGGCCATAGAATTTTACATGCTAAAAATTATACCCTGTGTTAATGTATATTTTATCATATAATGTTGAAGGAAATTTTAGTTAGTAATAAATCAATTATTTTTCTACATGATGCGCTGCATTAGAATAACTTAAACATGTTTTATTCCATTAAAAAATGAAATTATTTATCATAAATAACAGAGCAAAAATAATCAAAGTACCTTGAATTTCGGAAATGTCAGATTGATTAGTGAGGCAAGTAATCAAACGAATTTAGAAAATATCTGTTTATACTGTTGAAGAACGGGTGAAATTTGTAACGGCAATTATAAGAGGTTTGTCCAGCAGGGAAATAGTTGCATTTTTCTACAAGAAGTAGAAGAAATTTTTAATTTAGGGAAATGGTTGACAACTTTTCTGCAGCGTATCCCGATCGTCCGGTTCCGAGAAAAAGCACATTTTAATGAAATAAAACATGTTTAAATTATTCTAATGAAGCGCATCATGTAGAAAAATAATTGATTTATATTACTAATTAAAATTTGCTTCAAAATTATATGATAAAATATACATTAACACAAGGTTTAATTTTTAGTATGTAAAATCCTATGGCCCACGATAAAAAAAACATACTGTATAATAACAATATTTTTTCGCTACCGACAACGTAAATAAGCATTACATCCATGGTTACAGGTACCGTAAGTGGCTGATAACATTCGTGGTGTTTGTTGTCTTTGATGCCGGAACTTAATTTTTTTACTTACGGACCTAGGAAAATAATAAACAGAAACGTAACGCTCCAACATATAGGCGACCAACGCATTTTCGTCTATACTTATAACATCGGCATCCTTTTTACATAACTACTGCTTAAAAGCATCGTAACACGACACATACCTTTGTTCAATTTTGTCGGTAACAGGTTCTAACACGCAATACTCAACAGCTTCGTTTGTATCCATGCCCGCAAAAATTTTCACTGGATTGCACAAACAAACAAAATTCGACATTGTTTTCTCGGTTGCTGGGTTGCCATAGGATGCATAGGTGACTATAAAAATTTTAATGCCAAATGTTACAAGCCGTATTTTAGAATATTTTCTGATTTTTTTTAAGTATTATATTTCCCGTAGCGGAAATAAATTAATAAGCAACACGGAACGTAATGACAATTAACATTTTCGGCAGGCGACGAGCCTACCACAAATGTTAATACGTCCTTACGTTCCTTGTTGCTTAAATAACTATTGCGTCAATCTTGCAAATGTGTCAAAGTGTGCAAAACGTATGAACACCACAGTCGGTAATGCCTGGTCAATAAAATTATTGTTATGAAACGTATGAACAAACTCAATATATTACATTTAAATAATAACTCTTTATGACCTGAATTACACCATTTTATTAAAATTGGAAATTAAATCATAGTTGATAGAAGTTTGTAATTTACACAACAAAGTTTGAACTGGCTGTTGCTCCTCTGACTTTTTTATCAAATGTAAAATGCTGCACTTTATTCACAGCTTAACCCAGATGTGTGAATATACCGTGAAATCAAAAATTTGAAAATAGTTGACATTTTCTGAAAATCCCTATAATAATCCAAGTAAGATTTTGTCTATTTTAAACATTAGCAGTTGTTTTGAGAACTGACCATCTTTATTATATTATATTTATTATATTTAAGGAACACTGAATAAAACACTTACTAAGTTTTTTACCAAAATTTATTTGATGTATGTACAAATATTATATTACGTGTCCACGTAAGTATGCAACATAAGGGAAATTTTTTTATTATTAATTTCTCAGAAAATTTTATTCTTTATAAAAGTTGGTGCTTGATCCTAAACATACAAAAAAGACCAAACAAATGACATTCGACGCTATACAGGGTGGGGCACCGCATACGACACGACTTTTTAAAAGGAACACCCTGAATTTTTTGTCATTTTTGAATTCTAGGGAACAAATAAAGGTGAGTTACTTCAATATTCCCTATACCTATCGTTTACCGTTTTCGAAATATTTAAAGATTTGTTGAAATGAATGGTTCACGGGAAATTTTATTTTTGCCCCAGTGATTGACGTTAAACCATTACAATCATTTCTATTGTTTGGTTGAAGGTTCAAACTACAGCGCCATCCATGATTTAGTATAAAAAATTATACAGGGTGATGAAAAAAACGTGGTAGAAAATCTTAACTTATAAAGTTGAATAACTTCGTTTTTTCAAATGGCACACCCTGTATTTAGTAACCTATTATCACGTAGAATCCAATTATCTATCAGATTATAATAATAATTATTGATATGAAAATCGCCAAAAACAAGAAAACTATTGAGATTAGAAACAGAGAACCCTAATACAATCTGAAAGAGAATTGGATTCTGTGAGAATATGTTACTAAATACTGGGTGCGCCATTTGAAAAAAAAACAATTTATTCAACTTTATCAGTCAGGATTTCCTACCACATTTTTTTCATCACCCTGTATAATTTTTTGTATGAAATCATATTTGGCGCTGTAGTTCGAACCTTCAACTAAACAATAGAAATGATTGTAATGATTCAATGTCAATCAATGGGGCAAATATAAAATTTCACCTGTACCCTTCATTTCAACAAATCTTTAAATATTTTGAAAACGGTAAACGATAGGTATAGGAAATATTGAAGTAACTCACCTTTATTTGTTCCCTAGAATTCAAAAATGACAAAAAATATAGGGTGTTCCATTAAGAAAAACATAACTTTGATGTTATCTTTTGAATGGGACACCCTGTATAACTGGTAATAATTCTAAATTGTGCATACAACGATCCCACATCTACCCATTTGAAAAGAATAACACGAAATTGCATGGTTTTCCATAAAACAACATGTCGTTTGCGGTGCCCCACCCTGTATAGCGTCGAATGTCATTTGTTTGGTCTTTTTTGTATAGTTAGGATCAAGCACCAACTTTTATAAAGAATAAAATTTTCTGAGAAATTAATAATAAAAAAGTTTCCCATATATTGCATACTTACGTGGACACGTTGTATACATATCACGACTTAAGTTTCGACGTTTTACTTGATAATGACAGTAAAACGTTGAAACTTAAGTCGTGATACGTATGTATACGTAATATTTGTACATACATCAAATAAATTGTGGTAAAAAACTTGGTAAGTGTTTTATTCAGTGTTTCTATAATGAATTACCACGTAGTAATGGTCACAACCATCACCATGATATATTTAAGATTCATTATCTAGTTTTCTTTAAATTTTAGGGTTTTCCAAGCCAAAATTTCTATTATTAGAGACGCCAGTTACATGTTTTAAGGGCGGTTAACTATTTTCGACAACTGTAAAGGTCATGGTATTAAAAATTTCTCTAACTTATAAGAAAAGTTGTAAAACGTTACCACCTATACAGGGTGTCTCGTTTGGAGTGTGCCAAACCAAAAAAGGAAGTGGATATTGTTATTCTGAAAAGAAAAGTTCAAATAAACATATGTCCGTTTTCTTACCGTTATAGTAATAAATCATTTTAAAGATTTTTCGATTGATATAAAATCTTTAAAAATGTATTAGATTTCCATGAATTTTCCAATCTCTGATATCTTACATAATGGGGTGGTGCTTGATCAGGTTGGATCCACATTCTAAGTGGCAAATCATCTAAAATTGCTTCAAATTCATGGTAATCTAAAATTTTTTAAACATTTTATATCGATCAAAAAATTGATTGTATATCTCGATAACGTAAGTTAATTTGAACTTTTCTGTTTAGAATGACATTATCCACTTCCTGTTTAAGTTTGGCACACTCGAAACAAGACACGCTGTATAACATATTTACAATTAAAGCAGTTTGTCATATACGATTCTAAAGTACCAAGTAATGTGAAATTAAGTGTGACCCAGACCCATTATGTCTTATTAAATCAACAAAAAATGCGATGTTAAAAGTATGCGTGAATACCATGTATATAGGGTGTCCACATATTCATTCTCAACATGGGGATCTCCGTTATTATAAGATATAGAGATTTGGTTAAATGGGATGAAATACTCCTTAGCTAAAATTGTACTACACCCCATTAAAAAACTTTTGATATTTTACTTACTTCAGGCGCTATAGTGAAAAAAATATTTTTGACGGTTTTCATTAAACATTTTTTTTTATTAAAAAAATGGAGACAGGATAAAATAAACTGTGTTACGACACACGTAACGTTATTTGCTGTTACGTTACTTCAAAATTTAAAAGCTTTTCTCTCGTAATGTAAAAACCTTCATAACGTTTCTTGTATCGTAAATTACTATAACAGGTCTATTGTTAACGAGTTAATGTTTTTCGCCACACAGTGCTTTATCAATTAGGTAATAATTTTAATACAATTTATTGAAACTCCAACACATCAGAACTACCCTAAGGGGGCATGTTTGGGGGCAGTTGTATGCTTGCAAAGTACATTCGGCTGCACAAAATTATGCTCGGGAATTTATAAACTTATCCTAAAAATTAACAGCTGTATGTATTTTAATTTACATCAGGGTTCGGAATATATCCGATATTCATATAAATATCAAAATCAACTTCTTGATATTTATTCTTGGTCATTACTATTAATATTTATGCAGAGTCACGAACAGGTTGAATATTCACACATTAAGGCTATATTTCGTCTTTATTAAGGGGAGGTTCTCCTCTAAATAACTAAAAAGTACGCAAAGTTTGGAAATTTTTACTCGCAAATGAAAAAACAAGGAAGGAAATGGTTTGGGGATTCGAAACAATGTTATTTTGGTCTTTATTTAAAAATAAATCGTTCCATAAAAAACAAAATGGCACCTGTGTTTCGCTGTTTTCGTCGGCCAAGTCGGCGCGGAATCGGTACACTGCGCCCAATGTAGAGTGAAACCAATCGAGTCTGGCCGCTTGCGCAGAGACACGAACGTGTTAGCAGCGGGGATAGTTGCAGTCGTTAGTTTTCGTGAATCATTCGCATTGTACAATCGAGGTGAAAATGAATTTTAAGATTAAGTTATCAGGTCGTCCACTTAACAGTCAATCGCGGAAAATAATTTACAATGTAGTTCAGTTTACGCAAAGGGAGCGTGCTACTGGTGAACTTTTAGTGCCAACCACGAAGGTTCAGGAGAGGGTTGCTGCCATGATCGGCGTGTCCGAGAGCACCGTACGCCGGTGGTGAAGGTAAAATATATAAAATGTAAATTATATATTAATTACAATAACATTTTCTATTCAGGTCAAAGCACTTCATTTTCATCGCCCCATAAAAATCGTAAAGCAAATAAACGTGTTGTTGAGAGTAACATAGACGACGTCATTGAATCATTCATTATTAATGTAAACAATGACGACCCCGACTCCGACACTACCTCCAGCGATTCAGATGACAATTAGGTTGAAAAAATTGTTTATTGTATTGTGAATAAAGTACATTTTAATAGCTTCGATTCGTATTAATTACCAATTATTATAAAAAACAATTTGGAGTGTATAACTAAATTTATATGCATTATTGTTAATATTGTTTTTAATAAAGCATATTTTAGTCACTTTCATTCGTATTATTTTTCTGTTAGTGCTACGTCATTTTTTTAAACGCACGAAAATTTATGACTGCGACTGTCTTCGTGCGTTAATGTGTTCCCCACTCTGGAATATAAATCATCGCACTCTGCGCGGCACGCCTCCTCAGCGTCCAACTTGAATTGGTCGCTCTGTACCTGGATTTATGTGTAACAAAAAATCAACAACAATGCCAAAAAGTAAACTAAATTAACCGGCGCATAGACCTAAGAACATGGAAATAACTCAAAATTTGACGTTGTGGTACGATCTCAAACTTTGGGGTCGATTTTTAGGCCTTTTTTTCCACTTCAGGGCCTTATAAAAAATAGTTGAAACAAACAATTTATAAATTGTATAGGTCTATGCGGCGCGGAAAAAGGTTATCTGTCGCCGGGACAAAAGTTGAAATTTGTAAATTGAACCGTTCTCAAATGAAAGGGGACGTGAAAAATCACGATTCGAGAAAAACGCGTTTAAAGTTTTGAGAGTTTGATGGAATATTCGTGCTAAAATGTCAATTGTTTGTAACAATTAGATGGTGTAATAGGTTTTTAGACACCGTTGAATACGAATCTGATGTCAGTTTTTCAAAATTCAAAATTGCCGATCCAATATGACGGACCAAAAAAAGATGTGCAATTTCATCCAAAATTGGGAAATGACGGGTTTTGCGATTTTTAAACATGGTTTTGAGGTAATATGTGACAAAATCAAAATGGCGGACCAAAAAAGTGAATTGACCAATTTTGTTTTTTAGTATTTTTCATAACTCGCAATTAGTCTGCAATGCCGGCCGTACAACAATCCTTCCTCCAACTCAAACTGCTCTTGAAGGGCGATGGCTCGATTTATGTTCTCCAGATGAGCCGATCTTGCGTAGCATAATGCCATGACAAGTTTTCTTCCTGAGCCGCCCGTCTCGAGCTGAAAGCGTCTCAACAGCTTTGAACAATGGCCTGTAGAATCTTTTGTAATGCGTGCATCGAAAAACCCTTTTAACTCAATATAGTAGACACTTATACCTTTCGAAAAATGCAAGAAAAAAAAATCGATTTTTTGAAAATTTTTGAGCAGAATCTCCCCTTAAATTTATTTAGTAAAAAAGGTTGCACACCAGATAAATCAATTGATAATTTCTTTTATAGTTTCTCCTGAAGATGGTCCTAATTGAACCGAAACTGGTAGAAAATAAAAGAAAAAAGTACAGTACAACCTTGAATTGTTTATACTACATAAACTTTATTTACTTTACACGATTTCATGAGTTTAATACAACTTTATCTATAATCAAAGAGAAAGATTTAAATGATCCTATCAGCATCTATTAATTACCAACAAATGTCAAAACTGCAAAATAATAATATCTTTCATTTCAGGCATTCAACGAAGGACAGTCGACATGCAGGAACGTGACTTCATCCGGGAGAGCAGTCTGGCCTCAGAAAACATGTGCGACCTGGGCCTGACGGCGGTAAACAGCGCCGACATTCTGGACATAATGTACTCCGACTTCCAGAACAAGTACGAAGAGTACTGCAAGCATTTACGTGACCGTCAAACGAAGGACATCACGAACAAACAGAAAGCTTTAAGTCTTGCCGCCAGCCAGGAGAAGAACAAGCTGGACATAATGCAGCAGGCGGTCGAATCTGCGGCTCAGTGGAACATCTCTTTCAATAAAACGAGAAGGGAGGAACGCAAGGCCTGCATGGACCTGCAGACTTTCACGATAAATTATCCCAAGGGGTCGGTGAAGCAAATTCCTAAAAATAAAATCGGACACTATCCTATTGCTCTAGTCCCTGGACAGTACACCGATTATTATAGGGTAAGTACATTTGAACTTACTGTATATACTCGAGGCTTTGAAGGTAATAAAAATGTTTTATTCAACTGCGCTGTATAAATTGTAATTATAAATAAAACAATAAAAATTATTATATACCGGGTGACCCAGGGATCTGTAAAAGCCCCATAACTTATTTGTTATTTGAGATATCAACTTCTAGTTTTCTTGAACTAGTACCCACACCTATTCTACACATTTTAAAAATATGTATGTTTTTGTACAGGGTGTCCCAATATACATAACAGAACAAAGTTATGTTTTTTAAATGGAACACCGTATATTTTATACTTTATTTTTAACCCTCTTGAGAAGCTGATAAAAATAGTATAAGATAGTATGGGTCTATTATGGACGGTTGGTTAGTTATGGGCAAATTTGTGGCAAAAACATGTACACATTGAAAAGATTGCAGAAGTGTTCCTAGCAAAGATAGCATCAATATTTATACACTGGAAAGTTTCCGACATCATAAAGAATAATACACATCGGCTTTGGTTCTCTTTTATTCATAGTGTTATACAGGGTGTCAACATACGCAAAACAATGGATAACTATTTTTTTTCAAATAGAACACCCTATATAAGTTGCCGTCAATCTATGGCATTTTTAATAAGCTTTCCAGTGATATACAGTTTGTATAACAAAATATTAAGGATTCTTGAGATTTATCAATAAAAACATATTTCTTTAGTCACCTAAACTATGCATTTTCAGGAAAAATTAAAAGAGACCAATGTTGTAGAGCAAAAAATTTCCGATCGATATAGGCCTTTCAACTTTTAAGATAATGCGTGCATTGCCCGCCAGAGCGCGCAAAATCGTGACCGTATACACATTTTAGCGTTTTCTTTACAAATTTTTTATTAATAAATTGCACTATACTTTATTTTCCGCAGCCTCTAGCGGAAAAACGGAAAATTATAGGGAAATTAAAATGGCCCATATCGATTGAAAATGTTCTGCTCTTAATAGAAGCAATTTTTGCCAAAAATGCATAGTTTTCCCTAAAAATGCAAATTGAAAATGTATGTATCAATTTTTGCGTTTTTCAATGGTTTTTTGCATTTTTAGCGAAAACTATGCATTTTGGGCAAAAATTGCTGCTTTTAAGGGTTGTATATTTTCAATCGATGTAGGTTATTTGAATAATTATATAATTACCCGTTTTTCCGCTAGAGGACGTGGAAAATAAAGTATAGTGCAATTATTTAACAAAAAATTTGAGAAAAACGCTAAAATGCATATACGGTCACGATTGTGCGCACTCTGGCGGACAATGCACGCATTATTGGAAAAGTCGAAAGACCTATATCGATCGAAAATTTTCCGTTCTACAACTTTGGTCTCTTATTATTTTTTCAGAAAATGCATAGTTTTGGCTGAAAATCCAAAAATGAGCAGGAGGTGACAAAAGAAAAATGTTTTTATGGATAAATCTCAAGAATCGTTAATATTTCATTATACAAATTGTACATCATTTGAAAGCTTATTAAAAATTCCTTGCATTGGTGGCAAGATATATAGGGTGTTCCATTTGAAAAAAAATAGTTACCCATTATTTTGCGTATGTTGACACCCTGTATAGCAGTATGAACAAAAAAGAACCAAAGCCGATTTGTATTATTCTTCATGATGTGGAAAATTCTTTAGTGTATAAAAAATGACGCTAGCTTTGCTAGGAGCGCTTATGCAATTTTTTCAATGTGTCCTTGTTTTTGTCACAAATTTGCCCATAACTAACCAATCGTCGATAATAGACCCATAGTATCATATACTATTTTTATCAGTTTCTCAAGAGGGTTGAAAATAAAATATAAAATATAGGGAGTTCCATTAAAAAAAAACATAACTTTGTTCTTTTATTTATATTGGGACACCCTGTACAAAAACATACATATTTTCAAAACGTGTAGAATATGTGTGGGTACCAGTTCAAGAAAACTAGAAGTGAATTTCGTATGGGGTTTTTACAGATCCCTGGGTCACCCGGTATATACCAAATTAAAAGGCAGTTTAATGGTATATCGTACAACAAGCATATGATAGCTATTAACTACGAGAACAATATTTGCAGAATGACCGTAGGCGAGTGGAGCAAGTCGTTCGAGTGATTAATAGCCATTATATGCGAGTTGAACACTATACTTTGTTCACGAAAATTAAAGTTGTAATTACAATTGAAAACAATTTTAAAATCAGTTTTAAACAGGCTAAACAAAAATATTTTCATAAATTGCGTTCTGTGAATCATAGCACGAATTAGCATGTTTAATAACCATATTAAACACGCAAATGCATGTTTAATGAAATTGAGTGTTAAATGTAAACATACTATTTATGCTGCCCATAAAATTAAGTAATGCGTATATTATAAGATTTTCGTGAACAAATATTGTTGTGCTATTTCATGGTACTATTCATACCAATATGTAAAACATATGTTTTAACCACAAAATAGTAATGGTCGCACCCATCCTTTTTGTAGTAACTTTATTTATCATAGTTCGCATTCTGTGAATCAAAGCACGAATTAGCATGTTTAATAGCCTTATTAACCACGCAAATGCGTGTGCGTGTTTAATAACCATATTAAACACGCAAATGCGTGTTTAATTAAATTGAGTCTTAAATGTTGCCCATACAATTAAATAATGCACACATAACATTTTCGTGAACAAATTCTTTTAAACGTTTTTTTTTTTATAGACATATACACCGACTGAATTAAACAACCTACCATTAAACACGATGCTTTATCATCCTATCAACGTCCACAACGATGATGACAGTCAGTCAGACGGTTCCGGTTCCGACTCAGATTCAAGCAGCTCGGGTTCCGACAGCTCAGATTCGGACTCCTCGGACGAGGACTGCATCATCTGCAGCCCGAGTGCGACGCCCAAAAAGGCAGTCTTGTAAATGTAGCAGTATTATGAGATTTATATATATATATTTAACGAGAATAACATAAATGAAATGTAACATTTCATACCTTTATCATATATTATACATATAGAGAGATAGATCCGTTTCGTTTATAAATTTACATATATTTTTTTATATCGATAATAAATGTTTAATGTAAGGTTTTGTATTGGTTAATTTGTGAGATGAACGATGTTTATTAGACATTCCTTATGCCAAAATTCGTTCCTTAATTTAGTGTTTGCATTTCGTGGAATATAATCTCGCAGGCTACGGACTTCCTTACCTGCTGGCGATGTGATTTTTGAATGTATTCTCAGTTTAATAATCTTAGTAACTAATAACTGTATATAATGTTTTTGCTACTTGTAAAACTATTCGTTAAATAGTAAAGTTTTATTGAAATAAATCACATTTATATTTAAAGTGAATTATATCAATGTTTTTGATTTACATGCGAGAAATTTAATGCCCGTACACTGGTGACTATACGTGCGTTTTTTTATAGATGCACCATAGGGATTAACATGTTAAATTTTGTATGCCTGTTAATGGATTTCCCATTGCGAATTTCAGTATCATTTTTGGTACACTGTTTTTCTTTAAAATTTACGATTTTTTATTATAAAAACTATTGGAAGTTGTTAAACACAATGCAAACTTCCAGCAAACCAAAATTTATACTGAAATTCGTAATAGGAAAACCATTAACAGACATACAAATTTTAACATGTAAATCCCTATGGTGCATCTATAAAAAACGCACTGTATAACCTTACGTAGTTGATTTATTTACAGTTTTGTGATTAAAGGTATGTAAATTATAATTTCATATTTTGCATCTAAAAACTATTACTGTGCTCAAAGCAGTATCAACAGCTTATTGCTATTATGGTATCTGTGCCATAATAACTTAATTTATTTTTCATTTGCCCAAATTTAAATATATCCAACCAATTAAAGGGGGCCGCGGTGGTGGAGCTCCTGCTCACGGGCCTCGTGGTCGTGGGTTCGAATTCCATCCCGGGCGGTCACTTTTACGGAATGAAGAAGTGGCCGTTCGGGTCCATGGATGTTCAGTGTATGTCCCCCCACTCATATATAATAAATAATGATTATATATGTGATTTTATAAAAAATAATGACATACCATGGGATTGAAATAACAATTGCGGATATTAAAATGGCACAACATATCGCTGTCATTTGCGTAAAGTAACCATTGTCGAAATGATTTACACTACACAACTAAACTTTACATTTCTCTAAGTTGAAATAACTAAGAAAAAGTAATGTGATTTTATAAAAAATAATGACATGCCATGGAACTAAAACAGCAATTGCGGATATCAAAATGGCACAACATATTGCTGTAATTTGCATAAAGTAAACATTGTCGAAATGATTTACACTACACAAGAAAAAAATCCCCATAATTAAGTAGTGTTATGCAGACCACAGTTATTGGAATATTTGCGATATGCTTTCTGTCCAGTTTTCAGACAGACCGACACCTGATGTATCCACTGTTCAACAATTGGTAAGCTAGGGGAACAGTTTTGAATAACTGCAAGTGTGAAAATAAGGACATACAAGAACGAGAACCAGCAAGCCAAATCAAAAGGAATTAGATATTTTGCTGTCGTCGAAGAAAATTTGGATATGAGTATGAGAAAAATAGAAGTCCAGTTGTATTAACCAAACAAATGTTTTTAAGGTTTAAAAGAAACACATTTTTTTTTTTTAGTGCCATCAGGAATTAAGAGAGGGTAGTGTAAATCATTTTAAAAGCTTTTACTTTAACGAAATGACAGCGATATATTGTGCCATTTTGATATCCGTAATTCTTGTTTCAATTCCATGGCATGCCATTATTTTTATAAAATCACATTACTTTTTCTTAATTATTTCAACTTGGAGAAATGTAAAGTGTTAAGTGTGAACATTAATAAATTTAGAATTTTGCCAGTAGAGGAAAACAGCCGATTCTGGGCCAGGAAGTGATCCCGGAAAACCGGAAGTCAAAATGGCAACGCTGTACGCGCAAAATGGCCGCCAATTTAGTGGCGGGAAATTCAAATCTGGGGGATTTTAGGGTGAAAAAATTCAAATCTGGGGGATTTCTGGGTGAAAAAATTCAAATCTGGGGGATTTCGGGGTGGAAAAATTCAAATCTGGGGGATTTTTAACTCAAAATGTTCACCAACTGTCAAAATCTGGGGGATTTTAGCGGCGGGATATTCGAAATCTAGGGGGATAAAATGGCAACAGCGGAGCTTGGAAGTTCTACAGTGTTGCCGAAAAGGCATCCGGTTTCCGGGAATTCCATCCGGTTTCACCCTGGAATGGCAACGCTGTCGAGCTTTAAGTTCAAGTTCGTGGCGGGAAATTCAAATCCAAAGTTCAGCGCC
This sequence comes from Ocypus olens, assembly GCA_910593695.2. NCBI lineage: Eukaryota > Metazoa > Arthropoda > Insecta > Coleoptera > Staphylinidae > Ocypus > Ocypus olens. The sequence goes on from OU343054.1 coordinate 32,899,944, forward strand.
AGCCAAAGTTCTAAAGCGGGAAATTAAAAAGGTGGGGTCAACTTAAAGTTTTACAAAAGTGCCAACTGTTCACCAAAGTTTATTACCAACCTAATAGCTGGATTTATATGTGGGTAATTTAAAATATGTGAATATATCCGTAACGACTCGTCGGATTTGGTGTAGATATCTACTTTGTACGTTTTGAAATCTGATTCGGCAATCTGAATGGTTGAAAGTGCTAGTTATTTCATCATCCTCGAATATAACGAGCAGTTATTATGAAGTCATCTTTATTGTAACGCGATGCATGATCTTAGAAGTGTGATTAATAACCGCAGGTTTTTGCGTAAAAGTGGAAGTATTGTTTCGATGAAAATTCTCAAATTAGAAAAGACAATCGAAAAACTGCGGAGAGACCTTGAATTGCGAAAAATTATAAACAACGAGTTGGTGAGACGTTTCGAAAAATTGACAATTTGTGTAAAAAGTGCTCAAGGTTGCAGTAACTTGTGATAACAGACCAGACGTTGTGCTCAAGTTTCATCGCCGACGGACCGAAACAGCAAGCATCAGCAAAATATCAAATGGACAGGCGCGACCGTAAGGAGATTTCGTGGGATAAAACAGGAAATCCTATGCGATAAGTGTCGGATTCGGCGTAGATATGCACTAATTAAAATGGAGCCGGAAATATTTGCAAGCGATGACGTCAAAAACATCGTTAAGAGCCGCCCTTATAAACCCAGGGACGAACCATGAATTCACCATTCAGTCAAGTTTCGTTTAGAGTTTTCAAAATGTTCTCTTGGAATGAATTCGTAGGATTGTGGGCGTAGTTGGTGCTGTGGCTGGCACGCCACCCTCTGGACCCGACCAGACTTAGCCGGTTCACGAATCTGGAGCCTAGGGAGAGGGATCAGGTGAGAAACGTCTTCATCTGGTACTTGGCGGGAGCAGCCAGGTTGGAGACCGTCCTGGACTCCTACGTAAGGTCGGGACTTGTAAACACACGTTCCGAGATGGACGAGGAGGCGGATGAGGAGCCTTTCCACCGTTGGGACCTACAGCCGGAGGGACTCCCCATGGCGGTGATGCCTTATCCCGTGGTGTCTGTCCCCTGCAACGGCTGTGCAGACCGGTACCAGCAGGAGGAGCAGGAGGAGGAAGAAGACGCCGAGCGGGAAGAAGAATTCCGGCGCCACCTAAGGCGGATCGAGGACTCCGACTACGATTCGGGGGACTCGGACGATTCGGAGGATTCGGCGGAGGAGCAGGAGCAGGCGGAGTAGCGCCGTAATTTATTTTTACGTGTATTACGTGTATATGTTTTTTTATTTAATTTTTTTTTTTATTTTTTTTTATTTACTTTTTTTTTTTTTTGATAACTTACATTCTTTTAATGTAATGTCTTATTTTGTGTATTATTTTGTATTTTAATACTAACGTTTTTTTTTAATATGTTTATGATGTGTTCTTGATCAATTAACCCTTTTAAATAGCCATGTTCGAATGCATAGTTGGCGTTAATAATAACGGATTTTATTTTTGTAACAATTAAGTTTTGATAGAATGGTTTTCATTTCGCATTTATCATCCATTTTACGGTAATATTTAAATAAAAACACTATGTTATAATTGAAAAAAGTATTTTATTTCCTTTACATATTTTCCTTTGCATATTTTAATAATTTTTGCACGTTAACAATACTGCAAACACTTAGCCTATTACTATGCAATAGACAACAATACATTTATTTTTTTAAATTAGGACATTGATTATCAAGCTCTAAATTAATAACATTATCAAAAAATTTAGACAGGTAAGTACATTTTTGACTGCCTTTCTCGTATACAGTATCTGCAGGTAATTTTTTTAATATAGCCGGTAATTCACTTTCGCCACTACCATACGGAATTCCGTGGTAATTGTTTTCCAACCATCCACTTGTTTCTGGGAGGTTGAACTAAGATTGTGAAATGGGGTCGGCGGTTTGAATACGTGGTAAAGTAGATTTATTCCATCATTCGTAGCAGCAAGTTCTTTCGGAGTAAAGTCGGGAGCATTGAATCCTTGGATGTCGATGAATAATGCCCTAGGAGGTGGGGGCGGAATGTGTTTCAAGAGAACTGGAGCTAATATTTTTTCCATATCATGAACCCTCTTCATGAACCGCTGCCTATCGTTTGCATCCTGCACCCAGTTTGCTGTATTATCATCTTCTTCCAACACATACATGAAAGTGACGGGCACTAAATCGAAGCACACTTTTTCAACCATCTTACATTATTTTTCTAACTATCCCGGATAACGGTGTATACTCGACAATTGAATCGCTCAGAATGAGACAATAAGCGCGAGTGTTGTCTTTAAATATTTCTGAAGCTTCCATCTCAATGCGCGGGTCCACTGTTGAAGACTTTACGCTTTCGTTTTGTTTGGATTCATCAAATACGAATAATGAATAATCTTTAAAATTCGTAAATGAGAAATGCAGTCTATTTGTATGATTGTAATAACTCTGCTGAAATTGGCAATACATATTGTATACAGTTAAGTAATCATTATTTCCAAAATCCAAATTTAAGTGATCATCTGGATAAGATTCCGAGTTCAGGTAAATTCTTATGTTTCTTATATTGCTGTTATCAAACATTGAAGCATCAGCATTACCGACTCCCTTTTTATTTTCTTGGAAAGCGATAATTATGTATCGGGGCTTCTCCAAACTGCTTGAGGTTTTTACGACCCATATATCATCTCTAGATTTTTTCATGGCTGGTAGTTCATGCAATTCCCATTTTCGAAATGGAATTAATATATTTGGATCGTTTTTAATTTGCTCAAACATTTGCAATTTCAATTCATCATTCAGTTGAATGTGTGGTACCCGCCATTCAATTTTATTGAGTTTAAATTTAATTTGGGCAACAACCGCATCATCATCATCACATTTGAAACAATTCACGTCACTGGAGGATCGCAACAAAACCAATTCCTGTTTTACATTGATTATTAACTTTTGATAATCCTCAGCAAATCCCATTAAACACTTTAACGGCATTTGTGCATAAAATTTCTTGTTTGGAAAAAATGTTTTTATGTGACCAGTCTTAGCCCATCCAGAAATACCGAGTACTTTCATGTCTTCTGAATCATCATATGAAACATATCCCTTTAGAGTACTGGTAATTCCCAAGTCCCTGGTTCGATCGACTTCAATACTGTTTAGTTCATATCTAATTTCCTCAAACAGGAAAGCGAACGCGTTTGTAACTAATTCAAATTTTTTACCCTCAGATAAATTGTATTCAACTTCCCCGCTCAAGTAAATGTAACTGTCTGCTGGACTGGTATAAATATCTTGATTTTGTATTGTTATCCTTATCTCATCGCTGTTTCCAAAGTTTGTAGCTCTAGGTTGATATGTGTGATACTGATATTTGACAATTCTCTCGTCGTAGTGGACTTTATCGAATACACCAATTTTATCCATTATATTTAATTTTATAACCGAGAGAAGTCAATTTAGCAAGACTGATACGTGTCACTTCTTTGGGTGATGAACTCGAAGTGATGGTCTTTAGGTGTACACCCCCCTTTTTATCAAAAAAAATAAATTTACAAACTCGCCTTCTTGGTCAACAATTCTCAGCGTTATATTATCAATCCGATCTCGAGTGTTTGCAGGTAAATATAAAATATTTTTCGGCTCTATATTTATAGCAAAACCTGGATCAACAGATGGACTAAACTCAAATAAGGTGTGTGACAAGTTACTGTCGTAATAAGCACCGCTAGTAATATTGCACTCGATTCTTATACTATTAACTTTAATTATTTGCACGGGTAAATCAGATGTATGCAGTGCCCCCGCTTTTAGAATTTTATTTCCAGAAAATCCTAATATTTTTCCAATAGTACCTTTATGCGATGAAAAATCAATATCGTATTTACTTTTAATTTCACTTTTTAGCGTATTATTATTGGGTTTAAGTGACAACACTTTATCAGCTTCCGTTTGTGCCGCTTCACTTATCAACAGCTGACGATGTAAATATGATTCAATGTCATTAAGTTCGTACGATCCCGTTGGAATTGAGATTATTTGATTTTTCCCATAAATAAATTTATTATTCCGGTCCTCTTAAATATTCGAAATTGAATTATATGTATGCAATCCTATTAATCCTAAACAATACTGACGACTCGGATCAAGTTCAATCGGTGGATAATAGTTTACAGAGAGCACACTACTTACACCTTGTAGGGTAAAGGTCTGAGACATGACTAAGACATCTTTACTATATCATCTTTATTTATACAAAAATTCTAAGCACAAATGTCCACAGTTGTAAGAACCAAAGTTTTGATATTGATCATGATTATATTTTATATGACAATTATTAAAATATTTAATCACTTCTAATGGTGGTGATAAATTTCCGAAACTATCAAAGTAGCGAACAGTATCTCCAGCCTTTGTATAAGCCACCCAATGCGTTCCTAATCCATCCTTGGAATCCATATTAATAATACCTGCTTCTCTATAATGAGGTTTTGATGGTAACGCATCGCGCATAAACACTCCTCTAAAATGTTTAACGTTTCTAGTCCCATTTAGCAAATCGATATCGGTTAGGGCGCGGTTGGGTAGCGATTTCATTAGTTTTTTGACTTGTGTTGTTGTTTGAAAAAGAGGCCCATACCTTTACGATATGGTTTTAAAAATAATCCTTTCCCCGGTTTACCGAGAGCAATGGCTTCCATCGTTTTATTGTGCCTTTCAGCTTCCGCAAGTTTTGATCGTGCATCTTTAGCACTATTCGCAGCTTTGGCAATACCAGCAGCACCCCCGGCCAAGGTCCCGAGGGCGCTCAATCCGGCAAAAATTGGAATTAGTGGTAGAATTCCGCCCTGTTTTGGAATGGGGATAATTCTCGGAGCACTAATTTTTTTCTTACCACCAACCTCTCGTATAGCAATATTTGCTGCAGATAATGCAATCTTACTACTTACTAAGACAGGTACCTGTCATTCCAAGACAGGTAGCAGTTATTAAAAACAGGTCTGCATCTTTGCACAGCTGTTTTAGCACTACCACAAACTCTGATTACTTCAGTATTATATACTGATCAAGACCTTTCCGATATCTACCTTACTCCGAGTCTTTATCAATAGTAATGAAACCTAATTTTTCTTTCCAGCACTCTACACATAAAGACTTAAATGTCTCAAAGGTCATATCACTGCTCACGTGATCAGCGTTCACATGCTTCAAGTTGAGATCATCTTGTTTAAATAATATAATAAAATTAGCATTATCTCGTATTAAATGTTTAGGAATTCTAGTATAAGTCTGACAAAGATAGAAGGAATCTATATTATTATGTCTACCCATACTGAAATATTCTCGGACTTTGTCTTGCTTGTCACAAGCGACATCATCGAATATGAAAACTGAATGCTCTTTCGCCTCCTCAGGACTTATAATTTCAGCGTTCTCTCTATATGGAAAATATTCAATTTCAGGCATAGCATCTATCGTTTTTTGCAAAAATATGTATTTCGGTTGATATAGTGACTTGGAGTAAATGTAAACGTTTTCAAACCTTAAACCGTTTTCATTGAACAGGAGCGATAGCATTACGTTTGATTTACCGCAATTTGATGGTCCGCAAATAAGTGCTCTAATTGAATTAGGTAGTAGATCGCCATGTCTCAGGATTTTATTCTTAAATCCCTCGCCCACCCACTTATCTAAATTTGATACTGGTAGTGATGGTTTCTGTTTGACAACCCTCATTGCACTAACACCAGTGACTTCAGCTGAGGGTATATATAGCCCACCAATTCCAAGTAACTTTCAAATGATGACTTGCAGCGGTAGAGGTATCATCAACTCATTAATCAATAAGCTCCCGTTCGAAGCACACATACCCGGCTATCAGTATTGTGGTCCGGGGACCAAGTTAGAAAAGCGGTTAAAAAGAGGCGACCCCGGCATGAATCCCCTGGACGCCGCCTGTAGACAGCACGACATTGCTTACTCTACACATAAGGACTTAAGCGAGAGACATAAAGCTGATAAGGTGTTGGAGGAGGCTGCTTGGACTAGGGTAAAAGCAAAGGACGCTAAATTCGGGGAAAACAGCAGCGTGGACGGTTACGAACGTGATCAAAGCTAAGAGAAAAACGGGCATGGGTATCAAAAAAGCCCCTTTAAGGAGTGGAGTAGTTATGAAGGCTCGAAAAGCTATTAAGCGATTTAAACGAAAAATTGATAAGCCTGGCGGTGTTAAAGAGAGTAGTAAGATTGCATTATCTGCAGCAAATATTGCTATACGAGAGGTTGGTGGTAAGAAAAAAATTAGTGCTCCGAGAATTATCCCCATTCCAAAACAGGGCGGAATTCTACCACTAATTCCAATTTTTGCCGGATTGAGCGCCCTCGGGACCTTGGCCGGGGGTGCTGCTGGTGTGAGGAGTGTAAAAAGTATACGTGTAATTAATCAACGTGTGAGAGGTATTAGCAATGTCCGACTAATCAAATTTCGTTTATTATCATAAAATTCCATTAATAGTTGCGCCCGTCTTTCAGAAAAGAGATAATGGGTTGTTATTGTCATTGTGTTTACATTGCACCAGCGCATTATGTATTTAGTGCACTATCGAAGAATGTGTATTTAAGCGGTTTTCTGAGCTACCTGTAGTAGCTAAGATGGGAATTCATAGCCAACACCTGTAAATAGTCAATTAAGTGATTATGTCTATAAATTAATTTCGTTTTCAATCTCAAGTCACTGGGTAATTGATTAAATAAATAATAGAATTATTTGGGCGAAGTAAACGCCTAAATTAAATAAAAATGGGAAAGGAGCAAATGTTGAACCAGATAAAAGCGATGTCGAATTGAACTCTGGATTCCCTTTGTCTTCGCAGGAAAATTCCTAAAGAAAACGGTGGGGACACAGAGGTTTCGTGGACAGTAACATGTAGATTTTCAGTCAGTTCTTGGAGAGTCTTACAGTTCAGTCAGTTCTTTGAGTTTTACAGTTGTTTTTGAGTTTTAGTCCGCGTACGGTACAGTTGCTCCTTTTTCCTAATGGGTGAGGTAATGTAAGGTGACAATGAGAGGTTTTGGCTAAATTCATTTATAATGTGTAAAGATTAATTTTCACTTGTGTTGTAATTATTCTTTTGTAAGATGTAACGTCAGATAATTGTCATGTTTGCTGAATTAGATTTTAATGTATCGATTGTGTTGTCCACTAAATGTATGTCAAGAGTAATGTTTGTTAAATTCTTTATTTCATTAATATATCACGTTTGTCATATCAATTGCCGTCGTTGTCATTTTGTATAGTACTTCATTGATATCCCGATCCCGTTACTCCTACGAACGTTAATCGCGAGTGCACGATTTTGCGTCGACGCCGAGATGCCAGTGAACCCGAACTGAGACAGCAGGAGTAAAGGTAAGTAATGACTAAAAGCTTATTTTATTAGTGTTGCTAAGTCCAAGTCACGATTGCGAGTCAGGCGAACCCTTGGCTATATAATCTGGCAACCGCTCGACAGGTTATATAGCAACAATGTATGCAGGTGCCCGCTTGGTCAGATGTCAATTACAGGTTAGAGTAAAGGCGAGCACCACATATATTTTGGTGTCAGGTGTGGGGTTGCTTAATTAAGAGGTTAATTAAAGTAGAAGGTTGCTCAAATGTGGGGTTGCTTAATTAAGAGGTTAATTAAAGTAGAAGGTTGCTCAAATGTGGGGTTGCTTAATTAAGAGGTTAATTAAAGTAGAAGGTTGCTCAAATGTGGGGTTGCTTAATTAAGAGGTTAATTAAAGTAGAAGGTTGCTCAAATGTGGGGTTGCTTCATTATTAGGTTAATTAAAGTAGACGATTATTTAATTGTTAGGTTATATAATGGTGTGGTTGTTTAAATAATTGAGATGTTTAATTGCCACCGTAGTAGTTGTGAATTTTAATAAATTAATTAATGTTGAGATTGTTTTAATTTGGGTGTAAATGATTTTTTAGTACACCAAGTTGATTCAATTAAAAGGAGTTATTTACGTTTTAAAGTTGTTTGTTCCTAAGTAAATCCAAAAATGTTTCGTTTTTGTTTCGTCAATTTAAATTGTGAGGTTGATTAATTGTTAGTTTTTTTTTGGCGTGGCTCTTTAATTAATTGAATTGTTTAATTACCACTGTAGTTGAAATTGTGAATTTTAATAAATTAACTATTGTTGAGATTGTTTTAATTTGGATGTAAATGAATTTTTAGTACTCCAAGTTGATTCAATTAGGAGGAGTTATTTTGTTTTAATGTTGTTTGTTCCTAAGCAAATCCAAACAGGGTTTCGTTTTTTTTTTGTTTTGTTTTTTTTGTCAATTTAAATTGTGGGATTAAATTAAGTAGTGATCAAAGTTCTAGATATTCCGTGATTTACAGATTTTTTTTTATTCATTTTGTTTAATTTTGTTTTACATAAACATAGCAACACCTGACTCGTTTTATCACCTGATATAATCGTACTTGGATATTTATTAATCGTGTTTGTGTTTTGTCTTCGTATTTTGAATTTATTTTTTTTCGTAACTTGATTTGTATTTGTGGACGTGTTTTAATTGCGAAATTGTATTTTTGTATTTTGATTTGTTTTGAGTTTGTGTTTTGTTGTGTATTTTGATTTCGATTTTGTATTTTGGATTTTACGAAATAATTAAGGATGGCAGCGAATCAAGCAATTTTGACGTCGTCGAACTCGGTTCCGACGTTCGACGGAACAGCGAATGTAAAATATTTTTTTGAATTGTTAGATGACATTGCGGCATTAACAGGTTGGACGGAAGAAGAAAAGGCGACAATAACTAGGATTAAATTGACAGGAAAGGCGCGACAATTATTGTCGGCGGAACCACAACTAAGAGTCGCGGATTATGCAGATTTAAGGGCAGCTCTCGAGAGTCGTTTCAAACTTTCCCTTAATTTAGGTGAGGCAGTTGAGAATTTTCACAGGTGCATACAAGAGGTAGGAGAGTCAGTCCAGGAGTTTGCAGCAAGATTGAAGGAGCTGGCGCACAGAGCGAACCCGGATCACGCTGCGTACCCAGATAAATTTCGGAGCGATTTGTTTTTGCGTTTTAAATTAGGGTTGAGATTGGAGTTGCAGCAGAGAGTTCTGTCTCTCCGACCCATGGACTTGGAGGATGCTATCGAGATGGCAGAGAATGAAGAGAAAATCGCTGAATTGGTCAGTAAGAATAGGATCAGGAATTTAGCTAGAGAGAACGTGACAGGAACAACAGGTGGTGAAGATATTAGTTATGGTAAGGACGGCAGCGGAAATTCCAGTACTAGGGATTGGAATAATCGAGGTCAAGGACGAGGACGAGGAAATGACAGGCAAACCAGGGATTGGAATAATCGAGGACGAGGACGAGGGAACGGTAGGCAGACCGGAAATCGGGACGAAGGTGCTAGGAATTTAAATTGTTTTAAGTGTGGAACACTAGGACATTTTGCAAACCAATGCAGGAAGATAATTTGTTATAATTGTAATCAACCAGGACATATGTCAAGAGAATGCAGAAATCCACGTAGACAGCAGAATTTAAACGGGAAGGAAGTCGCGGCGGAGCGCCGGACCGCGGCTTAAAACTAGATGAACAACAGGTAACGGCGACGAGAGGACATTCCCGCCTCACCACCCCTAATTATAAGGATTTGAGTAGTAATAGTATAAAAATTTGGATAGGTAATCGGATATTTAGGGCGATAATTGATTCAGGCGCAGCGACATCATTGATTCGACCTGGAATTGTATATAATATTGAGGAGAGTTTGAAACCCCGATTATGGAGCATTAGCGGCGAGAGAATTCACACACAGGGAGCAGTAAGGGTAGATATTGAATTATCGCAATTGAAACACATCGAGCATCGGTGTCATGTGACAGAAAACACGGATTTTGGAGCAGATTTATTACTTGGATTGGATTTTTTAGTGGCGAACCGTGTTGCAATAGATTGGGCAACGGGATTAATTTGGATCGATGGATCACAGGTGCGACTGGAAAATTGCGAAGAGGGAGATAAGCCGTTAGTTGCAGTCCACCGAATGGACAAAGGGAACGATGAATATTTCAAAAAAATTGTCGAGAAACTCGAAAACCTTAGTAGACGTCTCGATACGATGGAGACCATCTTCAACAACCGAATGAGTGGCGAAGTACCTGTTGCGGAAACCAAGGGCCCCGGTGGAAGCAAACGTGTGGAACTCTGTTCATCGGAACACAGAAGAGAATTTTCAGGTGGAGAGTACGTTGAAGCGGAACGCGAGGGGAGCGAGGATTTAATGAAAATCAGTCAGGACCAAGGAAGAAAAGGGCGTCAAGTGAAGAACGAGAGTAACACGTGCGGAGGATGGAGAGTGACCGAGGCAGAGGTCACCAAGGAAGGTGGAGTCAATCAGAAAGGAGTAAACCAAGGAGTAGGCCGAAAAAGGAACCAAGGTGGAGTAAGAGAGGAGCAATTAGAAATATGTGACTGCGAGGAAGAGTTAATGTCGGTTTTGATGAGAGAACCAAGTGTAAGGATCCTGGACCAGAGCGAGAGTGCCGGCAGGATAAAATCGATTCAACGAGAAGGGTGCTCGTCTGACCTAAGGGTGGCGGCGCCAAATCCAGTAGTGATTAAATCGGACGTGGAATTACCTCCATTTTCGGAAATTTTAATCCAAGGTGTCCTCAAGGGGAAGCTACCGGATAACGAGAATCTCATGATCGAGCCTAGTGGAGAGGTACCAGCGGGCGTACTGGTAGCAAGAGTTTATTGTCAGGTAGACAAAGAGGTTCCAATCAGGTTGATAAATACGACGGGACAAAAGGTGCAATTAAGGAGTAAAACGCACGTAGGTAACGGATATGAGGCGATAGAAAGACAACAGGACGGAGATTGCAGACAAGGAGGATCAACAGTTAGAGAGAGAGAGAGAATTGCAGAAGAAATTTTAACATTAAATCCGGCAAAGGCGGGATCTAACGAGATAAGGGAAGTACTGATGGAATTCGCAGATATTTTTACGAGGCCGGATCAGAAGTTGACGCACACGACGCGTACCAAACACAGAATAATCACCGAGGGAAATACACACCCGATAGCGAGAAGACCATACCGTGTACCCTTTTCCAAACGGGGTGAATTAAATCAACAAATCGGCAAGATGTTAGATGAAGGGATAATAGTGGAATCTCAGAGCCCGTGGTCGGCACCAATAGTTTTAGTCGAGAAGAAGACACACGTAGGTGAGAAGCCGGAATTACGAGTTTGTATTGATTACCGAGGGTTAAATGCAATTACGAAACCAGATTATTTTCCGCTACCTCACATTCAGGATACGATAGACCAACTGTCAGGAGCTAAATTATTTTCCACCATGGATCTAACAAGTGGTTATCATCAAATCGAGATTGAAGAAGAGGACCAAGAAAAAACGGGATTTTCAACTCCAACAGGACATTATCATTTCACCAAGATGCCGTTTGGGCTGTCCAATGCGCCAAGTACATGGCAACGGCTAATGTATGCAGTTTTATCAGGACTAACAGGAGTCACGTGTCTAGTCTACCTGGATGATATTATCGTATTTTCGGATGGAAGCATCGTGCAACATGTGAGCCGTTTAAGAGATGTTTTTATTAGACTTAGAGAAAATAATTTGAAGCTAAAACCAACGAAATGCAAATTCTTACAAAGAGAGGTAAAATATTTAGGACACATAATATCAGAACATGGTTGTCAAGCAGATCCACAGAAAACCGAAGTTATAAAAAAGTATCCCGTACCAAGAACAGTTAAAGAAATCAGAGCATTCATCGGATTAGCAGGTTTTTATAGAAAATTTGTACCTAGTTTCTCGGAGATAGCGAGACCTTTGACCCAGCTTACCAAGAAAGATGTAAAGTTCGTATGGACCGAAAAAACAGAAGAAGCATTTCAGAAATTGAAACAAGCACTAACAGCACCTCCAATTTTGAAGTACCCCGATTTCAATAGAGAATTTATTCTAGTAACAGACGCAAGTGGAGTGGCGATAGGTGGTATTTTATGTCAAAAATACGGAGACACAGAACACCCGGTAAGCTACGCAAGCAGAACACTAAACAAGGCTGAGCAGAATTATTCGACAATTGAAAAGGAAGCGTTGGCGGTAGTATGGGGGATTAAACATTTTAGAGAATATCTAACAGGAGTAACATTTAAAGTATATACGGACCACCGCAGTTTGAGGTATTTGTTTTCATTGAAGGATCAAAGCAGCAGGTTATCTAAGTGGTCATTGAGCCTCATGGAACATAGTTTCACCATTGAATATCGACCAGGACGTCTTAACACCAACGCAGATGCTTTGACAAGATTGAGAAGCGATACGATGGATAAAAGGATTGAGGATTACGCTGTCAGACAAATTGTGAACAACGAAGGAGGAGATAATGATCCAAAATTATTAATTACTTCTATTTACGACCTAAATGAATTAGTAAAAGCACAGCAAACCGATGAGTACGTAAGGCAAATATCAACAAAATTAGGCGAATGTACGGATTTTTTCAAAGACGGTAGGGGATTGTTATACAAACGAAGAGATGAAAATCAAAGGGACGACAGATTGGTGTTGCCTCGAAAGTTAATTAAACAAGTTTTGAAGATGTACCACGATGCGCCGTTTAGTTGTCATCCAGGTGAGAAACGAATGTTGATTAACATTAAACGAGAATTTTATTGGAAGAATTTAAACAAGGATGTCAAACAATACTGCAAGGAATGCCAGTCGTGTGCGATGAGGAAGAGTAACTATATACCACCAGCGGAGATGCAACATATGAGCGTACAATCAGGTGCATGGGGAAGGATTTCACTCGACTTAGTGGGACCACTGAATCGAACTCGAAACGGGAACAGATACATTTTGACATGTATGGATTTTTTGACACGGTACCCCGAGCTAATTCCAATACCCGATATTTCAGCAGAGACAGTTGCAAAAGCATTTGTAACGAACATTATATGCAGACACGGAACACCTAGGCAAATTTTAACAGATTGTGGTAGCCAGTTTATTTCAAAATTGTTCAAGGAAATCTGCAGTTTACTAGGAATTGAAAAGATCCAGACCAGTGCATGGCATCCGCAATCAAACGGAGTGATAGAAAGGATGCATGGAACCATGAAGACGATGATCTCTCATTACGTGTCAGCGCAAGAAAATTCTTGGGATGAAACGCTACCATTCGTAGCTATGGCGCTGCGTAACAACGTAAATGCGACGACGTCTGAAACACCGTTCTTTTTAATGCATATGAGAGACATGGAACTGCCCATAGATGCGTTGATAAAACCAACGAGAATGAAATACGACTTAGACGAAAATTACGCGACGGAGATGATGGCCAGAATGGGGGATGCATACAGAAGAGCGACGGATAATATCAAGAGGAAGGAAGAGGATCGGAATGCAAAATTTAACAGGAAGGCGAAAACGCACAAATTCGCGTTAGGTGATAAAGTGTACGTGAAAAATGAAGCACACTCGTCGAAGATGCTTGCACACAAATTCCAACCAAAGTGGACCGGACCATGGCGGATTATAAAAATTAACGGACCTGTTAATTACGTAGTGAAGGACATCTACAGCAAAAAGACTCAAGCAGTGCACGTCAACCGAATTAAACCGTGCTACACGCCAGTTGAAGACGGATTGTGCAGAGAGGAACCTGAGAAAAGGAATTTCGATCCACCGAGGAGGCCAAAGGAAGTACCAGACTTCCACGAGACTTATAAGGGAATAGATGATAATGAGATACTGTTCAGTGTATGGAGAAGGCCACCACCTCCACCAGCAAACGAAGGTGAATCTAGTAATGGTAGTTATGAGAGCGCGGAGGATGCGACTGAGCGTTGCAGGATAGAATCAGTGGAATCTGATCATGAGGAGAGCACGAGCGAAGGGGAGGTCGTATTAAGCATCAAAGGTGTAGAGAGCAGCCGGGAGAACGAAAACGAGAACGAATCAGAGGATGGTATCGCCGCCCAGGAAAGCGTGCAGAGCGAGGCGCACCTAGATGAAGGTAATGTGGGTAAGGAGGATGACGACGAAAGCGGTTTGGAAGAAACAGGGTTGAACGTGTCCGAAGTGAGCAAAGAAGGAGCGAACACGCCGAGTGACAGTACAAATTCGGAGAGAGAAGGCTCAGAGGAAAATGGAAGTGGAGTTGGAACGGTTGAAGAAGGGAGCCACGAAGAAAGGCTAGATCAGACGTGTAATACGCCCAGGGACGTAAATCGAGTTAGGCGCGGGTATTTAACGCAATTCGGGGACAGATTATACTTTGACCTCTGCGACGACAAGGAAGAGGTGCCACCAGGTTGTAAGACAGAGGAATTCAAGGTAACTCCAATAACAGGAGGGTTTTTGATAGTAAATGAAAGTGGCAACCGAAGTTTCCAATGCAATGACGAGGGGGAAGTTTTGACGTCGACACAGTGTCATCGAGCACTGAGCAGCGAGAGTGTGAACAAGTCCAGGGAAGGTTTCCCAGGGACTAGTAGAGAAGGTGCGAAAAAGTCAGATGAACCAGAAGGACATAATGAAAAATTGGAGAGGAATAGCGGGATCGCAGGAAATAAACCATGGGTACGGCGAGGATTTCTTGAAAAATATAAAGGCAAGACGTGGGTTAGAGTAACCGAGCACGAAGATAAAACCACCAAGGGAGTGAAGATGGAAAATTTTAAATTTCAAAAATTGGCAGAGGATAAGTATTTAGGGGAAAATGAAGATAAAACGTTTAGGTTTCATTGTACTAAAGAGGGTAAAATAATAGCAAGTTCGAGTGCAGCCGAGCACCGACATAATACTCGCAGCGCGAGCAGTTTTAGTAAGTTGTTCACGGGAAGGAAAAAGTAGAAGATGGAAAAAATTTTTTGTGAAAAAAAAAAAAAGGGGATTATATGTATTAATAAGATTAAATAATTGGGAATTGCATGAAACTAACACTAACTAATTTTGGGAATTAAATTAACTGGGAGATCATTATGCATAATTAAGGTAAACAGGCTGTTAAGAGGTGATTATCGAGAAAACGAAAATCGTATTGAAATTGTAATACGCAGGAATGATTGTTGGGTAACTTGTAAATGAAATGTTGATTGTGTAATTAAATTGTAAATATTATTGAAATCTTTTTGGTAATCGTGGAACGTATATTGAATTATGAGCGATGTAATTAGGATAAGTTTGGATTGTATATTGTAATTATGAGATGTAAATCGAATTGTGTTTGTTATGTAGTTAGGGTAAGTAGGTATCGTTCAAGGGATCGAAAGGAGAGTGCGCGGTTAGTTTACAAAGAAAACAGTGTGCGTAAACAAATAATCGTACCGCGTAAATAGACAATTGTGGGACTCTGTGTGCACATTAAAAAACGATTTAAAAGGTGAACCAGACAGTCAAGGAACAAAAGAGGCAGATCAGGAGGCGGCCGGCGGGGAAGGAAGGTTGATGAGATTTGTTAACAGTAATTTGGATCTAACAATCAATGACGTAGAAAACATCATTAAGAGCCGCCCTTATAAACCCAGGGATGAACCGTAAATTCATCATTCAGTCCAGTTCATCTTTGAGTTTCAAATCCAAAATGTTTCCATGGGAATCTTTCATGGGATTGTGGGCATCGTTGGTGCTGTGGCTGGCACGCCACCCTCTGGACCCGACCAGACTCAGCCGGTTCCCGAATCTGGAGCCTAGGGAGAGGAATCAGGTGAGGAACGTGTTCCTCTGGTATCTGGCGGGAGCAGCCAGGTTGGAGACCGTCCTGGACTCCTATATCAGGACGGGACTTGCAAACACTCGCTCCGAGATGGACGTGGAGGCGGAAGAGGAGCCCTTCCACCGGTGGGACATGCAGCCGGAGGGGCTCCCCATGGCAGTGATGCCATACCCGGTGCAGTCGGCCCCCTGCAACGGCTGTGGGGACCGGCATCAACAAGAGGAGGACGAAGAGGAAGAAGACGCCGAGCGAGAAGAGGCCTTCCGGCGCTACCTAAGGAGAATCGAGGACTCCGACTACGAATCGGAGGAATCGGAGGAGGAGCAGGCGGAGTAGCGCCGTAAATTATTTTCTTATGTGCTAGTATTGTTTGTTTTGTTTTATTTTAATCTATTGTTTTTCATGTGTTTATATGTTTTGCGAATTAATTTGTATCGATATTTTATCCTATCAGTCGTATTTTATTTTGTTCTAATGTAGTTTTTTTTGTGTATTATTTTGTATTTTTAATAATAACGAATTTTGTTTTTGATATGGTTGTGATGTGTTCTTGATCCTTTTTTTAAGCCTGTTAAACAGTCAGTTTCATAATAACGGATTTTGTTTCTGTAACAATTAAGTTTTATAGAAGGGTTTTCATTTCGCATTTATCATCCTTTTTACTAACACGCATGGGTTGTGGGTTTTGTTGCTTTTGAATGGGGTGAAAGTGTGAGTAAATGCTGACAAGTAATCCAAGTTATTTTATACTTAGATTACTTAAATAAGGTGGGGAGTTATGTGAGGAGTGTAAAAAGTATACGTGTAATTAATCAACGTGTGAGAGGTATTAGCAATGTCCGACTAATCAAATTTCGTTTATTATCATAAAATTCCATTAATAGTTGCGCCCGTCTTTCAGAAAAGAGATAATGGGTTGTTATTGTCATTGTGTTTACATTGCACCAGCGCATTATGTATTTAGTGCACTATCGAAGAATGTGTATTTAAGCGGTTTTCTGAGCTACCTGTAGTAGCTAAGATGGGAATTCATAGCCAACACCTGTAAATAGTCAATTAAGTGATTATGTCTATAAATTAATTTCGTTTTCAATCTCAAGTCACTGGGTAATTGATTAAATAAATAATAGAATTATTTGGGCGAAGTAAACGCCTAAATTAAATAAAAATGGGAAAGGAGCAAATGTTGAACCAGATAAAAGCGATGTCGAATTGAACTCTGGATTCCCTTTGTCTTCGCAGGAAAATTCCTAAAGAAAACGGTGGGGACACAGAGGTTTCGTGGACAGTAACATGTAGATTTTCAGTCAGTTCTTGGAGAGTCTTACAGTTCAGTCAGTTCTTTGAGTTTTACAGTTGTTTTTGAGTTTTAGTCCGCGTACGGTACAGTTGCTCCTTTTTCCTAATGGGTGAGGTAATGTAAGGTGACAATGAGAGGTTTTGGCTAAATTCATTTATAATGTGTAAAGATTAATTTTCACTTGTGTTGTAATTATTCTTTTGTAAGATGTAACGTCAGATAATTGTCATGTTTGCTGAATTAGATTTTAATGTATCGATTGTGTTGTCCACTAAATGTATGTCAAGAGTAATGTTTGTTAAATTCTTTATTTCATTAATATATCACGTTTGTCATATCAATTGCCGTCGTTGTCATTTTGTATAGTACTTCATTGATATCCCGATCCCGTTACTCCTACGAACGTTAATCGCGAGTGCACGATTTTGCGTCGACGCCGAGATGCCAGTGAACCCGAACTGAGACAGCAGGAGTAAAGGTAAGTAATGACTAAAAGCTTATTTTATTAGTGTTGCTAAGTCCAAGTCACGATTGCGAGTCAGGCGAACCCTTGGCTATATAATCTGGCAACCGCTCGACAGGTTATATAGCAACAATGTATGCAGGTGCCCGCTTGGTCAGATGTCAATTACAGGTTAGAGTAAAGGCGAGCACCACACTGGTATTGCCAAAGCTGTGAATAGTGCTAAAGATGCACGATCAAAACTTGCGGAAGCTGAAAGGCACAATAAAACGATGGAAGCCATTGCTCTCGGTAAACCGGGGAAAGGATTATTTTTAAAACCATATCGTAAAGGTATGGGCCTCTTTTTCAAACAACAACACAAGTCAAAAAACTAATGAAATCGCTACCCAACCGCGCCCTAACCGATATCGATTTGCTAAATGGGACTAGAAACGTTAAACATTTTAGAGGAGTGTTTATGCGCGATGCGTTACCATCAAAACCTCATTATAGAGAAGCAGGTATTATTAATATGGATTCCAAGGATGGATTAGGAACGCATTGGGTGGCTTATACAAAGGCTGGAGATACTGTTCGCTACTTTGATAGTTTCGGAAATTTATCACCACCATTAGAAGTGATTAAATATTTTAATAATTGTCATATAAAATATAATCATGATCAATATCAAAACTTTGGTTCTTACAACTGTGGACATTTGTGCTTAGAATTTTTGTATAAATAAAGATGATATAGTAAAGATGTCTTAGTCATGTCTCAGACCTTTACCCTACAAGGTGTAAGTAGTGTGCTCTCTGTAAACTATTATCCACCGATTGAACTTGATCCGAGTCGTCAGTATTGTTTAGGATTAATAGGATTGCATACATATAATTCAATTTCGAATATTTAAGAGGACCGGAATAATAAATTTATTTATGGGAAAAATCAAATAATCTCAATTCCAACGGGATCGTACGAACTTAATGACATTGAATCATATTTACATCGTCAGCTGTTGATAAGTGAAGCGGCACAAACGGAAGCTGATAAAGTGTTGTCACTTAAACCCAATAATAATACGCTAAAAAGTGAAATTAAAAGTAAATACGATATTGATTTTTCATCGCATAAAGGTACTATTGGAAAAATATTAGGATTTTCTGGAAATAAAATTCTAAAAGCGGGGGCACTGCATACATCTGATTTACCCGTGCAAATAATTAAAGTTAATAGTATAAGAATCGAGTGCAATATTACTAGCGGTGCTTATTACGACAGTAACTTGTCACACACCTTATTTGAGTTTAGTCCATCTGTTGATCCAGGTTTTGCTATAAATATAGAGCCGAAAAATATTTTATATTTACCTGTAAACACTCGAGATCGGATTGATAATATAACGCTGAGAATTGTTGACCAAGAAGGCGAGTTTGTAAATTTTAGAGGAGACACATTTTGGTTGGATTCGAATTAAAGACGTTGTGATGGGTATTTTTTTTGATAAAAAGGGGGGTGTACACCTAAAGACCATCACTTCGAGTTCATCACCCAAAGAAGTGACACGTATCAGTCTTGCTAAATTGACTTCTCTCGGTTATAAAATTAAATATAATGGATAAAATTGGTGTATTCGATAAAGTCCACTACGACGAGAGAATTGTCAAATATCAGTATCACACATATCAACCTAGAGCTACAAACTTTGGAAACAGCGATGAGATAAGGATAACAATACAAAATCAAGATATTTATACCAGTCCAGCAGACAGTTACATTTACTTGAGCGGGGAAGTTGAATACAATTTATCTGAGGGTAAAAAATTTGAATTAGTTACAAACGCGTTCGCTTTTCTGTTTGAGGAAATTAGATATGAACTAAACGGTATTGAAGTCGATCGAACCAGGGACTTGGGAATTACCAGTACTCTAAAGGGATATGTTTCATATGATGATTCAGAAGACATGAAAGTACTCGGTATTTCTGGATGGGCTAAGACTGGTCACATAAAAACATTTTTTCCAAACAAGAAATTTTATGCACAAATGCCGTTAAAGTGTTTAATGGGATTTGCTGAGGATTATCAAAAGTTAATAATCAATGTAAAACAGGAATTGGTTTTGTTGCGATCCTCCAGTGAGGTGAATTGTTTCAAATGTGATGATGATGATGCGGTTGTTGCCCAAATTAAATTTAAACTCAATAAAATTGAATGGCGGGTACCACACATTCAACTGAATGATGAATTGAAATTGCAAATGTTTGAGCAAATTAAAAACGATCCAAATATATTAATTCCATTTCGAAAATGGGAATTGCATGAACTACCAGCCATGAAAAAATCTAGAGATGATATATGGGTCGTAAAAACCTCAAGCAGTTTGGAGAAGCCCCGATACATAATTATCGCTTTCCAAGAAAATAAAAAGGGAGTCGGTAATGCTGATGCTTCAATGTTTGATAACAGCAATATAAGAAACATAAGAATTTACCTGAACTCGGAATCTTATCCAGATGATCACTTAAATTTGGATTTTGGAAATAATGATTACTTAACTGTATACAATATGTATTGCCAATTTCAGCAGAGTTATTACAATCATACAAATAGACTGCATTTCTCATTTACGAATTTTAAAGATTATTCATTATTCGTATTTGATGAATCCAAACAAAACGAAAGCGTAAAGTCTTCAACAGTGGACCCGCGCATTGAGATGGAAGCTTCAGAAATATTTAAAGACAACACTCGCGCTTATTGTCTCATTCTGAGCGATTCAATTGTCGAGTATACACCGTTATCCGGGGTAGTTAGAAAAATAATGTAAGATGGTTGAAAAAGTGTGCTTCGATTTAGTGCCCGTCACTTTCATGTATGTGTTGGAAGAAGATGATAATACAGCAAACTGGGTGCAGGATGCAAACGATAGGCAGCGGTTCATGAAGAGGGTTCATGATATGGAAAAAATATTAGCTCCAGTTCTCTTGAAACACATTCCGCCCCCACCTCCTAGGGCATTATTCATCGACATCCAAGGATTCAATGCTCCCGACTTTACTCCGAAAGAACTTGCTGCTACGAATGATGGAATAAATCTACTTTACCACGTATTCAAACCGCCGACCCCATTTCACAATCTTAGTTCAACCTCCCAGAAACAAGTGGATGGTTGGAAAACAATTACCACGGAATTCCGTATGGTAGTGGCGAAAGTGAATTACCGGCTATATTAAAAAAATTACCTGCAGATACTGTATACGAGAAAGGCAGTCAAAAATGTACTTACCTGTCTAAATTTTTTGATAATGTTATTAATTTAGAGCTTGATAATCAATGTCCTAATTTAAAAAAATAAATGTATTGTTGTCTATTGCATAGTAATAGGCTAAGTGTTTGCAGTATTGTTAACGTGCAAAAATTATTAAAATATGTAAAGGAAAATATGTAAAGGAAATAAAATACTTTTTTCAATTATAACATAGTGTTTTTATTTAAATATTACCGTAAAATGGATGATAAATGCGAAATGAAAACCATTCTATCAAAACTTAATTGTTACAAAAATAAAATCCGTTATTATTAACGCCAACTATGCATTCGAACATGGCTATTTAAAAGGGTTAATTGATCAAGAACACATCATAAACATATTAAAAAAAAACGTTAGTATTAAAATACAAAATAATACACAAAATAAGACATTACATTAAAAGAATGTAAGTTATCAAAAAAAAAAAAAAGTAAATAAAAAAAATAAAAAAAAAAATTAAATAAAAAAACATATACACGTAATACACGTAAAAATAAATTACGGCGCTACTCCGCCTGCTCCTGCTCCTCCGCCGAATCCTCCGAATCGTCCGAGTCCCCCGAATCGTAGTCGGAGTCCTCGATCCGCCTTAGGTGGCGCCGGAATTCTTCTTCCCGCTCGGCGTCTTCTTCCTCCTCCTGCTCCTCCTGCTGGTACCGGTCTGCACAGCCGTTGCAGGGGACAGACACCACGGGATAAGGCATCACCGCCATGGGGAGTCCCTCCGGCTGTAGGTCCCAACGGTGGAAAGGCTCCTCATCCGCCTCCTCGTCCATCTCGGAACGTGTGTTTACAAGTCCCGACCTTACGTAGGAGTCCAGGACGGTCTCCAACCTGGCTGCTCCCGCCAAGTACCAGATGAAGACGTTTCTCACCTGATCCCTCTCCCTAGGCTCCAGATTCGTGAACCGGCTAAGTCTGGTCGGGTCCAGAGGGTGGCGTGCCAGCCACAGCACCAACTACGCCCACAATCCTACGAATTCATTCCAAGAGAACATTTTGAAAACTCTAAACGAAACTTGACTGAATGGTGAATTCATGGTTCGTCCCTGGGTTTATAAGGGCGGCTCTTAACGATGTTTTTGACGTCATCGCTTGCAAATATTTCCGGCTCCATTTTAATTAGTGCATATCTACGCCGAATCCGACACTTATCGCATAGGATTTCCTGTTTTATCCCACGAAATCTCCTTACGGTCGCGCCTGTCCATTTGATATTTTGCTGATGCTTGCTGTTTCGGTCCGTCGGCGATGAAACTTGAGCACAACGTCTGGTCTGTTATCACAAGTTACTGCAACCTTGAGCACTTTTTACACAAATTGTCAATTTTTCGAAACGTCTCACCAACTCGTTGTTTATAATTTTTCGCAATTCAAGGTCTCTCCGCAGTTTTTCGATTGTCTTTTCTAATTTGAGAATTTTCATCGAAACAATACTTCCACTTTTACGCAAAAACCTGCGGTTATTAATCACACTTCTAAGATCATGCATCGCGTTACAATAAAGATGACTTCATAATAACTGCTCGTTATATTCGAGGATGATGAAATAACTAGCACTTTCAACCATTCAGATTGCCGAATCAGATTTCAAAACGTACAAAGTAGATATCTACACCAAATCCGACGAGTCGTTACGGATATATTCACATATTTTAAATTACCCACATATAAATCCAGCTATTAGGTTGGTAATAAACTTTGGTGAACAGTTGGCACTTTTGTAAAACTTTAAGTTGACCCCACCTTTTTAATTTCCCGCTTTAGAACTTTGGCTGGCGCTGAACTTTGGATTTGAATTTCCCGCCACGAACTTGAACTTAAAGCTCGACAGCGTTGCCATTCCAGGGTGAAACCGGATGGAATTCTCGGAAACCGGATGCCTTTTCGGCAACACTGTAGAACTTCCAAGCTCCGCTGTTGGCATTTTATTCCCCGCAATTAAATTTTTGAATTGCCCACTTTTAGAACTTTGGCTGGCGCTGAACTTTGGATTTGAATTTCCCGCCACGAACTTGAACTTAAAGCTCGACAGCGTTGCCATTCCAGGGTGAAACCGGATGGAATTCTCGGAAACCGGATGCCTTTTCGGCAACACTGTAGAACTTCCAAGCTCCGCTATTGGCATTTTATTCCCCGCAATTAAATTTTTGAATTTTCCACTTTTGGAACTTAAGCTGGCGCTGAACTTTGGATTTGAATTTCCCGCCACGAACTTGAACTTAAAGCTCGACAGCGTCGCCATTCCAGGGTGAAACCGGATGGAATTCCCGGAAACCGGATGCCTTTTCGGCAACACTGTAGAACTTCCAAGCTCCGCTGTTGCCATTTTATGCCCCTAGATTTCGAATATCCCGCCACTAAAATCCCCCAGATTTTGACAGTTGGTGAACATTTTGAGTTAAAAATCCCCCAGATTTGAATTTTTCCACCCCGAAATCCCCCAGATTTGAATTTTTCACCCAGAAATCCCCCAGATTTGAATTTTTTCACCCTAAAATCCCCCAGATTTGAATTTCCCGCCACTAAATTGGCGGCCATTTTGCGCGTACAGCGTTGCCATTTTGACTTCCGGTTTTCCGGGATCACTTCCTGGCCCAGAATCGGCTGTTTTCCTCTACTTTTGCCCTCTACAAAAAATTTAAATACATTTTGTATTTTTGTATTTCTGCCTCTGGCAGAATGGACCAGCTTCCTAAGCCAAAAAAAAAAAAAACTAATCAGAGCATAAAAGACAAAATTTTCAAAATTGATTAAAACACCCGTTTTATAGGTCATTTTATCGCACTTTTCCTAAACTTGGAATCATACCGTAAAACCTTTTGAAACTTGTGTTTTTAATGTACTAATAAATCAATAATTTAAATAAATAAATCCTTCAATCAACGGTTAAAGTGTCCGCCAAGTCAACACCCTGCATAAATAAATATGAGAAATCAATACAAAAGAGTTAAATGGTACCTCTGGCAGAATGGACCAGCTTCCTAAGCCAAAAAAAAAAAACTAATCAGAGCATAAAAGACAAAATTTTCAAAATTGATTAAAACACCCGTTTTATAGGTCATTTTATCGCACTTTTCCTAAACTTGGAATCATACCGTAAAACCTTTTGAAACTTGTGTTTTTAATGTACTAATAAATCAATAATTTAAATAAATAAATCCTTCAATCAACGGTTAAAGTGTCCGCCAAGTCAACACCCTGCATAAATAAATATGAGAAATCAATACAAAAGAGTTAAATGGTACCTCTGGCAGAATGGACCAGCTTCCTAAGCCAAAAAAAAAAAAACTAATCAGAGCATAAAAGACAAAATTTTCAAAATTGATTAAAACACCCGTTTTATAGGTCATTTTATCGCACTTTTCCTAAACTTGGAATCATACCGTAAAACCTTTTGAAACTTGTGTTTTTAATGTACTAATAAATCAATAATTTAAATAAATAAATCCTTCAATCAACGGTTAAAGTGAAAACAAAGGCTGGTGGATGGGCCTCCAACCCGTTAAACACGCCCCAGAGTTTCTACAAAGAAATTCTTTTGTCGAAGCAACAATAAACAGTTTGATATTTCTCTTATCAATTCATTAACAATTATAAAACCCTTGTTTATGTTTCAATGATTGGAGTATGGAAACCACCGTTTTCTTTGTCAAATCATTGGAGTTTTAAAAGTTGCAAAGCCAACAATAAATAGGGCCACTGGGTTAAGTTAAAGTGGAAATTAGGGATGGTGGGTGGGCCCTACCCCACTCTCCAATTCGTTAAACATGCCCAAAAGTTTCCATTAACAAAATCATTTGTCGAGGAAACAAAATATAAAAAATTGTTCGGTACTTCTCTAAATAATTAATTAAGAATTGCAAAACCGTCGTTTGTGTTCCAAGAATTGGATGATAGGTTGGGGCCACCTGCCGTTTTGAGTTTCCACTTACACCTAACCAAGAAATTGTAGATTGTGTGTCTAGTGGGAAAAATGAAGCATTCCCGGACGACTGTGAAGTCGTTAGCGCTAGCCGAGTCCAACAATCACAGTAGTCCGGGAATGCATTTTTCCTACGTGACGCACATACTATTTTTTCGTCAATCGCTACATCTATGAAATGTCATTACACTATTGTCAATTGTGTTGGGACTTTAATAGAAAACAGTTATTCGTTATTCAACTAAATGGACAGCAGTGACGGCTCTGTATGCGGCACACCGCCACAAATTCGAGATGCTGCGAAAGAAGCTACGCTGAACCTGCTCCCGTACTGTCCGACAAAAATTTTCCCGGACTGTTATTTCATCGTAGCCTAGCAACCTCTCGGTGTACTGTAATTATCAATTTTCGATTAATGGTGTCAAGTCGGAAAGCCGTCACTTTCATGGCGGTTGACGAAAAACTCTCTTTGAGTAAAGACACTTCTTTGTCAAATCACCGGAGTTTCAAAAGTTGCAAGACCACCAATAAAGAGGGTTGCTGGGTTAAGTTAAAGTGAAAACGAAGGGCGGGCCCTATCCTACTCTCCAACCAGTTAAACAGACCCCAGAGTTTCTATAAACAAATTATTTTGTTGAAGCAACCCTTTGAATCTTCTCTTATCAATGAATTAACAATTGTAAAACCCGCATTTATGTTCCAAGAATTAGATAGGATGAGGCCTACCCACCCCCGTCATTTTCACTGAAATTTGACCTACAAAACTCGGTTTTATTATAGTAATTTACGATACAACAGTGGCGGCTCGTCAACTTTTGGTTTGGTGAGGCACAGATTTAATATTGTCGACACTTCACTCGGCCAATAAAACATCTGTGTATATACCGGGTGACCCAGGGTTCTGTAAAAGCCCCATAACTTATTTGCTATTTGAGATATCGACTTCTATTTTTCATAAACTGGTACCCACACTTATTCTACATATTTTAAAAATATGTATGTTTTTGTACAGGGTGTCCTAGTATAAGTAACAGATCAAAGTTATGTTTTTTTTAAATGGAACACCCCATATTTTATACTTAATTTTTAATCCTCGTAAGAAGCTGATAAAAATAGTATAAGATACTATGGGTCTATTATGGACGGTTAGTTAGTTATGGGCAAATTTGTGGCAAAAACATGTACACATTGAAAATATTGCAGAAGCATTCCTAGCAAAGATTGCTTCATTTTTTATACATTAGAACATTTTCCACATCATGAAGAATAATACACATCGGCTTTAGTCCTTTTTTGTTAATACTGCTATACAGGGTGTCAACATACGCAAAACAACGGATAACTATTTTTTTCAAATAAAACACCACCACGTTGCCACCAATCTATGGCATTTTTGATAAGCTTTCCAATGATATACAGTTTGCATAACAAAATATTAAGGATTCTTGAGATTTATCAATAAAAACATATTTCTTTTATTACCTTCTGATGATTTATGGATTTTCAGCCAAAACTATGCATTTTCTGGAAAAATTCTGCTCTACAACTTTGGTCTCTTATTATTCTTTCAGAAAATGCATAGTTTAGGCTGAAAATCCAAAAATCAACAGAAGGTTGATATATAGGGTGTTCCATTTGAAAAAAATAGTTATCCATTATTTTGCGTATGTTGACACCCTGTATAGCAGTATGGACAAAAAAGGACTAAAGCCGATGTGCATTATTCTTCTTGATTTGGAAAATTTTCTAGTGTATAAAAAATGAAGCAATCTTTGCTAGGAACGCTTCTGCAATGTTTTCAATGTGAACATGTTTTTGCCACAAATTTGCCCATAACTAACCAACCGTCCATAATCTTAGTCTGTAATACCGTCCATACTATCTTATACTATTTTTATCAGCTTCTTAAGAGGATTAAAAATAAAGTATAAAATATGGGGTGTTCCATTTAAAAAAACATAACTTTGATCTGTTACTTATACTGAGACACCCTGTACAAAAACATACATATTTTTAAAATATATAGAATAGGTGTGGGTACTAGTTTATGAAAAATAGAAGTCGGTATCTTAAATAGCAAATAAGTTATGGGGTTTTTACGGAACCCTGGGTCACCCGGTATATCTTTAAGATATTCTATTGTTCAGCAAGAACCACGAGAAGGTGTGAAGATTTTCTTGCCGGGATGGGAAAATTGGAAAGGAAATAATAAGGTTGAACTATTAAATAAAAATAAATAAATATTTAAATTCTATAACAAAAATAAAACTCTACGTAGGTTTATAATAAATAATGGAATGTGTTATGGAAATAAATGGGACAACAAACTTAAAAATACTCTAACAAATATTAAATATAAAATACAACATAAAACTATTCATTTGAAAATAAATAAATTCTTAAACAAAACTAGAAATGTGTATATTGAATATTAAAGAAAACGGATCCTATTTATTTAAAGAGATTGCACAAAAGTGTTTCAAGAAAAATGTAATCAAAAAATTTAATGGTTTTTATATATTAATGGTATTCTTCTGTTCTTATTTTCAGCAAAATAATCTATAATTTGATCGTAAAAATGTTCATTTTTACAAAGTGTTTTCACAAATTCCTTTTCAATAGCAATGAGTGACATATTTGACAACCTATTTTGGCCTATTTGATTTCTTGTGCATGTTTTTATTCGTTTTAATACGGAAAAACTTCTTTCCACAGATGCAGATGTTACCGGTATGGTTACTATTAAAGAAATTAGTTTGTACAATTCAGGCATACATACTTGCAAGTCATTATTCTTTATATATTCTAACATATCCATTGGCATTTTAGACTCACCAAGAAGCTTATCTGAATATAGAACCCACAGTTCATTTCGTAATTGTATTTTGTCAAAAAATGGATATTGCTTAATTAATTCTTCAAACAACTACAATGGAAACGTTTTTGAATACAGTTCAAACTTACTAACAGAAATTAAATCAAAGAATTTTAATTTACTTAGATCAAAAAATCTTGTTTCGATTTGTCCTACCACTGTATCTAAAATTTCGTAAAATATCTGTTTCTATTGTAATCCCGTATCATCTGCATCATCAGAGCGCTTTCACTTTTTTGGAGGATTTTCTATGTCAGAAAAATGTTTTTCGTATATATGATTAAAATATGTTTCATTGGTTCTAAATTCCTTTAATTTTAAAATAAGTGAAGTTAAACGCCCTCTTGCATACGTGATGTCAGTTAGTTTGTGTTGAAGAATTAAAAATACAACACTTGTTTGTTCAAAAATAAGTTTGAAGGAATCTAATAAGAAACAGAAATGGTTGTCTTCTAACAATGATTTTAAGCCGTATGCCTCTCTGATAGATATATTATCAAATTTGTCTGAATTAATTATAAAATTGAATACTTCAATTAATTTATTTTTATTTTCATGAATTGTAAAAATAACCCGAGATGTAAAATTCCAACGTGTTTGTGCATTAGATGGTATTCTTGCATTACAAATTTCATCCAATACTGCGGTTCGTTTTGTTGATTTTGAAAAGAAAGCAGAAAATCCTGTTAGATTTGAAAAAAATATTCGTACTTTTTTTATTGAGTTGCACGATTTACTTAGCAATAAATTTAGAACGTGAGCATGGCAATGAGTAAAAATTGCTTGTGGAGCTACTGATTTTACTTTGGTTTGTAAACCATTCAAATGACCAGCCATAACAGCAGCACCATCATAAGTTTGAGCAATTAATTTTTCTTTGATATTAAATTTTCCAAATGTTTCTGTTAACAAGGTGAATAAATCTTCTGACGTTCGTTGAGAATTTACATCATAAAATCCCATAAACCTTTCAACAAGTGTTCCCTGGATGACGTATCTAAATATAACTGATAATTGAGAAATACAAGTGATATCAGTAGTTTCGTCCACTTGCCATGAAAAAAATTGGAATTTAAAATTTCACTTTCTATTTGATTCTTCAGTGTGTAACTGATTGAATCAATTAACTCATTTTGAATTGTTTTTGAAAGCCCCGAAAAAATTGAAGCATCATCTAATTTTTTTTTTTAAATCCCATCCGTTTTACTCATTAACAAAACTAATTCTCGAAAATTCCCCTTATTATTTGAGGTTTCTGATTCGTCATGCCCCCTAAATGACAATTCCTGACTGCACAAAAATATTGTCACATCGATTAATCTTTTTAAAACCCCCTATTTTCCTTCACGTTGTTATTGTACGTTTCGATTTCAATTTGCCGAGCCGTACTTAAAACATTAACTATATTTTGTTTACCTAAAATGTGAAATTTACAATTTGATGATATATGATCTCTACTTTTGGAATGCTTATCAATAGAACGCGCTAAATTTTTTAAATCGTCATAACCTGTTTTATGCCATACCGACTCATTGCTATTTGAAAACAATATGCAAGGCCAACAAAATAATTTATTTCTAATCATTGTACCTGTCAACCAACTACATTTGTCAAACCATGCACTTTTAAATGATCGATGTTTTTGAATCAATAATAAACTAAGATCAGGGCAAGGCCTTTTGATACCTTTTACATAAACTTTATCATCGTACGACAACCGGCTAAATGGATTATCAAGCAAGAAATTTACGATGTCTTTACAATTTCTCACTGTAAGAGTGCTATTTCCGTCATCCATTATAATATAGGAATAAATACTATTTACTAATAAATATCAATAAGATTACCTTTAATAACTAACGCTGATCAACGGACGGCGGAGTGAAATGAATAGATTACTAACACAGCTGACAATTGCGAGCAGAGGCCTGCATGGGCCGGGCTTTGGACCGGCCCGGAAAGCCCGGCCCGGCCCGACGTCGGGCCGGGCCGGGCCGCGCCGTATTTTTCAAACTCCGGGCCGGGCCGGGCCGGGCTTTCCGATGGATAATTTAACCCGGGCCGGGCTTGGATAAATTTAATTTTATTATAGTTTGGAAAGTAACAACCAAGTGCAGTGAAAAATAAATTGGGTTATTTTTATTAACATGCATTCAATGTATTTTAAGGATTGTAAGGAGTACATGGGTCCAGTAATTTTATTTATTTAATTCAACATTTTTCGGGGACGGGCCGGGGCGGGCCGGGCTTTGAATATTCAGCTTCGGGCCGGGCCGGGCCGGGCCCGCAACACATTTTCATTTCATCGGGCCGGGCCGGGCCGGGCCGGGTTTTAAATTTTCACTATCGGGCCGGGCCGGGCCGGGCTTTCAAAAACCCGCTTCTGCAGGGCTCTGATTGCGAGTGCCGCGAGGTTCTCTCTCTCTATCACGCGGTTGATTTCCGACCAATGAGAAGCCTGTGAGGCTCGCCTCCGATATCGAAATAAATCTGCACATTACTTCGAATGTGATATTGGTATGTGTGGAGGCATATTAAGTTGCATAAATTCCTACCGCTCTGGTTCATTTCTGCCGCAAGTTCGGCCTGGATGGGCGCGCTAATTCTGATCATTAAAAATCGGGAATTTTCCGTTAATACATCCATTTATAATTACTGTATAATTAATTATCAATATTAAAGCCAACACGGAAGAAATTTATTGAATAGATTTATATTTTTATAAAATAGAAAATTAATGGTGAGGCAGTGCCTGAAAATTAATGGTGAGGCAGTGCCTCACCTGCCTCCCCTGACGAGCCGCCACTGCGATACAAGTAACATTATGAAGGTTACGAGAAAAAAGTTTGAAAACACGAGCAACGTAGGAGCGAGTGCTTTTAAATCCTCGAGTAATGTAAAAGCAAATAACGTTACGTGTGTCGTAACACGGTTTATTTTATCCTATTTCTATTTTTTTAATTTGAAAAATGTTTGATGAAAACCGTCAAAAAGCGAAGTCATGTTTGTTTACCAATACCTCCATAGCAACGAGTTGCGTTAGGATAATATAACAACACTAGTGTTGTTAAGAATTTATTAATAACACTAGTGTTGTTAAAGGTACCTTAACGTTACTCTTTGCTAAGGAGTTATTGACATGATAACAGTATAGGATAAAATAAAAGAAATTTCTTCGTCAAATCACTGGAGTTTTAAAAATTGCAAAGTCAACAATAAAGAGGGTTTCTGCGTTAAGTTGAAGTAAAAACGAAAGGTGGAGTTTCCATAAATAAATTCATTAAACCACAAAATCTACAATAGTTACTAAAAAAATCTGTTGATGCACAAAGCAGGCTAATTAATTTTTTTCTATAACTCAACATGAATTTGAGTTTTCATGAAGCGGAGCAATAAAAATATACAACAATAACATATTGCTTAACTATAGTAAACACTCTAATAGCAAAATAACGTCAAATAAAAAAAAAACTTCACTCTCAACGCCTAGGCAGACTAGGGCATTTGGTAGCAAACTGAAACGAATGGTACCGATCCCACGCGAAGTCTGATTATCTATCTGTTTAATAGCTGGGGCTAGGGTCTGCAAAATGTTGAGAAATTTTCAAAATCGACTTTTGTCCAGTTGGATTGGGAATCGAACACTGTTCACCGGCGCCCCCAAGTTTCGGTGCCCCTGGGCAATTGCCAATATTGCCTTATGAATAATCCGGCCCTGAATGTGTGTAAATAATAAAGAACATCGTGAATCATGCAGTTTCTGTTCAGTATGTTACAATCAATTGGAAACGATAAAATGTGTTATCATTGTCGATCTTGGGAAAATTCAAATGAAACTATTTATATGTATTCTACAAGTTAAAGGGAAGAGATAAGAACGCAGACAAGTACGTAAGTCCTTTATTCATAATAAATAATTTTGTTATTTTGTTTTAACTTTTTCTGTTTATTTATCGGATGTTTTATTTATTACTTGGGATAACAATACTACTGGTGGAAGGTTTCGGTAGACTAAAATGAGAATAATAAAATACGTAGATTTTGCAATATCACTCCGCATTTATGTTGTTATTTTGTGCCATTCAATGTATAATTTATCATAATGTTGGATCATAATTACAAAGTTTAAACTGTAATTCTATGTTGTATTAATTAATTTTATTCAGTGAGTTCTTATTCTAATTTATTTAAATCAAAGTCGGTACAAATCAGAATTTATTTTAACATAAACAATTGTGGAGCCTTTAACTCTTTGGACAAATTCTAATAAAAACTCTTGAATATTGACGGTGTTTACTTGGTGTTGCATCTTGATATAATTTCGAAATAAAACACTTAAAACTTTGTTTTACCACTGTATATTTGATATACATTAGATTACTTAGCATTAGAGCCTGATCACAATTGATGAGGTTTCACGCTAAAACTAAAAAAAATTCGGTTTCAGAAAAAGATTTTTGTAGTAATCACCAATCATTGTCTAAAATTTGAATTACATTAATGTCTATTAAATTTGGTAATTTTAACAATGCTATTTGAATTCCTTTGATCCACAAATTATGGATTTAAAAAATTTAAATCCTTTATAAATGATCTTTTATTGCAAAACTTTGAAGAATTTGGCTGATACCTTCAGTATAAAAAGGAAGACAGCAGTGACGGTTCGCGGATTTTTTTCTGGTACGGCCGAGGAACAAGAGGTGGTAATACAGATAGGTGCGGTTACGCGGCCAGCCGTCTCTGCAACTGACCCTACCTATCTGTATTACCAACTCTTGTTCCTCGGCCTACCACAAAAAACCCCGCGAACCGTCACTGGAAGACAGTTTCTTTTCACAATAAATAAATCAAGTCCTACCAGAGTAGATCCTCCAAGGCAACAAAATTCTGGGGTTTCTATAATCTCATTATTGTTTACAACGTCCGACTTTGTGCAACAGTTTAAAATTGTTTTAATTATCGTTTGTATGCATGTATATAATTATAAGTGCAATATTATAATAAAAAATCTGTTAATTATACAAAAATGTCTATCGTATAAAAAGCGGTAGATTCAGAAGCGAAAACTGGAGAACGGAAAATAGCAAGTGAAAACGTTAGTTTACCGCTTTAGAGGTAGATCTGGCAACATTGTTCACCCTACCGCCACCGTTTTTTCGCTTATTGCGCCTTTCGCGTTGCAGCGATTTACAAATAATGCAGTAAATGTTTTGTACATACAGTGGCCTATCTGTATTAGTTATCTATGTTGTTCATGGTGTTATTTCCGCCTTATAGTTTGCCGGTTGAATTTTTAGGTTAATCCGTGTTTTGAAATGGACACGTCGAGAAGAATTCAAGAGGAGCCTTCCAGTTTTGTGGATTTAGCAGAACACGGTACGATTATCGGCGTCCACTTTTCGCCGTACGAATGGAGCCAAGATCTTATTCTTATCGCTTTCCCGAACAAAATCATTTTGGGACAAATTAACTTTAACGTAAGTCCATCTCTTCACTAATAGTAACGATAGAAATTACAGTATTGCTATTCCACACTCCTCAATCAGCCTGAACCATTGTTTTTTCATTGTAAACTGGACCTCTTGCATTTGATGGTTTCATTTATCCTGATTTTTAGAATGCTTCAATCTTGAACAGTGAGCACTAAAGTAATAAAACATGTGAAGAAAGTGATTCTAATCAGTGTTTTTACTAATAACTTCACGTACCCATATAATTCACTAATTACTTGTGTAATGTCAAGGAATGACTGTAATTTAAACCGTAACTGATCTTTTGTACATGTTAACATATCTTGACTGCAGTTGTCAGAGCTTTTGTGTTCTTGGCTTTGGAAGTTGATTCTTGGAAATGAAAACATTTTGTCACCAGTGGCGGCTCATAGAACATTTTGATGGTAGAGCCACTGAGCTTAATAATTTTTTTGCAGAATTACGAACAGCTTGAATATTTATATATTCTCTTCCCTCAAAAAAAAAACGATAATTGACATTGAAAATCTTTATTTGTTACAGAACCTTTAAAAAAATTAAATAAAGACGAAAATAGTCTGCATGTATAAATATTTAATTTCTTCATAACTCTGCAAAATTGCGTTTTACAAAGTTAATTCAACTTGTATGTATACACATGTGTATTTAATTGCATTCAATCGTCTGAACAAAAAAAAATTTTTTTTTGGTCCTATCCACACCTTTTGGATGAATGCAAGACTTTGCAGAAAGAATGTTATAAATAATGCATTACCCTAGG
Source organism: Ocypus olens (assembly GCA_910593695.2). Classification (NCBI taxonomy): domain Eukaryota; kingdom Metazoa; phylum Arthropoda; class Insecta; order Coleoptera; family Staphylinidae; genus Ocypus; species Ocypus olens. The sequence continues at coordinate 32,933,874 of OU343054.1, forward strand.
CATTAGCATCAAAGGTGCGGGAGCAAGATCCCCGGATCTTACTCCCCTTGACATTTTCCTCTGGGGACTAGTCAAGGAGAAAGTATTTGCTGAACTCCAACAACAGTGCAGAACATGAAGGAGAGGAATGTGGCTGCATTTCGAGCAATTTTCATCCAAACCCTTCGAAATGTTCAAGTAAACTTTCGCCAGCGGGTACAGAAGTGCATTGACGAGGATGGACACTTGATGGAGCATTTGATCTAAGAACGAGATTGAACCTCCAGCCACTGAAACCATCGGCCCTTTAAAAAAAAAAGATTGTTTAGCTTTCGAGATATTTGGGATGGCAATTTAAAATGGGACACCTTGTATATAGTGAGCCAAAAACAAACAATACAAGTAGTTTTGTACTCTCATACATCTTTATGAGATAATATTTTTAAATAATTAACATAACAGTGAAAAGCACAATTTTTTTAGGTAAGATGAAGTACTATCTACAAAGTATAAACATTTTTTTTTTCAAAGCAATATTTATTCCGTTAAATATTATTGGAAACATGAATATTTCTAATTTGTACCGTTTTTTTTTTGGCATATTGTATATTTATTTCTATGTATTTTAAACGCCAATCACCAACCTAAACTCCACGCAAATCTGTGAAGGAGTGAACAACTCTAATATCAGGTTCAGATTTTAATATCATCTTTGATTGCAGGACGCATTGGAATTGAAGAAATTAGCAGAGTTCAAGCATTTAGACGTATGCACAGCAATGCATTTATCACCTGATACTTCTGTTAGTACACTTCCGTTGAATGTCCAGTTTTGTACAGCTGGAATTAAAAATGTGTTGATACGAATTTTTAAAGGGAACATAAGTGATACTAACACATGTAAGGTACTATTGAACATTCTTTTTTTTTCTGTTTTTAATTATATATCTCTATTTGGTATCATTACTGTTTCTGTACCTGGATTTTTTTAAACTGATCATGCAATACATGTACAGTTTTTCATTTATACAATAGATCTGCTTTAATATCATTTTAATTGTGACCTTAAACTATAGTCTGTTAAATGTAAAAATATATTTTCCCCACAAGGTCATTTTGTTAGCTACCAATAAGACATAATAAAGTAAAACACGGTTCACATGCAAAAAAAAAATGATTAATTGCTTTGACATTTGTCAAAATTTACCTTAGTTTATTTGATTCACAATTACCAAACTATCGTTATTTTACACGTCGCTTGATCCTGGCCTAAGCTATGTTCTCGCATGAATCATTTATTTCATATTATTGAATTTAAAAAAAAATTAATCTAAAATTGAAAATGACATTATTACCTTGATGTTATAAATAATACTTTGTAGATTATGGTCGTTTCATTGGTAACTAACTACATTTAATAGATTATAGTTAACAGATTTCGACCAGAACTGACGAATTGCATTTTATTTTAGATACTGAGGGGGCATACAAACTATATAAATGATCTAAGTTATGATATAGACAATAATTACATAGCTTCAATCAGTGATGATTGTACGGCGAGATTATGGGCTGTGCAGTTTGATTATGAATGTGTGTCTGTTTTCTCGTTATCTTCACCAGGTAAGAAATCACGTTTTTGTGTGAAAGTTAAAATAAAATTTAATTATTTATTTTAATATTTAAGTACTACTTGTTCATATGTATTATTAAGGGTAGTAATATGAAATGGATTACTTCTACCAAATAATAACACAGTTGAGATTCTGAATGTTTACAATTCTCGACTAGTTTTACCTTATTTTTAAGAGAATTTAAAAATCAGTTTGTTTCTTGTTTGTGTTATAATTAATTTAAATATTATTTTAGGTATGTCAGTTGGTTGGCACCGTGAAGATAAGTCCAAATTGCTGGTAGCCGAAAAGAATGGAATCATCAGGTTCTACAATGTGAATACACAACGTCCAATACTATCTTTTGATGTAGATAAAAGTTTATCTGCGGCACATTGGGCTCCTTCAGACTGTCAACTTGTTGGCTCTCTAAATATGGGAGAGTTGGTACTATGGAACGTTACAAAACCAAGGTAATAAGTAGTTTTTGTTAAAAAAAAAAGATAATTTAAATCAAATAAAGGAGAATGATGGTTGGACAGGACAAAATTTAATTATCCCTAGGCAAAAGGATCTTAAGTGTAAGGTTCGTTTTAAGACGGCTGTAGTTTTAGGCATAGTCGTGGTATGTTTATGGGACGGTTTCTGACTGCTTGAAAATTGAAAAGTTGAATGCTGTCTTAAATTGACCCTTGCACTTAAGATTTTTATTGCAAGGGATTACTCAATTTTGTCCTGTCCAACTATATCTTCGTATCTGCAAAATTAAGTCATACAAAGAATAATATCTTCATTTGATTTATTTTTATTTTAAATATTCATATTTTTAGCAACCCAAGACACACTCTTGTCTATACTCAGAACGGTGGACACTTAAAGTTCAGTCCATTGGGAGAATTGGTGGCCACCGTTAACAAATTAGAAGGTGCACTAAAGGTGATTCACATCCAAACTTTGCACCAACGCTTGTACGCCAAAATTACTCTACCGACCAACATTTCCTGGCATTTCAGACTGCCGATTGTCTGCATCGGTGATGATCGCAAACTGTGTTTCTTTAAAGTCATGTCTAAATAATTAAGATAAGTATATTCGTAATATTTTACTTTTATTTTTGTTCCTATTTCTTTACCTAACGAGATAAATAAAATAAGGGTAATTAAATGTAGGTATTAGAGGTGGGCGAAATGAGTCGGCTCAGTTGAAAAGTGAAAAGTATGTCTGGAAATAAGTGATGAGCACAAATAAAAGATCCTCACTTCGAAAAATTTTCAATGTACCCTGAAAATGTAGTGGGGAACAAAAAAAAGGTACTCACCTCCGAAATGGTTGGGAGCCATGTTTATTTACAAGGAGTCGACTCATTTAGAAGTTAAGTCACGAGAGAAAGATCATCACTTAAAAAAAAATTGAGGAAAAAAGCTCCCATTCAAAAATTTCATAACTCAAATTAAGCTGCAAATTTACATTGGAGTAACTCACTTCCAAGAGTTGACTCTTTGAGTCGAGTCACTTATGAGCACTCGAGACGTGTTGTACAGTGACAATCTTAAATTTAATTGGCTCCGGAGATCTGTTGTTAGGTGGTGCCTCCTAACACTGTTTTGCAGGTACTTTCGGTATGGTCAAGAAACACTTAAAAGTTGTATTGACTCGTTTATTCTCTACAACTCTCTGATTATTTCTGCTATTATACATAAAACATCTTAATATTAAATTCAAGGAGAAATGGTATGATTTGCGTTGACCAATCAGCGACACACATAATCGGGATCGTGCAGGAATGTGTCAGCGCAGCACAACGTGGTGTCTACTTCGCGGAGTACAACTGAATATGTTTCACACTTTATTTGATTGTTTCACACTTTATTTGATTGTTTCACACTTTATTTAATTAACATGTAAAAACTGAGAGTTTGGCTTTACAACACTGTCGTCGCGTTCTCTGAATCCTTTCTCATTCTGCACAAACTTTACCCCCACACATCTCGAGTGCTCGATAATACTGTACATACACAAATATGCAGCGGATGTAGGCAATGTATAAAGCCAGAGACGTTCCTGACGGGGTGCAAAAGGTACATCCGCACTAGGACAGCCGATCCGAAGGGTGGCCACTTGCCGCCTCTGGGTTTTTCTTTCAACTAATCGTTTTTGTAACAAACATTGCTTACTCGGCATAAAGAAAAACCAAAAAACAATCTGATATTGCCAAAAAATATTGTTAAAAACAAAAGAAAAAAAAAAGTCCTGTAGAGCTCGGACAAAGTTTTTGGTTTCTTCAAAAACTCCTGTGGCACATGCTTCGGCTAGTTCCACTACTGAAATTATTCTTAATGCACCAGAAGCGTTTTTCGAAAACATAAAAGGCTGGAGAAGAGGATAGGGTTGAGGGAACCCTCAAATTCTTCTTTTGTGCTGGCCGATCCAGACATGGCCTAATTTAATTGCTCCTCGACTTGTTGAGTATTTAGTGAAGAAAGGACCCCTACAGCTTCGTGATATTAGCCTTCTTCATGAAGGATGAAACCAATAGGAGATTGAAATCAAAACACATTGATAAAACTCTGGAAAATGGCTAAAAAGTCACTGGAATTGCATTTTATTTTTGCTGCTAACTATTCAGCAAAAATATTATTAAGTTAATCAGTGGTCGTTTTTCAGATTGGCGACACGCAGGGACGTATTTTGTGTGGTTTGAATCAAAACTGTGAATGCAAATGAACTGTAAAATGGATGAGAATCTTCAAAAGCATTATAATATGGAAACAAAACGATGGCGCGCTATTATCGAAAGATTGATGGCAATTGTTCAATTTTTTGTTCTTCACTGAGTTGTATAATCCTAATAATGGAAACTTTATTAAAGCTTTAAACATGTTATGTAAATTTGATCCAATTATACACTTTCAAAAAGAAATAATTGAGTTACTAGCAGAACCGGCTGTAATGACAGAAGTGTAACACTATAAAAAATCTAAATATTTTTCTGTTACCCTTAATTGTACCCCAAATGGCTTACATCTGGGGTACAATCAAGCAGTGGCGGCTCATGGAAAATTTTGATGGTAGAGCCACTTAGCATACACACAATATCTCACCGCCTCCTTTTTGAAGAAAGAAAAATCGATCATTAAAAACCTTTACTTGTTGCAGAAGCATTAAAAAATTAAATAATCACGAAAAATAGCCTGCATTAAATCTGTAATACCTTTCTTCGTCCGCGGAAATCAATTAAACGACGAATTGTATTTTGTAACCTTATCTACATTTCCTTAATAAGTGCAATACTTTAAGAATTTGAAACTTATTTTTGGTTAAAAAATTTGTTGATCTTACCCTAGTAGCACAATATGTGTCGGAAATATTTTCCAAATATTGATTTTACATTTTTATGTTTCGGAAATATTAAAAGGCCAAAGTAAATATTTATATAATATGTCTATGGAAATAAAATTATTTTATCAACATGTTCTATATACTTCAATCCATATATTTAGTAAGTAATATTTTATAAATATATCCAAAGAAATATATGGATGACAGAAAAAAAGGCAACACTGTACTGTCTCTGTCAATTCTGCCTCCGTTTGATATGTTTTACACGCAGACGTCTGTGCTAGTGGCTATTTCGTTATATATTCCTGTCTATTCTTTCAACCAGTGTATAATTTATTTGCAAGCTTCAAAGTGTGATATTTGACCGTAAGTAGAGTTGTACCAAGCACTCGAGACGTGTTCCGCAGTGGGTATCTTAAAGTCAATTGGCTCCGGAGATTTGTTTTCGCGTTCTCTCAATACTTTCTCACTCTGCGCAAACTTTACCCCCACTCATCTTGAGTGTTTGGTAATACTGTACATGCGTTTGAGATCTACACCACAACCTCATATATCATGATATTTCCTCATTTACAAATATTGCAAATATATACATAGTAATATTTCCTTAACATTTTATACAAATACTGCTAAAGCATATAAAAATCTGTCATAATCAATATCACAGAAATATGTGTTTATCAATATTTAAGAAATATTTTGTGCTACTAGGGTATGTACATCTCTTAATTTAGTGATGAGCGTTATTTTCACTAACTGCTACTTTGTAACCGTTACTAAGAAATAGTAACGGTAACCGTTATTGAAAAATCCCACTAACGGTGATTTTCTCAAAAGTTATTTTATAAAAGGAACTCGATTAAATAACGAATCACTTCTTAGTAACAGTAACTCATATAACCGATTCAATAACAGGAATCGATTCAATAACGAATCACGTCTAAAAAAAAACTCGAACAAATATTGAAAAGAATTTGATGTAAAATTTACACAAAATAGGCCAGAGATTTCACGAGAAAATGTAATTCGTTTTAAAATTACAAGAAATTCTTCAAATTTTGACATGTAAATCGATAAAAGCCATTTTCTAACTTGTGAAAACTCCTGATATTGGCACGAATAAACTATTATTATTATTATTATTATTATAAATCATCAAAATCGAACAACGCATTCGGCAGTTGTACAATTTCAAAAATCAAAGTCGCGAAAATCTTGGAAATTTAAAAACTGCTATTTTTGCATTAATTTCAAAATGACATTAAATTCACCATATTTTGACATTTGTATCATCAAAATCGCGTTGAGCGATTTAAAAATCAAAATTGCAATTAAAATCTTTGGTTTTCTTCGTAATTGTGGCGTTTTGCGTTAATTTTTGACATATTTGAAAAGTTCGCGACGACCGACAAGAAACCTAGACTCAAGGAAGAGATTATTTGTCCCTCCCGAGGGTCCGCCAGTGATGAACCGTTTTGAAAAATACTAAATTCGCCATACATTGACATTTAAATCATCAAAATCGGACAAATCATTCGGTAGTTGTACAATTTAAAAAATCAAAGTCGCGATTTGAAAATTTTGGATTGCAATTTTTGCATTTTATGTTAATTTCAAGGAGTTTTAAAATTGCACAAAATTTGCCATATTTTGACATTTGAATCATCAAAATCAAAAAATTCGGCAGTTATGTAATTCCAAAAATTGAAATCATGATTTTACAATATCCGAACTAAAAAGTGAGATTTTTGCATTTTATGCGAAACATTTCGTAATCCGCTGTAAAAGTACACTAAATTTTCCATATTTTGACGTTTGAATCGTGAAAATCTAACTTTGGCAGTTGTGTTTTTAAAAATCAATATTCGATTTTCTATTATCGTGCGATTTTGGCATTTTGCGTTGATTTCATGAAAAAGCAAAACTAATCCGGATTGTAAATTGTATGAAATTTGCCACAATTTTGACCTTGGAATCACCAAAACCGGACGTGTTTGTGCAATTTCAAAAATCAAAATCGTAATTTTAATCTTCGGAATTTTTACGGTTTGCGTGTTTCACAAAAAAGGGTTATTAAACTGTTTTTAAATTGCATTAAATTCTTGAGATGGTTACGTTAGAATCATCAAAATCGGACAACGCGTTTAGCAGTTGTGCAATTTCCAAAATCAAAATCACGATTGGAACTTGAAAAGTGCGATTTTTACATTTTGTGTTAATTGACCCCTAAGATTTGCTTTGTTACAAACTGTTGCTGTGTAAAGTTATTTTAAATAACGGTTACTAAATAACTAGTTATTTTGTGGTAACAGTAACTTACTTTAAATAACTAGTTATTTGTAGTAACAGTAACTGTTATAACCATTTCTGGAAAATAACCGTTTATCTCATCACTAATGAGTACCGAAAGAATTTACAAAATCTGTTCTTTCGCTCAAGATTTATCCTAAAAAAAACAGAAAACAATTAAACTGCAAATTTAATATTTTGTGTCTTATCTGCGATCTATTCGGCGAGTACAACACTTTGCTGAAAGAATTTGCCAAACTTGGTCATCCGTTCACAAAAAAACCTTAAAAATAACAATTGAAGACAAATGATTTTTTGGTCCTTTACTCGATGAGTACCAGTGGCAGCTCGTGAACTTTTTGAGTGGTAGACCACTTATACAATATATATTTATAAATTCAAAGTATAATTGAAAAACAGTGTTTCCTACATTTGTTAAAAAAATTAAACTATTTATAGTTACATTTGAATTGTTAGTAAAATATTAATGATTAGTCCCTTTCATGAATTAAAAAAAAAAGGGATGTTACTTTCTCCGATTTGATGGTATATTTATATTTACACTTTCATGGTTTATTTTCAATTGAAATTATATTTTAAATGTACATCGAGCGTTTTGTAGAATCGGATCAAACTGACGTTTAAAACGCCAATTTTTTTGAATTAAATCAAAAATGAAAAAAAAAATTATACATTTTTTTCTCCATTAAAAATGATTTTATGAAAAATATTTATAATTTCTTCATTTTGGCATTCTCTGCAATTATTATTCATCTAAATTTGACGTATTATTATCGTTTCATAATAATAAACCAAAAATGAAAAATAATTAATTTTTTTTTCCTCGAAAACCAATAATTTTATGAAAAATATTTTCAAACAAAAAAATGTTCATTCTTAGTTATCTTCAATAATTATTTGAATGTTTTCGTAATATTTTCCGTATTTAAAAAATTATTGGAAAAAATAAAAAACGGTTAAGGTAAATACCCATTTCCTGCGTATGGAATTTTACCAAAAGCTTTTCAGTTATTCGGATTGTCAAATAAGACTTATGTTTAAAGTTTCATGTTAATTGCTGTATTGGTTTTTGAGATACAGCGCGCACAGACACATACACGGACACACACACACAGACACAATTTTTTTTTTCCAGAAATTGTTGAAATGGCATCTAGGGATCCCAAAACGGATATGTAAAAAAAAATTTGTCTATTTGTATTTACAAAACTTTAAATTATTGCAAATAATAATTATTTATTATACGAATGTGGAATGTACGTAATTAGTCCCGCAAGAAAAAGTTTACGTAATTTTCTTAAGGGACTAATGAGGAATTCCACATGAGTATAATATAAAATTTTATCCAAAATCGTCTGTAATTGCATTAAACGTTGAAATAATGTTTATAAAATTTAAGAAATTTTGACGTACGTGGTGTCAATTTGAAATATTTCAAAAATCCTATGACGGATTTATTATCTCACTAGGGGGTAATGAGCAACATTACATGGCTCAAATGACCACTGTAATTCGATTATTACACCCGATTTTGAATAAATGTTAGTTATATGTCGCCACAAAATACGTCTAATAAGTGCGCGTCATCGCCGCGCGCTCGGGATGTGCCAGACCTCGTTCAGCACAAAATGCATGTTCAGAGAGCGACCTCTCCTGAACCCCTCCAACCGCGCGTCACACCGCGGGAGCCTAAATATCCTAACGAAATGCCCTGCGCTCGGTGTGCTACGTGGCATTGCGTAGGGGAACAAATGCATTGCGATTTTTCTCTGTTCATTAAAGTTATACAGGCGTTGTTTAACATTTAAACTGGCGGAAAAGTGTTGAAAAATGAATTATAAATTCTGGCTGAACTTGAAATTAGATGTAGTGCCATGGCTCCTTGGCTCTATATAAAGAGCCGCCCCTGCAATCAAGAAACATCGAACAACTCACATTTGTTGTTCCATATGTAATTTGTACAAAAGGTAATGTCAAAACGGAAGAATATTTTCTTGGATTTTTTAATATAGCCAATACCAAAGGTGAAGGTTTATTTAATTACTTAATTAATTTAAGTTTAACATTTGTGCCATGGCTGTGCAGAATTTTGAAAAAAAAAATCAAAGTGGATTTTGAGAGAATGTTTCATTTTGTACAGATAAATCAACAAAGAAAATATTTCTAAACTAAATAATTTGAAAGAGATTTTTTAGAATTCGTAGACAGTTAATATTGAAAAAACGTTAAAAAGCGTATAAAAATCAATTCAAAAAGATGATTTTGTGAACAATCTCAATCACTTTAAAAGAAACTTTTAGAAAATTTTTCAATCACTGTACACAAATGAGTTTTTTAATTGAATCAAATTTCTTCAGTCACCACATAAAATACATCACAATGAACAAAAATTCATTTTTGTATAGTGGATGTGAGCGACAAATAATAATAATACAAAATTTAGAGAGGATAATCTAGCATCTAATTTTTGCAAATATACTAAATTCCAAAAATAAATTTTGAAAACTATTTTATTTAAGATATGCTAAAAATGATTCCGAACAAAAGTCAAATTCTTAAAATCAGTAGATTTTGTGAGAACAAGAAAATATTTCTGAAATAACAATTTGAAAGTGAGTTTTTCGAAATTTGAGGCAGTTAATATTGAATGCTAACATTCTTAAAAAAAACTAACGCTAGAAGCGTACAAAGCATTTCCAAAAGAACAAGTTGGCCTTAAACTTAAAAAAATATATATTTTATCTAAGATAAAAGTAATTCTAAATAAAACAAGTTCATAGCAACTCCTCAAAAGAGTAGATATTGAAAAATTATCTAATTTAAAAAAAAATGAAAATATTTCAGGAGAAATAATTTGGACCCAAATTTTCCATAATTTGAGAGAGTGTTTAAAAAACAAGAAAATATTAAAGAAAAATAATAATAATATTTATTTATTACCCAAACGGAAGACCAATACTGGGATATACAAAGTGCAAAAAAAAAAAACTAATAAAATCAATTACCAAAAAAAAATAAAGCTTATAAATATAATTATAATATATAATATCATATACATATAATGAAATTTTAGAAAATATGATGAAACAAGCTAGAAATTGGTTAACAATGATCACCAATAAAAATATCATTATATAACTTATTTCCATTGGTGCTCATATGTACTAATGGTGATTGGCGCAAAATATTTGTTCTGGCTGTAGGAATACAAAAAGTGTTGGAATAGAGAGATGGTAAACGAGGAATATTTAAATTTATTTGGAAAAGCAGCTGTGGACAGTCTATGGTATTTTTCAATAACTGAAATATAACAAAGCACTGTATCTCTTCCGGCGATTTGATAACGACACGAAATTATGCTCATTCAACAAGCTCTGATAATTGATGGATGTGTCCGGATATTTTGTAAGATAAAAATTTTAAAAATCATCTTTGGACACGTTCAATTTTAAGAGAAGCATTCTTATAATAAGGGTACCATATAATAGAAGCATATTCTAACTTACTTCTAAGAAGTGCATAATACAATGTTTTCAATACAACTAAATCAGTAAAGTATTTAGAAGTACGCATTAAAAACCCCAAAATCTTAAAGGCAGATGCAGAGATATTGTTTATATGATCAATAAAATTTAGATGGTAATCAAATAATACACCAAGATCCCTAATCTGCGTATTTACTTTAAGAGGGGTGCCATGAATGTTATAATGAAATTTAATGGAAGAACGTTTTCGACCATAAGAAACTACATAGCATTTATTAATATTCAAATTAAGTTTATTAGTAATACACCATTCAGTAATTAGATCAAGATTTTGTTGCAGGTAGATGGCATTATGAACGCAATTAATTGTATTATATATCTTTAGATTATCGGCATAGGCCAAGACAGGGCACGAAATCGAGGTTACTAGGTCATTTATAAACAATATAAAGAGCAACGGCCCCAAGTTTGATCCCTGTGGAACACAAGATGAGCTATGAAATATATATGACTTAAACCCATTGTAATAAACGTAATTCTGTCTGTCTTCAAGGTACGATGCTACAAATTTTAGTAATTGGGAAGTGAATCCAAAAGTGCTAAGTTTTTTTAATAAAATATTATAATCGATGGTATCAAACGCACGACTAAAATCAGTATAAATAACGTCCGTCTGTTGCTGTTTATCAATAGACTCAGCTATATATTGAGTAATAACTGCCAAATTAGTAATCGTTGATCGGCCTGATAAAAACCCATGTTGGTAGCGAGAGATATATTTGGGCACGTGATAATAAATAGAATTATAGATGACATGCTCAAACACTTTAGCAAAGTTAGACAAAATAGCAATTGGCTTATAGTTAACCATCTCGGCGGTGTCACCTTTTATGACTGCAGTCTTCCATAAATCCGGAAAAGTTGCTGTGTGGAGAGCTGAATTAAATATGGTAGTTAGGGGTTTGACAAATATGTGTTTACAGTCTTTTACAAGGAAACTAGGTATCATATCATCACCACAAATAGGTGAATTTTTTAATCTATACTCTTAATAATATCAGTCTCGGAAATATTACACACAGAGAATGATTCTTTATCAGAATATATATCTGTAACAGTTATGGATGTGTTTTTAGGAAGGTATGCTTGGGAGAAGACTCCGGCAAAACCGTTGATGAAGAAGCTTCCTATCTTCATGAATTAGCTGAGAAGGAATTCTTGAATTACTTTTCTTCTGTCGAACAAAGTTCCAAATGTCTTTAGGCTTACTCCTAAGATTTCGCTCAATTTTAGATATGTAAGACTTGTAGGCATTGGAAATTTGAGATTTTGTGAGGTTTCACAATCTTTGAAACTCGGAGCAATAAAATGAAGAATCTGTGGATTTCCATTTTCGATGATAGTGGAGTTTCAATTTAACATTCCTTATAATTTCTCCAGTAAACCATGGAGGAAAGCGGTTCGTTTTGCTTACATTATAAAATGGAACATGCTTATCGAGAACATTATATAAAATATTATAAAATTCATTGACTGCCACATTAGCCGAGTTACAGGATTCTAAGAACGACCAATCAATATTGTTTAAATCGTTATATAACTCTACATAATTGGCTTTTCTAAAGTTATACCTCTTATTAATATTAGTAGGGAAGGATTCTGGCTTGCTAAATGTTTTCACTTTGATTAATGCTGATAAGGCGGGATGATGTGGATCCTCATTAACAAATGGAAACGTATCGTGTTCTAAATTGATTTTACAGTCAAAATTACATAAAACTAAATCGAGCAACCTATAATTGGTGTGCCTAACATTATTAAATTGACCAAGTTCTAGACATTCATAAAATTAACAAGCGAAAGAACTTTAGGATTATGCGATTGAATCTCAGTCTTATTTCCAAAACCCGGCATATTAAAATCACCAATAATTATCACAGGATTATCAAGAATTAGTAATTCTATTTCCTCCAAAAATATATCTAGCATTTCACAAGTAGTGTCGGGAGGAACTTATATAACAATTGGATAAAATATAAAAGAATTATAATTACATTTGCATAGAATGAAATCAATTAGTGGCTTTAAAGTTTCAATACGGTTGGTATCGACACGTTCAATAAAGATCCCATCCGCAAACGCCATTAGAACTCCACCACCAGTTGTTCGCTGGGTTGACGAAAAGTTTCTATCACTACGCACAACACTAACTACTATTAAATACTTCCGAGTTATTTACTGAATCGTTTAACCAGGTTTCAGTTAAAAATATAATATCAAACATTGAGTTATAAGAGTTGGTATAAAATAAATGTGTTTTAGATCTAATTCCACGAACATTTTGATAATACAGGGTGGTCCATTTAACGTGACAAATCGAAATAACTATTGGGTGGCGCTTCGGTCAAAAATGAAAAAGATAGATTAATACAATTAGAAAAAAGTGTTTTACTTAAAATTCTGTTTTCAATCAAATTAATCTTATTTCAATAAAACAATAAATAATTAATTAAACCAAAATAATAAAACAATAAATAAATTAATAAATAAATAATAAACAATAAAATACATCAATAAATAAATCAATAAACAATAAATAAATTTTGAGCTATTAGCTTATTTATTACGTGACCACTCGTTGTACATCGTGAACAGATTATTTAAGTAGGTGTTCAAAGTGGTGTCCATCGACTTCCAGACATTTTCGAAGTCGTTTTATGAACGAAGCTTCCGCTGCTTCCAACTCCTCTGCAGTGATCCGACTACAGGCAGCAGTTATACGTTGTCGCATATCTTCTGGAGTTGTTGACAGTTTTCCCCATAAATAAAAATCTGGAGATGCAAGGTCCAGTGGTGTATTGGTAAAATAAGAAGTACGGGAACGCATGGCGAGAGCAAAGAAGTAAGGGAACGCATGGTGAGAGCAAAAAAAATAATCTGCGACTTTCCACAAGCAGCTTGCTGAAAGTTGTTCGGAGATCATCTTATTTTAAGCAAACTATTGTTTTCCTTGTAAGCTTTTTTATTTGTTTTTATTCTTACTATACAAAATATTAACAAACACAAACGCGTTCCGTTTCTGAAAAAAGGTGGCGGAACGTCGTTCCTCCACGTTCCCCCTCCAAAATACCACTGGTAAGGTCCAGCGAACGAGCGGGCCAAGGAACTGGACCTCCGCGTCCAATCCAACGATCTTCATAGTCGCGATCCAGTACTCGTCGGGCAACGCGGGAAAAGTGAGCCGGACAGCCATCATGTTGAAACCACATTTCGGTCCTTAGCTGAAGCGGTACCTCTTCCAACAATACTGGCAAAATATTATTGAGGAAGTTTTCATACTTTGCTCCGTTCAAATTGCCATCGACAAAGTATGGCCCAATAATACGTCTGTCGACAATCCCGCACCAAACGTTGACACTCCATGGTCGCTGATGGTTAACTTCGCGAAGCCAATAAGGGTTTTCCAGTGCCCAGTAATGCAAGTTATGGACATTTATTTGTCCTCGATTCGTGAAAGTTGATTCATCGCTGAACAGAATCGACGAAACAAACCTGGGGTTGTCCTCTACTCGACCCAGAGCCCAACAACAAAGTTCTGCACGATTAAGGAAATCGTCTTCTTGAAGTTGTTGGTGTAGAGACACGTGGTAGGGATGGTATTTGTGACGTTTAAGGATGCGCAGAATGCTGGTTTTTGAGATTGCTGCCTCTCGCTCAATTTGTCTCGAACTAACGTGAGGGTTGTGAGCGATAACCGCCAACACCATGGTCTCTGCATTTTCACCCGTCGCAGTGTTACTTCTAATGGAATCAAACAAAATGAAATAAGTTGTATCTACTTTTTTGTAAATAACCATTTATGCTGAAAAAAATGAACTGCTAATACGATAGTCTGCATTGTAATTATGCCAGCTTTAGACCACAGAACACATACCTTTAGAAGTGAAACCTGCATGTTAAATTTCGGAAACACGATTTTTGGCGCCGCCTGGTGTCGGGGTGGCAAACTACTACGAAACTACCGCCAAAATTTAAAAATGTTACACTCGTCTACACGATATATTTCAATTTAATAACACTAAAAATATAATGAATTATGTTTTTTGAGCACATAATTGATTATACTTTTAGATAGTACATAAATGAAGAAGTTACTGGTTTTGGAAAAAAAAAATTGGATTGGATTTCACAAAATAAAAATAAAAATAGGCCTACATGGAATACAATATTTAACAGAATAATTATATACATTATTATTAACAAAATTATCAAATATAAAAATATCACAACAATCGGGTATTAGGGTCTTGTCCAGGTGCAATGTTCCATCAGGTCTCTTTGTTCTTCTAAGGATATTTCTTTCAGGCGTCGTAACAGGTCAGTTGTTTGCTCGTATCCAGGATTCATGACATTAAAATAGTTAAAAAGTAAATTAGTGTAGTTATATTATCTTACTTCTTGGCGTCGGAACAGCATTGCAATTCATTTTTTTGCAGAAATGGTTAACAAAATGTTTATGAATAAAATGATCTTCACATGAATGAAAATTTAAACAATGAAGACTGTTCAATATCACAAATGGTTTTCCATGTTTTAAGATATTCTTCATTTTTGGGAAATTTATAGAAATATTTATTTTTGTAGTCGACATTAGTTATATCGGAAAAGAAAGAATTTTGACATTCTGGATATTTACAAGAATATTTAATGCGGCCATTTGATGTTTCCATTACTGATAAATACAATTGACGAGTTTATAAGACAGAATATATAATAACTTACCTTCAAACATTAATTACTAGCACTCACAGCACTATTGAGGTTAGTTAATAAAAATGGTGAGACTCATTAAGCGTTGCCGCAAATACATCGAAGTATAAAATATACAATGCACATGATTATATGTAATAAACAGTAATATTATACTTTCATGAGCTATTATGACAAATATAAACGATAATGAGTCTAATTATGTTTAATTGTTAAAATTATTACTTTGTAGTGAAATTTTAAGTTTATTAAAAACGGTAATCCCCATAATAAGATCTTTGATCAATCTGGCAACATCGAGGGAACCATCTTTACAAAAGCGGCAAATTTGAAATTCCCCTTCGCCCCACTGTCCTGGGATGGCCATCATACTTTCGTGTTGCCGATATTCGTATCTCGGCTTCACACCAGTGCTTTAGACTGTGTAACCCTCTTTCAGGAAATGTGTATCCCCTCCGCTGATGTGAATTTCGCGGGTTTAAATTTAGAGGTTATGTTTGGTTTGAACCATCGAATGAAGACAATACTTCATGCCACGCGCGCAACATTTTACACAAACTTGTAAACATATTCAAACTGATTGGTCAACTCCCTCTTCTTTCACAACGATGTGGTTTCGTTCGCATTCCCCGATAAAGTGTTAAGGATGTTCTATTCATTTTATCCTTGTCTAATATGTTTGGGTCACCAAAATTAATTAAAACCGACAGTAAACAAACAAATTCCAGTATGTTTAATTAGAAAATGATTATTGCAATTCAATTTTGATATTAAAAATTGTTATACTGAAATTCGGAATTTTCTTATTATTTTTTATACGTTTTTCTTAACATTTTTTATTTTGAAATGCCACTTGTCCATAAGAACACATAATAAATCAGTTAAACCTTCTATAGCTGCTAAACCTGCTATACATATTTTTTCTGATGCTTTTCAGAATGGCTTTGAAATTTTGCAGGAATTTTTTTCGCGATATTACTGACGTATCATAAAAATTTAAGCAATTCTTGTTATTCTCAACTTACCGGGTCCTCTTTGCTGGCTGAACAGTTCCCGACGCAGTAAATCTTCTGACAAGACGATAATACGTCGAAACACTTGGTTGATTTCGATCAGGAAATCGTCTCACGTACTCCCGAGATGCATTCAGTGTATTTTTATTATACTCCCCATAAATTAACACCATATCTACTTTCTTTTTTATATACATGCAAAACTACATTTGATATTGCTCCTTTCAATTTCAAATTGAAACTGAGTTGAGTTTAGTTTTTCGTTAGGCACGGGACTCAATTTTTCTTTTCATACGTTCTTAGAAATTCGCCAAAACACAAATACAAATCGTTAAAACTGAATACTAATCGCATAAAATTTACTTATACGTATCCATATTTTCTATGTATACTCATGAACATTATTGTTTAAATTTCTAAACAATAATACATTTATTGACCGCAACGCCAAGATTAATTTTATTGAAAAAAGTATTTTACGTAAAACACCTTTTTTCTAATTGTATCACTCTTTCTCTATGATTTTCGACCGAAGCGCCATCTATGATAATTGGAGAAACGTCACAACTTGTAAACAATTTCACAAGAGAGAATTTGTTTTTAAAGAGCCATTATTTTAAATTTAATTTAAGGCCAAACGCTATTTTTAACTTCTAAAACATTTTTTTACGAATACAGCGCCATCTATCAGGTATACAATTTTTTTTTTTAAATAAAATCTTCCTTATTTTTTATGTTCTTTCCGAATTTGAAATAAAAAATTGGGGTTCCCATTTAAGATTTTAATTTGACCCCCCTCCCCCGCCGTTTGGGGGGTGGGGGGTAAATTTTTTTGACATAATCGAATGTCCCCCTTCGTACTATGAAAGTTTGCCTCCGCACATTTTTTGTTAGATGCGTATTTTAACAGTTATTTCGATTTGTCACGTGAAATGGACCACTCTGTATATATTAAGTTTAAAAGTATTGCTTCCGGGTAAATTGTTTATATAAAAAGGCGAAGCAAATCTTTCTGAAGAATTAATTTGGAAGCAAATGTTCACAATTTGAACGAATTAATTTTGTTTAAAAGAAACAAGAAAATATTCCTGAAAAGAAAACAATTTGAAGGTGATTTTTTTGGAATTTGAGAGAGTTAACATTGAATGCTGACTTTCTTTAAAAAACCTATGCTTGGTGTACAAAAATATTTCTAAAAAACATTTTGTTTTTTTTGAAATGCCTACCAAACGTGGAAACTTAAATTAAGTCCTTCATGGAATAATGAAACGGTTAGATTTTTCCACATAATTCAAGAATTATATAATTATTTCATTTTAGATGGAATGTGTTGAAAGAACGTATACAAAATTAACTTTAAAACCTCTAAGTGGTGCCAGTTTATTTGAATGCGAAAATCAATAATTAAACATTCAAATTATCGCATTTGAAAATACCAATTGTAGATATTGACAAGTATGAAAGTATGTCTCACAGCAAAATTTATTTGATAAGCTGGAATTAAGTAATTAATGTTATGGGGATTTTAAATAATGAAATAATTTACACTAGTCTTCATATTTTCAGCCGTAATACAACAAGTGGTATGATTATTACCGATGATATTTTGGAGTTGAAACCGAGCTGCAGATTCAACGAGCGCTAGCGCGAGTTGAATGTGCTGCTTCGGTTTCAACGACTAAATATCATAGGTAATTAATCGTACCACGAGTTATATTTAGTGAGAGAATATAACGAATAACATTTTATAATCTCGATGACAACTCACATATTGCAATGTTTTAATTCATCTTGTAGTTTCTTGCAGCACAAAGACTCCTAAACTGTCGGCACTGAGAATCTTTATTCCTCGCGGTGTTTCTGGGCGTCGTATTTTTCACAATTTCACTGTTAGAAACTGCATCCCAATAATTTAGTATATCCATTTTGAGGTTTAAAATTCTGACAGGACCACAATAAAATATCACCGCTACTTTTGTTTTTTATCATCGCGGTGATACACATGCTGCTATGCATTTTGTTGCATCTGATTGGCTATAAATACATTCCAGTAGGCCATGAGTTGTATTCTCAGCCGTAATACAACAAGTGGTATGATTATTACCGATGATATTTTGGAGTTGAAACCGAGCTGCAGATTCAACGAGCGCTAGCGCGAGTTGAATGTGCTGCTTCGGTTTCAACGACTAAATATCATAGGTAATTAATCGTACCACGAGTTATATTTAGTGAGAGAATATAACGAATAACTTTTTATAATCTTGATGACAACTCACATATTGCAATGTTAATTCGTCTTGTAGTTTCTTGCAGCACAAAGACTCTATAAACTGTCGGCACTGTGACTGTATTCCTCGCGGTGTTTCTGAGCGTCGTATTTTTCACCATTTTACTGATTTCACTGTTAGAAACTGCATCCCAATAATTTAGTATGTCCATTTTGAGGTTTAGAATTCTGACAGGACCACAATAAAATATCACCGCTACTTTTGTTTTTTATCATCGCGGTGATACACATGCTGCTATGCATTTCCTTGCATCTGATTAGCTCAAAATACATTCTAGTAAGCCATGAGTTGTATTCTCAAAAAAATACAATACTGATTTTTTCCGTACTCTCAAAGTAATCCTCCACAATGTACCATTAAGTTACTACGCCATTTTTACAGCACCTTGTATATATCTTGTAATATTTAATTATGAAGAGCGGCTATATCATTTTTGTACCTGGGCGGCCAACAACCCAGGAACGGCCCTGTATAAAGAACTACATATTGCATTGATTATGGTGTATTTAAAACAATCAGTTTATAAAACCTTTATTCATCTAAAAACATATAAAACTTATCAGAACAAACATATCAACCAATACCTACATGAATGCCTTTAAGGAACAATGATAAAATGTTATCATTACAGTATCACACAGCATATGTAGCATATAGTAATCAGTCTTAAAATTAAAAAAAATATATAAATTTCACCTACATGCAGATTGGGTTTAGTATAGTCAAAGAAAACAAAATCAGTTAAGGAAGATGTGAATAACTAAACTAAATCTTCAGTAACGAAACAGATATACAAAACGTGTTCAAGCTCATTTGAGATCAAAGTTGTTTTTTCTAACAGTAACCTACATTTGTTTAACAAAATACCAATCTAATTGTATAAAAACTAAGAACTAAATATCCGTAATGAATTTTAAATATTGCACCAACTATGGGACTAGGTTTGTTGTCATACCAATCAAAAGAAAAAAATAAATGGACAAGTTGAGTAAAAATGTTCTTCATTGAAGATCAGTCAGTTTTAGATTGGGACTCCAGAGAAGACTAAATACAGATATTAAATGCTTTAAAAAAATACTGGCCAAAATTATTCTCCTTTAGAATCTATTTTACCCTTGCGTAATGATATTAAGTTGAAAGTTAAAAAATAATGCCATCACTTTATCCCCTTTAGAGGATAAGCAGTTGGCTATACCATCAAAAATTAGGTAACGATATCCTACATGAGAGTTAAGTAACTATAGTTATTTTTGTGTAAAATATATAAAAATCTAAAGTGAACTTCAATTGACTATGAAAACTTATCGCATAACATTCAACTACTCTTTTCAATATAAAACTCTGATAGATCTCCATCACTTGTAATTATGTTATTGCCCACAGCATCAAAATCTTCATTGCATTTTAGCGCATTAAGCAAAAACGAAGTTTCAACATTCTTAAGGGTTACCAATGACATGTCCACTGCACTGCCATAATTGGGATGATCTAAATCCGTTGGATTTGCATTATCCAAATCCGTTGAATTAGCATTATCGAAATGCGTTGGATTTACATTATCCAAATCCGTTAAATTATCATCATCGAAATTCGTTGGATTTGCATTATCGAAATCTGTCGGATTTGCACTTTCAAAGTCCGTTGGATTTGTATGTTCAAAATCCCTCAGATTTGAATCAACACATCTCTGCGCCATATCAGTCTGAAGGAAATCAGACCTAATTACATTATTTCCGGAAGTCTCTAACAGACTTTCATCAGTGTTTTCCGAAAGGGTACTTTCATCGGTACTTTCTGAAAGGGTATTTTCATCAATTACCAAATTCTGCGGAGAACTATCCAAACCAACATATTCCACATTGTAAGACACCTCAGTTCTTACACCATCATTTGAACTGTCCGAGTATGCCGATGCGACGGCCTGGTCTTCAACGCTTTCTTGCGGAAAATCAGAACAAGCAAGAACATTATCAGGTGAAAAAGTTGGGCTCCTAAAAATCATAGTATCTTTTGGTGTTACGCAATTGTCAGAATACATTGGTAGGTCTACTGAATTGTTAAAACTATCTGCCAGTGTGCTTCCAGTTCCTGAAGACGTGCCCGCAACAGCAAGATTTCCCTGGTTCTGCAAAGTTCCTGGCCGATGTATCGAGTTGTACAAACTAACAAAACTCTCCGCCATGTCGGGCTCTGCGTAGTCCAGAATGAACACGTTGTTGCCTTCATATGAACGCATGGCTCTCTCCACGCATTCTGGTGTATTTACCACTGCCGTACCTTGGGGTTGGAGGTCCGGGTTTTGAAGAACGAGAATCGTTTGAGATCCGTCTGGCGCCGTCTCGCTTAAAAACCGTTGGAGGTCCTCTGGACTTTGGAGACTGCCGTTGGCTTCTGATTGTTGTGGTTGGTTAGTGGGGTCAGGTTGGTATATAAGATTTGATAATGATGGGACGACGTTGCTCTTGTATATTTCATCTTGCAATCTTCCCAAGACGTGTTCAGCAGTGAGACCACTTGGTTCCGGCCTAAAATTTAAATTCGATTATAACCCAAATAATTGTAATTGTATCAGAATGATCTACTGACAGAGACTTCCTGATGGTTAAGGTTCGGGTATCTTTGATTCAAGATACCTTCAGTTAGTTTTAAGTTACAAAGATACAAAATACCTATTTACCTCTTCTGGTCAGTAGCAGAGTTAAAAGTAACATGATCGTCTCTTACCAAGTTATAAGATACATACATTTAAAAATACTAAAGCTTTAGAGATAATTTAGTTTAAATATCTTGAATCCAAAATTCTTGGGTGTCATTGACACACATATCAAAGATAATGCCAACTCTGTCTACAGCTTTTACAAAATTAAAACTATTTATTAGTATTAGATGATTAATTTGAACAATTGATCATAAGTTGCTAAAGGTGGTGTGCATATCACAGATAACCTTATGATTATGAAATCCCAGATTTTTAATACAGAAAATTTGAATTAAAACAAAATGTAAGTGATATTACAATATTCACGTAACACAAGAAATTTTAATCAAACTGCATCAAAATGTATTTTCAATGTTTCTTAATCGCATCTTAAAGATGCTAATAGATTGTCAATATTAGTAGTGCTCCTGTCCTCTCAAGTCAAAAAACGAACCATTGTGTTGAGTACCTTCAGTGGCGGATCAAACGGTGGGGTTGCGCCCAGAGGTATATAAATTTGAGGTAAGAAAATAAACGTTTTCTAGAAGTTTCACTAAGAATTCCACATTTATTTCCATAGATGCTTGAAATTTTGTCCAATTAATCTTGAATAGCTTGTTTTTACAATGTCCCAAAAAAATCCGAACTTTGCCGAAATCAAATGGTTGGGCTTCAAAAGACGCATTTTGATGAACAAACGTGCACTTTCTGCCGAAATAGCTTCGGGAATTTCAAATATATTGGAATAGATGATTAAATATTTTGGCAGATTATTTATTAATAATATAACTTTACAATTGCCCAAAAAAAAGTATCCGAACAAAAATAGGTGCACTCACCCCAAACGTAAATGTATATCTTCAATAATAATCTCAGTTAAACAAACGCAATTTGACGTTACCGAATAACCAGGAGGTTGATAGTGGATTGGGCCGAGTACAAATACAGACATTTTGGAATAAATTTTACCAAAAATCGCAAATCAATTTGACAAGTTTACAAGTCAAGAAGTACATGACCTCATTGTTTACAAGGGTTCTTCAGGAAAACGCAGAATTGGATAGTGAAAATAATATATCTGAAGATCAATATTGTACAAATTTAAAATAACCACGTGCGCAATAAAATAGGAGGGTATTCATAACTTCCTAAAGATTTTCTAAAAAGATAAAGGGCATTTCGAAAGGTATTTTAAAAACAGCAGAGGAAGATACAGTAAAAGTAACAGCAATATACACCAAAAACAGCAAATAGAAAGACCCTTCACAGGCAGCAATAGACATTACCAAAGTAAATAAACGTGAAAAGCAGACGCTGATGAAGGTTTAAGAAGCACTGAAGAAAAGATTACAAAACAACCGAAAGAAATTTTAGAAAAAGCGTATAATATCAAAAACAGCAGCAGTTGAGGTAATAGATGATCGTACATCATACATGCCACTCCAGAAGAAGGAACTGAAGAGACATTAGTGGAGGCTGAAGAAGTTCAAGAGAATCAGAAGCAATTTCAGAATTCCATTCGATTTTTTCAAGCTAATTCTAAACAAATTACCGAAGCAAATAAATTGTTATTTCTCAAAACATTAAAATTCGATTTGAAGAATCGGCACACATAAGAGGAAGCCAAAATTTCAGTTAAAATTACAGGAAAAAACTTCCTTACGGTTGAAGGAAATTATTCCAGTTTTTTTTATTTGTTGAAACCACATAGTCAGGTGATTCTTTGAAGGCAAACGAAGAAAGAACAAGTATGGAATTTTGGCTAAATACCTGCCGACACGGAGGAAATAATGGAAGCTGCAAAATAACGAAAACTGCAAAATACTGAAGGAAACTACTCCAATATTTAAAATTGTTAAAAGCACACAAACAGTTGATTCTTTGAAGCCTAACGAAGGAAGAGAAAATATGGGAGGTGCTGAGGAAATACCATCCGACGCTGAGGAAATAATGGAAACTACAAAATAACTAAAACATCTTGGAAGTTGAAGGAAATTATTCTAGTATTCAAAATTGTTAAAGGTACACAGTCAGGCAATTCTTTGTAACCAAGTAAAAGTAGTAAAAATATGGAAGATGTTAAAGAAATACCAGGAATTAGTGAAAACTAGAAAATAACCATAAATTGGAACATGGAGTTGAAGACGATAAACCAAAAACTATTAATGGCAAGACTTAAGATGAAGGGATTGGAAAAGATATGGATAAGACAGACACTGGAGCAGATATCTATGCCAAAGATGGAGAAATTGAAGAATTTTTTTACTTTCTCCGTTACGAAGTACGAGAAAGTATTGTGATCGTGATTTTTTTTTCAAAATTTTTTTTTACGGAAATATCTGTTTTGGGGTCCCTAGATGCCAATTCAACAATTTCTGGATTTTTTTTTTGTGTCTCTGTGTGTGTGTGTGTGTGTGTGTGTGTGTGTGTGTGTGTGTGTGTGTGTGTGTGTGTGTGTGTGTGTGTGTGTGTGTGTGTGTGTCTGTCTGTCTGCTGTGTGCGCTGCACACCGGAAGTGGGTGTTTACCTTAACTGTTTTTTGTTTTTTGCTAATATTTTCTTAAATATGAAAAATATCACAAAAAGATTTAAAGAAACATTGAAGAAAACAAAGAAATGAATATCTTTTGCTTGAAAATATTTTTCACAAAATCATTGCTATTCGAAAAAAAAAATTATTAATTTTTTTTTAATTTTTGGTTTATAATTATGAAACGATAATAGTTACAGCAAATTTATGTGAATAATAATTGTAGAGAATGCCAAAATGAACAACTTCTAACGAATAGGTTTTTTTCGAAATCTCGTTAGTTCTTGAGTAAACCGAGTTTTTTAATTTGAAGTATAATTTTTCCATCTTTCATAATTTTGACGTTTTAAACGTCAGTTTTATCCGAGTTTACACAACGCTCGATGTACATTTAAAATATGATTTCAATTAAAAATAAACCATGAAAACGTAAATATAAATGGCTATCTATGCCAAATATGGAGAAATTGAAGAAGAAGATGCTGAGTGTCTGATGTTTGAAAATGAAATTGTAACCGATGATGGTACTAGAGACGATAATGATAAAACTGTTAATGACAAGACTTGAAGAATTGGAGAAGATATGGATAAGACAGAGACTGGAAGAGATATTTATGGCAAAGATGGAGAAATTGAAAGAAGATGCTGAGTTTCTGATGAAGCAGAAAATGAAATTGTAAGCGATGATGATACTACAGAAGATAATGATGAAACTATTAATGACAAGACTTGAAGAGATTCGAGTTTCGGTGCTCGATCGATACACATCGAATCGTGCGTGCGTTACAATAGTGAGTTTAATTGCGTGGACCGACCTACGTAAGCGCCAACTATGTCGGGCGAAAACTTCGGCGAAAGGGATTTCCACGGATTTCCCCGGGACCTTACTGTAAATTAATTAATTAGTGTTATCGAAACAAATGTCTATTGATGACCCGGTCGCAGATATCTCCGGCGACGGGACAAAAACCAACGAAAATAGTTTGGATCGCGGGACCGAGTCGACGTCTGACGTACACCGTAAAAATAACTGGAGTTCCGAGGAGAATCCAGCCCAGGAGGACAAAATTGAAAAATATTACGTAGATATAAATATTAGATATGTCATCTCATAACGGCTCTTATATGGTCTATTTGGAACATCTACAAAAACCTGTGTCAAAATTACATCCTAGCGTATTGGAGAGATCTTACACAGAATTCCAGAATTATATAATTCTATTTTGGAAATTAAATCAGTGGGATTCAATAGAATTAAAGTGATTTTCAACTCATACTTAAAAGCTACGCTGCGTCGTCGTCCATGCGGGGCCCATTAAAATTAAGCGAATTTCAAAAAATTTGATCGCGTATATTTTTTTGAAATTTTTGAAAATCGCGCATTTTTTTTATTTCCAGGTAAAAAAATTATCTGTAATGTCGGTTATTTCTGAAACTCAAAATCGATGTATAGATAATCATTTTTGATATTCGCCAGAAAAAAATTTCAAAAAAATTGATCGCGTGTATTTTTTTGAAATTTTTGAAAATCGCGCATTTTTTTTATTTCTAGATAAAAAAATTATCTGTAATGTCAGTAATTTCTGAAACTCAAAATCCATGTATAGATAATCATTTTTGATATTGACGAGAAGAAGTTTCAAAAAATTTGATCGCGTGTATTTTTTTGAAATTTTTGTAATGTCAGTAATTTCTGAAATTCAAAATCCATGTATAGATAATCATTTTTGATATTCACGAGAAGAAGTTTCAAAAAATTTCATCGCGTGTATTTTTTTGAAATTTTTGAAAATCGCGCATTTTTTTATTTCCAGGTAAAAAAATGATCTGTAATGTCGGTTATTTCTGAAACTCAAAATCGATGTATAGATAATCATTTTTGATATTCACGAGAAGAAATTTCAAAAAATTTGATCGCGTGTATTTTTTCGAAATTTTTGTAATGTCAGTAATTTCTGAAATTCAAAATCCATGTATAGATAATCATTTTTGATATTCACGAGAAGAAGTTTCAAAAAATTTGATCGCGTGTATTTTTTTGAAATTTTTGAAAATCGCGCATTTTTTTTATTTCTAGATAAAAAAATTATCTGTAATGTCAGTAATTTCTGAAACTCAAAATCCTTGTATAGATAATCATTTTTGATATTCGCGAGAAGAAGTTTCAAAAAATTTGATCACGTGTATTTTTTTGAAATTTTTGAAAATCACGCATTTTTTTATTTCTAGGTAAAAAAAATATCTGTAATGTCAGTTATTTCTGAAACTCAAAATCGATGTATAGATAATCATTTTTGATATTCACGAGAAGTTTCAAAAAATTTGTTCGCGTATATTTTTTTGAAATGTTTGAAAATCGCGCATTTTTTTTATTTCTAGGTAAAAAAAAATTCTGTAATGTCAGTTATTTCTGAAACTCAAAATCGATGTATGGATAATCATTTTTGACATTCACGAGAAGAAATTGCAAAAAGTTTGATCGCGTATATTTATTTTGAAATTTTTGAAAATCGCGAAAGTTTGCAGACGCGCGCTTTTTTTTATTTCCACGTAAAAAAATTATCTGTAATGTCAGTGAATTCTAAAACTCAAAATCGATGTATAGATAATCATTTTTGATATTCACGAGAAGAAGTTTCAAAAAATTTGATCGCGTGTATTTTTTTGAAATTTTTGAAAATCGCGCATTTTTTTATTTCCATGTAAAAAAATAATCTCTAATGTCAATAATTTCTGAAACTCAAAATAGATGTATAGATAATCATTTTTGATATTCATGTTAAGAAATTTCAAAAAATCTGATCGCGTATATTTTTTTGAAATTTTTGAATGAAAAACATAATTTTCTTCTAAATTAATTTTAAATTTTCGTTTTTATTTTTAATTTTCATTTTCAATTTTTCATTTTCAAGTTTTAATTTTCAATTTTTAATTTTCATTTTTAATTTTTTATTTTCTATTTTTCATTTTTAATTTTTATTTAAAAATTTTTTTTTTTTAATTTTTATTTCTTTTATTTTTTTTTAAGCCAGTTGTATCCTCTGCGATTCCGACTTGAAAAGAAAAAAAATTGTCCTTAAAAAAAGAAAAACGAACCCAGAGGGTGCAAATGGCGCATAGGGGTGGTTCCAAAAATTTTGAAAAAATTCTCAATGAAAGCCAGTCATCCCTGAAAGTTTCAGCTTTTCGACTTGATAAGAAAAAAATACGTCCCTAAAAGAAGAAAACCGAACCCAGAGGGTGCAAATGGCGCGTAGGGATGGTTCCAAAAGTTTTGAAAAATCCCCAATGAAAGCCAGTCATCGCTTCTGTCATCCCTGAAAGTTTTAGCTTTTCGACTTGAAAAGAAAAAAAATACGTCCTTAAAAGAAGAAAACCGAACCACCCCCTGAGTTGGCGGCGCTGGCGGCGCGTGGGGGGGGGGGGGGTCCAAAAATTTTGAAAAAATTCCCAATGAAAGCCAGTTTTCCCTTCTGCCATCCCTGAAGGTTTCAGCTTTTCTACTTGAAAAGAAAAAAATACGTCCTTAAAAAAAGAAAAGAAAAAAAAAATTACCCGGTTTTAAAAAAATCATATCTCGGAAATGGGGCAAAAATTCAAAAAGTGGCTTGATCAATTTTAGATATTTTCTTCAAGATTATTTTAAGACATACTGGGATCGTCCAGCTCCAGCGGTTACGGAGGAGATATTTTTTTTTGGAAACGTGCAAAAATCACCCCCTGGGGTGGGGGTGAAGCGAAAATGCGGGACCGGTTTTAAAAGCTTGCCCGATTATCTGGGCGTCGATCTTCGCGCAAAAACTAACAAAATTTTACCGAATAAGGCCCCGATAAGGGGTGAGGTTTAACCCTACCCCCCCGTTTTAAGGGTGAGTTTCGGGGGACGCGTTTTTCAAAATCCTCCTCATATTTTAGGGCGAATTTTTTGTGCCGGTCGGCCGACGCCCCTTTATAGCGATTTTTTTCTGGGCTGTCAAACATTTCTAACTCAATTAGTATATATAATAATGAAGGAAAAACCTTCCCGACGGCTCATTTACATTAATTCCTAGAGAAGTCGTATTCGTTACATTTGAAATAACCATTCTCCCAATATTTATTACCATTAAAAGTGTCAGATTTCCTGTGGAAAATTATGTTCAACCAGTTGTCCAGTGCTATAATTGTTTAATATTTGGCCATCCTAGTAAACACTGCAAGGCAAAAAATAAATGTAAAAATTGTGAAAAGAGTCACGAGGGCGAATGCCTTCAACTACAATATTGTAATAACTGTAAAAGTAATTCACACAATTCTTTATCAAGAAACTGCCCTGTTTACAACAAACATAAAAGTATTAAGCAAGTCATGGCTACAAAAAATGTTTCCTTTAAGGAAGCGGAAGAAATTTACAATAATCCTTCATATGCAAACATAACCAACAACAGGTTTGCTAGTCTTGAAAATATGGATGAGTTCCCCCATTTACCAGTGGAACAACAAGAAAAAATAGTAATAAAACATTTGATTTCTTAAACTTAAATTTAAGTGCACCAAAAACGTCAAAGAAGATATTAACTCCTAATAAAAAACGAAAACCAAGCTCTCCCCTCATAAATAATGATTCTAATTTACAAGAAAGTTCAGTTTTACCAAACCCGTATAGAGAAGAGTTCCTCTCATATAAAAACGACCTTATAAAAAATTTAAAGAAATTCATTGTCAACTTAATCGGTAATATTCTCCCAACAAATAAATCCATAGTTCAACATAGAAGAATCAGTGAATAATATATTGTCAAATAATACTTTTTATAAAAATGGCTTATAAAGGCAAGCTAAAGATTGTTCAATGGAATGCTAGGTCCGTGCTAACAAATAAACATAGTCTTAGTAAGTTTTTAAATGATAACAACGTGGACATCTGCTTAATATGTGAAACCTGGCTGAAACCCTGTGTAGATTTTAGAATTAAGAATTATAATTGTATTCGAAAAGATAGAGTAAACGGTAAAGGGGGTGTAGCCATCCTAATCTAACAGCCAGTTCGGTAGACCTAACTCTCCCAATTAATGCTGGAATTGAATATTGTGTAGCTGATGTTCTAATAGATGACTAATCTTATTTTTATGTGCGTATATAAACCACCTAATATACAAACATCCCCCAACGACTGGCAGCAAATTCTCTCGAGATATCATACAAATGTCCTAATAGGTGCTGACTTTAATGCACACAATAACTTATGGGGTTCCCATCAAAACTCAACGCAAGGCATTTCGTTAGCAGATGCATTAAATGATTCAAAACTTGTTTTATTGAATGACAGTTCACCAACCAGAATAATCAATCCAGCCCAGTTACCGTTCATGGTGGACCTTACCATAGCAGCTCCATCCCTAGCATTAAACTCCTCTTGGAGAGTCCTAGATGATATACTTGTTTCTGATCATAAAGTAATTGATATTGTAATAAATATCAAACAGGATATAGCCAAAAAGTCAGATGCTCCCTTTCGCAAATGGAATGAAAGTTTACCAAATTGGGAAGAATTCCAGGATAATTTAACTCTCGTATTAAACAACCACTGTGAAGAAAACCAAGCTTCATATCTAATATCAGGAGTTTCTTTAACAAAAACTAAAGGATAGTTCAAAAGCCTCCCCGCACTGGTGGGACAGAGAGTGTACCGAATTGGTTGAGAAGCGTAGAGAAGCACTTAAAAATTATAAATTTTATCCCACTACTACTATGAAAAAAATTATGGCTTTAGCAAAGCGTACCTTTAAACTCAAAGCTAAAGCGTCATGGATAGCTTACTGCGGCAAAATCAATAGAGCAACTCCTTTAAGTGAGCTGTGGAAAACTGCCAAATCAATAACAACCAGCAATTCTAAATCAAACCCCTGTTTAAATAATACACAAATTGAAAGTTTACTCGATACATTCTTCCCCCTACAGCCCAGTCAGCTAATACATTGTTACCTAAGCAACCCAAGACGAGCAGCCAAAATTCGCATCAGTTAGCTGCATTTGTAACAGATTTTTCTAATCAGGAACTGGCTCAAAACACAAAAACGAATTCTAACATTTGCCCTGGAGCTGATAAAATCACATACCTAATGATCCATAATTTCCCATCAGCGGCAAATAGTATGTTCCTAAAAGTGTGTAACGATTGGTATCTTAACAGAAGTTACAGCCAGTGTCTGAAACATTATGTTATCCTACCAATATTAAAACCGAACTGTGACCCTTCTAAACCCAAATCACTATAGCACTGTCATCCTGTTTAACAAAATCATTTGAAAGGATGATCAAAGTAAGGTTGGATTGGTTCGTGAACTACTATAATGTTGTTCCACCCCATATATAGTGCATTTTATTTAAGTGTGGCCATAGGGATTTACATGATAAAAATTGTACCCCGTGTTAACTCTTGTTGTCGTGCAAATTTGAAACATTTTTTTGTTTTTATCAATAAATCAAATATTTTTCTACGAAATGTTCATTGTTAGAAGGATGTAAACATGTTAGAATTCTTTATTTTCGCTTTCAAAGTTGAAATTAATAACACAAATAATTAAGCCAAAAAATCAACTTGGCGTAAATGTCATAATGTTTGCTGTCAAGTAAATATTATAAAATCACACGAATGTTTGTTAATGTGATTTTTCAAGAAAATGTCTGTTTATAACATTGAAGAACGAGAAGAAATTGTAACAGCATACATAAAGTCGATAAATTGCAGACAACTTCGCTGCGGCACATCCAAATCGTCCTATTCCTAGTAAGACTACAGTGCTTAAAATGTACGAACATTTTCCGAGATAAGCCTGAAAATCTTGAGGAGTTAAAGATAAGAATTACAGAAGCTTGCAACTCCATCACAGTGAGAGAGTTGCAAAATACTCGAAGATATTTTTACGATCGGTTGGGTTATTGTTTAGCAATGGAAGGAAAGCATTTTGAACAATTTCTTTAATATTTATGTTTACATTGTGTTATTTTTTAGTTTTATTACTTCAATAAATAAAAAAAAAACATTAACTGAACATGTTTACGCAGATTTAAAAAACTTTGCAGCTAACTCAATCAATGTTAAAATGTTGTAAAATGTACATGTAAATTCCTATGACCACAGCTATAATTAAAGAAAAACGCTCTGTACGCATGCCGTAACAACTTCCGAATATTTTTTAGTAGTAGAAAGAGGCTTTTCCTTTAAAAACACAACACGCTTTACCTTATAACCTTTACTTGTCAATAAGTATTATGACATTTACGCCAAGTTGATCTTGTTTCGCTTAATTATTTGTGTTATTAATTTCAACTTTGAGAGCGAAAATAAAGAATTCTAACATGTTTATGTCCTTCTAGCAATGAACATTTCACAGAAAAATGTTTGATTTATTGATAAAAACAAAAAAAAAATTTAAATTTGCACGACAACAAAAGTTAACATGGGGTACAATTTTTACCATGTAAATCCCTATAGCCACACCTAAATAAAATGCACTGTATATGGATTCCGTGAACACTCAGGTACAATGGAAGCGGTGACAACATTGGTAACAGATATACAAAGTTGCTTGACCAGAAATTAATATATGCCATGCTTATTCATTGACATCAGCGGTGCATATGATTCCGTAAATTTGGGGACCTTAGGAGCAAAAATGATTAGACTTCCAGATTAGAATTCCAGATAATATAACTGTAAACATATTAAACTTGTATTATAATAGAACGATTGCAATTCGTAACGGTAGTGATATCTGTGGAAACAGAACTCTATCAGTGGGCCTTCCACTTAAACAAATGGTGAAGAGCTTGGAAATTTGGCTAGACAAACATAATTTTACAATATCTACAAGAAGTCTAATGTAGTAATATTTACTAGACATCACTTACCAGACATAGATCACATCGACCTGATTAATTATAAGTTTCCATTTTCAAAATCTTACAAGTACTTGGGCATCATCTTGGACCGCAAGTTGCGATGGAAGGAACATATATTGTATATAAAGGCAAAATGCATGAAGGGAATTGATTTCCTAAAATGTATTCAAAAGTCCTCATGGGGAGCAGATCCAAGTGTTTCGATACTATTCTACAAAAGTTATGTCAGCTCAATTTTAGACTATGGTTCAACTCTCTACGGAGCAGCAGCTAATTCCTTATTAAAGATACCGGATAGGTGTCAGTATAATGCGATTAGGGTATGTTTAGGTTGCATGAAATCTACCCCTTGCATCCCCATGTTGGTAGAAATACAAGAGCGTACTCCATCTTAGGCGGAAATATCTTGCTCAAAAATTCCTCCTGAAGCTTATTCCACATAATCATCCTATTTTGACAAAACTGCCTTATGTGGCAATGGAGAACCTTACTAATAAATACTGGGTCAAGAAAAATTCCCCTCCTTTGGCTGAGGCCTGGTTAGCAATATCAGATTTGAAGGACTCGATTTTCCAAGATGACATTAAATACAGTTATGACATAATAAATAGTTTTCCAAAAGTTACATTCCCAGAATACATGCCTACCAATAACCAATCCATTATTAATTCAACCCTTGCTGAACATAAAGCGGAAGCCATCGTTATATACACTGATGGCTCAAAGGCTGATCAACATGTAGGGGCTGTTTCTATGTTAAGGACGTGAATTCCATGAATTCATTTAAACTTCCCAATCTTACTTCAATATATACTGCTGAGGCCTTAGCAATATCTTATGCATTAGATTGGTGTTTACAGAAAGACGGCTATAGGGATATTATAATTTTATCAGACTCCAAATCGGTTCTCCAATCTCTATCATATTTTAGAAAGGCAAAAAATTATGTCATTCAAATTATCATTGTTGCAAGAAAGAAATTAGTTGAACAGAATAAAACAGTCAGTTTTATATGGACAAAATCACATTCGGGCATAGTAGGAAATGATATAGCAGATGACTTGGCAAAAAATGCAACAGAAGTGGTGCAGTTTAAGTTTCCTTACTTGGACTATTTACCAAGAATAAAAACTCATCTAAGAAATGATTTTCACACAATGTATGCTAGGTATGCAGTGGGCAGCAACTCTCAATATTGCAAATTGTATCCATCCATCTCTGCAAAACCACCCAGCATTTTAGGGTTAACTCGTCCCAGATACTATATAGTTACTTTGGTTCGGCTTATCACAAACCATGCTAAATTCGCAGCGCACTTAAAGAAAATTGGTGTAGTTCAGTCTGACTTATGCAAATGTGGAAACCTTTGTGACTCATGGCTGAGCTTAAGAATCACATAAAATTTCCAGTAAACTTGTGCAGCTTGTTAATTAAGAATAACGAGCATATATATGATAGTTGTGTGATATAAAATTAAAACTTTAATTTGGAAGGTTGTCTCATCTCATTTTCATGTCATCACATCCCTTGTTCTGGGGTCTATGTAACCTCCCTACAGATTGAATCCGTGGTCTATCTATGTTGTGTCTATATAAAAGTCGCCCTGAACGACCGCAGGGCGTGAAGTGAGTGTCCTTGTATTTAATCCTAACCTAACTTCATCTATCATTTTTAAATGTTGTCACGTAATACACTGTTAAATGGTACCTCTGGCAGAAAGGACTATAGTTTCCTATGCCCAAAAAAAAAAAGACTTGAAGAATTGAAGAAGATACGGATAAGACAGAGACTAGATCAGATATCTGTGCCAAATATGGAGAAATTGAAGAAGATGCTGAGTGTCTGATGTACCAAAAAATGAAGTTGTAACCGATGATGATACTAGAGACAATAATGATAAAACTATTAATAATAATAATAATAATCTTTATTTGTTCAACCCAAAAATAAAAACAAGTGTATAAGGGATACGTAAATGAATTTGCACACATCAAAATACAGAATCATATGTACAAAATTTCACCAATTAATCTGGGAAGACAAACCACAAGGCGAGATTCAGTTTTGGGGGAAATACCCAACTGTTCTTCCATCTAAACCTTATAAATATAACAAGAAAAAAACTAAATAATAATAAAGTATACTAAACTAAAACTAAAATTAATGACAAGACTTGAAGAATTGAAGAAGATATGGATAAGACAGACTGGAATAGATATCTATGCCAATGATGGAGACATTTAAGAAGATGCTAAGTGTCTGATGAAGCAGACAATGAAATTGTAACCGATGATGATACTACAGATGATAATGATGAAACTATTAATAACAAGACTTGAAAAATTGGAGAAGATATAATAATAATAATAATCTTTATTACCCAACAGGCAAAAGCCCAATTACAGAGTAAATACAGTGAGAAAAAAAAAATGATTACAAATTAAATAAAACTTCAACTAAAAATAATAAGTATGCTTGCATATATGTACATATGTATACAAGCACACATATATACATATATAGACAAGTTTATATACACACACAACAAATAAACAAAGCTACAGTGATCATATACATCAGAAATTAGATATTGTTCAAAAACATTTTAAATTGGCTCAAGCTACAATTGAATATGTCGCACTCAGGTGCAATCCCGTTATGAAATTTACAACAGGGGATTTTTCAATAATATTAGAATTTGCACGGGAAGAATAAAAACAATTAAAATTTCTAATAGACAACCTAGGAGTGTGAAAGTTTAAATTAATTAACAGTTCTGGACAATCAATTAAGTTGTGTATGATTTTAAAGAGAAATATTTGCCCCTGTATTTGTCTGCGTTTAGCAAGTGGAACTCCATTAAATTCCTCCAAAAGTGCATCATGGTTAAAACCCTGAGGAGGATATAATCCAAATTTCCTGAACCAGACTGTTTTCTAAAATTTACGCTGAATGTTTTCCACTGATTTGATATGATTTTGGTAAAACGGATCCCAAACAATTGCCCCATATTCCAGAATAGGACGCACAAATGCATCGTACAGGGAAATCAAAGCCCTTTGATTTGTGAATAGTTTACTATTACGAATGATAAAGCCAAGTGCTCGGCTAGCTTTCGAAGTAATAGAGACGATATGTTCCTTAAAAGTGAATTGTGAATCAAAAACTATTCCTAAATCTTTTGAGATAGAACATCTCTCTAAAGATTGAGCATTAATGTGGTAATCAAATAGAAGCGGATTATTTTTCCGTGAAAAGGTAACTGTCTTGCACTTAGTAACATTAAGATATAATTTATTGATACGACACCAATCAGATACGGTATTAAGTGCACTCTGTAGAGACAGACAAGACGATATATCTAAAATCGGTGAAAATATTTTGAGATCGTCTGCGAAAAACAGGTGGGGATGATGTAAGGAGGTACTTAAATCATTAACAAGGAGAAGGAAAAGTAATGGTCCCGGATTTGATCCTTGGGGTACACCAGAATAGGCAAGAAATGTAGTTGAAGAGTGCCCATTTACAGATACTTGAAGGCGACGGTCGGATAAATATGATTTAATTAAAGTAATTAGATTAACGTGAAAGCCGAATTCAGTGAGTTTTTTAAGTAAAATACCATGGTCTACACGATCAAAGGCCTTGCTGAAGTCTGTGTAAATACAATCAACTTGACCTTTACGGTCAAGTTCGCTACATACAAATTCGCTAAAGCAGCTGAGATTAGTTACCGTGGATCGTTTTTCCATAAAACCATGCTGACATGGAGAAATAAGGTTTTTGACATTCGGGTAAATGGAATCGTAGACTGTCATCTCAAAAACTTTAGCAAAATTAGGCAACAAGGCAATAGGCCTATATTCGGCAATGTCACTAGGATCGCCTGATTT
Organism: Ocypus olens; assembly: GCA_910593695.2. Lineage (NCBI taxonomy): Eukaryota > Metazoa > Arthropoda > Insecta > Coleoptera > Staphylinidae > Ocypus > Ocypus olens. The sequence goes on from OU343054.1 coordinate 32,969,675, forward strand.
GAATACTGGACAGAGTTTTGTTTGTTTCCAAATTAAAGGGAACTCGGAGTTTTTTAGAATGAGATTGAAAATTGTTTCTATGGGTTTAACCAGGATATGTGCACAATCTTTTATAATGAAACTTGGAACACCATCTATACCACAAGACATGGAACTACTCAATCTATTTATGGCATTTAGAATATCAGCAGGGCTAATAGATGTTATGTTAATGGTTGGTAGATTATTATAGGTATCTCTAATGTCATTAAAATCTAAGCTCCTTGTATAAGCATTTTGAAAAAAGTCAGCAAACGCGTTGACAATTGATTCCGGAGAGACCAATTCCAAACCATTGTAGTGCATAACACCAGGAATTCGAGTAGTTTTCTTTTTATTGTTTATAAATGTCCAAAACTGCTTCGGATCCGTAGAAACATTGGAAGAGATTATATCTATATAATTCTTATACGCTGTTGATATAAGTAGTTTACAATGAGTTCGAGTTACTTTAAAGTGGTTGTATGCCTCTTCAGTTTTATTGCGATTGTAATGTTTACGTGCTTTGTTCTTAATTTTAATACAATTTCTGATTTCTGATGTAAACCAGCTAGGAAATTGATTCTTAGAGGCTTTGCGTATCGGCACATATTTATCTAAGCAGGCATATAAAATGGTATAAAACGTATCAATTGCTTCATCAATATTGCTTGATTTGTTGATTTGGTCCCAATTAATCGAAGTAAGCTCTGTGTAAAGACCAATGAAATTAGACTTTCTAAAATTATAGTTTCTCATATTGGAAACATTAGGTGGAAATTTAGTGGGTTTAGTAACCGAAATATTTACATTGACTAATAATACAGGATGGTATAAGTCTTCTTTAATAAATGCGTTATTCTCGCGAATAATATGACACTTTAAATTAGTAAAAATTAGATCCAGAACTTTGTTCTGGCAATTTGGAATAAAATTATACTGTTTAAGATCGAGAAAGGCAGAAAAATTTTGAATTTTATTGCACAAAGTGTTATTTAAATTATTATAATCTTGAATGTAACCTGGAATGTTAAAATCTCCCATAATGAGAACATTATCCGCATCATTACATAATACACAAATATGATCAAGAAATGATTCAAGATGTTCCGTTGTGGGCGTACGGGGAATGTAAATAACAAAAATAAAGACCTTAATACTACTCACAACTAATTTACAGGCAGTTACATCAAACAGAGGGAAACATTCAGTTAGGACGGATGTATCAATTTTGGACGAATCAAAATCCTTACGTGCAGCCAATAATACGCCTCCCCCGCGTGAAAGGTTGTTAGAACATTGATCACGATCTTGGCGATAGACATTATAGTTGGAATTAGGAAATAATTCATTATTTTCCACAGAGCTATTAAGCCATGTTTCTGTTAAACAGATAATTACAAATTCGCCGTCAGAAACTAAACAATTAAAATCATCAATTTTGTTTTTTATACTACGAACATTTTGATAGTAACAATTAATAGATGCACTGTTGGGATTTATCCATTTAAAGTAACAATTTTTGGTTGGTTTTGGACATACTTAATTTTTAAATTCGCTTCACCTTTTGCGGAACGAGCGTCAAGTTCCGCTTTCAGTTTTTTATAATACGCGACTTGACGCGGTGTGCGATCAAACGCAATTGATATCGACTTATAGGCAGTTAATTGTTTTAGACGATACGCTTTTTTTATTAGCTGGACGCATGCATTTTCAGATTTAAATGTAACTCGAATTGGACGATGTTTTCCGTCAGTAAATTTACCGAGACGTGAGGGCTTCAATCCGATTTCGGGGGGTAGATCCTTCTCAAACAAAGACTGCGTAATAGAAGATACAGCCAGTAGATCTTTTTCTATTCGCTCCGGTGTGGTTAAATTAGATTCTTGCTCCTTGATTCCGTAAAATATAATATTGCATTTACGTTTCTCACGTTTCTTATGAACGACGTCTTCGATTATTTCATCACTAAGTGGTGCATCGTTATTAGTGTGAACTGATTTTAAATTTTAGATATGGATAAGACAGAGACTGGAAGAGATATTTATGCCAAAGATGGAGATATTGAAGAAGATGCTGAGTGTCTGATGGACAAAAAAATGAAACTGTAACGGATGATGGTATTAGAGATGATGTATACATCCAATTGATCAATCAGAGAATATAAAGTATGCTAAAGGTGATATAGACTTTCCAAGAGTGTACAGATGGCACTAAAGAACATCAAACAACACATGCCATATATCACAATTGACTTTTGAGATATGTACAGTTTGTTAATTCATACCATTAAGAATAGTAATATAAAGTAGCAATTTTTCAATAAAATGACACGAGAGAGAGTTTAGAGTATAAATACTTAAATTCGTTGTACCTGGTAAAAAGTCGAGACTTAAAAGTATATGTAAGTAAGAGTAGGAAATAAATAAGCAATTAAATGTAATGTAACTACTAGAGATAGATCATGATTAGTTGCCGGCCAACAAATGGTTTAGGAACTAAAGGTAACTCACCTAACATCAATTGGTATAGCATGAAACTTGTAGAGGACCGGTTGGTACACCGAAGGGACTCGCCTGGCGCACAGCATTGATTCCTTGAATAAAGGCGGCAGCCTAAATAGGATGCCCTGAAGATTGGTCTTCTTAATTGCACTCTTGAATAGACTCTCCGGGGTGCGTCTCGGATTTAGGAGGCTGAGCTGTTCCAACATCGTGACGAAGAGCTGCATCTCTGCAGCTAATTGGTCGGCTTCGTGGTTGTGGAAATTGCACACATAGTAATCGTTCCTGATGACAATTCCCCAAGCCGGACACGTCGATTCCATGCATTTTGCCAGCACAAAATCGGACACGCATGCAGTTTGAAAGCACATGTAGGATTTGTAATAGAAGGTTTTCTTGCCCCTTACGTTGACCGTTACCAATACTTCATCGTCGCTGCAAAAAATAGGAAACTAAAACATGGGATAAAAACTTACGTGATGTTGTAATAATCAACAGGAATCTAACGAGTGCGATGATTTTCCCGGCAATTATTAGCGTCAGGATCTCGAATGCTTGTTGCGGCGAAATAATTTGAGATATTAAATTTAGTGGCACCAAGTGTCAGACGTGTATCAATCTGCGCTACAATAATTGTAGTAAAAACGATCTTACTGAGATTTTGAGAAATACCTATGAATACTACTACTGATGAAAGCACACACATTACCCGAAAATACGATCAGATCGAATTCGGTCAGCAAACAATTTTAGAAGTCCTAAACTGAGGTTTTATACGCTGTATAAAAGCGTTGCTAGGCATTACTAAACAGTAATCTAACGAGTGCCTATAATTTTGCAGGCAATTATTAGCGTCAGGATCACGATAGCTTGTTGCGGCGAAAATCGGCACCACTGCGAAGCAGGAGTGCCGATTTTCTTGAAGCAACAAGCAAGAGTGATTCAGACGCTAATAATAGTCTAGAAAAAATCAGTCACGAGTTAGATTCCAGAAGACAATTGACCGAACAGAAAGTTTACACTTCATAATTTGAAAAATTAAATTTAGTGACACCAAGTGCCAGACGTGTATTAATCTGCGTCACAATAATTGTAGTAAAAATGAGCTTACCAAGTTTTTGAGAAATGCCTATGAGTACTATTACTGATGAAAGCACCAACACATTACCCGTTAATACTGTTTAAAAGTCCGGCAATAACTGACGTTTTATACGTGATAAAAAATGTAGTAACCCGTTGCTAGGTAATACCAACATGATGTATTATCTGATTAGATATTATATATTTGTTTATTTTGTGGTATTCAATTTTTCATTCAATTATTTTATGTAAATATTCGTTTTAAGAATATTTGCTTCCTCTATTGGAGTAAGTAGTGCAGCACGAGCGGCATCTTTGTCTTTGCCTCCCCTACGGAAATCCACGAGCCGCCGCTGCAGTAAAGCTATTACAATGGGTGCGTTCGTCAGAATTTTCAACTATCAAAATGTTTATTTTGATTTACGCTGAATGTTGGTATTTGATGAACGCTATTTCGGCCAATCTGATTGCAGTGCTTTGTTTGTGTACTTTTAATGTAATTTAAATTAAGCTATTTACACAAAAGCATTTACTTTCTTATCTATCTGCAATTCGTGCATTTTCTCAATTTCAGTTACATGATGAATTATATTTTTATCATAAGACTTTGGTAATCACCTTGACTTCGACAACTCCAACGCTCAATTCCAACACGAATCGGTCGAATTTGTATTGTAGTGCGATGGTATGAATTAAAGAGCTTTAATTAATTGGTGTTGCAATTAAGCGTAGGAGTTGTCGAGGTCATGGAGATTACCAAAGTATTATAATAAAAATATAATTTATCATGTAACTGAAATTGAGAAAATACACGAATTGCAGATAGATTAGAAAGTAAATGCTTTTGCGTAAATAGCTTAATTTGAATTATATTAAAAGTACACAAACAAAGCACTGCAATCAGATTGGCCGAAATAGCGTTCATCACATACCAACATTAAGCGTAAATGAAAACAAACATGTTGAAAACAGTTGAAAATTCTGACGAACGCGCCCAATACTTAGGATGATTCTTGAATCAAGGGTGCAATCCAGCGGCGGTTCGTGGATTTCCGTAGGGAGGGCAGAGACAAAGATGTCGCTTGTGCCGCACTACTTACTCTTATAGAAGATGCAAATATTTCATTGCTGTTTTGTCCGCAATGGGGAGCAAGAGGGGGCGGCTGCTCCCCTGGAAAATGTATGAATTTATTGAATTAGAGTAATATTTTATATGTTAAACTTGTACGTAGTCGCTAAATGTATGCTTTCACAATCCCATCAAAATTAAAAATTATAACAAAAAGTGCTTTCCGCGTTGTGTGTGATGAAGCGATAATGGTATAATACAGGGCGATTGAATAAAATTAGACAAAAAAATACGTACGTCTTTTCCTAAACTTATTAGCTGACGTATACAGGGTGTTTCAAATTCGAGGCTCACCATGGGAATCTCGCTTATTAGAAGAGATAGAGGGTATGTTTAAATTTGGCACTTTTGCAGAATTTTATGCTGATTAATAATCGGTTGAAAAAATCTAGTTAAAATATTTTGTTTTCGAGTTATGCTAAAAAAACTGAAAAAACGATTTTCTTTTTTTCTTTATATCTGCGTTATTTGAGGTGATATTTAAAAACGGAAAAGACGTTCTTATGGCACTTTTTTTATTATCTAACAGTTGGCATAAGATTTTTCTTCGTAACCGGTTTCGTTTCTTTTGAACCATCATCAACTTTCTTATTTCTTATGGCCGCCATATTTATTTTTTATCACATCTGAATGCTCATTTTTTTGTGATGGCAACAATATAACACAACATATATTTAATTTCATAAATAAACAAATAATCGTTTAAAACACTTTTATTGACAATTTATATGGCACTTACTAATAATCATGCATGCCATGAAATTTAAAACAATTGGAAATCCGAATAACTCTTTTTTAAACATTATAATTCTTTATGAATAAAAATGTCGTTCGATAATTTAGAAAAGCAAGATATGTACCATATTTCTAATTCAGTAAACGGAAATACATTGGCTAGTCAAAAATATTTACAAATGTATCCAGAAAGAAGGCAACCCCTTCGAACAGTTTTTGTGTAAATACACAATTATTTTAGGCGATATAAAATAAATGTTCTTAATAAATAAAATAATATATAAATCAATACTAATAACCATAATATTAATATGAAGGTTATTAATTATAATTTATGTTTAAATAAAAAAAAAACGGTTTCATTAATGCACAATTGAACGCGTTTTTTAACATTATTTATTTGTCTATAAACATTTATTCTGGACATCGAATTAAAAGCATTAGTAATCCCATCTCTGAGGTGTTCAATATTCTTATGAGTATAACAATAAACTATATTTTTAACAAAACGCCAAAAAGAAAAAAATCAAGACGTTCAAATCGGGCCAATTAAATTTCCGTTATAAATTCCCAAACATTTATTCCAAAACGGCCTACCACTTCGGACTTGTCTTGAATTTTCTAGATAATATTCATTATTGCGATGAAATACGCCACTCTTCGTGAATTGGCATTCATCTGTTCAAATAATGTTTTTTAAAAAAATATCATTTTCATTGCACTTTTGTGGCAAATAATTAAAAAATGCTTCTTAAATTGTCAGTAGGTGCAAGTGTATGGCCCAAATGAATTTTATATTGTTTACAATAGAATTTATTTCAAATGAAATATGTTTTGTACGTAAACGTAAAATTATTGAATTAAGACACATTTATTATTACCATTTCCAAAATATGATTGCGACTTTCTTGAGTAATTTTATTACCGTATGGTATGCGACAACTTTTTAAATTGTTTCTAATTCCATGGCACGGATGATTTTTGGTAAGCGCTACATAGATTGCCAATAAAAGTGTTTTAAACGATTTTATGTTCATTTATGATATTAAATGTAGGTTGTGTTATATTGTTGTCATCACAATAAATTGAGCATTCAGATGTGATAAAAAAGAAATATGGCTTCCATAAGAAATAAGAAAGTTGATGATGGTTCAAAAGAAACGAAACATGTTACGAAGAAAAATCTTACGCCATCTATTAGATAATAAAAAAGTGCTATAAGAACGTCTTTTCCGTTTTTAAATATCACCTCAAATAACGAAGATATAAAGAAAATCCGTTTTTTCAGTTTTTGTAACATAACTTGAAAACAAAATATTTTAATTAATTTATTTCAACGGATTATTAATCAGCACAAAATTCTGCAAAAGTGCCGAATTTAAACATACCATCTATCTCTTCTAATAAGCGAGATCCCCATGGTGAGCCTCGAATTTGAAACACCCTGTATTGATATTTTCAAATTTATGAACTAAAAAAATACATGCGCCTTTTTGTTCACGACTAATTTTTTACTGGATCTCGCTGTATTATTACTGTACATTTTCTATTTATTCGGAATTTCTGTATGAAAGTTTTGCACCCCCCTGCGCCCCCCCCCCCTTGTAAAAATTTCTGCGGACGCCCATGGTTTCGGTCAAATTTTCTTCCGTTGCCCCGCCGCCGAACATGGTGCAATCTAATTAACACAAATATAATTGTTGTAACGTGTGAACATTAAATATTGCACTTTTGCAGCGACACCAACTTTATACGTATATTTTAGCGCCAACTTGTCATCCGTCTAGGTTAGAAATTTCATGTCACGTATTAAATTTAACAAAAACAGCACCCCGAATTAATAACAGTACAACACGTGTTGGACAAACACCGGTCCAGAGTTTCCCTCGCATTTTATTAACCGTGAACAACACTGCTTGAAGCCATCACAAAAATAATCTCACGTACCTGGAAGGGAGTGTAAAATCGTTGAGGTTGAAGCTCCCCAGGATCTTCTTCGTGGGCGAACCATTTCTGGAACCTTCGAATTTACGTTTCAACTGCTTCGGCATCGTTGTGGAACTAACCGATGAAAATAACGTGTGCAATGAATCGCCAAAAGATTGTTACTCTGAATTACTTACATGCGATGTACGATAAATAAGGTGTGTGCAAACGAATTTGTGCGTTTACTTCTGGAGCTACGCGAGAGACTTATGGCGGATGTAAAACTTTCTGCGGAGAACCCCTAGCGGTAGAACTAGGTACTTTCTCGCGCGCCTATCCGCATGCGTTAGATTAAAGGCCATTTTTGAATGTACAGGCTGGTCCATCTCAGAGGTAACAAGCGACTTTGTTAAGTTACGCAGCATTTTTGGAAAAATTGCCGAGACACGTCGATTTTTGTTTCGAGGGGGACAACTTTTAAAAGCATTTCCACTAACATAACCTTAACCACCTAGCCACCACGGTGCCATTTGTTTTCGTTTTGATTGATTTCGAGGGATCGGCAACACTTCGAAATTGCAATTTTAACGCCACAAAAAAGTTAACAATACAGGAAGGAATGTAAAATTGATGCTTGATTTATTGACATAAAAGAAGAAAACAGAACAAACAAATATTAACAATAAACTCAAAACATGAATAACTACCGAAGAAAATGTTCAAAATTGCTTCTGTTCGTTTTCATACAGAAATAAAGATTGTATTCGAAACGTCGTCTTACATTATGCATGTCTGGAGTTATCAAACGGCATTCATTCAATATTCTACCGCGCAAATCGTCTAACGCAGGGGTTCCCAAACTTTTTCAGTTAGCGACGCACTTACAGGTTTAGTATTTTGTCACGGTGCCCTCAGTCGAATTATATGTGCAGTCGTGCACGACAAAGTGTTGCACATGTACAATGTATAAAGTATGTGTTTTACAACCTGCCTACTATATAGTAGCAAAGCACAAACGTTGTAAACACTTCATTAAACACAATAGTATATTGACACTAGTTACAAAACACGTAAATGAAAACAACCACGATCTAAGGCTCATATAGGTTTATTATTGAACTGACACAAAAAAATACATTATTAGAGAAAAATTAAATAAAAAAACATTCATTGTGATAGGTGAACTTGGTGGCCTTCACATATTTTTTCCAAGCGTGGAATAAGGCTTGACACTGCCACTCACATTTCTTGCTCCACGTTGATATTTGCTCTTTATTACAGCTAAAGCTGAAAATCCTGCTTCGCATAAATAGGATGTTGCAAAGGGAGTTAAAATCCTTAAAGTATTTAAACTTATAGTTGGATATTCATTTTTCACGGTTACCCAGAACTCCATCAAAAGAAGCGGCTGTTGTCACAAGAGAGTTCAATAAGTTCAATAAGAAGTAAATTCTGGTGGAGATTGTGCATGGAAAGGATCTTGGATCCATACAAATTTTACGACATTTTCTTCCAGAAAGTATTTTGCAAATCATTTCGTGAGTTTCGAAAGGTGTTCCGTGAAAAGGGACAGCAAGTCTTGAGAGATAACAACCTCATTAGAGGCTGAGAATTTACGCAATTCTGGAAAACAATCTTGACCGCCATCTTTATTCATTTTTCTTGTCCACAACAGCATTTTTTTCCTAAATTCTGCAATGTTCTCTAATAGTTTCAAGATGTGCATGTTATTGCCTTACAGAGACAGATTCAAGGCATTCAGTTTGTCAAATATATCGCACAAATATGCCAGTTTTAGCAAAAAGTCGGGATCGTTAAAGTATCTGGAGCTTGCATGCAGTGGCGGCTCGTGGAACATGTTGATGGTAGAGCCACTTATACAAAATACTCCCCTTCCCCCGTCCTTCTTTGAAGAAGTAACTGAAGAAAAAGTGTTAATTAAAAATTCTTGCTGAGATTGAAACTACAAGTAGTGCCATGGCTCCTTGGCTCTATATAACGAGCCGCCCATGCTTCGACAGCAAAATATACTACTTTCGACAGCTGAAAACTACAATTTTTGACAATTCAAAATTGTCGAAAAAAAAAAATTTATTAGCTGAAAAATTCTGTTTTTGGCAGCCGAAACATAGCATATTTGGTAGCTGAAGAATACCATTTTCTACAACTGTAAAATACAACTTGAGACAGCTGAAAAATATTATTTTCAACTGCTGGGGATTACCATTCTTGACAGCCGAAAAATACTATTCCCGACAGCTGAAACATACCGTTATTGGCAGCTAAAAAATACAATTTTTGACAACAAAAAAAATCCATTTTTGACAACAAAATATACAAGTTTTGACACCTGAAAAATGCCATTTTTTACAGTTAAAAAATGTCAAAAAATGCTGCTTTTGATAGCTGAAAAATACCATTTATATAGGTGGGAAATGCCATTTTTAGCAGCTGAAAAATATCGTTTTTAACAGCTGAAAAATTACATTTTTGACTGCTGAATAATACAATTCTTAATAGCTGAAAAATACCATGCTTGATAACAGCAACACACTATTATTGACAACTGTATCATACCATTATTGTCAGCTAAAAAATACAATTTTTGGAAGCTGAAAAATGCCATTTTAACTATTAAAAAAAAGTAGAAAAATACTGCTTTTGATAGCTGAAAAATACCATTTTTATAGGTGGGAAATACCATTGTTGACAGCTGAAAATATCATTTTTGGCAGCTGAAAAATATAATATTTGACAGCTGAAAAATATAATTTTTGACAGCTAAAAAATATCGTATTTGACAGCTGAAAAATATCGTTTTTGACAGCTGAAACATATCATTTTTGATAGCTGAAAAATATATTTTTTCACAGCTGAAAAATATCATTTATGACAGCTGAAAAATATCGTATTTGACAGCTGAAAAATATCGTTTTCGACAGCTGAAACATATCATTTTTGACAGCTGAAAAATATAATTTTTGACAGCTGAAAAATATAATTTTTGACAGCTGAAAAAATATCATTTTTGACAGCAAAAAAATATAATTTTTGACAGCTGAAAAATATCATTTTTGACAATTAAAAAAAATGTCGAAAAATACTGCTTTTGATAGCTGAAAAATACTATTTTTAGAGGTGGAAAATACCATTGTTGACAGCTGAAAAATATCGTTTTTGACAGCTGAAAAATATACTATTTGACAGCTAAAAAATATCGTATTTAACAACTGAAAAATATCGTTTTTGACAGCTGAAACATATCATTTTTGACAGCTGAAAAATATAATTTTAGACAGCTGAAAAATATCATTTTTGGCAGCTGAAAAATGCCATTTTTAACAGCTGAAAATACCATTCTTAACAACTGCAACAAACCATTATTGACAACTGTACATTTTTTCATAACAAAAAGTACAATTTTTGAAAGCTGAAAAATGCCATTTTTGACAAATAAAAAATGTCGAATATACTTTTTTTATAGCTGAAAAATACCATTTTAATGGGTGAGAAATACATTTTTTGACAGCTGAAAATAACTTTTTGATAACTGAAATTTCGACAGTTGAATAATACATTTCTTAACAGCTGAAAAATACCATTCTTAACAACTGCAACAAACCATTATTGACAACTGTAACATACCATTATTGTCAGCAAAAAATTCAATTTTTGACAACAAAACTGACAATAGAAAAATGACCAAAAGTACTGCCTTTGATAGCTGAAAAATACCATTTCTATAGGTGAGAAATACCTTTTTTAACAGCTGAAACATAAAATTTTTGACAACTGAAAAATATCATTTTCGACAGTTGAATAATACATTTCTTAACAGCTGAAACATAAAATTTTTAACAGCTGAAAAATACCATTCTTGACAACTGCAACAAACCATTTTGACAATTGTAACATACCATTATTGTCAGCTAGAAAATACAATTTTCGACAACACGAAAAATACAATTTTTGACAGCTGTAAAATGCCATTTTTGACAATTTAAAATGTCAAAAAATGCTACTTTTAATAGCTGAACAATACCATTTTTATAAGTGGGAAATACTTTTTTGACGGGTAAATAGTAGCATTTTTGACAACTGAAAAATATTATTTTTAACAGTTGAATAATACTCTTCTTAACAGCTGAAAAATACTATTTTTAACAGATGAAAAATTATTGACAACTGTAACAAACCATTATTGTTAGCTAAAAAATACAATTTTTGACAACACAAAAAATACAAGTTTTGACAGCTGAAAAATGCAATTTTTGACAATTAAGAAAAATGTCGAAAAATGCTGCTTTTGATTGCTGAAAAATAACATTTTTATAGGTGGCAAATCGCATTTTTGACAGTTGAATGATACACTTCTTAACAGCTGAAAACTACCATATTCAACAGCTGAAAAATACCATTGTTGACAACTGCAACAAGCCATTATTGACAACTGTAACATATCATTATTGCCTGCTAAAAAACACAATTTTTGACTACAAAAAGACAATTTTTGACAGCTGAAAAATTCATTTTTTACAATTAAAAAAAATGTCGAAAAATGTTGTTTTTGATAGCTGAAAATTAACATTTTAATAGGTGAGAAATACCTTTTTTGACATTAAAAAAAACATTTTTGACAACTGAAAAATATCATTTTAGACATTTGAATAATATTCTTTTTAACAGCTGAAAAATTCATAAAAAATTTATATTATCTTCGCACCCAATTACTTTTTTTCATTTCTGCGACCATGTTACTCCTGGTAAAAAAATCGAGCAAAAATCGTGTGAAAAATTAATAAAAAATTTATATTGTTTTCACGCCAAATGACTTAATTTCTGCGATCATGTTACCCCTAGTAAAAGTTTTGCACAAAAAATGTGTAAATGATAAAAATTTCATAAAATTTCGAAATTATTTTCGCGTCAAATTCATACTTTTTTCGTTCCTGCGATTCTGTTACTCCTCGTAAAAAAATTTGCGCAAAAATTGTGTAAACATTTCATAAAATTTCGAAATTATTTTCTCCCCAAGTTACTCTTTTAATTTCTGCGATCATGGTACTCCCGGTAAATAGTTTCGAGCAAAAATTGTGCGAAAAATTCATAAAAAAATTACATTATTTTCGCGCCAAATAATCAGAAATGGAAAATGTAATTTGCTACAAAAATAATTTCAAATCTTTAATCAAATTCCCAAAGAGTAATTTATTCTCTTCGTTTCTGCTGTCCCGTTACTCCTGGTAAAAATTTTCGTGTAAATTTTGTCAAAATTTAATTAAAAATGTTGTTTGCCGAACAAGCCGTAGGCGAGTGGAGCAAATCGTTCGAGTGAGCCATTATATGCGAGTTGTACACTATACTTTGTTCACGAAAATTAAAATCAAAATCAAAATAAAAAAAAACAAAAACAAAACCAAAATTAAAATGGAAATTAAAGTTGTAATTTCAATTACAATTGAAAACAAAATTAAAATAAAATCAGTATTAAACAGGGTAAACAAAATATTATCATAAATCGCGTTCTGTGAATTAAAGCGCGAATTAGCGTGTTTAATAACCATATTAAACACGCAAATGCGTGTGCGTGTTTAATAAGCATATTAATAAGCATTTGCGTGTTTAAGAAATTGAGTGTTAAATGTACCCCATTAATGCTGCCCATACAATTAAATAATGCGCACATTATAACATTTTCGTGAACAAAAATAATTCAAAATTAGAAAGAAATAAATGAGTACAGGAACAAATTGATACAACTTTGAATTGTCGAGTTATTAGTGGTTCTGAAAAGAACCGGTCAAATTGATATAAATGCAAACCAAACCACCGCGGTGTTGCATTCGAGGTCAAAAATAGTGAGTAAATTAGGCACAATCTCCGTGGATGTATCTGGCTAATTGGGCGCCCTAGGGCATGGCGGTGATGTGCAAAGAAAGTTTACGGAGCAGAAGCTATAGGAAAAAAATGAGGAATTTCAGTCACAGAAGACGGTTTTCTAATTTTAAAACAATAACATCTTGAAATCTATAGATATACAGGGTCCTTCATTTCACCTCCCGTTTTCCACTGCACAGTTACCAATTAAGTTAGGATTTTAATATTTTGCAAACTTTACTTGTATTCTAAGATGCATCTCAGAAAAATATGTTTTATTATACAGCATGTCCCAAAAAAGTGTGACATCATGGTGATATATTTTTTAGATAACATCCTGTATATTTTTTTGTTTATTTGTGTGCCTTTTATGATTACCTACATACAGGACGGCAAACGTAACTTGCCGTTGCGCAGTGGCAAAATTGTGGGCGTTACCTTCGAAGGGCGCTCTCGGTAGATTTCGTGAAGAGTTCGCGCGCCTTGTACATTCATTTTCAAAAGTGACTGCATTAATTATGTGGAGGAGAGCGCCTGATAGAGTTGTAAATGAATAGCGCACGCGAGGAATATGTGCTTGCTTATTACAGAGACTGTACTCGGCCGGCTGTAGAGAGAGAGCTTTCGCTTGCTCTCTGCGCGCCTGTCCAACTTACATTTGCCGTCCTGTACGGCTGGAATGTCAGTTCACTCCTATCATCACAAAAAAATAAAAACTAGAAAAGATCAGTTTTGCATCATAGGTTTAAAAAAATTATAAATGATAAAATCAGCGCCTTGTTAATAAAATTATACAAGGAACTTATTAAATAAGGTGTCTAAAATTTAGTTTCAAACTTTAAAGCACTTTATTTTTCTTATTTTTATTTGGAGCCCCTGCATATTTTATGTCATTCCAAGCCGAATTAAAAAAACAAACATTTTTTCTTACATTACATTACAATCCAGTCGCAATTCCTAACACATCAATAGTTATTTAAGCAACAAGGAACGTAAGGACGTATTAACATTTGAGGTAGGCGAATTACCTATATTGACTTGTGTAAAGCTGTAAAGTTGTTGGCACCAATAAACTATTGTATTGAGGCTCGTCGCCTGCCGAAAATGTTAATTGTCATTACGTTCCGTGTTGCTTATTAATTTTTTTCTGCTACCGAATATATAATACTTAAAAAAGATCAGAAAATATTCTAAAATACGGCTTGTAACATTTGGGATTCAAATTTTTATAGTCACCTATGCGTCCTATGGCAACCCAGCAACCGAGAAAACAATGTTGAATTTTGTTTGTTTGTGTCAATCCAGTGAAACTTTCTACGGGCATGGATGCAAACGAAGCTGCGAATATTGCGTGATAGAACCTGTTACTGACAAAATCGAAAAAGGTATGTGCCCTGTTACGACTTTTTTAAGCAGTGGTTATGTAAAAAGGATGCCGATGCTATAGGTATAGACGAAAATGTTTTGTTCGCCTATATGTTGGAGCGTTACGTTTCTGTTTATTATTTTCCTAGGTCCGTAAGTAAAAATTAAGTTCCGTCGCCAAGGACAACAAACATCACGAATGTTATTAGCCACTTACAGTACCTGTAACTATGTATGCAATGCTTATTTACGTTAAGTTATTTGCAGAAAACTCGTTTTATTAGATATTCCAAGTCATTTTAATGAATAAAAATCGAAAGTGGCTTTGAAAAACAATTTGTTGATAAACCGGGTGACCCAGCGATCTGTAAAAGCCCCATAACTTATTTGCTATTTAAGATATCCACTTCTAATTTTCATGAACTGGTACCCACACCTATTCTACATATTTTAAAAATATGTATGTTTTTGTACAGGGTGTCCCAGAATAAATAACAGATCAAAGTTATGTTTTTTTAAATGGAACACCCCATATTTTATACTTTATTTTTAATCCTCTTAAGAAGCTGATAAAAATAGCATAAGATACTATGGGTCAATTATGGAGAGTTTGGTTAGTTATGGGCAAATTTGAGGCAAAAACATGTACACATTTCAAACATTACAGAAGCGTTCCTAGCAAAGATAGCATCATTTTTTATACACTAGAAAATTTTCCACGTCATGAAGAATAATACACATTGGCTTTGGTCTTTTTATTGTTCAAACTGCTATACAGGGTGTCAACTTATGCAAAACAATGGATAACTTTTTTTTTCAAATGGAACACCCTATATACGTTGCCACCAGTCTAGGGCATTTTTAATAAGCTTTCTAATGATATACAGTTTGTGTAACAAAATATTAAGGATTCTTGAGATTTATCCATAAAAACATTTTTCTTTTGTCACCTCCTGCTCATTTTTGGATTTTCAGCCAAAACTATCAATTTTCTGGAAAAGTATTAAGAGACCAAAGTTGTAGAGCGGAAATTTCCGACCACTATAGGTCTTTCAACTTTTCAGATAATGCGTACATTGCCCGCCAGAGCGCGCAAAATCGTGATCGTATATGCATATTAGCGTTTTCTTTTCAATTTTTTTATTAATAAATTGCACTATACTTTATTTTCCGCACCCTCTAGCGAAAAAACGGGAAATTATAGCGAAATTCAAATGACCAATATCGATTGCGAATGTTCTGCTCTACAACTCTCAACAGAAGCAAAATGCATAGTTTTCGCTTAAAATGCAAATTGAAAATGTTTGTATCAATTTTCGCGTTTTTTAATGGTTTTTTGAATTTTCAGCGAAAACTATGCATTTAGAGCAAAAATTGCTTCTATTAAGAATTGTAGAGCGGAACAATTTCAATCGATGTAGGTTATTTGAATTATTCTACATTTACCCGTTTTTCCGCTAGAAGGCGTGGAAAATAAAGTATAGTGTAATTAATTAATAAACAATTTGAAAAAAACGCTAAAATGCATATACGGTCACGATTTTGCGCACTCTGGCGGGCAATGCACGTATTATTGGAAAAGTAGAACGACCGATATCGATCGAAAATTTTCCGCTCTACAAAATGGATAGTTTTGGCTGAAAATCCAAAAATGAGCAGGAGGTTACAAAAAAAAATGTTTTTATGGATAAATCTCAAGAATCCTTAATATTTCATTATACAAATTGTACTTCATTGGAAAGCTTATCAAAAATTCCATGCATTGGTGGCAAGATATATAGGGTGTTCCATTTAAAAAAAAATAGTTATCCATTGTTTTGCGTATGTTGACACCCTGTATAGCAGTATAAACAAAAAAGAACCAAAGCCGATTTGTATTATTCTTCATGATGTGGAAAAATCTTTAGTGTATAAAAAATGACGCTAGCCTTGCTAGGAGCGCTTCTGCAATTTTGTCAATGTGTCCTTGTTTTTGCCACAAATTTGCCCATAACTAACCAACCGTTCATAATAGACCCATGGTATCTTATAGTATTTTTATCAGCTTCTCAAGAGGGTTAAAAATAAAGTATAAAATATAGGGTGTTCCATTTAAAAAAACATAACTTTGTTCTGTAATGTATACTGTGACACCCTGTACAAAAACATATATATTTTTAAAATATGCAGAATAAGTGTGGGTACCAGTTCAAGAAAGCTAGAAGTCGATATCTCAAATAGCAAATAAGTTATGGGGCTTTTACAGATCGCTGGGTCACCCGGTATAGCTATTATTACAACTAGGGAAATATGAATAGTATATTTCCCGAGGTTGGCTAGTTACATGTATAGATAACCAAGGGAAATGTATTCATATTTCCCGTGTTGTAATCAATAGTTTTTTTCTGATTGAAGAATATTGTTCTGTAAATGGGAAAATATTGGGTTATAAGTAGTATAACAGTTTATTGTACTCGAGATACATCGATATACAACAGGCTATAAATTTGTGAATTTATCGGATTGGTAACGTTGCTAAGGGACTTGTTTGTAAATATCATGGTTGACTTGTTTTGGTATTTGCGTTGTTACATAATTTGGTGAAATGTCAAACTATGCGTTAACGCAAGTGACGAAAGACCGTGAATGTTTGGTTCCCGTAAAATCCAAAGCTGTAAAATCCATAAAAGATACCTTCCCAAGAAATCGGAGAGCAATTGTCCCGAGAGCAATTAAAACAATTCTTGCGAGAAGCTCCTAATGACAATTGTTTGATGTCTATATTTCCCTAGGGAAATATCAGCACTTCATATTTCCCTAGGGAAATATAAGTGTGTTATGACATATCGTAACTAAGGCAATATCACTCAATATTGTTTCAATCAGAAAAAAACATATTTTGTAATTACACTTCTTATTATTATGTATGAATAGTTATTAAAATAAGCATATGTTACCCGGCGCATTCATCAGAATGAAGGATCAATAAAACGAAAGGCAAATAACTTTTGTAATGTGTTAAGAATTGCGATTAATTATAGCTATTATTACAACTAGGGAAATATGAATAGTATATTTCCCGAGGTTGGTTAGTTACATCCCGAGGGCGGAGCCCGAGGGATGTATAGACAACCAAGGGAAATGTATTAATATTTCCGGTGTTGTAATCAATAGTTTTTTTCTGATTGACAGAATATTGTTCTGTAAATGGGAAAATATTGGATTGTAAATGATTGAATTCATCGGATTGGTAACGTTGCTAAGGGCCTTGTTTGTAAATATCATGGTTGACTTGTTTTGGTAGTTGCGTTGTTTCATAAATTGGAGAAATGTCAAACTATTTGTTAACGCAAGCGACGAAAGACCGTGAATGTTTGGTTCCCGTAAAATCCAAAGCTGTAAAATCCATAAAGGATACCTTCCTAAGAAATCGGAGAGCAATTGTCCCGAGAGCAATTAAAACAATTCTTGCGAGAAGCTCCTAATGACAATTGTTTGATGTCTATATTTCCCTAGGGAAATATCAGTACTTCATATTTGCCTAGGGAAATGTAAGTGTGTTATGACATATCGTAACTAACGTAATATCACTCAATATTGTTTCAATCAGAAAAAAAGATTGTTTTTTTTTTAGTTCCGCTTGGAATGACAGACATAAAAATATATAGGGGCTCCAATTAAAAATAAGAAAAATAAAGTGCTTTACAGTTTGAAAAGTCTGACAATAAATTTTAGACACCTTGTACAACTCATTTCGATCAAATTTGATAAACGGGACTATCAGACTTTATTTAATAACTACTCTGTATAATTTTATTAACGAGGCACTATTTTTATTTTTGATTATTTTTTTAAACCAATAGTGCAAAACTGTTTTTTTATTTTCTTTTTGACTGAACGGATTTTAATTAAATTTTCGGGATATGTAAGTAACAATAAAAGGCACCCGAATAGGCAAGAAAATATACAGCATATAATCTAAAAAGATATACCATCATCATGACGTCACACTTTTTTGGGACACCGTGTATAATAAAAAATATTTTCCTGAAATACATTTTAGGATATACGTAAAGTCTGCAAAATATCAAAATCCAAACTTAATTAATAACTGTGCTATAGAAGACGGGAAGTGAAATGCAGGACCCTGTATAGAACTTCTAGTTATAAAACATTGTAACAAATTGTATATCTGTATTTATATTCTCCATGGGTTATTCACCTATCATTGCCAACTTGAAAATTGATATACATTGAATGCGTGTTGTATCTCTTGAAATTTGTTCTCGTTGATTCTTGTCTATGTGTCAAATTGGGGTTATTAAATTTCAAATCAAATTATTTTGATTGAAAGTGCAATCATTTAGTAGATATATAGTAATTATGTGATTAAATTCCCTTGGTGGTTTTTAAGCATCCGACCTACGTTTGGTGTTAAGAGTTGATGAGCGAGCTGTCCATAAAAATCAGCACCCATGAATTTGGGTCTCTTCAACCGTGTTAATTTGAAAGTAAGTATGTATACCTAATTGTGCACATTACAACTAGTTTTTGCTGAAATATTAATGAGGAATAATTGGTTATAAGGATAGCACGGAACACAGAGGCATGTATTCAGAATGGGCCTCATTAAGCTCGCAGGTACAGAATTTCGGGGACATTGGTCAGAGCGTGCTCGACAAGTTTGGGGGCAACACGAGCCGGGATGTGACCCTAAACATTGTGAAACAGCTCTCGGGGAATCTCGGAATAACACAACCGGCGGAGCCGAGTTTGCTGGTAACCGATAGAGAGGTGCAGTGGTGCATGGAGGTGATCTGCTATGGACTCTCGCTCCCGCTCTCCGAACATGAGGCCATTAAGGACTGCGTTAACATTTACTGCGAGTGGTTATCGGCCCTGCTTCCGACGCCCAAGGTCTGCGTGCCAAAGCCCGTCTGCGATGATCCAAATTTATACGCCAGGAAAATTATATCCCATTTCCACTACTTGTTCATACCACGGAAAGGAGAAGGTAAGGAATTTGATTGATGGTGTGCGTCTACTTTATTCTGTTATTTCTTCCAAGACTGGCCATTTTTATACCAGGATAATTTGGGTATGATCAACATATTAGTATTTAAAATAGTAAAAAAGTCACCAAATATTAAAAGTTCTTGTTTCTTTAACCCTTTCTCTGTGGGATCTAGATATATATACAAAAGAGTATTGCAATCGTACTCATCTATGCGCAAGTTCTAATTCTGCCATTGAAAATCATATTCCGCAGTGGAAGGCTTAAAGGTAAAGTACTTTACTAATTCCATAAATTTTGTAGGAAATTGAATGTGTATAAGATATTTTTAGTTTGGGAGAATCGTTCTATCAAGTGAACAACTATAAGAGTACACGAAAAATTTAATTTGATGCCTTTTTCCTCTACGTCAGGCATGTCAAACTCGTTTACCACTAAGGGCCACATCAAGTATTACACACAAGCCGCGGGCCCCATTACCAAAAAAACTACAATTGAAACCAAACAAAAAATAATTAGTTTTACTTTGTATACAATTTTTTTTTTTTTAATATTTGATACCAACCTTGCCGGGCCGCAGACAACTTGTAAGCGGGCCGCATGAGGCCCGCGGACCGCGTGTTTGACATGCCTGCTCTACGTGATGGTTATTTAATTTCATATATTTTTTTTTAAACAGGAATCGACACTATCAACCGGCAAGCCGTGCTTTGTCACCGCGTACTAAGGACGCTGCAACAGGTAGCGCACGAATCGAGAACTTTGGAGCGATCGACTTGGGAGGCTTTGTTGTTGTTTTTGTTGGCGATTAATGATACTCTGTTAGCACCCCCGACGGTCAAGGATGACGTCGCTGATCAGTTGTGCGAGCGGATTTTGAGCGTGCTTTTTGAAATTTGGTTATTGGCATGCGCCCACAACTTCCCTTCGCCGCCGTTGTGGAAGACACTGCGAGAGAGCTGCATGAACTGGCGGCACAGGATCGCCCTGGTCGAGCAGTGGAACCGGGTCAATTTGGCACTAACTTCCAAATTGTTGGGATTCATGTACGGACCCAACTTTCCAGAATTGAAGATAGGTAAGGAAATATGCATCCATCAAATTTTTTCAAATAAGAGTATCATTTACTAAAATATGATTCTTAATTGTTCCTTCTAAAGTGGCATTAAATTGCTGAAGTGTTGACGCTAGTGGTAACGTGCAGTGGTCCCAAACAATTATACCGCGAATTCATCTCAATTAAGTATTTGTTGTAAATACGGTGCTTATAGTATTAGAAACAGGGTTCGCAATATATCCAATATTTATATAAATATCAAAATATCGGATATATATCCGATATATATATATATATATATCAACTTCTTGATATTTATTCTTGGTCATTAATATTTATATGACTTTTTAGTTATATCGGGTTTGTATAAATTGGCGGATAACCTACACGTGGCGATATTCTTCCTACGATTCTAAATAGATAATGTCAATGCAAAAATGTTGTATCATGCCGCATAGGCTATCGGGAACCATTTAAAAGAAATGTACATTTGGCAACATAGCATTCACGAGCTGTCCTGTTCTTTCAATAATCTCATGATGAATTATGTGGGTTGGGACAGAGTAGAATAGTAATTATGATAGAGAGGGGTTTATTAAGAGATGTATATGTAAGGTAAAACTGATTAAAAGTAAATAGTGTCGAGAGAAGTCTATTTTGATACGTGGGAACTAATATAAACCGATAATAAGGAGGAAACCGGAATTGACAAAAAATTGGAACAAGCAAGTTTGAATTAATTAATTCTGTCAAAAGTGACATAAGCGGGTGTCGGCATTGCCGGCTCTTATGAAAATCTGTTAATTAAGAAGTGTTAAAAATACATGTTTGAGATAGAAAGATAGCACACACTGACAAATAATTTTCAAACTAGCCATACTATCGAACTTGCAGCTTTTCTGTAAATTAATATCGTATAATAATGCATATTTAACGACTGGATGTTTAAACTTTAAGGACCTCGTGAAGGCTCAAGAAGCCTGGTACAACATTTTAGAATCAAGATATGCTGCTTAGAATTTTTGGAAGAATATCGTCACGTGTAGATTATCCGCCAATTTATACACACCCGATATAATGCACATACTTTATTTATATTATAATTATTTATTGCAAACAAACACAGTTGCTTACAAGATAGTGAAAAAATAACATTTAAATTGTTAAAATCAAATTGAAAAATCTATCCAAGGATATTCAGCAGAATTAGTTGTTACTATAGACTTAGATATACTATTCACAATTGATTACTACTTACAATACTTTAATTTTTGACCTTATGGGGTTTATTGGGCCACATAGTACTCGTGGTAGATTAAGTGGGTCATGTCGTTTTAGCCTCTTTACTGCAGGGTCAATGAGAAGATCTTCGACTAGTTCGTTAGGGTGGGAGCTTATACGAGACTGATATCTCGCACTCGAGGAGTTGATTTCTTTCATCACTGTTGGAATGCGCAGGTCTCTGTGGATGACCTCATTCCAGACATACCATGGGGTTTGCACTACTGTTCTTAGGACCTTCGATTGGAATCTTTGCTGTGTTGGATTTGCTGGCAGTACCCCAGGGCTGAATGCCATATGTCCATACCGGTTTTATTATCGACTTATAGATGAGGAGTTTGTCCTCCATTGTGACTTGGGAATACTGATTCATTAAGGGGCTATACCAGTATGAATGCTGAAAATTTAGGTGATTTTCGGAAATTTTTTGGAACAAAAGTACAGGACGGCAAACGTAATTTGCCGTTGCGCAGTGGCAAAATTGTGGGCGGAACCTTCGAAGGGCGCTCTCAATAGATTTCGTGAAGAGTTCGCACGCCTGGTACATTCAATTATGTCGAGTAGAGCGTCCTATAGAGTTGTAAATGAATAGCCCACGCGAGCTTTCACTTGCTCTCTGCGCGTCTGGCCAACTTACATTTGCCGTTCTGTACATAATTAAATGTTTCAGAAAATTAAGCATATATTTGGCTATATTTGACCTATATTACATAATTTTTTCATAGAAAAATATTGAGATTCAAGCGACTTATGCGCTGCCTTTGGAGGCGCCAAAAAAAATGTTCCTCCACTGCTGACATGATTCCGTCCGATTGAGTAGCTGAAACCGAAAAAGAAAAAAAATGTCGTTAAACTGCAAGGTTTTTTCTGTACGATGAGGTAGGATTTTCGAAAAATATCAAAATCTAGCAAAATAGCGTTATGAAAAAAAAATCTGTTTTCTTGCGTATAAAATGGTCGTTTTTTTCAATGCCAAATCGTCAATTTCCATCCAATCAAAAGTATTCTACGTCATCGTAGAGTAACTGTATTCAAGAATACTCAGTTCAAATTTCAAGTCAATCGGATAATTGCTCTTCGAGTTACAATGTCGGCAAATTTGATAAATATCATTTCGAGAAAAACGCGTTTAAAGATTTAACTATCGATTAAAAAAAAAAAAAATGATATTTGCCATAAAAACTGCTAATCAGCTATATCTGGTCCATACAATTGACCCTCCTCTTCCTCGAATAATGCCTGCTGAAAGGCTGAAGTTTTTCTCCGAGCTGTTCGTCCCTCTTTTGAGGATGCTTCATGACGTAACTCCGCCAGCTTGATTCGGCTGTCATCTCTCTCCATGGCGTATTCTTTTGCAATAGGACCGATGATGACGTCCATTACTTGCAGCATTTTTGGAATAGCATGAAAACCATCTTTAAATATTGAGACTGCAAGGAAATTAGTGAGCTTGATCGTTTTCATTCCACTATAAAGGTGCTTTGGAGCAAAGTGCCAGAGCAAGCCATTATAACTTTCATTGTTATTCTGCATGTTTCCTCCTTTGCATCGCTCTAGTAATTCCCTTGAACTTAAGTCAGTATAAATAGGTTCCAAAGCTTTCGTAACAATCGTCATGTCCTTCAAGCCATTCTTCGTATTCTTCAGGATGAGTATTTTTTTTCTTTTCCCATACTTCACAACTCTTACAATAAGTCGATTTTACGATTGAATCGATGATTTTTTTGCTGAATTTACCTGCAAGAGTTGTAACACCGAAACGTGAAGTATGGCCGCGTTTTTTCCATGTTCCATCTCCGGAAACTGTCAGATTAATATCTGAACCTTGATTCTCTAATGTTTTAGCTCTCTCCTCAGTTACGGCTTTTTGTGTACTATATTCATAAACAGTTTCAGCAGCTTTGGTTACATTTTCAAAGCATCCAGCGAAAGTGTTGTTATGAAATTTTCTAAGAAGATCCATCAAGCCACAAAATAGATTTAGTCCATTGATACCTACACCTTTAAGTCGCATCACAAACACTATACGCCGGTTTATTTTATAAGCATTATCAATCATCGGTCCAGAATTCACATATGAAACGCCGCATTCACGTGACACAGCAATTTTGAACCCTAAACCCCGTGAACTTGCTTCATTGAACTTGATGTCTTTCTTGCAATTTTTACACACGACTAAAGTGCTAATTGCACTAAAAACAGAGTAAAATTGCATGAAACGGTAACCATAGGTATTATCAACTATAATTTCATCATCTCCGGTGCGTAACAGTTTTTCAGCGGCTGTACTGGTATTTTCGGTGGACTGCTCATAAGTGTGCTGATTTCCCGAAAATCTCCTCTTCGTGCTTCTAGATCTATGAATAGGAGTATCGTGAGAGCCTTTTTGTTTCGAGTTTGAACTGCTTTCGTTCTTTTCGCTCTGTTGTGCAGTGTACAGCATCTGCGAGTAAACTAAACAGACCCTTTCAGAATAACTGCATAAACGACGTTAAATTGGTTAGCACCCTCTATGGGGCCCCTATCCCCACCGTGCCCCCTCCTCATTATGTACCGTTTACAATGCCTAGAGATTCAGGTAACAACACGTCAGCTCCGAGCTCCGCAGTCGGGGCAGTTTATACCTGCGAGCGGTTGCCTTTAAAAGGCTGCCATTCGGGATTATTATAGATGCGGCCTTGAAATTTTAGCAGGATACTCTTGAAAGTATAAACTGTCGAATAAGGCAAAAACGCAAAAAATAATTTTTTGAAAGTGTCACACTGGTATAGCCTCTTAACCAGTGCATTTTCCTATACAGTATATTTTTTTTATCGTGTTCCATAGGATTTTACATGCTAAAAATTATACCTTGTGTTAATGTATATTTTATCATAAAATTTTTAAGGAAATTTTAGTTAGTAATAAATCAATTATTTTTCTACATGATGCGCTGCATTAGAATACCTTAAGCATGTTTTTTCCGCTACCGACAACGTAAATAAGCATTGCATCCATAGTTACAGGTACCGTAAGTGGCTGATAACATTCGTGGTGTTTGTTGTCCTTGGCGACGGAACTTAATTTTTACTTATGGACCTAGGAAAATAATAAACAGAAACGTAACGCTCCAACATATAGGCGAGCAACACATTTTCGTCTATACCTATAGCATCGGCATCCTTTTTACATAACGACTGCTTAAAAGAGTCGTAACAGGACACATACCTTTCTCGATTTTGTCGGTAACAGGTTCTAACACGCAATATTCGCAGCTTCGTTTGCATCCATGCCCGCAAAAACTGTCACTGGATTGACACAAACAAACAAAATTCGACATTGTTTTCTCGGTAGTTGGGTTGCCATAGGACGCATAGGTGACTATAAAAATTTGAATCCCAAATGTTACAAGCGGTATTTTAGAATATTTTCTGATCTTTTTTAAGTATTAAATTGCCGGTAGTGGAAAAAAATGAATAAGCAATACGGAACGTAATGACAACATTTTCGGCAGGCGACGAGCCTCGGCTCCGCCTCAGTTCGTATTCGCCTACCTCAAATGTTAATACGTCCTTACGTTCCTTGTTGCTTAAATAACTATTATTCCATTAAATAATGAAATTATTTAATATAAATAACTGAGCAATAATAATCAAAGTAAGTACCTTGAATTTACGAAATGTCAGATTGATTAGTGAGGCAAGTAATCAAACGAATTTATACTAGAAAATGTCTGTGTATACTTTTGAAGAATGGGTGGAATTTGTAGTGGCAGTTATAAGGGGTTTGCCCAGCAGCGAAATAGTATTTTTCTACAAGAAGTCAGGGAATTTTTATTTTATGGAAATAGTTGACTTTTCTGCATCATATTCCGATCGCCCAGTTCCGAGCAAAAGCACTTTTTAATGGAATAAGACATGTTTAAAATATTCTAATTAAAAGCATCATGTAGAAAAATAATTTATTTATATTACTAACTAAAATTTGCTTCAAAATTATATGATAAAATATACATTAACACAAGGGGAGTGATTGCACTTTACGGTCAAACTCCTGATTTTGGAAATTTTTTGTTTAGGGGCTCTATACGTATTGTTATTAAGGTACTTACAAAAATTTTTGTGTGGAAATGTGTTTCAGTACGAAAAATCCAATTTTTATTTCTTCCGTAGCCCATATACGTCAATGTCCACCATAAATTTTACGCACGGCACGGGAACAATCATGTTACACGACGAAAGTTATTCATATTACATTTTTTCTTCGCAATGTAATTGAAAAGTTGACAGCGGCAAATACAGATATACGGATGCGCCCTGTATTGCCAACCGTGAAAGTTGGTTTGTCATTTTCTTTTTTCAAACCTTACTTGTCAATCGTTTATGTATAGTGCAATGCAATCGAATCTTGAAAATGGAGCCAATAAATCACTATTCTTTATAAATTGTTATGAGGTTATGTGCGTGCACATGTGTTTTAAAGTGCTCCAATAAATTAGTATAAAATACCCTTATTGAGTAAATTAAAACCGAAGGAATAGTAAGAAGAAAAGCAAAGCTATCGAGCACATTAGAAAGAGTGAACAAAGGATCGAAGAACAGAGGGAAGAAATAAATAACGAAGAAAAGTGAGGTTACGGAAAATTAATTAATTAATTAATTAAACTACGGCTGTGGAAAGGAGAAGTAAGGAGTGAAGGACAGGCCGTAATGGGAGGAAAGGACAGACAGAAGGAGAAAAGGGAGGTAGCGGAATGGGATAAACAGGAGGAGGAGAACAGAAGGAAGACGGTGTTTGGGGGTGGGAAAGGTTTGGCAAGGTTACCAAAGAGGCAAGTGGAGGAGCTGGGGGCCGTGGAGAAAAGGAAGGTGGGGGATACATCATTCGGAGAAGTAGGAGAACAGGGTGGGGAAAAAAAAAAGACGGGAGAGGTAATAGAGAAAGGATGTAATGGAGGGTGCAGGGAGATAGTGGAGCTGATCACAGAAATGATAAGGAAGGAGAGAGAAGTGTGGAAAGAGGAGATGAGGGAGGCAAGAGAAATGTGGAAGGAGGAGATGAGGGAGATGAAGGAAATGTGGAGGCAGGAAAGGGAGAGGTTGAGGCAGAGGATAGCGGATTTGGAGGAGCAGGTG
The DNA here is from genome assembly GCA_910593695.2 of Ocypus olens. Taxonomy (NCBI): domain Eukaryota; kingdom Metazoa; phylum Arthropoda; class Insecta; order Coleoptera; family Staphylinidae; genus Ocypus; species Ocypus olens. The sequence continues at coordinate 32,996,754 of OU343054.1, forward strand.
GAGAAGAGGGAAAGGCAGGAGAGAAGGAGTAACATAATGATAAGGGAGAAGGACATGCAAGAGAAGAGAGAAGTTTTTGAAGAAGGCAAGGCACTGGGGGGTGGAAGTAAAGGTGCAGGATAGCTATGTGGTGGACAGGAGTGGGAAGATGGTAGTGGTGAAATTGGATACGATGGAGGATAAAATCAAGATAATGAGGAGTAAGAGCAAATTGAGGGGAGGACAAGAGAGGATCTTCATAGAAGACGACATGACTAAGGAGGAGAGGAGGATACAGAAAATAATAAGGGAGAGAGCGAGCGAGGAGAGAGAAAAGGGAAAGACAAGGACGGGGTATCAAAAGATGATAGTGAATGGGGAAGTATGGAGGTGGAATAGAGGAAAGGGAAGTCTGGAGAGGCAGGAGGAGCCAAACAAGTAAGAAGGGTAGGGACAGTAGGAGAAAGGAGGATGTGGAGCTAGGTCATAAACGAGGAGTTGGGGGGAGAGGCAAGACGGTGAAGATAGGGGTATGGAATGTAGCGGGGATAAGAACGAAAACTAAAGAAGGAAAATGGGGGAAGGAGTTTGAAGAATGGGTGGGGGGGAAGGACATAGTGGGGCTGGTGGAAACATGGGCAAAGAAGGAGGATTGGGAGGAGCTAAAAGGAGGGTTACCGGAGGGGTTTAAATGGGTGATGAAGGGGGCAGTGAGGGGAGGGGAGAGAGGAAGAGTTAAAGGGGGGATGGTAGTGGGGATGAGAGAGAGGAAGGGGGAAGAAATGAAGTGCACGGAGGGGGTAGAAGGACTCATGTGGGTAGAGTATAGACTGGGAAAATATCAGGTGGAGGTGGGAGTAGTGTACGTAAATAAGAACTGGAGCGAGGTGAGAAGAGAAATTGAGGAGAGGACAGGAGAGACAGGAAGAAGGATGATAATGGGGGACTTTAACGCGAGGATAGGAGAAGTGGGGGGAGGGGTGGGAGAGGATGGTTTGGAACGAGAAAGAAGATCACAAGATAAAGTGATAAACGGGGAGGGGAGAAGGATGAAGGAGTGGGTGAGAGAGGAGGGATGGGAGATATTAAATGGATGCACGGAGGGAGATTGGACGGGGAAGAGAACGTATATTGGCCAACAAGGATCGTCGGTAATAGACTATGCAATAGTGAAAGGAGTGGCGAGAGAGGAAATAAGGAAAATGGAGGTAGAAGAGATAATGGGGTCGGATCATTTGCCGGTGAATGTGGAAATATGGATAGGCAAGGGTGAAGACGAGGAGAGAGAACAAGAGGAAGAGAGGTTGGAGAGCGGAGTAGGGGCAATAGGAAATATGAAGAAGAAGTTGGAGAGAGTGAAGTGGAGCGAGATAGAGTCCATGGAAGAAATGGAGAAGACAATAATAGGATGTGGAAGGAAGGTGAAGGGGTCAAAGGTGAAAGGAAGAGAGTGGTTTGATGAGGAATGCAGAGTGGTGAAGGGGGAATTGAGGAGGGCGATGAGGGAATGCATAAGGAACGGAGGAGGAGAGAGAAGAGTGGTAGAGGCCAGAAAGAAATATGAGAGGATATGTGAAAGGAAGAAGCTGCAGGTGGTGGAAAGGGCAGCGGAGGAGATAAGGAGGTGCAGAAATGAGAGCGAGATGTGGGACGTGTTAAGGAAAGGACAGGAAAGGAAGAGGATAGGAGTGTCGTTGGAGGATTGGACGAGGAAGTGCAAGGAAGGTAGAGGAGAGCCGGAGCAAGTAGGGGAAAAAGGAGAGAAACGATAGAAGAGGAGTTCACGGAGGAGGAGGTGGAGAGAGCCTTTGAGGAGGTAAAAGGAGGAGAGGCGCCAGGAAGAGACGGGCTGAGGGCAGAAATGTGGAAGGAGATAGGAGAGGATGGGAAGAGGAGATTCAGAGAAATAGTGAATAAGATGTGGGCGGGGAGGGAGAAAATGCCGGAGGGATGGAGGGTGGGCAGGGTGTGCCCGGTGCACAAGGGGGGGATGGGGAGGATATAGATAATTATAGGGGGGTGACGCTCATGGGCACGGGGTATAAAATAGCTATGATGATGGTCAAAAACAGAATGGAGGCAGAGGTAGAGGAAAAGGGGTTGTTGCCGGAATCGCAAGGGGGATTCAGGAGAGGTAGGGGGACGATAGACCAGGTCTTCACTCTGGCAAGGATGATTGAAAGAGAGATGGAAGGGAAAGGTGGTATGTTTGCGGTGTTCCTGAACCTGAAAGCGGCATATGATGTAGTACCAAGGAAGGGGATGATAGAGTGCTTGAGGAGGAGAGGTGTGAGCGAGGGGATGATAGGATGGGTGAGAGAGGTGTATGAGGAGACATGGGTGGAGGCGAAAGTAGGGGAGAAAGTGGCAGAGAAGTTTAGGACATGGGTGGGCCTGAGACAAGGATGCCCGTTAAGCCCATTAATGTTTAACTTGTATATGAGTGAATTAGAGGGGGTATTAGAGAGAGGGCAAGAGGGAGGGGTGGTAATTGGGGCGAGAAAGGTATGGATGTTGGCGTATGCGGTTGACATGGTGTTGGTGGCGAAGGACTGGATGGGGATGAAAGGGATGATGAGGAGAGTAGAGAGGTATATGGATAAAACAGGTATGTGTTTGAATGTAAGAAAAACGAAATGGATGAGATTCAGGAACAGAGGGAGAGAGCGGGGTGTGAAAGAGTTAGAATGGAAGGGAGAGGTGATAGAATGGGTGAAGAAGTTTAAGTATTTAGGGTTTGTGTTTAAGGAAACGGGTGGATATGAGGAACATATTAGATGGGTGCAGGGCAAAGCGAGGAGAGCATGGGGGATAGCGTGGGGTAAATGGGGAAGATGGATAGAGAATACTATGAGAGTGATGTGCAAGGTATGGGATGCGTGTGTGGGATCGGTGATGATGTATGGAGTGGAGGTGTGGGGGATGAAGGAATATGAATGGGTGGAAAGGGAGCAAGATTGGTTCATGAAACGGATGTTAGGAGTGGAGAGGTCGACACCGAGTTATATACTGCGGCAGGAGACGAATAGGGAGAGAGTGGTGTGTGAGACGATGAAGAGGGTAGTGAAGTATGAGGAGAAATTGTGGGGGTTAGAGGAGGAGAGACTGGTGAAGGCAGTGTGGTGGGAAATGGAGAAGAGGGAGAAGGAAGATGTATGAGAGGGTGGGGTTATCGGAGGCGAAGGTGATAGAGTGGTTTGGGAGGGGAGTGAAGGTGGCAGCGTGGGTGAAGGAAAAAATGAGAGAGGTGGATGCGCAGGAGAGACAGGGAAGGATTGAAAGGAGTGAATATAATGATATGTATGGAAGGTGGCAGGTGTATGGAAGAATACTGGAGTATTGGGGGGGAGGGGAATGGAGTAGGGAGGAGTATAGTATTTAGAGAAAATGTACAAAGTAAAATAATAATAATAATTTATTGCACAACAACAGTTTAACATATTTATATATAAATTTACAATATATTATAAAGGCAATAAACAAAGAAATTTGACCACTAAAGTGAACACTTGAGTGTGGCCATCAAAATTATAATTAAAAACATAATAATTACAATCATAATATGAATCTAAAACACTTGCAATTGTATACATATACATACATACATATACATACATACACTTGCGTACACATACATGCATATACATACACATTCATATAATTACATACACATTCATTCACGAACATACACATACATACACACCCATACACACGCACACACACACACACACACACACACACACACACACACACACACACACACACACACACACACACACACACACACACACACTCACACACACACACACACATACTTAGAGATAAAATCATCCACATGATAAAAATAATAAATAAATGGATAAATAAATGCGCAATCAAATAATGCACATAATAAATCTTCTGGTGTTTATGGGCATAATATCTTATGAAGTTGACAGTTTTCCATCTCTAGCAGCCATTTCTTAATCTTCCTCTTGAATGATTCCCTGCTTTGATGATTATTGGATTCAATGGGTGCCAATAAAGGTTTTTTTTGATATTACATGCAACTGTTGATGTTACATGCAACTGTTGATGTTACATGCAACTGTTGATGTTGTAGACCGTGTAGCCCCTGTAATTTGCGGTGTGATTTTCATTGCAGTTGACGCATTTTACATCTTTACTTCTCTCTTTTCTTTGGCACTGTTCCGTTGCATTATTCCCTGCACACATCATGAGTTGAGGTTACAAAATGATTTGGTGTGACCATATCTTTGACATTTGATGCATTCAGGAGATTTCTTTTGGTTTTGATTTCCCTTATATTTGAGATATTGATTACGACGTGCTCCAGAATTTCAATGGCTTCTTTCAAATATTCTTGGTTTGTTGATTGGTGCATATTTCATAGGACCACCCTGAAGGTACATTTGCTTTTCATTTGGTATGTGTGGAATTGTGTGTCTTTTGCCTTCAATTCTTTGGTGATTGTTCTGTAGCCTGCGGCATTTGAGGGCTGAATTTTTACTTCATTGTCCCTTAGACATTTTATTGTGTATTCATTAGGGCTGATTTCGTCTAGTAGGTCAGTTAGGGGTTGAATATCGGGTGTGTATAAATTGGCGGATAATCTACACGTGACGATATTCTTTCAAAAATTCTAAGCAGTCTTTCTTAATTCTAAAATGTTGTACCATGCTTCCTGGGTCTTCACGAGGTCCTCAAAGTTCGAACATCCAGTCGTTAAATATGCGTTATTATTCGATATTAATTTACAGAAAACCCTGCAATTTCGATAGTATGACTAGTTTGAAAATGATTTATCAGTGTGTGCTATGTTTCTATCTCAAACTTGTATTTTTAACACTTCTTAATTAGCTTATTTTTATAAAAAATACGTTCGGCAACGTGACACCCGCTTATGTCACTTTGACACAAATAATTCATTCAAACATGCTAGTTCCAAGTTTGTGCCAATTGTGCTTTTCTCATTATTATCAGTTTGTATCAGCGCCCGCGCTTCAGTGTATTTGTGTTTTTTGTGTTATTTTCGTTTTGTTTTGTTTAATTACAATGGATTTTACTATTTAGTCATAATCTGTTTTACCTTGCATCTGTAAATAAACCCCGCTCTATCTATCTATTACTTTCTACTCTGAACCATGAGATTATTGATAAACAGGGCAGCTCGTGAATGCTATGTTGCCAAATGTACATTTCTTTTAAATGGCTCCTGATGGCCTATGAAGCATGGAAGAACATTTTTTCATCGATATTTTCTATTCAGAATTTTGGGAAGAACATCGCCACGTGTAGATTATCCGCCAATTGGTGGAATTTTTTCTGCTCTTACTTGATTGGTTAATTTTTCTTCAGGTTCATCAGGCAAGTTTTCAAATCTATTTTTTGTGGTGAGTGGGGTCCAGCCAAAATTCTTTTATTGTTTATTACTTCTTTCGAGTTTGTTAGGACTATCTACTATTTGCCTTTTCTTATTTTTGACCATTTGCCATTGATCTTTTTGATTGATTTCTCTTCCGTTTTGGTTTGCTTGTTGGTTTAAACTAGTTTCGGATGTGGATGATTGAGGTTGCTTTTCGTGGCTGATATTTGATTATTTTTATTTTTGTTAGGAATATCCTGCGGTGGCGGGGGAAGGAACAAGATTTTCTCTTTGGTCTGCGTTTCGATTTCATTTTGATTTGCTTTTGTTGATTGATATAGTACGCTTTGATTTGTTGTTGAGTTACCGCTATCTTATGCTGGATGGGAGGCGAGGGATATATCATTGGTTGATAGCGATCGTGTTCTTTGGAATAGCCCTTTATGGAATAACTGCTGTTGCATGAGGATTTTTTTAGGAGGCTTATTTACTTGTCCCTTGTTACTATTTAGGTCCTTATCTCCGTTTTCTGTTATCATTAAATTTTGCGTCATTTCATTTGAGGTTATGTTGCACTTATCACAGCTCCACTGCTTAATTTTGCCGCTTGAGTTGAGTTCAGTATAGGTTTTTAGGGTCATCGAGATACACTTTATATGGTTTATATTTTTGAAATGAGGACCTTTTTGCTCTTCACTGTTTTCAGGAGTAATTGAAGAATTTTCAAAGTGAGGACCTTTTTTTTTGTGTTTTTTGCTCATTACTTTTTCCCGCACTTACTATTCATTTTTAACAGAGTCGTGAATCACTTCAAGAATTGACTGTTTTCGACAAAAAAGGGTCATTTTGCCCATCTCTAGTTTATATTAGAGCAAATGCTTACTATGCATATTGCTGCAACTGCGAATATTTGAAAAACGGGAGAATTTTTTGGTATTGTGTGTTTCATAAAAATCCATGATATATATCGGAGTTTATAAATATTGATACAGGGTGTCCCACGAAGTAGTAGACAGCCGATATCTCGAAAACGGTTGGTAGTGCGAAAATGAAATTTGGTGTCTTTAAATGGTTTGAAATGATGCCCCTTTCTTAATACATAGATTTATTTTCCGTTTTTCCATTTCCGAGAAAATAAACTACAACTTCAGAATTTTAAATGGGACACCCTGTATATTTATGGATTTTTGGAAATGTGATTGAAAGACAAATTCAATGATACCATATTATTTCAGAGTTGTATTGTAAATTAAGGGAGTTTTGTTGAAGTAATAATCAAAATAAATAATCGCGGTGACATGGATTAACAAAACAAAACGTCAAACAAAAAATTGAAAACACTTTGTATCAAATGTTCGATGTCAAGTTGAGAATATATTCTGATTAAGTGTCAGTAATGCGTCGTATGTTCAATAAAAAAAAACCTCGTGTGCCATGATTTTTTATTTTTAAAAATTTAAGTTGGTAACACATATTGAGGTTATGTTACTTGCGGCATGTTCCTACCGATAAATTAATTTGCTGTGATAAACGATGCAGAGAATAATAGCATCCTAAGTACATTTGACTGGTCTACCACTTCCTGGTTTACAGAGAATACTACACGTTTCATGAAATAATACAACAGATCGTGATAAGGTATTTTTAAATTCATCATAAATAATGAGAACGTTAGGAAATTCTTCCTGAAACTCTGCCATAGGTGCGTCGAATGAATACGCCCAATTTCCGTCCACTTTGGTCCCATTTCGGAAATAACTAGAAACGTGTTTGCTGGTTGCTGTAAACCATTGTGACCACGGAATAATTGTGACTTTTAGAACGATGTGAAGTTTTGTATGTCAATTCCTAACATGTGTGCTAACTTAAATTTTTTAACGTAAAAAATCATGGCACACTTGAGGTTTTTTTTTTAATGAACATACGATATGTTGATATGCTCCCTGTCTATGGAGAATTCCGCAAAAACAGTTGACTATCTCTCGACTTAAATATCCGAATCGTCTAACGTCGAACAATAGTACCTTCGTCAAGTTAGAAGCGAGAAAGTTTACGCAGAGGTTCTTTTCCTGTTGGAAAGCGAAAAGGCCAATTCTAAATGAGAGAGCAATGATTTGGTGGAACAGGATGGTGCAGCCCCTGAGGATTCTCGACGAGTTACTGAGTATATTGATTTCCAAGGACGTTGGATCGGATGAAATAGTACGAAAAATTATCCAGTGCAATAAAATAAAAGAATACAAATGTATAGGTAAATTTTATAGCCTGTTCGTTGTATTAATATACATTGTTTTTTTGTTTTTGTAACATTAATATGGAAATAATATGGTATCGCTGTATTTGTCTTTCAATCACCGTTCCAAAAATCCATAAGGGTGTCCCATTTGAAATTCTAAAGTTGATGTCATTTTTCCGGAAACGGAGAAACGGAAATGAAATCTATGTATTTATAGTCTATTGGTTATATACAGAGAGCTATGGAATTTAAAGAATGTGAATAGTATGCGCCTTTAAAATGGTGAGCGCAGCGATATATATGAATAGTAAGCATTTGCTCTAATATAAACTAGAGATGGGCGAAATGACTGTTTTTTTTGTCGAAAATAATCGATTTTTGAAGTGACTTACAAATGAAAAAGTAAGTGTGTGCAAAAAAAAAACAAGAAAAGGTCCTCACTTTAAAAATTCTTAAATTTATCCCTGAAAACATAGTGAAGAGCAAAGAAGTCCTCATTTCAAATTTTTTTCTATTTGACGTCAAATATTTTGACATTTTAAATGTTATTTTTTTACTATCTTGTAAGCAACTGTGTTTGTTTGCAATAAATAAATATAACATAAATAAAGTATGTGCATTATACACGGTGTATTTGAAATAACGAACAGGCTCGTAACCACAAAGAGATTATATTATTTTTAAACAATATTCGCAATTATTTTGTTTATAACTGTAACAAAGAGCCCGCAATTAATTATTAAAGTTAATGAGTGAAAATACGCAACATGTTCGGGGGCAGTGGTAATGTGACCTAATTTTTAAACGGCATCGGCTTTAGATATCGAATTACAACAAGCGCATAGAAAATATCTGAGTGCTCTTTAAGCGTCAATGAACTTGAGGACTGTTTATCTTTTACAAAAAAAAAACGTTGCGATAACACTTCAAATTTCGGAGGCAAGAAATCGTATCTCGCGTTTTAAATAAACAAACACACATTCCGTGCAGACCTAATTAAATGAGAAAAGCATCGGTTCTCAAAATGTTAAAAAAACCTCGAAAAATTAGGAAAATTCAAAAAAAAAATTTCGAATAAATTTTGACGGAAATGGTTCACAAATATTTTGTGTATGTGCCCTTAAATGCCTGTTCGTTATTTCAAATACACCCTGTATAATTAATAAGTCATATAAACATTAATATTAATGACCAAGAATAAATATCAAGAAGCTCATATATATCGGATATATATCCGATATATTGATATTTATATAAATATCGGATATTTTCCGAACCCTGGAAAAATTAAATAACTGATGATCTAGATTTGCAGTAATAAATATAGTTTTATCACAAAGACAAAAGACGTAGAAACTTAGACTGGATTTGAATTATGGATTATCGGGAAGCACATTATTTAATAATGCAGTAATTCTTTAATTGTTTTTTTTGCGTTGCTTTATGTTTACTTTAAATTATTAGGTGAAGATGATCTAATTCCGCCCGGAATGACCAACGACTGCATCGCGCAAAGTTGGTACCGTTTTCTCAACACTATAGGAAACCCCGTCAATCTGACAAAGCCAGAAATTATTAGCCAAACTCAAAAGTTTCTTCAGTACGCAATTAGCACACAGGGAGTCGTGGACCCGTGCCAACATCCGTCCCTGCAATCCCTCCCTTTGATATTCCTCAAAGCTATGAAGGGTATTGCCGGACAAGTGGATGCATTTCTTGGTAAATTATTACTCCACAAATACGCAGTCAAAATCGGGAAAAGAGTTTAATGATTAATCTAATGAACCTATGCAACCTATCCATCTCATTTTGTCTGGATTAATCATCAGGCCCTTATCTTGATCCATAATTGTACACGACCAATAAATATTTAAATGTAAATAACTCTTCAGGGATAGCACAACCTATTTCCTGGGAATCGATGGTAATGGGTGGTGGGCCGGAGAAGGCAAAAGAGGTAACACACGGTGGCGCCACCCCCTCACCCACACCGCCAACCCAGCGCCGGTTGGCTAAGAGCTTCAGTGTGGCCCCCTCTTCTAATTCTAAGGGTTAGCACCATCACACGCATTCCATTTTCATACACGACACACTCCAACACTTGCATGGGTGGCATCTTTACGTTTATTTGTTTGAATAGAGTCAGTACCGCATTTTTTTTTCTTTTTTATTCACAGGTGTTCATACTGTCAGTACGATTTTAGGTTAGTAGTTTGTTGCCCGCGAGCAGTTATACTTTCATTATCATTTTATCTTGGTGGGACTTGAATGGCGATTCGTTAGGTGTGTGTTAATGTGGATTTTTTTGTAGGGGTACCGAAAACTTCGTTAATCGGATTAACGAGCAGCCGTGCTTCGGCTAGCATTCCGAGCTCTGTGTCGAGCTCAGGACCATCGTCAACGTCAAGTTTACCTTGTAAGTTATTTGAAATGTACGTGCAGTTAATAATTTCCTAATCAATTTAATAATTCATTTTCAGCTTTATCGTCCATTGGCAGTGAACACAAGATTCCTTTAGCTCCGGATCGGCCAAAGTGCAATAGCATATTGCACTTGTTTGGGGAGTGGCTATTCCAAGCCGCTTTTATTGGATCAGAACTTGCGCAAAGTAAGTGTGTTTAAATAAATTTGAGACAACCATACTTGTTGCAGAAGCATTAAATAAATTCAATAAAGACGGAAATAGCCTGAATATATGAATATTCAACCTGTTCGTGACTCTGGAAAATGAAGTCTTATTAGGACTATGAACAAATAACTTATTGAAACAACTACTTCCCTGGCTAATGCCACACCGGATATTGAATGATACAAAAGAAATTTGCTTGTTATTACTAGTACTGCACTGATGAGAGATAAATCTCGAAACGCGTCTGCAGATGGCTATTTACTTAAGTTTTACATATTTTATGGTTCAGTTTTATAGTTTAAAGTTTTCAAATTCAATTTAGTTTAATTAGTCTCGTAGGTAGAAATAAACGATTTTAAACCAATGTTATTTATCTAGTAGTACTAGTAATAACATGCACATTTCTTCTGTATCATTCAATATCCGCCGTGGCACTAGCCAGGGAAGTAGTTGTTTCAATAAGTTATTTGTTCGTAGTCTCCTAATAAGACTTAATTTTGCAGTCACGAACAAGTTGAATATACAGATATTCAGGCTATTTTCGTCTTTATTGAATTTAAAGATAGTAGTTATGGTTGTCGTTAGTGTTTATTTCACTTTTACGGATGAAGGACCAATTTGCAACTTGTGCAACTAAAATAAATTTACGATATTACAACTATATTCAAACTTAACACAAATTTAACTTATTATACAAAGTGGTTGTCTCGGCCGTGTTGTCTGTTCAATGTTACTTGATCGACTCCGTCTTTCGCCCGTTTTCTTCTGGACCTCCTTGGGGTTGCGGGGGCGAGGGTGATGATTATGCAGACCGTTCGGGCTGATCGGGCCGATCCTGGCAGCCAGATGTTTTCATGCTTTCCGGATTCTTTCACTCACTTTCACCAATAGACAAAACATTCCCGGTTTTGTATGTAAATGAGGGGGTGGTCAGGGTTGCGACGGGAACAAGTCGCAACATCCTCCCCCCGTTGAAAATTGATAAGTTTCAAAAGGATAATAATGTAGCATAATCATACTAAACGGTATACCATAATAATAATCTTAATAATCTCCTAGTCTGACCAAAATGTAAAAATCTTAATTACAAACTAGTGAAAACCCTAATCTATTTAAAATTCGATTATAAGATATACGTGATGTCCATTTTATGTTTCATTGTCTGTATTGAAGGGAAACGCGAATAGCTTTACGGTTGGATGCACAACACTATCACTGGCCGTTTTGACTGTTGCCGCCCGCACTATTTCATCTTTTCCGGGATGCACGTTCTGGACTCGTCCCATCTTCCAGTGGTTTGGTGATACATTGTCCTCATGTACAAGGACAAACTGATTGACCTTTAGCGGTGTCCCTGTTGACTGTTTCCATTTTCATTGACTCTGCAGCTCCTGGAGATATTCCTTCTTCCACCTTGACCAGAAATGCTGTTGCATGCGCTGGATTAGCACCCAGCGAGAGAGCCTTCCGATTTTGACATGCTCCAGGTTTGGCTCCGGAAGCGCACGTAAATTTTCGCCGATTAAGAAATGGCCAGGGGTTAGGAAGGTAAGGTCGTTAGGGTCGTTTGAAAGGGGGCATAAAGATCTAGAGTTTAGTATGGATTCAATCTGTGTGAGCAAGGTTGTGAACTCTTCGTCTCTTAAACTTGCATTACCGACAGTTTTATACAAAATCCGCTTTGTGGATTTAATGCCTGCTTCCCAGAGCCCGCCGAAGTGCGGAGCTCTAGGTGGTATGAAATGCCATTGAGTTCCCTCTGTGCTTATACCAGATTTAATTTCGTTTTGTTCTTCTTCCAAAAATGTATATAGTTTCTTCAATTCATTATTTGCCTTTTATGAATGTCGTGGAATTATCACTGTAGAGGTCTGTGATCATGCCTCGACGAGAAATAAATCTGCGGAGTGCAGCCAAAAACGATTCCGTGGTAAGGTCGCTTACAACCTTTATATGCACTGCCTTTGTAGACATGCATACGTACAACGCAATATACCTTTTTATCAATTTTGCTGATTTTCTTGTACCCTCTTTTATACGAAAAGGACCCCCATAATCTATTCCTGTCTTGATAAACGTAAAAAAGTTGTTCAGTCCGAAAATCTGGTAAATTCGCCATCATTGGCACGGCAGTTTTGCTTTAAAGCAAGTAACACATTATCTTATTACCTTCTGCACGGCACATTTTCCTGAAAATGGCCAGAATTTTGTTCTAATTGCCGCCAACGTGCCCTGCGGCCCTATATGCATATTTTTATTGTGATAATGTCTAATAATTAAATCTATTACGTAATTATTTTTTGGTAGAATGATTGGATACTTCGAATCGTATATTAGTTTAGAATATCGAAGCCTGCCACCTACGCGAATAATTCCTAATGCATCAATAAAGGGATTTAATTGCATTATGTTGTGAACAGTCTCATTTGATTTAACTTGATTAATTTCTTTACTAAATGCACTTAATTGGACAGCTTTTATTATTAGAATTTCTCCTTTGTTAATTTCCTCTACACTTAGTTCTCCTTTAATTTTATTTTCTTGGTGTGTACAATTGTAAATGAAGCTTTTTATCCATGCTGTTACACGTAGTAATGTAATAAAACTAGAATATTTATTTAACCAATCAAGCGGTGGGTTGTCATTAATTTTAGTAAATGTCAAAACTTTAAATTCTGCATGCTCATTATTAAATTGAGGAATAAACTTTTCAGGTATACCAGTGTTTTTCAAAAAATCAGGCCCATGCCACCATAAGTTATTGTTTATAAGTGCGGATGGTAAACATCCACGTGATATAATATCGGCTGGGTTATTTTCAGAACACACATAATGCCATTCAGAAATAATTGATAGTCGTTGTATATCATGAATACGGTGCGATACGAATTGCTTAAATTTATATGGCTCAGAATTTAGCCAAGAAAGTACGATTGTGGAGTCGGTATAATAAAAACATTTAACATTTTTATCAATCAGTGCAACCTTTACTCGATTAACCAGGTTAGCGGTTAAAAGGGCTGCGCATAATTCTAACCGGGGTATCGTAATTGTTTTTAGTGGTGCAACTCTAGATTTTGCACACATCAATTTACAAGATGTTGATCCGTTTGTACTGATTGATTTAATGTACACAGTCGCTCCGTAAGCAGCTAAACTAGCGTCACCGAATGCGTGATCCTCAATTCTATCATTTGGTGACGTTTTGACTTTACGTTCAATAGTGACCGTTTCCATCGAATTTAATTCTGCACGTAGTTGCAACCATGAGTTTAATATATTTTGTGGCACTTTTTCCTCCCATTTCATACCTAATTTCCATATATCCTGTAGAATAAGTTTTGCCTTTATTATTACAGGTCCTAGCAACCCCAACGGATCAAAATATTTTGATAACTCTGACAGTATTGTTCTCTTAGTGATTGAATTGACGTTAAAACAAAATGAGTTGTATTCAATGGTATCCTTACTTGGATTCCAGTGAACCCCGAGAGCTTTTATTTGCTCAGATAAATTTAAAACGTGATTTGTAATTTCATCGTTCTGTAAATCATTAATTAGGTTAATATTATTCGAACCCCATTTACGCAATAGGAACCCCCCTTTCGCAAGTGTTTCGGACAGTCCATCACGTAATTGTCGCGCTTCTTTTATTGTGGGTGCACCTGTTAAGATGTCGTCCATGTAAAAATCTTTACAAATTGTTCGAGAAATTAAACAATTTGTGCCTTCCTCTGCCAATTCGTGTAAACAACGAACTGCCAAGTAGGGTGCACAGCATGTGCCGTACGTAACGGTATTTAATTCGTAAACTTGTATTGGCGAAACTGGTTTTTGACGCCACAAAATTTTTTGATATTTTTTATCTGCCTCTCTGATTTGAATTTGACGGAACATCATTTTTACATCAGCGGTAATCACCTATTCGTGAATACGGAATCTAATAAGTATATCGAATAATTCATCTTGTATAACTGGCCCTACTAGTAATAAAATATTTAATGCTACTTTGTTGTTTGCCTTGGCACTAGCGTCAAATACTACGCGTAATTTTGTTGTGAGACTAGAATTTTTCAATACCGCATGGTGCGGTAAAAAATACCCAACATTTGAGAAAGATACTCATGTCATGTGACCCAACTGAATATATTCTTTCATAAATGAAACATAATTTTTGTTTAATTCAGGATTTCTTTGGAGTTTATGTTCTAAATTTAATAACCTATTTTTAGCCATGGCATATGAATTACCTAATGTAGACGCATCTGATTTCCACGGTAAAGCGACTATAAATCTACCATCTAAATCTCGTTTTGTCGTTTTTTCAAAATATTCTTCGCAAAGAATTTCCTCGTTTGATTTAATTTATTCCTTGGGTTCTGTATGTTCGACTTCCCAAAACCGTTTTATATTAGAATTTAATTCAGATAAAGTGACTGTGTGACAACTGAATTCACTTTGTGGCTTGGTTTCAGGTACCTCTCCACTAATGATCCAGCCTAACTCTTTATTTTCTAATTTTAAACCATTTTCATTAAGATTAATATATTCCACCTTAACTACAAAGTTACAAAACTTTACCCCAAGCTATAAATCAATATCAGCTGGTTTATGAAACTCAGGGTCTGCTAATTGCAAATTTTGAGGTAAATTAATTTGTTTAATATCAATTTTTTCAAGCGGGAGTTTCTGCGTAAGTTTATCCATTGAAAAACAGCGTATGTTTGACGAAAATTCAGAAATATTGATATTAACATAATCTTGAGTATTGATCTTTTTATTGCCCACTCCCGAAAGGCCTTGCTCGGTTTTATGCGCCTTTAAATTGACTTGTTTAATCAGTTTAACCGAAATTAAATTTACCTGTGAACTGGGGTCTAATAAGGCTCTTACTGTATAATTTTTGTTTCCAAGTTTGAGTGTTACTAAGCTAGTTGCTAATAAGATACTTCCGTCTTCAGCATTGTTAACATGTAAACTACTGCTCGTTGATGGCTTTGGTTCATTTTGATTCGACAGATTGTTAAAATGTAATAACGTATTATGGGCTTTGTTGCCTTTTTTGCAGCATTTAACTGATCTGTAATCAATAGCGTTGTGCCCTCCCTTCAAACAATTCCTGCATAATTTTTTGGATCGCACAATATCTGATCTTTTTGAAACTTCTAATGATCTAAATTTATTGCAATTAAACAATAAATGATTTTGACCACATACGTGACAGGATAGTGAGTTACCTTGACTGGCTTCTGGATTACCTTTAAAGTGATCTATGTTACCATTATTAATAATAACTGATTCTAATGACTGCAGACGTTTGGATAAAAATAAACATAAGTCCTGTACATTCGACAAATCAGTATTATTTTGTCTGTTTTCCCATTCTCTTCTGTCTGATTCCGGACAATGCATGGTAATTAAATTTACTAACCAGTCCTCAGAGTTGATAGGATGTTGCAATGCCTCGAGCGCATAACCGTTTTGAGAAATAATGTTAATAAATTCTCTGTAGTCACCAACCCATTCCCTTTTAATTTGCGGCAGGTTAAACAACGATTGAATGTGGTTATTTGCAATTAATCTTTTATGTTCAAAATTTTGTTTTAATCATTTTAATGCATTTGCATAATTTTGTTCTGATAATTCCAAACACTGAATCGTTTTTGTTGCTTGCCCCGTGAGTGCGGATTTAAGGTATTGGAATTTTTGCAGGTCAGATAATTTTGTATTTTCCTATTAATGAATTAAAGGTATCAATAAAAGAAAAGCAGTCCTTATAGTTACCATGGAATGAAGGTAATTTAATATCAGGCAGTTTTACTTCATTTGTGATAGACGATTCGTTTGATGAATTACTTGGATTGTTAATGAATTTTTTGTTTAATTTCAGAGGCTGCCTTCATTAAACCTAAACCGAAATTTAATCTTTCTGGGAATTCTTCGTCCTGACTTTCCGTTTCTTGTTTACGAAACGATTTTACTGAATTTAATACATCTTCAATTAATACTAACATTAATTCAGGATCAAAATTTCCCTTTACTAAATCTTTTTTAATTGTAGCAATGTCGGATTCAATTGTTTGACGTTTGTTTAATAGACTAAGAGCTCGCTCACTGTCTTTGGAAAGTTGAGGTTCTGTTGAGTTAGTCATGGTGATAGGAAAAGGAAAAAGGAAACAATGGAAAGGCCTACCTTAATAGATTTTTACGGCGCTTGTCCTGATTGAGTGATGTTCTGAGGGCCTGTGCGGCTTCTATGAGCAGCAAATACGCTACTTCTCCCAGAAATCGAGACTACGGCTTGGCAACGGTGTTACTTTAGTGCTGCGCTTATATGACAATTACTTGATTAAGTTTTACTGCACTGGTTTAGATCAAAAAACTCTTGATCATCCGGTTCGAACGACCAAAAGGTTAGTGTTTATTTCACTTTTACGGATGAAGGACCAATTTGCAACTTGTGCATCTAAAATAAATTTACGATATTACAACTATATTCAAACTTAACACAAATTTAACTTATTATACAAAGTGGTTGTGGCAGCCGTGTTGTCTGTTCGATGTTACTTGATCGACTCCGTCTTTCGCCCGTTTTCTTCTGGACCTCCTTGGGGTTGCGGGGGCGAGGTTGGTGATTATGCAGACCGTTCGGGCTGATCAGGCCGAGCCTGGCAGCCAGATGTTTTCATGCTTTCCGGATTCTTTCACGCACTTTCACCAATAGACAAAACATTCCCTTAACCGGCTTTCGACATATGTGAGGACCGCTTCGCCGAACGGGCCCTGTCCTAATTGGGTTTTTATGTAAATGAGAGGGTGGTCAGGGTTGCTACGGGAACAAGTCGCAACAGTTGCAAAGGAAGTTGATAAAAATTGAAATCAAAATTTTGAAAGCATGAAAATGTTTACGTGTTGAATGTGTTTTTGAATCTTGTTACGTTGGTGACATTCTGATGTCGAAATCATCAAAATCGAACGTTCTCCAGTTACGCAATACCCAAAAATTAAAATAATGAGAATTTGCAAAATGTGCGATTTTGAAGTTTTATATTAATTTGACACGAGCAACTCTTAAATTTAACCTTATATCATAGTTGCAACAATTTTTTCAAGTCTGAATCATCATGATTGTTAACAAGTTTGCAGATTTGTAATTTTCACAAATTAAACTTACGATTGTGGAGGATGTGTACTAGAGGTGGGCGAAATGACTCCTTTTTGTGAGCTGCCTCATTAAAAAGTGTCGACCTCAGGAATCTCAAGCTCATGACAAAAAGAGAGAAAGTATTTCCTCAAATAATGTTGATGAGCAAAAAAAGGTCCTCACCTCCATAATTCTAAAGAGTAGTAATTTCATTTACTTTCACTTTTTAAGATGTATAATGGGCCTACATACTGCGACCGCGTCACCCTCCCTTTATCTGAACCCGATGCTGCTAAATTACAAATCCATTATGCATTTTCAATATAGATGCGTTTCAATTTCAGGACAATTAAACGACGCAAGCAAACGCCCCAATTCCATAGTCATGGAGAACACGAAAGGCTCCATAAACTACTCTCAGCCGGGCTCGCTTAACGAAATGCCCGACCTACCTTCCACATTAACGATCGACAAATACGAGGGTGGGAAAGCGGAAGCGTTGGGCACACTCTGCAGGATCATGTGCTCGAAGAAAACCGGCGAGGAAATCCTGCCCGTCTACCTGGCGAGATTCTATCTGGCCGTTCAGCAAGGCCTCAAGATCGCCAACAGCAAGGAGTGCGGGGAGAGCGTGGTGGCCGTATTGATTAATTCTGCCGACCTGTTCCGACTCGATTTGGACGGGGCCAGGATTCTGATTCCGGCTTTTATTAACGCCCTTGAGATGGTCTTGCCCGACAAGGACTTGAAGATCAGTTCTAATGTGTCGAAAGTGGATTTGAGGAAAGCTTCCATTCACCTCTTACAGTCCATGCTTGTGCTGCCGCTACATTTTCAGAACATCACCATTAAGGAGTTGATTAGTACAGGTAAGGAGATGTGTCGAATATTTTAGACTGCAGCGTTTTTTTTTAAATTTCACAACTTTTGTAGGGCTTGTGATTGTACAAAATGATAATTTGGATTAATTAATATCGGGTTTTGAAAAAGGTGCAAAAAAAATAAACAATCAATTTTTTAAAGAGAATTAAGTACTCTACAAAAGTAGTCAAATAAAAAAAATCGAATTACATTTAAAAAAATTGCTGATGACGTCACATGTCAAACACTAACATATTATTTAGTTTTGTAAGTTTGGATGGTAGAACAGTTCGAGATCAATGTTGATCTCAACTGAATCGATTCTGCCTACTGATTCATGTATAAGAATATATTTAATTTAAATTGTATTTAATCTTTGTAAATTCAATTGTTTTTTATATGTGAATAAAGAGATTATTATTATTATAATATTTATAATAGGTTCCACTGAAAGGCCGATTACATTTGGGCAGCTGAAGCCCCGCCTGATGAACCTCGTAATGAATGCACTACAAGTAGAAACCGACCCCCAAAACACCCACATGCTACTCGGAGGACTGTTCTTGTGCGTGCAAGACTCGGCGGTGTACGAGAAGGTCGAGCAGGTGACCCAACCGTGCACGGAGACCTCCTCGAATTTACTCAGCTCAGGTAAATTACGTCCCTCGCGATCCGAAACACCGGTTTTGTTTTTATTTATTTCATTATACTATTTTAATTTCATTTGGTAAGAGCTACTCTCCCCGTATGTTTCGTTTAACCGGAAGGAAGCAGCGGGGCGCACATTTCGACGGACGCCCGACACACGAATTTAAATGATGCTACTACATGTTATCGTACTTGCACTGGCTATTTGGCTTTTTTTTTATTTTGCTTCTGTAGTATCGGACACATCAAGTACCATAAGCAGCTCGTATTCAGATCATTTTTTAAGTCCGGATTTAACGGATATTCAACCAGCAGGTATGTTTTATGTTTTCATTTAGCTTTTATTATTTACTTAACTTATCACTCTTTGCATGACATTTGTACTAACCGAATAGTCTGGATAAAACGATGTATTAACTGCTACTAACATGGATTGAATCACTTTAATCATGGCTTACCGTCATGGGTTATAACACTTCTAACTTTACTAATACATAAATAAATAGTGTACAGTATGGACTACTCAGCTTTCATTATCTAGAAACTTTTGTAGAAGCTGTAACTTCGCTAAAATTCTGTGCTGAAAATGTGAATCGCTCAAGTGTAGTAGAGGTATGTCCAGGCTGATGGCGACATCTTGACACACCTATATTAAATTTGCACCACTCACATTCTCAAGACTTATGCTTACAATTTTATATAAGTACGTAAGTTTTTTTGGTTAAAATGTAGCAAATTTTTAATTTAGTTTAGAATTCCAATGTTCGTTTAATGTAACTCTGTTAAAGGTTTCTGATAATGTAGACTTACATTTACAAACACAGTGTTAGTTCTTTCTTACTGAAATATAGATGTATTACTTTTGGAGTTTCTACAATAATTAGCTGATAGTTTAGTTAAATATGTAACTAATTGGAGGTTTGGTTAGTTTTAGAATATGTATTAAAACATTTGCGATTGTGGAAACTCTGCGACTAAATCACCGTTCCTAGATGTGCGCAGAATGTGGTGTGCAGATTGGTATTTGTGTTTTGTGATTTTAGATTCTGCGCACGCGCTATTTGTGCGTGCGACCTACCTAGTTTGCCACCGGCTGATTTCGTCATGGAAAACCGACTTGAACGTCTCCTTGGCCGCACTGGAATTGCTGTCCGGATTGGCGAGGATACACATTAAGGATTCGGGTGTGTATAAGTTCGTTCTTGCGTTTAAAGTTGGGTTAATTGAGTTTTAAATATTGTTTACGCCTAGCGAGGAAATTGACCGGTATGTTTATTACTAATGTATTACTTAACATCGAACTTGTGATAACCAGAGATGCAGTTTTGTTACACTTGCTAGTCAATTGGTTTAAACCAGTTTTAGGGGAACGAAAATATCTATGCATCGAATTACAAATTTTTTCTTTGTAATTTTAATTATGTTACAATCAAGTCATTTAAGAAATGTTAACTCAATAAACTTATTTAATACCAGACGCATTGGAATGCAAGCGTGCAGTAAAATGGCTCTGCGACTATATCGTACATCAATGTTCCAAACCACCGCAACACCACTCGAAAGATCTGCACTCTACGATTGTGGCCGCGTTCCAGTGTTGCTCTGTTTGGCTGCTGGAACATCCCTACTTGTTGAGGGACAAAGACTGCCTTACCACGGTATGAATTAAAACCTTTAATTTACATCGTTACATTATTATTATTATTAATCCTTTTTATTGGCATATAATCTATTTATTTACAATTCTTATATTTACACTTCTATTATACAGAGTGGCCGAAAAGTCGCTTGACCGAAAATACATTTTCTATAAATCACACCGTATTGTCAAAACGTGGCAACTGTGCTTGGGCGTACGCCTGCTGGTCCCAGGGCGCATCCTGCTCATTAGTACGAGACATCCACACGCACAGACAACACATTGCTGCGTAAAAATGAATCGAAAATGTATAATGCGTGAACGTGTATTTGCGTTGCAGATGTGGTGGCGTCATAAAAAGAGTAATGTCGTGAGCCGATTATTTCAAGAAAAATTTCCTACTACTCGGCCATTAACACGACAAGCACTTTATAATTTAAATAAAAGATTTAAAACGACTGGTACTGTGGCTGATTTACCCCGAAGTGGTCGTTCTCGCACGTCTCGTTCAGACGCGAATCTACAGGTAGTTGCAGAAAGTGTTGTTGAAACCCCACATTATCTACAAGACGACGGGCTTTAGCACTGGATATACCGCGGTCAAGTCTTCAAGACATTTTGAAACAATTGAAAGTGCGATGCTACCGCCCAAGACTTCTGCATGCTCTACACGAAGATGATTTTGACCGAAGAGTGGAATTTGCGGAATGGTTTTTAATATGGTGTGCCGCGGAACGTAACTTTGCTGATCGGATTTTATGGACAGATGAAGCTTCGTTCAAGTTAAATGGGAGAGTCAATCGCCATAATTGTGTTTATTGGAGTGACACTAATCCTCACACCATTATTGAAGAAGAGTTGAATCTTCCAGGTGTTACGGTGTGGGCAGGAATTTGGAGTGGAGGGATTGTAGGACCCTATTTTTTTGAGGGTAGGTAACAGGTAACAAGTACCTTGAGATGTGACAAGATGTGGTGCTACCAGAATTAGCAAATAATCCATTGTATGCCAATGTGTCTTTTATCTGGCAGCAAGACGGTGCACCACCACACTACGGTGTCGACGTAAGATAGTTTTTAACCGATAATTTTGACGAATGGATCGGACGACGTGGAACAGTTGACTGGCCTCCGAGGTCATGTGATATAACACCTTGTGATTTTTCTATGTGGGGTATAATAAAAAATGAAGTGTTTGCGCATAAGCCTTAGATGAGTTAAAAGAAAGCATTGAACGCGCGTTCCAGGAGATGTCCACACAGAGACAATTATGTTCAGCAATCTGTAATTCAGTTTTAAAACGTTGTACTGTATGTATTGAACAAAATGGTGAACAATTTGAACATCTATTGTCACATAAACAATAAGCGGTTACATATTTCATATTGTATTATTTTCGGTAAAGCGACTTTTCGGCCACTCTGTATACTTACACTTCTATTATACAGTGCATTTTATTTAAGTGTGGCCATAGGGATTTACATGGTAAAAATTGTACCCCATGTTATCTTTTGTTGTCGTGCAGATTTGGAATATTTTTTTGTTTTTATCAATAAATCAAACATTTTTCTATGAAATGTTCATTGTTAGAAGGACATAAACATGTTGGAATTATTTATTTTCGCTTTCAAAGTTGAAATTAATAACACAAATAATTAAGCTGAAAGATCAACTTGGCGAAAATGTCATAATGTTTTTTTTGACAAGTAAAGGTTATAAGATAAAGCGTGTTGTGATTTTTAACGGAAAAGCGTCTTTCTACTTCTAAACAAATATTCGGAAGTTACGGCATGCGTACAGGGCGTTTTTCTTTAATTATAACTATGGCCATAGGGATTTACATGTATATTTTACTACGTTTTAACATTGATTAAGTTAGCTGTATAGTTTGTAAAACCTACGTAAACATATTTAGTTAATGTTTTTGATATATTGAATTAATGAAACTGAAAAATAAGCAAACACAATCTAAAAAAAAAATTATTTATTAAAGAAATTGTTCAAAATGTTTTCGATTGTAGAAATGTCTTCGAGTATTTTGCAACTCTCTCACTGTGATGGAGTTGCAAGCTGTAATTCTTATCTTTAACTCCTCAAGATTTATGGGCTTATCTCGGATATTGTTGTACATTTTATTGGATAAATGACCCCACAAAAAAAATCGAGAGGAGTAAGGTTCGGGCTTCGGGCAGGCCATTTAAATGGTCCAAATCGGCCTATCCAACTATTAGGAAAAGTTTAATTCAGAAATGTGGTAACAACGGCGGCACTATGAGCTGGGACTCCATCCTGTTGAAAGATAATTTGCCTATTAGGTCTCAAATCGTCTATGCTAGGGCCCACTTTCATTTGAAGCAGATCCAAGTATTTGTTTTGATTCAGATTCCTGTCAATGAAAAATGGCCCCATGATATTGTTACCGACAATTCCAACCCAGACATTAACTTTTTCATGCCATTGTGTGTGAGTCTCTTGAATATTGTATGGATTTTCTCTTGCCCAAATTCGTCGATTTTGTTTATTTACTGCCCCATTTAACATAAACGTACTCTCATCAGAAAATAGTATTTTGTTTAAAACGTTGGGATCATTATTAATCTTTTCCATCCAAAATTCACTAAATTCCATTCTTGGCAAGTAATCTCGTGGTAATAATTTGTGCACATTTTTAATTTTATCTGATTTATATTTTTCTAAAACGTCCTAAAGCAACTACTTTTCGAAAGATTAAATTGATCCGCAAGTAGATTTAGAGTGGTTGAACTGTCATCATCTATCGCCAAACACAAATTCGTTTTCATCTCTTCTGTAAGAACCAAAGAATTTCTCACACGTTTTACATGCACAAAATTCACACAACCCTTTGTGCGAAAATTTTCATACATTTTAAGTACTGTAGTCTTACTAGGAATAGGACGATTTGGATGTGCCGCAGCGAAGTTCTCCGCAATTTCCCGACTTGACATACCTTTTATGTATGCCGTTACAATTTCTACTCGTTCTTCAATGTCATAAACAGACATTTTCTTGAAAAATTCACATCAACAAACTTTCGTGCGATTTTATAACATTTGCTTGACAGTAAACATTATGACATTTACGCCAAGTTGATCTTTTGGCTTAATTATTTGTGTTATTAATTTCAACTTTGAAAGCGAAAATAAATTCTAACATGTTTGTGTCCTTCTAACTAACTAATTGATAAAAATATAAAAATGTTTCAAATTTGCACGACAACAAAAGTTAACACGGGGTACAATTTTTACCATGTAAATCCCCATGGCCACACTTAAATAAAATGCACTGTATATTTACACTTTTCTTATATTTTATTTTTTTCCCTTTCTGTCCGTGCATCTTTTTGATTTCTTCATTTCAATTTCCTTTATCACTTTTAGTGCCTCCTTTCCTCCCCTCAATAACTTCAAACACTGACCCTGCCCATAAAACTTGCCCCATATGCAATTCGCAATCCTGCCTCCAGTGGTCCCATCGCTTTTCTTCTTTTCCAAATACCCTACATTTCCTCTCTTCTTCTGGCTTCCAGTATCTCTCTCTTTCTTCGCTATCACACCGATATCCTCCCACTTCGTACTTTCGAGTAGGTAGCTTGGCTTACCCGTCATTTCTGCTATTCTACTGTAATTGGGATTATATCTACTTTTATTGAGATTTTCCCACCTTTCCTGTCTGTCGACATTTCGAGGGTTTTCTCCACTATAATCTCAATCAGAATCCTTCAGTCTACCATTGCTTTCATGTATTCAATTGACCATCCTAACTTTTTATACATCTCCCGCCTACTCCTCTGCCACTAAGACCCATCACTTTCCTTTATGTCTGCTTCTTTCACTAATTCTTGTACCCTTAAACTCTATATTCTTCTCTCATACTTTGCCCATTTTTTTTTTCCTACAGCTACCCACACACTACCATCCATTTCATGGTACACAATGTACCATGGTGTACTCCTTTCCAGACTTAACATTTTTTTCATCCACCAAGTCTGCAGCCCTTCCATTTTCTCGCTCATGGCGAACTGCTCCATACAATAAAATTGTTTTCAAGCACATCTTCTAAATCGTCTCTCTCGCTACCATCGAGTCTCCCCCATCTCTCCATAAGTGCCCCTCAGCTACATTAACTTTCGTCGCCACATATTTCATATGAGCCCCCCATTTCCCGTTTTGTTGAAATACTATTCCTAAATATTTAATTTCTTTCAATCTCCACTCCCTTCCAGAAAAATCAGTCTTCTTACCTGTTCCTTTCACTCTACATTCAGTCTTCTCATACTCTCATTTCAATCGATATCCCTCATGCACTTGTTAGGTGGTGCCTCCTAACACTGTTTTTGCGGGTACGTCGGTATGGTCAAGAAGCACAATAATAAAAATGAATACGTTTATTCCCTTCAACTCTCTGATTATTTATATTCTATTATACATAAAACATCTTAATATTAAATTCAAGGAGAAATGGCATGATTTGCGTTGACCAATCAGCGACTCGCACACATAATCTGGATCGTGCAGGAATGTGTCAGTCGCAATGTGTGTCTACTTCGCGGAGTACAATTCACACTTTATTTAATTAATATGTAAGAAACTGAGAGTTTGGCTTTACAATACCTCCCTCCTAAGGTTGAAAATTGTAACGAGGATTACTGCAATTTTCACTTTCATGAGTTTCCGCGGTTGAAGTTGATTGATTTTTGATTTTTCAACGGTCATGGCACTTCTCTTGTAAACGAGATACGTACATATAAAAACTAAGTAAGTAACATGACATACGAAATGGAATAATGATGAATGTCATGATCTGTGATCATTGATTTTGTTAATTGATTTTCCTTAACCTTTAAGTCCGAAATTTTATGGCTAATTTGTTCCAACTGGTGAACATTCGTTGGATCTATTACATTAGCAACATATCCTACTGATATATTTAAATTATTGAATGCATTAGTAAAATTATTATTTTCTGTAAAACCTAGAAATTTGTTAATATTTAGAGGGGGGATATAATCGTTAACTACCTTATCGTTATATAATGTTTTAGTACTGTGTAAAATTATTCTATTATTAAAAGCTGTTAATTCTATTATTAAAAGCTGTACATCCCGGATCAAGTTTTATGATTCCACTATTTTTAATATTCTCATGGGAATCAGTTACATTAAGATTATTGACTGATTGCGCATCCGATTTTTGCATGAAATCTTCGAACGATTTGTTTCCATTATGTTGACTGCGCATTATGGCATTTACAGAATACATTCTGCTTAGCGCGTCTGCGTTTGTGTTTAGTTTACCACATTTATGAATCATTTCATAATCATACTCCTCTAGTTTTAAAGGAAATTTAATGAGTCTACTTCCGGGGTCTTTGATCGAGAATAACCATACTAATGGTTTATGGTCCGTGACAATCTTAAATTTCCTTCCATATAAATATGGCCTGAAATATTTGACACTCCAGACAATGGCCAGCAATTCTTTTTCTATTGTACTGTAATTTCGCTCGACCTTGTTGAGTGTTCGGGAAGCGAAAGCGATGTGGCGATCTTTTCCCACAATTCCCTGCGACAGGACAGCACCGAGTGCAACATTGCTGGCATCAGTGGTAAGATGAATTCGCTGTCGTAGTTTGGGTATTGGAGAATGGGGGCTTGGACTACTTTTCTTTTAAGCTATCGAATGATTCCTGGCATAACGGACTCCACTCGAACACGATATTATTTGTTAAAAGGTTAGTTAGAGGTTGTGAAATTTTTTATGTACCTCCTGTAGTAACCTGCTAGGCTAAGAAATGATTTTATATCCTTGGGAGTTTTTGGACAAGGGAATTTTGCGATTGATTCTATTTTGGACGGATCTGGACTTGTACCATTTTCCGTTATTATGTGCCCTAAATAGGTAAGTTCCAGTCGTAAAAATTCGCATTTACCTGGTTGCAACATCAGTTTGTTTTGTCTAAGACGTTCAAATATTTGAATTAATTTATTGTTATGCTCTTCAATGGTTTTGCCATACACGATAATGTCGTCTAGGTATACGAAACATTTGAATCAGTGCAGGCCTATTAAAACAGCATTGATCATTTTCTGGAATGTACCGGGTGCTTCTTTTAGCCCGAATGGCTTACGATTGAAATCGTAATGACCCTGAGATATTGAAAACGCCGTTCCTTTGATAAACACAATGCTTTGTCATCGAGTCTCGCTTTTACACATTGTATTACTTCACTGCGAAAAACGTACCAATTGAAGAATTCCCGATGCCTGTTAGCTCGGCCATAAATTCAGGATAAAATTGAGTACCTTTTCTTACACACGATTTCTTTAAGAGGGTGACCTGACTACCGGTATCGATCATTACGTTTACTCTTCCCTTGTTTGATTGTAAAACTGGTAAAAGGATGCTATCGTAGTCGACATTTTGTTTTAAATTTATATCACTTACTGTTAATGAATCATTTTTTGCGATTGATTTTGTAGGATTATTATTATTTTGTTCATCAGCTGATGTAGGATGTATCAAAATTAGGATTTGGTTGAGGACATGTGTTTTCATTTTGACGGTTTGTCCCAGAATGATTTGAATTTATTCGACACGACTCGTGCTGGGCTGATTCACGGCCGCGTCGCATAAGTTTTCCGACTGGATAACTTGTACGCTTAGTTTGCTTTTTAAAACAGTCCCATATGTGGTGATTCTTACAATACACACAATTTAATTGCGTACTATGTCCCTCTTGCTTGATTTCGCGTTTGGCGAAATTAGGGAATGCATTTGAAGATGGCTGTCGTTTTTTTGAAAAACAATTTTTACTTTCTCCGTTACGAAGTACGAGAAAGTATTGTGATCGTGATTTTTTTTTCAAAATTTTTTTTTACGGAAATATCCGTTTTGGGGTCCCTAGATACCATTTCAACAATTTCTGGAAAAAATTTTTTTGTGTCTGTGTGTGTGTGTGTCTGTGTGTGTGTGTGTCTGTCTGTGTGCGCTGTATCTCAAAAACTAATAAAGCAATTGATATGAAACTTTGAACATAAGTCTTATTTGATAATCCAAAGAACTGAAAAGCTTTTGGTAAAATTTCGTACACCAGAAGTGGGTGTTTACCTTAACTGTTTTTTGTTTTTTGCCAATATTTTCTTAAATATAAATAATATCACAAAAACATTTAAACAAACATCGAAGACAACAAAGAAATGAACATCTTTTGTTTGAAAATATTTTTCATAAAATCATTGCTATTCGAGAAAAAAAATTATTATTTTTTTTTAATTTTTGGTTTATAATTATGAAACGATGAAAGTTACAGCAAATTTATGTGAATAATAATTGTAGATAATATTAAAATGAACAACTTAAAGAATAAGTTTTTTTCGAAATCTCGTTAGTTTTTGAGTAAACCGAGTTTTTGAATTTGAAGTATAATTTTTCCATCTTTCATAGTTTTGACGTTTTAAACGTCAGTTTCATCCGAGTTTACGCAACGCTCGATGTACATTTAAAATATGATTTCAATTGAAAATAAAGCCATGAAAACGTAAATATAAAGTCGGAGAAAGTAACATGATGGCCACATCACCATTTTTTCAATATGCATTCCTGTTAAAATGTATGCCTGTTTGATTGTGCGCGCTGTATCTAAAAAAACTACTACTTGAATGAACGTTAAACTTTGAACATAAGCCTTATTTGATAATCCGAAGAACTGAAAAGCTTTTGATAAAATTTCGTACACCGGAAGTAGGTGTTTACCTTAACCGTTTTTTGTTTTTCTCTGATAATTTTTTAAATATGAAAAGTACTATAAAAGCACTCAAACAAATCTTGAAGAAAGCAAAAAAATTAACATTTTTGCTTGAAAATATTTTTCGTGAAATGTATGGTTTTTGAAAAATAAAAGCAATTAATTTTTTTTTATAATTTTTGGTTTAAAATTATGAAACGATAATACTTACAGCAAATGTATTTTAATAATAATTGTAGAAAATGCCAAAATGAACAACTTATATAGAATAAGTATTTTTCGAAATCTCTTTGGTTTTTGAGTAAATTGAATTTGAATTTGAAGTATAATTTGTCATTTTCATCTTTCATAATTTTTTAAACGTCAGTCTCATCTCTATGCACATCATCACGCTCTATGAACATTTAAAATGTGATTTCAATTGAAAATAAACCATGAAAGTGTAAACATAAAGTACTATACCATCAAATCAGAAAAAGTAACACCATTTTTTAATTTTTTTGCCATTATTTTAGAGTTTCGGATCGTATCTTAATTTGAGCTTGTGTTATTTTTGGGGCAAATTATTTTTAGACCAGAATTTTTGTGCTCGTATTTTATATTTTTTGCCTGTTTCTTCGATTTTTTTCCTTTAAATTCTTGATTTTTTTTCATAAATATTCTTTAAGTTGGTCCCAATTTTAAAATGATCTGTTGAAATTTTGGACTTTTTTGGTCAGTATTTTGATTTTTAAGCTCGTGCTTTCGATTTTTGGTCTAAATTTTCGATTTTTTGCCATAATTGTTGAATTTTTATTTGTATTTTGGATTTTTTTGGTCTAAATTTTTGATTTTATGTCCTAAGATTTCTTTATTTGGCCAAAATTTTCGATTTGTTTGTTAAGATTTTCGATTTTTTAACTTTTTAGTCGGCATTTTTTTATTTTTAGGCCCATGTGTTCAATCTATTGGCCACAATTGTTAAATTTTGACCTGTATTTTCGATTTTTTGGTCCAAATTTTTGATCTTCTGTCCTAAGATTTCTTTATTTGGTTAAAATTTTCCATTTGTTTATTAAGATTTACGATTTTTTAATCTGTATTTTTCATTTTTAGCCCCAAATTTTCGGTATTTGATCCAAATTTTGTTTTTTTCGTCCTGTATTTTAAATTTTTCAATTTTCAATTTTAGTTTCTGTTCGGAAACTTACTTTGAGCTTCAGGGTTATTTTGAGGGTGAAAATGGCAAACAATTTTTCTTTGCTTGAATTTTTTTTATCTGCATTTTCAGATCTCTGGCCTGTAATTTCTTTTTTTTTCAAAGTTTTGATTTTTGGCCTAAATATTCTTTATTTTGGCCTGCTTTTTAAAAATTTTTTTGTCCCAAATTTTCAATATTTGGTCTAATTTTTTGTATTCTTGGCCCATATTTTAGATTTTTTTATTTTCAATTTGAGTTTCTGTTCAGAAACTTACTCTGAGCTACAGGGTTATTTTGAAGGTGAAAACAACAAACTATTTTTCCTTTACTTGAATTTTTTACTTTCTCCGTTACGAAGTACGAGAAAGTATTGTGATCGTGATTTTTTTTTCAAAAAATTTTTTTACGGAAATATCCGTTTTGGGGTCCCTAGATGCCATTTCAACAATTTCTGGAAAAAAAAAATTTGTGTCTGTGTGTGTGTGTGTCTGTCTGTCTGTGTGTGTGTGTGTGTGTGTGTGTGTGTGTGTGTGTGTGTGTGTGTGTGTGTCTGTCTGTGTGCGCTGTATCTCAAAAACTAATAGAGCAATTGATATGAAACTTTCAACATACGTCTTATTTGATAATCTGAAGAACTGAAAAGCTTTTGGTAAAATTTCGTACACCGGAAGTGGGTGTTTACCTTAACTGTTTTTTGTTTTTTGTCAATATTTTCTTAAATATGAAAAATATCACAAAAACATTTAAACAAACATTGAAGACAACAAAGAAATGAACATCTTTTGCTTAAAAATATTTTTCATAAAATCATTGCTATTCGAGAAAAAAATTTATTATTTTTTTTTTAACTTTTGGTTTATAATTATGAAACGATAATAGTTACAGCAAATTTGTGTGAATAATAATTGTAGAGAATAGCAAAATGAACAACTTCTAAAGAATAAGTTTTTTTCGAAATCTCGTTAGTTTTTGAGTAAACCGAGTTTTTGAATTTGAAGTATATTTTTTCCGTTTCATAATTTTGACGTTTTAAACGTCAGTTTCATCCAAGTTTACGCAACGCTCGATGTACATTTAAAATATGATTTCAATTGAAAATGAACCATGAAAACGTAAATATAAATGATACCATCAAGTCGGAGAAAGTAACATGATGGCCACATCACCATTTTTTATCTGCATTTTTGGATCTCTGGCCTGTAACTTCGTTTTCTATTCCAAATTTTTGATTTTTGACCTAAATATTCTTTATTTTGGCGTGAAAATTTAGGTTGCGTGTTAAAAGTTTCGATTTTTTTGGTCCGTATTTTTGATATTTAGGTCCTAATTGTTGGTTTAAGTTTTAGCTTTTTTGTGTTATACTCGTATTTTAAATTTTCTAATCCGAATTATTGATTTTTATGCGCGATTTTTTGCCGGTATTTTCGAGTTTTTTGGTCGGTTTTTGATTTTTTGCCCTTTACTTTTTAACCTGAATTATTGTTTTTTATTTTATTTTTTTGAATTATTTTCGAGTTTCTGATCGGAAACTTATTTTGAGCCAAAGAATTATTTTAGGGGCTAGCTAAATATTTTTTCTTTTACTTGAATTTACAATATTTTGGTCTGCATTTTTTTGGTCCATATTTTAGATCTTTACCTGTTTTCGCCTCAATTTATTCCAAATTTTTAATTTTTTTGCCTAAATAATCTTTATTTTGGACAAAATTTTCGATGTGTTTGTTGAAATTTTCGATGTTTTAGTTTGCGTTTTTTTATGTTTAGGCCATAGTTTTCGATATTTTGATTTTTTTTGGCCTATGTTTTAGTTTTATTGTTTAATTATTGATTTCTATCAGCGAATTTTTGATTGGCGAATATTTTAGATTTTTAACCTAAAGCAGCGATTTTTTAATGTTTTGCCAGTATTTTCAAGGTTTTGGTCCAATTGTCTCAAATCGGAGAAAGTAACATGATGGCCACATCACCATTTTTTTCTAGATGACCACTTTTATGACAAAAGTTGCATTTTATTTGCGGTTTTGAATTATTTAATTTAAATTGGAATTGAACTCCGCTCGTTCGTTCTTCCTCTAACGCTGCAGTTATTGCATCGGTCAATGTATTAAATCGACTGGCCTTTATTATTATTTTCATTGGGAAATTTAATCCTTCTGTGAATGCTTGAAATGCAGATTTGTTATTTAAGTTTTGAATAATATTAGCTGATGCCATACCCTGCGACTCTATGCATGCGTCATTTAGATCGCTTAGCAATTGTTCTACCTTATTCGCGAAAACCATGACTGAATCACGACCCTGTTTACACGTAATGAGCTCAGACTTTAGCTGTGCGATTGATCGTCTTTCTAAGTATTGGTCTTGCAGGAACCTTTTCATTGATGCCCAATCTCCGTGATTTTGATATTTTACAAGATTATATGCAAGACCGGATAATTTTGTTTTTATAATGTTTACAAACAAGGTGATGTCAGAGGCTTCAGTTAAACTGCTGCTCATTAAATCACAACAAGTTAAATTTATGAAACTCTGAACGTTCTCCCTTAAATTCGGGAATGATTTTGATAGCTTGATCAATGTTCAACTGGCTCATGATTATTTTGTTTTTCTGTATGCTGTTTTCAATAATTGATGTATCAGATAGCGTATCGGAAGTTGTGTTATCCGAAATGGTATTGTCAGAATCAGAATTTTCAGAATATTCGACGTGGATACTATCGTCAGAAAGCTGCTTTTTATTTCTCAAGAACATGTATAGAATGAGTAGCCTATTGTTACTTACTTGGATATACACTTCACGCACTCAATTGTTGAATTTCGCTGCTGGTCACTCTATCGGAGTTGATCGATGGTGATGATGATGATCGGGAAACTGCTACGATGCCCCTTAAATTCGGCTCAGGAATCCAGGTATCGGCGACGGTGGCAATCCCTGGAGTTATTGGAATCGTTTCGGCGTATCCACTTTTTTTTTTGTTGTGCACTTGTGTCGAAGTCGCGGCAATTACTTCTGCTTTTCGCGAAGTTCGTTTGCGGAACGATTATGATCTACCGTACCGAATTACACTTTTCAGCGATTTACTGTCGCTTCATAACACTTTTTCGTTGATGTTAATTGTAATGTACCCCACACCTGACACCAATTTATGTTAGGTGGTGCCTCCTAACACTGTTTTGCGGGTACGTTCGGTATGGTCAAGAAACACTTAAAAATTGTATTGACACGTTTATTCTCTACAACTCTCTGATTATATCTTCCATTATACATAAAACATCTTAATATTAAATTCAAGGAGAAATGGCATGATTTGCGTTGACAAATCAGCGACTCACACACATAATCGGGATCGTGCAGGAATGTGTCAGCGCAGCGCAATGTGTTGTCTACTTCGCGGAGTACAACTGAATATGTTTCACACTTTATTTAATTGATATGTAAAAACTGAGAGTTACAGACCTGTTCCATTCTTCGAGCCAGCGTTCCTGGTTTGTTGTCCTCCATCTTTTAAAGCTATACCGTTCCCTCTTTTTTGCTTCCCTACATTCATCGTCATGCCATTCTTTTTCGTTTTCCTCTCTTTTTTTTCCTTGATCTTTCCACCTGCGCTGCCCTTATGCTTTCTCCGATCTTTTCAATAGTCCTCCTCGTTTCAAAATTTCAAGTTGTCTTTAAACTTTTCTACTGATTTAATACCCCAATTGTATGTCCTTCCCTTTTGCCTATAACTGTCTTGTCTTTCCTCTTCTCCCCTATATTAAACTCCATCATCACTGGGAAATGATGTGATCCCTCCATTACTCCCAGTCGGAAGTCCTGCACATCTTTTTCGCCTTCACCATTCACGACGATGTAATCTATAATACTTTTCCCCCTTTTTCCCACATATGTGTATTCACCATATTCATCACCTCCTCTGGCACCATTCAAAACGTACCATTCGTCCTTTTCCAGCCATTGAATCATCTTCCTTCCTTCGGTATTTATTACTTCATCCTTAGCAAGCCTCTTCCCTGCTCCTCCTTCTTCCCTTATTTTTTCTCCACCTAGCCCTCCCGTTCTTGCGTTCCAATTCTCTTCCAATGATTATGATTTTTTTTAACCTCCGCTGACGTTATTTTCCCTCAATTCTTCTATATTCCCTTTATTATTGTGGATTGTTATTATTCTGAATCGTTTATTTCCAACTATGGCCCTCCTCTCTTGCACCTCCTTGGTTTCGTTGCTTATTTTCTCTTCTTTTACCCATTTTTTCTAAATTCCTGTTATAACTTGGTCTACCTTCCTCTCCTTCACTGCCGACTGATACTTCCACGGATATTCACCAGGTAGCCCCTACCTTACCTCTTTCCATTCTTCCTCCCTCACCCATGTCTCTACTTGACGCACCCAATCATTTAATTTGATAAATTCCTGTAATATTTTCCGCTCCTCCTTATCCTCCAGTTTCTTCTTTAATTCCCTTACATTCCAGAAACTTCCACACTAACTCCTTGTGCGTACTTCACTTCCTCATTGTTGTTCACCTTTGTCGCTCCTTTATCCTATTGTGCCTTGCTCTTTTCGCCTTTATTATGATCATCATACTTTTTGGTGTTGTTCATCTCATTTTGGTTTTCCTCATTATCCTTCTCTAACAAGCTACTATGTGAATTACTTTAATTCCATTTCTTGCTTATTATTTTCTCTTCTCTTACAATACCTGGTGTCAGATGGTCCAGTCCCCTTCCTACTCCTACGCTCACTTCTGCTCCCTCTTGTACTTCTTCTTCTTCTGAACTAACTTTTTCCTCTTCTCTTATGTCACCATTGACTACACTCCCCTGATATCATTGTTCTTTCTCTCTGTTTTTTCCTTTTGTTTTGCATATGCTCTCATTTATTTTCCTGTATTCCTTCTTTCCTGTTATTTTGTGCATTTCCGTTGTTACCTTGTCCAGTTTCGTTATTATATTTTCGTCATCACGTTCTCTTACTGAGTCATCCCTCCCTACTTTTTTGACTCTTCTAAACATTCTATGTCTTCCTTCACCTTATTCCACCTCCACACTTTCCCATTGTTTGTTATTTTCTGGTAACCTTATCTCTCTCAGTGTTGGCTCTTTCCCTTAGATACCTTTGTATTTTTCTTTCCTCTTTTGTCAAGTCATCATCTATCTTTATGCAAAAATTAATTGTAGGTTCTCGAGGTAGCCGAGCTTGGAGTTTCCGGTGCAAAATCTGTAGGAAAGCCGGGTGAAAAAATCAAAATGAAGGAGGACAAGGAGCTGAAACCGGCTTCAATGAGAGTGCGCGATGCCGCCGAGAATTTGTTAACGTGTATATTGGAACAGGTGATTTATTTTATTATTCGATGTTAAAATTAAAGATGTGTGACACATTATTTCATGAGATGAGAGATTATATAAGAAAGCTTGCATTCAAAAATCCTTTGAAGAATTTAAAAGAGCCAGGTTGGACTTCTCTAACGAAGGCATCTTCAAAATTAATAATGCATGTCAGTAGAAGTATATCTTAAAGCAAGTTTCTGACCAATTAAAGTTTGTTTCAATAGAATTTTTATTTTGGAATAAACAGTTATTATAAAAGTTTTAAACTGGCAACCGCGTAAGGTTCGAATGACATGAATTTTAACTTGGTTATCCTTGGTTATCAACAAATTATATTTTTGCCAACTAAAAATAATCGTGAATATATTATGTCAGTATGACTGAACTGGATTTTACCGGTCTTTAGTAATGTACAGTATGCACTCTACTGTAATCAAGACCTCACTCCTGTCAGTTTCTCTGTTTGGTAGTAATCCTTCTTAAGACATTAAAGGTTGCCGTCGAGGTGCTGGCTGCTATTTAAAGTATGCCAACATCGAAGATTGCTTCCTTTTTAGAAGAATCTCAGTGTAGCATGATATGTCTTTAATTACCATTTTCCCAACGTTGGAACTCCTCAAAAAGGTTGTCAATACTACTATTGCTGTATAATATAAACTCAGATAATACTACGCATCCCTAGTAGACATTTCAGGAATGACTCATTGACTCCAGCAAATTTCTCTTGCTGCTATAGTTTCTTTCTTTGCTTTTCAATGGCAATGTGATGTTTGAATTTTTGCTTTTCAAAGGCAAGCAATTCTTCATCAGTTTGTTTGAATTTCCGCAACATCAGCAACTGTCTTGCCCTCTCCACCATATAATATTCGATCCTCCTCATGGGACCAAAGATTACTAAACAAATATTGCACGGTATGTTAAAACAATTATGATGATTATCCAATTCTTGATAATTTTGTATAATTTCCTTAGGTTGGATATTTCCCAAATGAATGTGGACCCGAATCCATCAGCTCACTTCTGGATGAAGTATCTCTACTTCAGCACTGCAATTCATGGCCCAACGATTGCACCAGCCAAGAAAAGGCCGTCGAAAGGTTTAGGTACTTTGTTTCCGAAGGATCTGTTATGTTGGCACTGCTGGAAGAACCTCTTGGAAATGATCAAGTAAGTAATGTTACTCAGAATTTACGATTGCATGTTTAACCAACTTAAACAAATCATACTTTTGTAGTAAAAAAATATATTTTATTCTTGCAAAAACAAATCATTGCATGTAATCGACAGCACCGGGTCATCGAAGGTCGGAGAGGAGGCTACGAAAAACAACACTTGTTGCCTTTATTAGAGTAACTAGTGCATCCCTAGCGAATGTTAGGGAAACCTATACAGTATGTTTTTTTTATCGTGGGCCATAGGATTTTACATGCTAAAAATTATACCTTGTGTTAATGTATATTTTATCATAAAATTTTGAAGGAAATTTTAGTTAGTAATAAATCAATTATTTTTCTACATGATATAATTTAAACATGTTTTATTCCATTAAAAAATGAAATTAATTCACTAATCAATCTGACATTTCAGAAATTCAAGGTACTTTGATTATTTTTGCTCAGTTATTTATTTTAAATAATTTCATTTTTAATGGAATAAAACATGTTTAAATTATTCTGACTAAGCGCATCATGAAGAAAAATAATTGATTTATTACTAACTAAAATTTCCTTCAAAATTTTATGATAAAATATACATTAACACAAGGTATAATTTTTAACATGTAAAATCTTATGGCCCACGATAAAAAAAATACCCTGTATAAAAGTACATAAACTGGTAATCAATACTTCGACAATGCAATTAATGACCCAGAACAAATTTCACTTGATTTGACTAAAATCATCCTCCAACTGTAATCATAGAATGTTTGTTTAATTTTGAATATTTGAATGAGGAGAGTATTTCTCCTTTTATTACAAAAACACTCACTGTTGCACGAACACATTTATCACAAAAGCAGTAATTCGTTGGAACGATTTTAGGATCCGCAGCCAACAGTAACGCTGTTAATCAGAGGCCCGTTTGGTCGACACGCTTGGACGATGCAACTAAGACACCTTCCCAGGCACAAGTCCGGCACGAAGTACCACGCTCCCAACCTTGGAAGACCCGTGGTGATGCAGGACGCTCCGATTCGGCATGAAGTCAGGCAGAAGTACTTTCCTGATAGCGTTGATCGAGTGCCTCAATGTAAAGTGTAAGTTTTCGGCAGATACATTTTAATCCTACGTTTATTTACCTATCGTATAATTTCAGTGACCAGTCTATTCCGAGCCTAGAGGCGGTTTTTTCCAGCGATGAAAAGGTGAATGAGGAAACTACCAAGTTGTCTCAGCTCCTGGGTAAACAAGTGGCTGCCGAGACTGGCTTGGTGGACGGTCAAACTTCCACTCAACCAGCTGAGTGCACTCCTCCGGCGGTTTGCCACGAATTCCAAACGGCAAGGCTGTTCCTGTCACATTTCGGATTGCTGAATTTGGATGCTACTAACGATGTAAGAAGCACAATTTGAATATTATTGCTTATTAAAATTTATCACCTTTTTGGTATTCCATTTTACTAATACAAAAAATAACACAATGGAGTTATCTCCTATCTCTCAAAAAATTAAATATATACGTTAAACTAGTTATTTATATACTCCGTCCACTCATAAATTAGACATTTTTAACATCTTGAGTGGTAGAAATCCCATTAAGTTGCTGAACAACTCTCGCCACAAATAATCGCACTCAAGAATCTTACCGCGTATATATGTAATTGTTTTGTCATTTAGAACGTTCTCCATGGCGGAAATCAAGAACAATAACAAACTGTCAATAATGTGTCTATTGGCGACGTCGCATATGAATATATTGCTGCAAAATTACATTTTTTTATAGCCGTGTTGGTACTTTCCAGATGTCAAAAAAGTTTAATCTATGGAGTATAGTCAGATTTTGCTTAATGCAAATTGTATTAAAAGTACACAAACTGCAACCAAATTGGCCGAAGTAATGTTCATCAAATACCAACATTCAGTATAAATGAAAATAAACATGTTGAAAGTAGATAATTCTAACGAACGCGCCCATTGTAAATAAATTGGAGTAATAAAAAAAAATTACTACTAATACTATTTTACAAGCTGATAGATTTTGATTTTGATAGTTATTTAATTTCAAGTAGCATATTCTTTACTAAATATAAAATGAGAAATACAATGCGTTTTGTCTTCCATCGTATTTCTGATTTTAATTTTATCTAGCTACAAGAAGTGAATTTTTACTTTAATATACTTTACTTTGTAACATAGGAAGACGGTCCAGCCTCAACACTCATAGCAATCGACAGTAGTTCACCAGATTTCTACAAAGATTTGACTTCCCTGGACAGTATGAGTCCACGTACTTGCGACACAGTCCACATCTTCTATGTCCGTTCTCAGCAAACCAGTGTACAAGAAATACTGGGAAACGCTCTCACCGAAAACAACATCTCTCCTTACTTCCTCGAATTTATCCGGAGCTTGGGGTGGCCTGTGAATGTGTGGAAACATCCCGGTAAGAAAAAAAACAACCTTTATAATCATAATATCTATAATAATGTATACACATATAATACAATCGCTCTTCCCCGCTTCTTCTTTCCCCTTACCTCGTGTCCTTCTCCCGTCCCACTTTCTCCACCGTCCTTACCTCAGCCCCATCCTCTCTCATCTGTTCGGTAACCCCTCTGTTCCCTTTCACTCCCACCCATTCCTCATTCACACCCTCACACTCTTCCGCCAGATGCCTCCATGTCCACATCTCATATACTCCTCCCCCATCCCTTTCTTCCTCCCCCTCTCTCCAGACCCACACCTAACTCTCGCCGTTATCACCCTTTCCTCTCTGCTCCAATCACCCTCACTCAGGTATCTCGGTAACCTCCCATACACTTGCCACCTCCCAAACATATCTTACGCCCGGTTTCTCCAACGAATCTTAAAATAGGTCTCACTTAAGTACATCTTATTTTTAAGTAGTTCTTAACTTTTTGTTCTGTTGCGCCAAACAAATTTATACATATCTTAAGTAAGATTTCGTTACACGTGGCAACGTTGCATTTTTGCGTCAGTTTGATAGGCCATCCTATGTCAAATTCATTTCTAACCTTCCTGTTGTTGAATTTTGTGTGGTTTAATAATGGCGAAAGTGCAAGCGAAGCGTGTTAAGGGAAAGAAGTGCGAAATTTATTAGCGTCGTGGGTATCGGTCCACAACAACAAACAAATAGAAGTAAGAAGCATGGGATTCTATCACCCACGAACTAAATACGTGCAAAGAGAGAAAGATTCCCTAAAAAGTGGGTAAACATGAAGCATGGAATAAGGAAGAGTGTTGCAGAAAGTAAAAAATGAACTGTTTAAGACAGGTGGAGGTACAGCTGAAGATGACGATTTTATGTTATCATTATTGAATGAGAAATCGGTGGTTGGGTTGTCGAATCATTCTTACAGTAATGTGGATTATCTGCAATTACTACAGCATCTACATCAAATGCAAATGCACATCACATCTAATAGATTATTAGTTATTTCATGAATACTTCCAATAGCAGACATACGTTGGTGCAAATTGCTAATTTTATAGGTTAGAATCTGAATCTTAAGATGCCATTTTTGGCGTCTTATAATGTAAGACCTTCTTATAACTAAGATCTGATTTATGGTTGGTGCAACACTTTAAGAACGTTTTAATTTTAAGATAGGTTTTATCTACATAAGATTCGTTGGAGAAACCGGGCGTTATATTCTTACATTCCCTATCCGTCCCTGCCTGTCCTGAGCTTCCACTTCCTTCACCCATGCCGCCACCTTCACATCCCTACCGAATCACTCTTTCACTTTCACCTAAACTTCTCTCCATTTTCCCCCCTTCTACATTCACACACGTCTCCACCGCCTTCGCCAATCTCCCCTCCCCTAACTCACACAGCCTCATTTTATACTTCACCACTCTCTATCGCCTCACATATCAATCTCTTCCTGTTCGTCTCCTGCAACAGAATGTATCCAGGTGTCGACTTCTCTACCCCCAACATCCGTCTCAAGAACCATAACTGCTCCCTCTCTATACACTCATACACTCTTATTCCCCATGCTTCCACCCCATACAGTAGCACAGGTCTCACACATGCGTCCCGCACCTTGTAAGCCACTCTAATATTATTCCCTATCCACCTCCCCCATTTTTCCCATGCTTTCCTCGCCTTTCTGTGTACCCATCTTAGGTGTTCTTCATACCCGCCCATCCCTTTAAACATAAATCCCAAATACCTAAACCTTTTCACCCTATCAATCACCTCCCCCTTCCACTGTAGCTCTTTCACTCTTCCCTCTCTCCCTTTATTCCTGAATCTCATCCATTTAATTTTCTCTACATTCACACACAGCCCTCTCTTGTCCATATATCTCTCCACCCTTTTCAACATGCCTTTCATTCCCTCCTAATCTCTTGCCATCAACACTCATCCGCATATGCCAACATCCATACCTTACAATTTCCAATCACCACCCTCCCTCCTGCCCTTTCCTCAACACCTCCTCTAACTCACTAATATATAGATGGAACAGCACCGGACTCAGAGGGCACCCCTGTCTCAATCCCATCCACGTCCTAAACCTCCCTGACACTTCCTCTCCCACTTTTGCTTCCACCCACGTTTCCTCATACACGCCTTCTACCCAATCCATCACTCTATTACTCGCCCCCTATCTCCTCAAACACTCTACCATACACCCCTTCGATACCGAACCATATGCCGCTTTCAAGTCCAGGAATACCGCAAACACACTTCCTTTCCCTTCCATCACTTTCTCTGTGATCCTTGCGAGGGTAAAGATATGGTCTCTCATGCCCGTCCCCTCCTAAATCCTGCGACTCCGGTATCGACCCCTTTTCCTCCACCTCCAACTCCAACCGGTTCTTCACCATGATCATAGCGATCTTATGTGCTCATAATCGAGATCCCTCTATGATTCTCCGCTTTCTTTACATCTTTCCTTTTGTGTAGAGGGCACATCCTCCGATTCTCCATGTTGTTTGAATCAGGGGTGTGGAGTCGTGACAAAAATTTAGCGACTCCGGCTCCGACTCTATTTTTTTTTTCTCCGACGCCAGCTCCGATTCCTCAATTTTTTTATTCCGACTCCAACAATCAACATTCGTTTTGCGTATCATATAAAAAACAAGGGGAAGCACCGTTCTCTGTCGAATATTTGCATCGTAGAATTTCTGAATATTTTTATTTTCGCTAATGCAAGTTGTGTGAGCAGTTCGACAATTGAATGCGTAATAGAATCTTCTAACTTGTAATCAGGGGTGTGGAGTTGTGACAAAAATGTAGCGACTCCGGCTCCTACTCCTTATTTTTTTTTTGTTTCGACTCCGAGTCCCACGCCGGCTCCGATTCCTGATTTTTTTTGTTCTGACTCCGATTCCGACCCCTCAAATTTGCAGCCTCCAGACTCATACTCCGGCTCCGACTCCGACCCCAAATATTCACCGACTCCACCTCGCCCGACTCCGACTCCACACCCCTGGTTGGAATGCTCTTCTGTCCTCCCCACATTCAGTTTATTATTTCTCTAAACCTCTTCTTCCCCCCTTCCCCTATCTCTTTCCACATTTCTGCCTTCAATGCTCTTTCGACTTCCTAACACCTCGCCATACTTCTCCAATACCCCCCCCCCGCTCACCGCTATTTTCCTTGCTTCAGCTGGTCCATTCCTCCAGTGATATCCCTAACTTCCTCCTCTCCTTAGCACCCTCCACATCTCTCTCTCGTTTTTTGCATACCCTTGACTCTTCCCCCGCGCTCTTTCCACCATCCTCATCTTCTTCCTCTAACATACCTCCTCGTACTTCTTTCTTGCCGCCACCACTCTCCTCTTCTCCCCTTCACCTCTTATACATTCTCCCACTGCCTTCCTCATTTCGTTTTTCGCTTGTCTACACTTCTCTTGGAACCACGTACTTCCGCCTTTTCTCTCTCCCCTCATTCTTCTTCCACACCTTTCCTCCATCTCCTCCATAGTATTGACCTCCTCCAACCTCTTCTTTATCACTGCTATCACCTTTATTCCACACTCCAGGCGCTCGTTTACCTGCCCCCTTTCCCCCTCCCTTTCTCTCTCCATCCACATCTCCACCTTTGGCGGCAAATGAACCAATCCCAACACCTCCACCTCCAATCTTCTTACCTTTGCCACTCCCTTGATCATCACGTAATCTATCACCGAGGACTCTTTTGCCCCCACATAAGTTTTTCTTCCCTCCCAATCCCTCCATACAACCATTTAGTACCCCCATCCCTCCTCCATCACCCACTCCCTCATTCTCCTGCTATCTCCATTTATGTGCTTATCTTGTGAACTTTTTTTTCATCGCCCCATCCTCTCCAATCCCTCCCCCCATATAACCTATCCTTGCATTGAAGTCTCCCCCATCATCCACCTTCCTCCTTCTCCAGAGCTCTCATCTATCTCCCTTCTTATCTTTCCCCAGTTTTTACTAACTTAAACCACCCCCACATTAATTCGGTATCTTCCCTGTTGACATTTCATCCACATCAGCCCTTCACCTCCCTCCATAATCTCCATCTTGCCACCTTTCGTGTCCTCTCTCCATCCAACTATCATTCCCCCCTTCGCTCTCCCTTTCCTCGCACATTTCGTTGCCTCCTTCATCTCCCATTTAAAACCTCTCGGCAAACATCTTTTCACTTCTCCTCATTCCTCCTACACCATCCATGTCTCTGCTATCCCCACTATGGCTTTCCCAGCCACCCAATCCTCAAAATCCTTCTTCCACCTATCCTCCTTGCCCTTTGACTTTATTCCCGCTACGTTCCAAAACCCCATTATTACCGACCCTTCTTTCCCCACTCCACCTTTGTCTCCTCGCCACCTGCCTTTCTCACTGGGCTTCTCTCTGCCACTCCGTCCCTTTTATCACAGCTCTCCTTAACCTTCCCCCTTACTTCCTCTCCTTCTTATTCTACCTCAGTTTTTTTTTTCATTTTCTGCTCCCTTATCCCGGTAAGAATTTAACATTAAAATCTCTATTTTTTTAAAACTAATTTTTCTTCTGCTTAGGCTGGACGGGTCACGTTTCAT
Source organism: Ocypus olens (assembly GCA_910593695.2). Classification (NCBI taxonomy): domain Eukaryota; kingdom Metazoa; phylum Arthropoda; class Insecta; order Coleoptera; family Staphylinidae; genus Ocypus; species Ocypus olens. The sequence continues at coordinate 33,039,726 of OU343054.1, forward strand.
CGAGTTGGGTGGTCAACGCTAATCCGCAAACGGTCCGAAACGGTGGAATATACGACGGGCAATCGCAAGTTCTATATTGGGCAGACGCGTGCTCGGAAATTGCCTTTGTTGTACCGTCGCAGGTGAAATCCGCAACTGAACCCAGTGCAGACTCTTCATTCAACGCCAACAGCTTGTCGTGTAAGTCATTTTAAATTGATTAGCGATTTATTGGTGTATATAATTGATGTTTATAAATTAGCCGAAACGCATAAATCCCTAACACACCGAGGTGGCCGGTCAGGTATGATACATTTCAGGACTCTGGTCGCATTTATGCAATGCTTGTGTGGCATGGTTTTCTGGATCACCATTAAATCGTTGTTCATGGTATACACTTTTTTTACACTTGAAATAAAACCATTTTTTAGTAAATAAAAAAAAAACTCATTTCTAGCAGTTATCAAATACTGCAATCATGCAACTCTTGTACAGATGGTTTTATATTTTACACGTCACGTAGAATAACACGAAGAGTGCCACGTTGAAAAAAAAAATTGGGAATCTGAATTGCTTCAGTGCGAAATAAAACAGTTACGGCCCGACTTTTATTTAACTCATGTGACAGTCGACGTGTTAATAATTTTTCATCAAATTCTTCGTAGTTGGTGGCAGAAATAATCAGCCATACATATGCATTTTCTAAAAATAATATCCATTGTAGGACTACAGCATAGAAAATCAATATTCATTGCTTTATTATGCAAATGTTACAGGTTAAAGCACGTTGCGTGCCGTAATACTACACGAAGGGCCAAATATCTTTATATACCCTGTGAAGTTCCATATAACTTCCAACGTTTGTTGTACGTGTCCTCAACAGAAAAGGATCTGTCTCACACGTTCTGAACGTCTACAGTACACTTGAGGCAAGGCTTCTCCGGGCACTCAACGTGTTAAACTTGTTACTTTCATTTGTGATATCATTTTGTACAGTATCTGCTTCAGCTATCAATTTATTTTTTGTTTCCAATTTCATTTTTTGCAGCATTGATATTCATGAAAATTTAAAGGCACTTAAATGAAACGTTGGCAACCGTAATTAATTAAACTCGTTTGTGATTTAATTATTTACTGGTAAAATATTTATTAGCATGGTATGAGAGGAGTCTATCAGAAAATAGTGGCCGGGAGAAGAGGACATTGTCCTTGGATTTGGATAAGCAATCTGTTCCGTTAAGGAGACCTCCACACAGGTGCAGCTTGCATCCCCATACCAACACAAAAATCATGGTTGTGTGGTTGGAAAGCTATGAGGATCATTTGAATTTACCAATAGGTAAGTATTGTCTAAAATGACTTCCTTGGACTCATTTTAATCAATCAATTTAATCAAGTTTTACTAAACAATATTTCTTAAACTAGTAGTGTGTTGTAATACAGACTGAGCCAAGGTACAGCTAGTTCAAAATATAAACATTACTTCATTGTGCAAAACAAATAGTGAAAGAACGCGAATTATTTCAGAGGAATTATTAAACAGTATGCACACCGGCTTAGAAACTGCTTTATCAAGACCATCAGACGTTTTAGTGATCAGCCTCCATTTAATGGCGTCTGGTCTGCTTAGGATACACCTTCAAGGACCCAGCGGTAGGGTTGGCTTGGCTTCACCATTGGTGGACGGAATGGTCGTGAGCAGAAGAGCTTTAGGGCCGTTAGTGAGACAAACTGCCCTGAACATGTCGAGGAGGAGACGCTTGGATTCAGATAGGTAATTTCGATTTACTTTTAAATTCAAATAATCTTTGTTATAAAAGGAATATTGTGTTTTACTGGTAGAGTGGCAATACGGCCAATAACCATTAAAAAAAAAAAATGTGTTTTTTATACCGTGTGGTTGATCATACATCTGAGCATAGGGAAATAGCATGGGAAATCACGTTTTTGGAAATTCCTGCTCACCAAATTTAAGTACAAGCATAAAAGTGGTACCATTGGAAAGATTCTATTTGTGGGAATTTGTTGATGCCAAATACTTGCACATTGATGCATTATTTGAGGATGAAATAGTATTTTAATTAATAAAATTTGTACTCGTAAAAATAACTGTAGGCTGTGAAACGTCAAAACAAAATTTTTAGATTTTCATGTTTCCGCGCTTATTGACAATTGAAAATTTATCAGATTTGACAATTAAGTAATTAATATAAACGTTTCATGTCAGCAATAGTTTACGGAGTTAGGGACATATTTTCCGTACAATTTGAAGGCAGGCCAATTCCAACAATTGGGACCATGCAATTTTATGTGCGAAAATTCGAAACTACGGCGAGTGGCTAAATCTAGTAAAGGTAATAGTAATTACATATAGTTTTGTATTTAATCGCCGGTATTAAAAATAAGATTTTTCAGACAATCGCTCTAGTCGAAACAATTCAGATTTGGAAGAAAGAGTTCTGGGACTAATCAATATAAATTCCAATTTGAGTGCAAGAACCATTGCTCATGAGTACAATATAAATCATGCATCAGTATTACAAATACTAAAGAAACATAACCACCATCCGTATAAAGTACAATACCAGCAGGAAGTTTTACCACTTGATGAAGAAAGTAGACGTATATTCTGCGAAGAAATGCAAGAAAGATCAAACCAGGATCGTAACTTTCTTTCATCTATTTGTTTTACGGATGAATCAACATTTACCCTAAACAATGAACCCAATGTTCAAAATACCAGATTTTGGTCTCAAGAAAATCCAAGAATAAAATTGTCTACCAGAACGCAGTTCCCACAAAAAATTAATATTTGGGCTGGGATTTTTAATAATACAATAATTGGACAAATGGATAATTGGATTTGAAATAAGTGGAAATTTAAATTCGGAATCATATTTGGAGCTATTGATAACTAAGATTGGCCCTGCATTAGATCAAGCAATGCTAGAAAGTCAGGAGGTTTGGTATCAGCACGACGGATGTCCAGCGCATTTTGGACTCGATGTAAGAACTTATTTAAACTAAGCATTTCCAAATCGTTGGATTGGTCGTGGTGGAACAATTCACTGGCCCGCGAGATCTTCTGATGTGGCACCGTGCGACTTCTTTTTGTGGGGTCATCTTAAAACTAAAATTTACCAAAGACGCCATCCAAACCAAAATTCTTTGAGGGCTGCAATAACAGCAGAATGTGCACTTATTACGAATAGACAGTTGGCAAATGTTAGCCAGGGAAGTAGTTGTTTCAATAAGTTATTTGTTTATAGTCTTAGTAAGACTTAATTTTGCTTGCAGAGTTACGAACAGGTTGAATATTTATATATTCAGGCTATATTTCGTTTTTTTGAATTTAGTTAAAAATTCTTTCTACAATAGACAATTAGTTGAAAACGGAGGATTGTTTGAATATCTGTTATAATGAATGTTATTGTGAAATGAGTTTATTATTTTATTTTATGTATTTACATAAGTTCCTTGTTGCAATAAATACTCATTCGTTGTAAGAATAGATCACTGTTTTCTTGTAAAATTCTATTTTGCTGTTTCTATTCGTCGTGGCTATTGACATTGACGTTTCACAGCCTACATTTATTTTTACGAGTACAAATTTTATTATTTAAAATACTAGTTTATCCTCAAAAAAAGGCACTTTTATGCTTGTACCTAAATTTGGTGAGCAGGAATTTTCAAAAACGTGATTTTCCATGCTATTTCCCTATGTTCAGATGTATGACCAACCACACGGTATAATCTCTTACTTGGGCTTTGATTTGTTTGCCTTTGTTTTGCTTTTCCCTAAAATTAAGCCCTTTATTTTGGCTGCAAGTTATTGAACGGTTTTAACCCATTAATGCCTGAATTTGTTTTTTATTGAATTAAATTTTCTTTGTATTTTTCAAATACATTAATTTATAAATTCATTACAAAGGCAGAACTTTATTCATATCATTTATAGTACAAAATATAGAATGTGCCATAGATGAGATGCTACGACATAAAATAATAACATTAAAAATAACTTTACTATTTAGTGTTCCTTATATGGTGGCACACTAGGTGGTAATGGATTAAGCAGGAATTTTTAAAGTAGATTTTATTACAAGCATAAGAGACTGGCAAAAAGTCCCAATATACAAAACCAAAACAAATGCCACCTGTGGCAGGAACAAAATTCACAGCATGAAGTAAGAGATTATAAAAATCAAGGAATTCTGCCCACGTTTCATTGTCTAAAAAACATGTATAGAGAATTCATAGCAGTTATTGCTATTATGATGGAATAGCATGCATTCATAGCAATAAATTAAGTTTCTTTTACCTAATCTTTAAACCGAAACAAATGCCACATTCAGTAAGAACAAAATTCAAAGCATGAATAGACGATTATAAAAACCAAGCGGTTGTGTCCACGTTTCGTAGTCTAAAAAAATGTATACCGAATTCATAGCAGATGGAATACCATGCCTCTATAACTATCAATTAGTTTCTTTTACCTAATCTCTTATGCATTTTTCTTGGGTAATTCCAAATGACAAAAAAGCGGTTTTTGTTTGTTAATCGTATATGATTTTGAATCGTGTGAAAAGGTACAATTTAATGACGTAGAAATTGTAATGAACCTCCTATACTCTATTTTTCTTAAGATTGCAAACACTAGAAGACTCGATTTACACCATTAACATATGTGAATCTGGTGACAAATATTGGTGCGAAATTTAAATCTAGTGGATTACATGTATAATGGACAGTGTGAGGGAAAAGCATGGGATGAATTTATCAGTCATTGTACAAATACAAAATTAAAGAAACACCACACAGCAATAAGGAGAAACACTAAACAAAACAAAACAGTAACACGTGAACGGCGTATCTATAATGGCGGACGCTCGCACAGCTGGCATGTGGTACACATTGCGCATTTTTACGCTTCATAAGGGTGGATATACACTAGAGCATTTTCTCGAGCATTTCTATGTAATGTAACGTTCTAACGAATGGTACAATACAGGAAAATGCTCAGTTTCAAATGCTGTCGTCAAAAGACGTCTGGTTCATAAGGGTGATACACTAGAACATATCATAGAGCGGCTCGTTGTTCTGTTACTAGTAAATGCTCTAGTCTATACTCACCTTAAGCGTATGCGCCGCAATACTCCTTAAATTCATATTTTCTTAGATTTTTAACATTTCAGTTAAGTGCAAGAGTTTAATTTATTGTCAACTATATTATTTAAATATAGTACTCTAATTTTATACTTCCATTTATTCGGTAATACTACAAAAAAAAAAAGACCTTTATTGGCATATTAACCGATTCTAACACTAACTAACTATTCCTAATCTCTAAATAAATAACTATTCTAACTACCCAAAAACTAAAATCATAAATACAAAAACTCTCTCCTACATTCTTTCTCCCTCACCATTTCCTGCAGTATCTTTACCCCGGCACCATCCTCTCTCATCCATTCCGCTACCCTCTTGTTCCTTTTTCCCCCCATCCATCCTTCATTCACTCCCTCACACTCCTCCGCCAGATGCCTCCACGTATCCCTCCCATTTTCACACATTACACACCTCATATACTCTTCACCCATCCACTTCTTCCTCCCTCTCTCTTCTGATCCACACCTAGCCCTAGCTAATGTCACCCTCTCTTCTCTGTTCCACCCGTCCTCATCCAAATACTTCGGTCTCCTTCCATGTACCTGCCAACTCCCATACATGTCATTATATTCACTTTTTTCTATACTTCCCTGTCTCTCCTGTACATCCACTTCCTTCGCCCTCTCGCTCACCCACTTTGCCACATTTACCCCCTCTCTAACCACTCCCTCACTTTCACCTCAGACAGTCCTACACTCTCATACATTTTCATTCGTTCCTTCCTCCATTTACCCCCCTTACGTTCACGCATGTCTTCCATACCGAAATTACCAACCTCTCTTCCTCTAACTCCCATAACCTCATCTCATACCTAACCATTCTCTCCATAGCCTCACATCCTAAACTTCCTCTGTCAGTCTCCTGAAGCAGTATGTACCCGGGAGTCGACCTTTCCACTCCCAGCATACGCTTCAGAAACCACCACTGCTCCCTTTCCACGCACTCATACCCTTTCACGCCCCACACTTCTACTCCATACATTACTATCGACTTCACACATGCATCCCACACTTTACACGCCAATCTGATGCTGTTCTTCATCCATTCTCCCCATTTTTCCCACACGATACCCCACGCTTTCCTGGCCTTTCCTTGCACCCACCTTACATGCTCCTCATATCCCCCTGTCCCTTTAAACATAAACCCCAAATACTTCAATATTTTCACTCTCTCAATCACTTCTCCCTTCCATTCTAACACTTTCACGCTCCCCTCTCTTCCCTTATTCCTAAATCTCATCCATTTCGTCTTCCCCACATTCACACACAATCCCCTCTTGTCCATATACCTCTCCATTCTCCTCAACATGTCTTTCATCCCTTCCCAATCTCTCGCCATCAACACCATGTCATCCGCATATGCCAGCATCCACACCTTATCCTTCCCGATTACTACTCCTCCCGCCTGCCCTTTCCTCAACACATCCTCCAGTTCGCTTAGGTATAAGTTAAATAACATAGGGCTTAACGGGCATCCTTGTCTCAATCCTACCCACGTCCTAAAACTCTCCGACACCTCCACTCCCACTCTTGCTACCACCCAAGTTTCCTTATATACTCCTCTTACCCACTCAATCATACTCTCATTCACTCCTTTTCTCCTTATACATTCTAACAACTTCTCCCTCGGCACTGAGTCGTACGCCGCCTTTAGATCCACAAACACCGCATATATGCTTCCCTTCTCTTCAGTCACTCTCCGCCATTCTTGCCAGGGTAAAGATCTGCTCCCTTGTTCCCCTCCCCCTTCTAAATCCCCCCTGAGTCTCTGGTATTAAATCCTTTTCTTCCACATCTTCTTCCAGCCGATTCTTTACCACCAGCATAGCGATTTTGTAGCCTGTGGGTATCACTGTAATCCCCCTGTAGTTCCCGGCCTCCTTCTCGTCCCCTCCTTTATGTACCGGGCACATCGTACCCAATCTCCAGGCCTCCGGTATGTTCCTTCTTCCCCTCCACATTTCGTTCAACAGCTCCCTGAATTTCTTCTTCCCCCCTTCTCCTATCTCCTTCCACGTCTCTGCCTTCAGCCCATCCAACGCTGCAGCCTTTCCTTCTTTAACTTCCTCGAAAGCTCTTTCCACTTCCTCCTTAGAGAACTCCTCCGTCATCTCCATACACCTTCCTTGTCCCACTTCCTCTGGGTACCCACTTGTTTCTCTACATTTCCTTGTCCACTCCTCCAGTGTTATCCCTACCCGTCTCCTTCTTTCGCCTCTCTTCAGTACTTTCCATATTTCCGACTCGTTTCTACACTTCTTCAACTCTTCACTTGTTCTTTCCACCTCCTGCCGCTTCTTCCTCTCGCATATCCCCTCATATTTCCTTTTTGCTGCCGTTACCTTCCTCTCCTCCCCTCCACCTCTTATACATTCCCTTATTGCCTTCCTTACTTCACTTTTTGCCTGCCTGCATTCTTCATCAAACCACCTACTCCCTTCTCCCGCCCTTCCTTTAGCTTTCCTTCCGCACCCCACTATTAGTTCCTCCATCTCCTCCATTGATTCGACGTCTTCCCACTGAATCCTCCTCATCTTCATCCTCATTTCTTCTATTGCCTTTGCCCCACATTCTAACTTTCCCATTTCTTGCTTCTCTTCAGTCGCCTTCTCCTTCTCCATCCATACCTCTACTTTTAGCGGTAGATGATCGGAGCCCATCACTTCCTCCACCTCCATACTTTTTATTTTCCTTTTCGTCATCCCCTTTATCGCCACATAGTCGATCACCGACGATCCCCGCGGCCCACTATAAGTTTTCCTCCCTTCCCAGTCCCCCTCTGTGCATCCATTTAGAATTTCCCATCCCTCCTCCATCACCCACTCCTTCATTCTCTTACCCTCCCCGTTTATACATTTGTCCCTGGACTTTCTTTCTACCACAGATCCCTCTTCATTAATCCCTCCCCCCATTTCTCCCATTCTTGCATTAAAGTCTCCTAGCACCCATTTTCCTCCCCCTTTCGTTCTCTCCTCTATCTCCTTTCTTATTATATTCCAATTTTTATTTACATATACCACCCCTACGTTTATCCTCTGTTTCCCTTGTCCATACTTTATCCATGCCATGTCTTCTCCTTCTCCGAAGTGTCCCGTCACGTCCGTCCCCATTTCCTTCTTCCATCCTACTATCATTCCACCCCTCGCCCTTCCTTTCGTTGCACACCTTATCGCATCCTTCCTCTCCCATATAAAGCTTCCCGGTAGCCATCTTTTCACTTCTCCCCACTCTTCCTTCCCCATCCATGTCTCTACTAGTCCCACTATGTCCTTCCGTACTAACCACTTCTCTCTTCCACTTGCCCTCCTTTATCTTCTCCTTAATTCCCGCTATGTTCCAAAACCCGATAGTTACTGACCCCTTCTTCCCTTCTCCCCCCCTTTATCTCCTCGCCGCTTGCCTTTCCCGCTGTGCTTCTCTCCCAGTCTACTCTCTGCCCCTCTGTCCTTTTTTTTACAGCTCCTTCTCCCTTCTTCTCTCTCCTCTCCTCCTATCTCCTCCTCATTTCTTACTTTTTTGGCTCCTCTTGTCTATGTAGTGTCTCCTTTTCCTTATTCCATCTCCACAGCTCCCCATTCACGAACATTCTCTGATAACCAACCCTTACCATCTTCCCCCCTTCTCTCTCCCTACTTGCTTTCACTCTTATGATCTTCTGGATCCTTCTTTCCTCCTTTGTCATATCATCCTCGATGAACACTCTTTCCCATATATTCCTTAATTTATTTTTATTTTTCATGACTTTTATTTGATCTTCCATCCCTAGCTTGACTACCACCACCTTCCCAATTCTATCTACCACAACGCTTTCTTGTACCTGCACCTCTACTTCCAGCGCCTCCTTCAGAAAGGTCATCACCTCCCCTTTTCCCTGCATATCTTTTCCTCTTATAACGTTACTCCTCCTCTCCTGCGTCTCCCTCTTCTCAGCCTGATCTTCCAGCTCCATTATCCTTTGTTTAAGTCTCTCTCTCTCTGTATTCCATACCTCTTTCATCTCCTTTATCTCTTCTCTCCACATCTCCCTCGCTTCCCTCATTTCCTCTTTTCAGATCTCCCTTTCTTTCCTTAATGCTTCAGTAATCATTTCCACTAGTTCCCTGCAATTTCCATTGCACCCTTTACTCATCACATCCCCCACCCTTTTTTTCATCCTTTCCAGTTCCTGCTCTCCCTCCCCCTCAAACGACGTGTCCGCCATCTTCCTCTTCTCTACCCCCTCCTGCGCTGTCCCTTGTTGCGGCGACCTCCTTACTCCCGTTCCGCCACCAAAGAAAACTGCCTTCCTTCTATTCTCCTCCTCCTGCTTGTCCCACTCCTCCACTTCCCTTCTCTCCTTCTGTTTATTCTTCCCACCCATTTAAATCACCACTTCGGTAGCTCCTACTCAGTGCACTACAGTACTACATTAACAGTATAATATTTACCCCCGTATGCTACGCTTATGCCAGCTAGTAAAATGACAGAGACCAGTCGAAAAAATGAACATGGAGAATTAAATGTCTCCGGTGTGAGTTTTCCCACAATTTCAACCAATCACTGAACAAGGTCATATTTGCCCTATCCTTCCCTGTTTGCAATCTTACAAAAAATAGACTATAGTACAATAAAAAAAAAAACAATAAATCTGTTCGTTTATTTACGTAAAAGAAACATGAAATTACTCAAAAACACTATTTTAGAGGCACGTAATAATAATGTAAGCAAGATAACTGTCTATCGCGATGTCTTGAGTTCGACTCTTTTTTCATGTCTTCCTCGCGGCCTTTCCTCTGGAGACATTTCCCCCCTTCCTTTGTGAGATGGGCTTGTGATTGATTGGTCCTTCGCTGGGGGCAACAAATTTCCCTGTTGCCAATGTCCAAAACACACACCATCTGGTTCCAAGGCCGACTCATCCATGTCTAAGATTTTATGGCATGTACATTAAGGTCAACCATGCTCCCTACAATAGCACCAGAGATTTGGCCTGTGGCGTTATACTGCCCCGTAGTTAAGGCCGGTTCGTTCTTGTTAAAACTTTATTTTCCTCGATTAGGGTCGAACGTGCCCCGAAACAAAGGCACCTGCTGGCTCGCCTCAGCCCAGTTAATTGCAATGTGCTGCAGTATAATGGTCCCCTTTTCTCCTCTTCTTGGGAATCGTGAGACCTTTGTAAATCGGCGGCAACAAAATCATATCATCTGTTCTTTGCAAAATGAGCGTTAATTAGAATGTTTGATTTAAAATGATCAGTAATACTGTAATTGAAAACCTTCTTACCCATAATGAGTTTATTCACTACCTTCTGTGCTTCTAGCCATGCAACTTGCGCAAATTGATTTGCTCATGGAAAATGTGCAAATGAACTGACACGTGTTGGTGTTTCTACGTTCAGTTTACCTTGCACGATTTCCAAAAAAGTGTTTGTTTTTGGGTTAAAAAATGTAAATTATTGACGACAACTTCCTTCGTTCTCTGGCTGCGGTTTGTGTTATTAAAAAAAAAGGTAAAATTGAAGCAGAAAGATGGAATCATGCAAATTTTCCAGCTTGTCAGATTTTATCCAAGACAAACTGTTTGACTTGCACAAACCTCATGCATTCGTTTACACGCACCGATTTAACGGTGCAATGTACAAGCCAATTGGCGCAAATTGCATGAGCTCGTAAACGGGTCCTAAGGATGGGGCCTGTGTATGCTTTTATAAACTTTATAAATTTTTAGGATTATATTTTAAACTATAACAGATAACAATGTACATTAGAAATTATAAAAATCTATAAATCTTTGTTTGTTTTGCAGCTATCAACCCCCGCATGTCAGGCGAAGACTCAAGATACAAGAGATCGTGCAAAAGTACAAAAGAGAAATGAGCGCCCCAGAATTGTTGACATATTTATTCAGCAATCCTTAAGGAATGTTTTATATAATCAATTATTTGCCTGATATACACCTGTCAATGTTTACCTTTAAGAAGTCGAAAACAAAATATTTTGTTAATTCATAATAATAATTTGGTAGTTTCATACTTCTAATACTTTATTTTGTCCGAAACATGTGGGACTAAGTAAAGTAGTAGAACTGTGAAACTATCGTGCTTACAATTATTATATTTTGAAGTGGCAACGATGTTAACAGAGCTTTAATGTAAAATAAAATTGTTAGTGTTTCTTTTAGGTACTGAAAACGCAAATTTTGTTTAATATAAGCCCATTTATACCATTTGGGGGTATTTTAATTAATGGTGCTTAAGGTATTTGTTTGTGCATTACGCCGGACTACCATAAAACCAGCTTATCTTCAATTACCAGTTAGAGTTAGCGGTTGCAACGATTGGTGATTATGATTATGGTGAGGTTAAGGTTCACCGTAGTTTGGTTTAATATAATTTAATTTTGATGGTAGTCTGGCGTAATACATAAGTACCACTTGTGATATAAGCTCAGTTGCTCACAAACACGGCCAAAGAATAAGGTGAAATAAGCAGTTGAAAATACCTCATGAAATGAGAGGGAAAGATTAAGACTAGTAAAATATATTCCAAACAGATAAGCAAATATTTCTTATTCATTAATTTGGTTTGTACTTAATAGATATTACATATATTTGGGTATGTCTGAGTAATGTAACGCCAGGTGATAATAAATTTTAGACTTGCAAAAATTGCAAATAATTGATGATGTAAAACAGTGCTAAAAAGTTATTATTTATATTCAGTATTTTTAGATTAACTAATCATTGGTGGCTCGTGAAAGTTCATAGAGGAGAGGTGGCCAGAGAACGAAACAGTGGGCCAATACCTTATTATCCCGAACGGTTGTTATGGAGACGCATTAACATCTATCTCTTGGCGTCTCCTCTATAAAAGTTCACGAACCGCCGCTGATGTATATATAATATTAATATATGTTAAATAATATATATACTATTACATAATAAATTATCACATTTACTTATCCTGGCATGAATAATGAACGATGTCCCCATTCGGATATAGAACCAACGCACTGAAAAACAATATTTAAATTAACTTAAAAAATCCCCCACTTCTTGTAGATAAATAAAATTACAATCTTTTTGTCTTCTGCAATCTAATGCCCGTTTGCACCACACCCGGTTAACTCTTTAATCATTGATTATAAGTTAATCCGTCTGTACTGCCATTTCATTGATTAAAGTCAGGTTAAAGTCCCAATTTTCAACCGGGTGGTTAGGAAGCTGGTTAAGGAAATACACGTACATTCGTATTAAAAATTAAGGAACATGAAGGTTTATTACATTGAGGACGACGTTAAGTGATTTAAAATAATTACGGAGATCAAATACAATTGATTTTATTTATTCAAGCGCTAGATTTAAATGTCGGTATGCCAATCCAAGTGAATGTGAGAATAAAAAATTTTGATTTATTAGATGAAGCGTGTTTTAGGAGAAGGTATGGATTAAGCAAATAATTCACATTCAATTTGTTGCAAGTAATTGAACATTTGAAAATAAAATAGATTTTCTGAATAATAGAAAACTGTAAACAGCTGTTCATTTGGCATCTGAAGCATGCGCAAAGGCGTCAATTTCAGTGGGACCCACCCCAGAAAATAAAATAACCCCACAAATTGCTAACCGTATTTTTGCTCACAACCATTTAATCATCGGATACTAACCGATGGTGCTGCAAACGGAGCGGGATGATTAACGATTAAGTAATAACCGGGTGCGGTGCAAATGGGCATAAGAGTCTTATTGTAGTCTTTTTAAGACTGCATCGTATTTCTCATTTTAATGTAAATTTATATTTTCATCAATTACTATAAATCTTAAATTCATAAAACATTTTTTAGTGTTTAACAAGTTCATTAAAAGTTGTCAAAACATTAATGAGATGGGAGAATCAGCAACAATCAATGAAATGGTAGCGTTAGGGTGAGGTCGCTTCAAAGTGTAATTTTTGTATTGTGAATTTGTGATGAACTACTGTTACCAAAATACACTCGGGAACAAAATTATCGCGCATTTGAAAAAATTTGCAATATTTTCTAATAAGAAAAATCTTTAAATTACACATTAATGGAGGTAGAGTTCCCGTCAATACGGGTCCCGTCTAGGCGGCCACATTGTCTAATGAAGAATGGCCGTGATCCATGGTTGTCTATTGCTAGCCTCTTTGTTAGTAAAAATTATTAATTATAAAATACAAATTGATCGTGGCTTGCTAACCCAATTTCCTATCATCTGCGATTCCTTAACCTGAATTCCCATCAACATCCTTTTTTATAAACAAAAAAATCAAATTATTGATACTTCTTGATAGAAATCTAGAAAGCTACATGATTAAAGTTCAATTTTGTAGATTTAAATGTCATTTAATCTTAATTTAATTTCAAGTATTTCCAACGTGTTAAAAAAAAATACAATCGCGTAGGAGTCGATTGTTAGTTTGAAATAACAATAGTTGACCACGATAATAGTATAACTGCCTATCTTTATTTAACCGTTACCGACATCCTTGCATCCTTTGCAACTCAAAAAAAAAATATAGAATACACTAATGATGAAATATGCAAATCCATTCACAAGCCACAATTCATTTAACTTATTATAGATTTGCAAGTTTAAAAGTGAAAAAATCAACAATGTTGAAAGCTATATGTAGTCTCGAACGTAAGATTTTAAAACTAATAATAAAAACATGCAAATTACCAACTAATGTTGAAATATTAGAGTAACCATCAACTTCAGATATACGAAACTTTATATGAAACGAAAGCTTACTTAATTAACTTTCAAATTATGAAATAATATATAGGCTGTGCCATTTGAAAAAAAATAGAAATTGTGCAGTTTGCGAATGGCTATCACCCTGTATAATATGTTTTGGTTGATAGAGTAATTTTGAAGACTAAAGTTCAACTAAACTTTACCACTAAATTAGTATGAATTATCTTTATTAGTTTCAGCGGAGCACTTTAACAATTTTGTTCAAATTTTTGTATAAACAACTGAATAACACAAAAACGGCCCGGTTCCAATCGCCGAAACCCAAGTCATTTTAATCTTCAAGTAACAAGGAATCCAAAAATGCTAAAATATACAGGGTGCTCCATTAAAAAAAACATAAGTTTCGTCTGTAACTTTGTTATGAGACACCATGTATAAATTTAAATATTTTTAGGGCATGCAGCTCACTATTCTGCACAACTTTTGTATAAAACATTTTTCAAAATTTTGACAAATAAGCATGTGATTGACCGTTCCCAGAGCTCTGTAACACCCTGTGTATAAAAACATTTTAAAATAGAGGAAGATTATTACTATTATATAGATCGTAAGCACCTTTAATCCAATTTCTACAACAATAAAATATATACTGATCAGCAAAAAAAACCGGCCACCCTGAAATATTTCATACAAATTCCCATATCTGCAAAGTATACAGGGTGGGGCAACCCATACGACGCGGTCATTTTATGGAAAACCATGTAACTTCGTGTTATTCTTTTTAAATGGATAGACGTAGGATCATTGTATGCACAATTTACCATTATTGCCAGTTATACAGAGTGTCCCATAAAAAAGATACACATCAAAGTTATGTTTTTTTAAATGGGACATCCTGTATTTTTTATTATTTTTGAATTCTAGGGAATAAATGAAGGTGAGTTACTTCAGTATTCCCTATACCTATCGTTTACCGTTTTCAAAATATTTAACGATTTGTTGAAATGAATGGTTCACGTGAAATTTTATTTTCGCCGCAGTGCTTGACGCTGAACCTCTATAATCATTTTTATTTTTGGTGGAAGGTCTGAATTACAGGGCCAATCATGATTTCATTAAAAAAATTATACAGGGTGATAAAAAAATGTGGTAGAAAATCCTAACTTATAAAGTTGAATAACTTCGTTTTTTTAAATGGCACACCCTATATTTAGTAACGTATCCTTACGTAGAATCTTATCAGATTGTATTAGGGTTCCCTATACCTAATCTTAATAGTTTTTTTGTATTCGGCGATTTTAATGTCGGGAAATATTATTTAGCAAATTTTTTTAATTTACCCAGCATTAACATTGCGCAATTTATATTAGGGCCATTAATCAAATTAAGTTCAAGAAAAATACAAACTGAACCATCGTTTTCGTTGATAATTTTAATGCAATAACATTCAGAACGTGAACAAAAAACAATGCAAAAACAACGAAAAAAAACAACACAAAACGCAAGAGATGTTAAAAAGTGTATTGAGAACAGAATTCGTTTATTACGGTAAGGTTGTCCATCTTCTTCAATGCATAAACGAATTCTGTTTTTGAAAACAGAACTTTTTAACATTGAATAACATTTGTGGAGTGATGGTTTGGAAAGCCGCCCGTATTCTCCCTTTCATATTTTTCGCTGTTGTTGGTGTCAAAAACAATATTTTTATATATTCCCATAAAACAAGTTGAGGCAGGTCAAATCTGGAGACCTCGGAGGCCAATTTTATGGACCACTTCTCCCTATCCATCTATTTGGAAAATGCATATTTAAATAAAAATTCCTTTGAAAATGTGCAGGAGCACCATCCAACTGTAGCCACATCTGCTGCCTGATGTTCAAAGGCACATCTTCGAGTAGTTCAGGTAGGTTATGACGTAGAAATCGGAGAAACTTTTGTCCGTTTAAATTTCCATCAAAAAAATAGGGGCCAATTATTTTGGACCCTTTGATGCACCCCCCATACGTAAATAGACCAGTGGCGGTTTCAAGGGGGGGGTAATCGGCTAATTTTTCGCTTAACAGTTTTTAGTCTTAAAAATTACCGATATTCCATATTCCAAACAAATAATATAACCGGTAAATTTTTCCGCTTTAAAACGTTGGAAAAGGATAGGGAGATTCACGGAACAGGTGTTATATTTTTTTTAATTACCCCCTAGACTAGCTGGTTGGAAACCCTTGTAACAGACCATCTACGTTGGCGATCAACTGTGCGAAAAAAATGAGGATTTGCATCACTATAGTAATGAAAATTGTGTCTGTTAACTAGGCCGCTACTATGGAAGGTAGATTCATCAGAAAATAAAATTAAATCAATAAATTTATTATTTTCTCCTACTCTGTCCAAAATCCATAAACAAAATTCAACTCTGCGACGGAAATCCAAATGATCAAGGTTCCTGGTGCGTTTGAATATATTGAATATATAATTGAAATTTATATTTTTTCAATATTCTGGATATGCTCCGCTTGCTAATACCCGTTTCCGTTTCAATTGGCCGTTGACTTATGGGGGTATTCTATGACTGATCCTACCACAACGTATTCATTTTCTTCTTTCTCAACAATGGGCTTTTGTTGAACTATGTTTGGATAACCTACACTTCCAGTTCTACGAAATGCTAGTAGTAATCATTCAAATACAACCCTATTTGGGTGGTTAAGTTCTGGATATCTTTGAGCACACACCCTTGACGCCAAAAAGCAATTTTCGAGGCACTCACCAATTATTAGGAGCATATTAATTCTCTCTTGCATAGAGTAAGTTTTCATTTTGAACAATTCTACAGTAATACTTTCGAATATTACATAAAAAATTAGCACAAACTAAACTTTTGTGAACTGTCAATAACAATTATAAAAAACAATCCACCTTAATATACTCAAAGAATAAGTAATTTGAATAGAATAAGTAATTTGAATAATAATCTCCAAGACAAAAAAAATGCTGAATTCTAGCCTAGAGATTAGCTTAGAGTCTGAAAGAAAACTAGATTCCCTATTACTTTTTGCATTAACTTAAATTGATTAACTGTGACTTCCTTTTATAAGTCAGGCAATGTCAATGCTGGGTAAATTAAAAAAATCTGTTAAATAATAATTCCTGATATGAAAATCAAAACTATTGAGATTAGGTATAGGGAACCCTAATACATTCTGAATGATAATAAGATTCTACGCAAGGCCTCGTTACTAAATATAGGGTGTGCCATTTAAAAAAACAAAGTTATTCAACTTTATAAGTTACAATTTTCTACCACATTTTTTTTATCACCCTGTATAATTTTTTATATGAAATTATGATTGGCCCTGTAGTTCAAACCTTCCACCAAAGAATGAAAATTATTATAGAGGTTCAGCGTCAAGCACTGTGGCAAAAATAAAATTTCCCGTGAACCATTCATTTCAACAAATAGTTAAATATTTCGAAAACGGTAAACGATAGGTATAGGGAATATTGAAGTAAGTCACCTTTATTTGACCCATAGAATTCAAAAATGATAAAAAATGCAGCGTGTTCCATTTAAAAAAAACATAACTTTGATGCGTATCTTTTTTATGGGACACCCTGCATAACTGGTAATAATTTTAAATTGTGCATACAATGATTATATTTGAAAAGAATAACACAAAGTTACATGGTTTTCGATAAAATGACCGCGTCGCATGGGTTGCCCCACCCTGTATATGTATTTAAATCGAGAACTTATTTGATTTTTCTTCACAACTAATACATTGAAAGCCTGTTTCACTCATACTTACATCAGATATTCATTTTAACAGCTAAAATGATCTTTTTAATAATATCATCATGTGCTTAGCAAATTTGATTAACTCAACGCCACGACGGTTAAATGCTGTAATTCAGGCTCGAGGAGGACATACGCGGTACTGACAATAAGCAGGAGTTCCATTAAAAAACTATCACATTTTTTACACAAAGAAAAAGAACATATTTGTTGTGCTTCTGTAATTTTATTTAAATAAATTACCTGGTTTTGTGTTACTTCGTCTTTTTTCGTTACTTCCTAATCTATGTAGCCTGTTTTACCAATAAATGGTTCATTAACCCAATACTGTCGTTAAGTTGAAATAATGAGTTTAAGACCTTTTCTCAGACATTTCAGAGTGGCCGTTTTTTTTTGCCGGTCAGTGTATATCGTTGCGTCCAATTTTTTTATTTAGAATTTTCTCAGTCTGCCAGCGCCCATAAAAAACGTTGGCTTCTTTGATCGATTCACCATACTCTACATCAGTGTTTCAACCTTTTGGGGCTAAACGCCCACTTTGTCAAGTCTGCTTCTTAACTCACCGCCGACATCTATTATCTAAACATAGTACAAATTCCTTTGTGCCACGGAGAAACAATATTTGAATTATTATTTTAACACAAATACAAATAATATTCTACATGAAATTTAAAGTTTTAATGAGAACCTTGAGGTATTTAGTATATTTAATTTGTAACTTGTTATTGCCCTATAGGTTGGTAAATATACTGGCAAGTCAATCTACTTGGAAATGTATGCAGAACCTGACTTTCGTCCATACCAAAATTTGCAAGTAATTGTGTTCGATTCTTCAACTAGGTTTTTGCAGACTCGTCAATGTAATCATGGTGATGGTTGCGACCGTTACTACATAGTAATTCATTATAGAAACACTGAATAAAACACTGTAATTCATTATCATTGATAATGACAGTAAAACGTCGAAACTTAAGTCGTGATATGTATGTATATGTAATATTTGTATACCGGGTGGACCATTTAATGTGTTTTCAGGAAATATCTTCGAAACAAGAAACTTTAGAAAAAAATGACCCAAACAAAAAATGATTGTATTGAAGGGGGCCATAATAACATAATTTTGTTTTTTTCATAGATGGCGCTGTTGTTGCTAAATCGAGGTCAACTTAGTTTTTTTAAATGGAAACCCCTACTTTTTATTACAGAATCAGAGTCCTTGTTAAAAAATGAGAAGAATTCACTCAGATAACTTTTTCGTCAGAGTGATAGATGGCGCTGTAATCACGAAAAGAAGTTGTTGCATTTGGACGCTGGCGTATTCGAACTTCGCGCGCATGTGTGTATGTGTGTGTGTGGTGTGTGTGTGTGTCAAAATATGACGTCGGCCGTATTTCCATGAATTACAATTTTAAATTGAAAAATAGCTGGAAATAGCTGGATTTTGATGCTTTCTTTGACTGAACAAAAGAAAATTTAGTTTGGTAATCAGTCGGTCTTCTGCATTGACGGCGAAAACGTTACAATGGTGCGGTATACTATCGCGGAAAAGGCCGACATGATTTTCGTGTATGGTGAAGCTAGACGCAATGCACTTGATGCGTGTGGCTTGTACGCGGAGAGGTATCCTGATCGAGATCATCCGAGTCACATGATTTTTCTTCGGATCGTCAACTCATTTGTGGACACTGGCAGCCTAAAACGAACCAGACATCGAAGACGCACCGTAACCCAGGAGAATGCCGAAGTTGATATTTTAGCTGCAGTTGCAGTCAAACCCAACATAAGTTCTTGTCAACTGGCGCGGAGTTCAGGCATCTCCAAAACGAGTGTTCTGCGAGTTCTTCATCGGCATAAATTTCATCCTTACCACGTATCGTTGCATCAAGAACTTCATGGCGACGACTTCCAACATCGAGTGCAGTTCTGCAATTGGGCTCAGCAGCAAATACGCAACAACCGGAACTTCGTTTCCATGATTCTATTCACGAATCGTGGCCAAATCAACCGGCATAACATGCATTATTGGGCGGAGGAGAATCCACATTGGATCCGACAAGTGGACCATCAACGACCATGGAGCGTCAACGTTTGGTGCCGAGTTCTGGGAGATCACGTCATTGGCCCGTACTTCATCGACGGAAATCTGAATGCTGAAAAATACGGTGAAATTCTGACGGCTCATCTTCCTGCTTTACTCGAAGACGTCCCTCTGCTGACCCGATTGAGACTGTGGTATCAGCACGATGGCTGCCCTGCACATTTTGCCCGTGTCGTCCGAGATATTTTGAACCGCCAATTTCCGAACAAGTGGATTGGTCGTGGAGGTCCGGTGCCTTGGCCGGCACGTTCGCCGGACTTGACAGCGCCGGACTTTTTCCTGTGGGGATTGCTGAAGGACAAATGCTATGCCGACATACCGTCGACGCCTGATAACATGAAGGAGCGTATTCGCAATGCTTGTGCGAACATCAACAGAGACACCCTACGAGAAGTTCAGAGATCGTTTCAAACAAGGATCGCAAAATGTCTCGAGATGAACGGCCATCATTTTGAGCACCTGCTCTAGAGATGATTTCAAGTAAGTTAAACACAAGTGCGCGTCTACACACACTTCGACCCAATCGACTTCTTCTAACCTGCCATTTCTTTTCAGCTTCCTACAAATTACGCTCCAGCCGGACATCGACAACATCAACCTGCAGAGCGACATGAGGCTGCCAAAGCTGTCAGCAGCGCTCACGCTGAGCCCAGAATATAAAAAGCAAAATTGAAGTTATTTGTTTAATTTGAAATTATTATAAATTTTGAAATATCAACTTGGAAATGGATCAAAATTATTTATTTTGCATTTCCAAGTCGGTCGATCATACAATTACACTCTTGAATAAAATACTAGTTAAGTTTACGTCACATTCATATCCTTTACAAAAATAATAACAAAATAATGTAACGAACATTATTGGTGATTTTAGACGGGCATGTTCGCGGGTGCGCACACACGCACACGCGCACACACACATGCGCGCGAAGTTTGAATACGCAAGCGTCCAAATGCAACAACTTCTTTTCGCGATTACAGCGCCATCTATCACTCTGACTAAAAAGTTAGCTGAGTGAATTCTTCTCATTTTTTAACAAGGACTCTGATTCTGTAATAAAAAGTACGGGTTTCCATTTAAAAAAACTAAGTTGACCTCGATTTAGCGACAACAGCGCCATCTATGAAAAAAACAAAATTATGTTATTATGGCCCCCTTCAAAACAATCATTTTTTGTTTGGGTCATTTTTTTTTAAAGTTTCTTGTTTCGAAGATATTTCCTGAAAACATATTAAATGGTCCACCCGGTATACATCAAATAAATTGTGGTAAAAAACATAGTGTGTTTTATTCAGTGTTTTGTCAATGTAGTTTACAAGTGACTAATGAAAATGTAGCTCTTAAGTATCGTTAAGTTTTTGCACAACCAATGTACGATTTCCTCATCTTTCACAGAAATCTCTTTCTTGCTTGTCATTTTCACAGCTAAGAACTAACTAAAAAAATACTACCTAAAAAGCAAAACTCTGCAATAGGTTCAGTACACAGGTAGTACAAAAACTAACGATCACAAGAAAAAAATGAAAAACTAATGCGGCTTAACAAAAATGTAAATCTACATGGCATGCCTTAGGAACTTAGAATGGAAAAATGTCGTCTGTTAAGTCTTAAGTAAAATTTGTTACCTTTGATTCCCAAATCGCTTCTTGCACACCGGACATATAATGAGGTCGGTTATCAGCACGTTTCGACTCTCCAAATTGAGCCTAAGATCCTGGCACTGCAGGTGCTCGGCGTAAAGCAGGCCCTTCATGAGCTGGATCCTGCGGCGTTCCTTCAGGTTCTCGTGCAGCGCCACCTGCAGGAATTTGTAGATCCTCGAGACGGGAATTGTCTCCGGGAGGACCTCCAGGACGCCGAGGGCGTTTATTCGGGGGGCGTACTCCTCCAGGAGCTTGAGGGCCATCTCCAGGTCAGGCTGCGCGGTTTTGGGGGATAGCGTTATTCCCTTCAGGGTCGCCGGGGTGATCTCAGGGTTGAGTAAGTTTTGTATCAGCAAGATATAAATCTGTAAAGGATACGAAATGTATAAGCAGATTCTTGTTTGCGGGGTGGATGTGACCGGTTTTTACATTTTTTTAATAAACTGGGTTTTGAGGCACTAAGTAAATAATAATTATAACAAAACACTTTTTACTCTGTTTTGTATAACTTCTGATTTTTTAGGTTACTTGCTTTAAAAATAATTTTGTGTGTTTTTATCTGCCGATTTTGCCTATTTTAAACATTAGCAGTTATTCATCACTATTAATAATACATTTAAGATTTATAATCAAGCTGTTTTTTTTAAATTTCAGGATTTTCCATACCAAAATTCCCAAAATTCTTTTGACGCCACTGAGCTTCTGTTAGATTATGTTTTAAGGATTGCCAACTATTTTCGACTTTTTGATCTCACGGTGCATGTATTTAAATTGAAATTGCAGATGCATTAATAGTAGATTATATGTTAAGGGAGAGAAGAGCGTGATTTTTCCTGAGGTGCAAATTTGTATCCCGAGGGCGAAAGCCTGAGGGATACAATGCACCGAGGGAATAATAGCATTCTCTCCCGAGATATAGATTTATACTTTTTTTTCACAACGGGATATTTAAGAATAAAACGTTTGTTCCTAAAACCCAACCTAGAAAAATATTCTGTCAGACGTGACAGTTAAAATAAATCATTGAACCTTGTAGGGAGAGAAATGATTACTTCCCTCCCTTCTCACATTTCGACAGCTGAGAAATCGACTTTCTCTCCCGTTTGTGAAAAAATAAATTTATTAAAAAAGAAATATATGTAAACGGTAAAATTACAATAACTTACATTTTTACTCGCAGGTATATTCTTCTCGTAAATTTTATTAGCGTAATCCACAGCGCCGTTGATATCGCCAAGAGCTCTCACGAAAATGCATATGGCTTCTTTGTACTGTCCGGACTTTCCTAAAATAATGGCACGTTCTTCGAGCAGGGAGTCGGAGGGAAAATTTGGCAGGATCGTCTCTGGTATGTACTGTTCGGAGGTCTCCAGGAACTTCCGGAGGTTTTTACGGGCAGTGGCCGCTTCGCTATCGTCCGACAAGGCTTTCTCCTTGTATTTGAGGATCAGCGCGTTGTGGAATATTGGATTGCTGTCCTTCCAGGTGTCGATGATGTGTTCCAGGTACGGGATGACTAAGGTGACGTGCGAGCGCAGCAAATAGTCGAGGACGTTGGGTCTCGGTAGGGTCTCTACATCGACTAAGTCTTCAATGAATATCTGAACAAAAAGTAATGATAAGTTTGTGCTTAAAACCATACTATTTAAGGTATACTTCTTGATAAAGTCATAAAGGTTAAAAGATGAAATGATTACTGTTTATTTCACAACTTCAAATTAATATTTAATTCAATTTTTGAAACCTGAATTTTAGTTGTTGAGTTTTAAATTTTGGATTTCAAGTTTTAGGTTTTGAATTTTAGTTTTTCAGTTTTAACTCAGATGAAAATGCAACTCCTGCTTTGCAGTATTTTCATCCGAGATTATAACTCGTGATTTCATTAAAAAAAAATTGCAATGGTATAATCTCCCCACTTGTTATATTTTAACTGAGTATGTATTATTAATATACTCCACTTGAAGAAAAAATAGAATAAATCATGGTATTGAAGTGGTCTTTTCATGTTTCGCTCAGATTGCAGGCCTGAACGCTTCGCGTTTCGGCCCGCAAACACTGAGCTCAACACGAAAAGTACCACTTCAATACCTAGTAATAAAATCTACTCTTATTTTATCCTGTGATGTTAACATGCCAATAACTCCTTAGCAGCGAGTAACATTAAGGTACCTTTAACAACACTAGTGTTATTAAGAAATTCTTAAACACTACTATCCGTTCCAAAAAGGGAGTCTCCTGTGTTTCAGCAAGTATATTTCAAAAACTAGTGCACTCTAAAATTAAATTAAATTGGTCAGCATTCTTTGTAGTATTATCTACAATCTACTATAGAATTAAGTGTTTACGTTTGTTATTTGTCGAGATAATACTGAAAAAATGTAAAAAAGTATCCGAAATTAAGCAAATTTTAAGATGTATGAAATTCAACAGCTTGTAGAAAGTAAGCTTCTGCTTATAAAAATCTGAAAAAATTACATGCGATCAATTGTACCTTTACCTATTATGTGGGGTAATGTGAATATTGTTTTTTCAGTTATGAATGAATAAATGTATAAGCATTTTTCAGATTACGTAGTTCATATAAATCTGATGCAAAATGTATCATTTAATCGTAAATAAATATAGTTTTGTTAATTACATAAATTAAAAACCTTTTAATGAAATAGAGAATATTTACGCTCACAGCAGAGGCGCGGGGCGAAGCGGGCGGAATATCGTGTCAGTATATTTACGATGCGTTCACGTCGCTTCTAATGACAGTACATGATTTTCTGCAGGGATCTGTTGCTTACCGTCAAACTGAACCGTACTAACGTCGAACGAACGCTTGAGTCAAATATTTGCATCTCTCTCGCCGATCTAAAATAATCATCGACGGGAAAATTACTCAATTTTGACAAAAGTTCTACTCTTTTCTTGAAATTTATTTGCAATTGTTTCCTAAATAATATTAATCCATCTATAAGCGAAAACCGCATTTCAATTCGTTGTATAATTATCGAGATAGCAGATATTTCGATTCTAGGCCTGAACTCTTAAAATAAAATCAACAAAAAATTTTTCTTTCGTTTTACGCCTTCAGAATAGAATAGCGTTAGATATATATTTTTTTCATAATATTCAAGTGATTAATAACAATGTTATATGCACACAAAGATGAGAGTTTCGAAAATTGTCGTTCAAAACAGTACATTCCCAAACAAATACATCGGAAAAAAGGTGTATTTATCAAAATATTTCCATACAAATTAATATGCATATAGAAAAACTATGCATCTTTATATGGTATAAATTTCAGAATATTCGTGTCCTCTAAATCATAAATATGAGGTTTTGAAGTGTGGAGACTCCCTTTTTGGAACGGATAGTAGTGTTGTTATATGTATCTCAACGTAAATTATTGCTATGGAGATATTGGCATCAGGATTTCTCTCTTTGACGGTTATTAAACTTTTTTTTACTTTCAAATTTCCCTCCCGTAATGTAAAGCCTTCATAACATTACTTGTATCGTAAATTACTATTAAAAATTTGAAAAAAAATCACATACATTATTGACTCAGATACCAAATTAGGCGATTTTTTCAAGCTCATTGAGAGTTATTTAGGGTATTAAAAAAATGTTCCAAATTTTATTTCGTCATATGATTGTTATCAATAAATACCATGTTTGTGATTTTTTTTAATCTTTCAACGTTTGGTGCGACATCTTCAAAAATTCAAATAACTGGTATTTTCATGATATTTTTATATATTTATCAACAATTGAACATTCATTTTGCAGAAGCGCTCCTAGCAAAGCTAGCATCATTTTTTATACACTTAAGAATTTTCCACATCATGAAGAATAATACAAATCGGCTTTGGTTCTTTTTTGTTCATACTGCTATACAGGGTGTCAACATAAAAGAAAACGCTCTTATGCATACACGGTCATGATTTTGCGCGCTCTTGCGGGCAATGTACGCATTATCTGAAAAGTTGAAAGACCTATATCGATCGGAAATTTTCCGCTCTATAACGTTGGTGTCCTTTTACTTTTCCAGAAAATGGATAGTTTTGGCTGAAATCAGCAGGAGGTGACAAAAGAAAAATGTTTTTATGGATAAATCTCAAGAATCGTTAATATTTTGTTATACAAGCTGTATATCGTTAGAAACCTTATTAAAAATGGTATAGATTGGTGGCAACGTATATAGGGTGTTCTATTTGAAAAAAAATAGTTATCCAATGTTTTGCGTATGTTGACACCCTGTATAGCAGTATGAACAAAAAAGACCAAATCTGATGTTCTTCATGACGTGGAAAATTTTCTAGTGTATAAAAAATGATGCTATCTTTTCTAGGAACGCTTCTGCAATGTTTTCAATGTGTACATGTTTTTGCCACAAATTTGCCCATAACTAACCAACCGTCCATAATAGACCCATAGTATCTTATACTATTTTTATCAGATTCTTAAGGGGATTAAAAATAAAGTATAAAATATGGGGTGTTCCATTTAAAAAAACATAACTTTGATCTGTTATTTACACTGGGACACCCTGTAAAAAACATACATATTTTTGAAATATGTTGAATAGGTGTGGTTACCAGTTCATGAAAATTAGAAGTCGATATCTCAAATAGCAATTAAGTTATGGGGCTTTTACAGATCACTGGGTCACCCAGTATATGTGAATTTTTTCAGATTTTTGAAATCATTTTTTAGTGGTTAAAATTATATTTCAAAAAACCCCATTTTGGGGCTTCCCGGGCCGTGTAGCGGGGTTTTTGATATACGGCTTACGGCTACTTTGGTTTAAGGGCACAACCAACGATATTTTCATATTTATTTAAAAATTCGTGTCGGGTGGGATTTTGACCATCATAAGATAATGGTCAAAACCCGGGATACCCTTCACATCTGTTGGGACAGGTGCTTCAAATTTTGACAAAACAATCCCAAACAATATGTAGAATCAATCCACCAATAAAATGTAAGAGATTTTAACCATAACAAAACCGACGATGCTCGAAAGTAAAATGTTTAATACAAAAATAGGATGTTTTGATTTAATAACGACTGTCAAAATTACATCTCTTATGCAGTGACGGCTCGTCAGGGGCGGCAGGGTCGGCCGGGCCGTACCGTTAAATTCAATTAAAACAAATATTATAAATGTTTATTTTCTGAGAAAATAAATATTGCGAATTTTTTATAATAAATACATCATATGCTTATAGCCAGTAATATTAATAAGCACTCAGTATAAGGCCGATAAATGCGGGAGTTTATTTTCATTTAATATATGTCTACTACGCAAGTTCGTATCCGCAAAATCGGCCAGCCGTTGATTTTCAGAGTATTAAGATTAATGCAAGCGCTACGTCCGCACGAGTGTCAGTGCAGATTCTGTCGTCTCATTTCGCCTGCAGCGTGAACGTACGTCCACAAATGGTTTACTCCAGTACGGCAAATTCACCGGGGCCGTACTCCGTACGCAATACTCCGATGCCCATGACTCGATGCACTCTTTAATTCGCTTGCGTTACAGGTCACATTTTAGAACTTGTAAATTTATTTTTCCGCTACCGACAACGTAAATACGCATTGCATGCATGATTACAGGTACCGTAAGTGGCTGATAACATTCGTGGTGTTTGTTGTCCTTGACGACGGAACTTAATTTTTACTTACGGACCTAGGAAAATAATAAACAGAAACGTAACGCTCCAACATATAGGCGAGCAACACATTTTCGTCTATACCTACAGAATCGGCATCCTTTTTACATAACCACTGCTTAAAAAGAGTCGTAACAGGACACATACCTTTTTAGATTTTGTCGGTAACACATTCTAACACGCAATATTCGCAGCTACGTTTGCATCCGTGCCCGCAAAAACTGTCACTGGATTGACACAAACAAACAAAATTCGACATTGTTTTCTCCGTTGCTGGGTTGCCATAGGACGCATAGAACGCATAGGTGACTATAAAAATTTGAGTCCCAAAAGTTACAAGCCGTATTTTAGAATATTTTCTGATCATTTTTAAGTATTATATTTCCGGTAGCGGAAAAAAATTAATAAGCAACACGGAACGTAATGACAATTAACATTTTCGGCAGGCGACGAGCCTTGGCTCCGCCTCGGTTCGTATTCGCCTACCTCAAATGTTAATACGTCCTTACGTTCCTTGTTGCTTAAATAACTATTATCTACGACCACTACTGTAAATGCCCATTATCGTACAATGCGCGTACTGCGTAAATACACCAAAACACCCACGTATGTTAGAGCCCGCTTGTAAATTAAAGGTACTAGTGAGTTTCGTTTACGAACTTTTGATTGGTTGAGAGTTGCGCGTTTGTTCGTTTTTATTAAATATAGTAGTCCGCGATTGTTAAACGTCACATCACGCACCCCGAAGCTGTCACTTCGCTATTCCGCACATTCTCTTATATAAATTAAGGTGAGAGTGGTCGTAGATAAAGTATACTACATAACGCGAGTTGTAAAGCAATTACGCGCTCGTGAAATTGCGTTACTCGCCGCTACGCGGCTCGTACGCAATTTTTTCACTTGCGCGTAATTTGCTATTTACAACTCTTGTTACGTAATATACTAAATTATTAACGTATTTCTGATTATTTTCATATTGTTCGATTTAAAAGTAATATATGTACTTACTTTAATACAAATTGGTCATTAAGGCCAACAATTGACCGGTATTAGAAAACACATTATTCCTTAAAAAAATATTTCAGAAATCAGAATATATTTCGCATTTTTAAAGAGAAGGCAAATCTTAATATAAGTAAATATCATTAAACAATAGATGTAATGTAAAATGCAAACAATAATTAAATGGTTACCTAATTGTAATTTACAAAATAATTACCATTCTAGGTAAATTTAAGGTAGTTTATGTGAAATATATCAGTGTATAATTAACCATTTTATGTATATAACATGTTTAAAGATGTTATTGTTACTCCGACAACATTCTCTCACTGTTAAAAGTCGCGCGAAATTATTTAATGTGTATCGTTCTAACGGAGGAGTATGGGTACGGTACGGCTGGCCGTTTATCCACAGTGCGCGTGTGCCAGCATAAAAATGATCAGATGACAGAATCACTTTGTTTTTTCCTTGGTCCCGTCCACATGGTGCTCGTGTATGCGATTATTAATTATTGTATTATTTGTTGAAACTACGATGGCTAGTGTAAGGGATATTGTAAGTACTAACGCTGATTTGGTTCATTATTTTTTACACAATAAATTTAACCGATTGTCGTACGATGATAAAGTTTTCATTAAAAATGTGCCAGTTCCACACCCGTTGTTGACTAATCTCGTTCAAAGAATACAAGATCACTATCGCACTTTTTCTGCAACACTCTACACAAAGTTTATTTGGCTAACTGGTAGTGAGATTTGTAACAAATTATTTTGTTGGTATTGTTTGTTGTTTTGTGAGAGCAAAAACCCTTTTAATTCATGCGGTTATGACAATTGAAAAGAAGTTTATCGCGCTTTAGCGAAACATGAACTTTCAAAAGATCATACGTATTCTGCCTTAAAATATAAATTATTCGCGAAACATAATATTGTAAATGCACTTGATACCGCTAGACGAGAACTTATAAATAAACATAATGAAAACGTTCGGGAAAATCGAAAAATGGTCAAACATTTAATAAACATGGTCATTTATTTATCAACTCAAGAACTTGCATTCCGATGTAACGACGAAACAACAAATTCAGACAATCAAGGGACTTTTAAAGAATTAGCTCATTTTGCATCTAGTTCGATGAAAATTTTAATAAATTCATTGATCCATCCATATCTTCAGTGTTTACCGGACTGTCAAAAATGATTCAAAAAAAAGGATTTAATTGATTCCATAACTACGGTTTTAAAGCAGAATATTTACGACGAAATTAATAGAGCTTCTTGTTTTTCATGGGAAATAGACGAGAGTACAGATATACGCTGTTTTTCTCAGATGTCAGTGATTTTTCGTTACGTTTATGAGGGGAAAGTAATAGAACGATTTTTGGGTTTCTTCAACCTTAGTGAAGGTCGCACTGCAAACGATATTTTTAATGTACTCCAACAAAACTTCAATCATTTCAATATTGAACACAAATTAATCGGCCAAACGTATGATGGTGCGGCTGTAATGGCGGGAGAACTAAATGGATTGCAGCAAAAAGTTAAGGCAATTGCTCCTCAAGCACTTTTTACGCACTGTTACGCGCACAAAATAAATTTAGTTTTACATGATTCATGTAAAAAAATTAAAGAATGTAGCATATTTTACTCAAATCTCTCGGGCTTTTCATCTTTTTTCACAAAATCTACTAAACGCACTAATCTTCTGGATACAATTTGTCAAAAGAGAGTTCCGAGTAACTCAGAAACCCGCTGGAACTTTAAATCGCGCATTGTGAACACTACATATAATAATAGAATTAATTTGATTCAAGTTTTTGATCATATCATCGCAGATTTGGATCAATGGGATGATATGTCAATACGAGAATCGACCGGGTTAGAAAGAATATTAACCGATTTTGATTTCCTGTTTCTTTTATATACTTTTCAGTTAATTTTTACACATACGGATCCTATTTTTTTCTATAATTCAACATAAATTATCTGACATCACGTATTGTAACGAAAGAATTATATCACTTTTATCCACATTAAAAAAATTCCGAAATGACAATTATTTTCTTAAAATATATTCTGATGTTAATCAAATTTTAGATGTTCAGCCTCCATGCGCTAAACGACGTAAAACGCACAGTAATAATGATGATTCGATATCTACGAAACGAATCTTTTTTGAAATTTTAGATATGCTTATAAATCAAATTGAAATACGTTTTAAAGATATTTTCTTACTTAACTTTCTGGAATTAACCAATCAAAATTAATTCGATATATTTAATAAAAAAATTCCGGAAAAACAATTTCAATCTTTGATTAATAACTACAAAACATTTTTTAATAATGAAAAATTAAAAAGAGAATTGCAAGTTTTGTATGCTGACAAATTTATTTTCGGTAATTCCCCAACAGTAGGTGACATGACAGAATTTATTTATAATAATGATATTATTACAGACGTTCCGGAATTATATAAATTATTTTGTTTAATATTGTCTCTCCCACCAACATCTGCATCGGTAGAAAGAAGCTTTTCAGCATTGAAAAGAATAAAATCCTACAGTAGGAATACAATATCCCAATCGCGCTTAAGTAATGTATTTATTTTAGCAATAGAAAGAGGGTTGGTTAAAAGTTTAGTTAAGAATGATAGTTTTTATAATAAAATTATTGACGATTTCGCTACAAAAAAGTCCCGGCGAATCGATTTAATATTTAAAAATGATTGAAATAATTCAAATATAATATATTTAATTTGTTCACATACACGGGCACCACTGTTATTTCCTGGCAAAATCCCTTTAGTTTTGAGAGTTTTTATTTATTTTCCTGACATTAAAAAGAATTAACTTTTTTTTTGTTGGGAGATTTGTTTTATTTTATATTTTATTTATTTATTTATTTTTTAAGAGTAAATATTTTATTTTTCATTTCTGCCATTTTTATATTCTCTTCAAAATTCGGTTTTAGTTTTATTAATTTTAGTTTTCATGTTGAGAGTTTATTTAATTTAATATTTTATAGGTAAATATTTATTTATTCCTGACCCCTATCTTTCAAGTTATTCACATTTGTAAGAGTGTTATTCTTTTTTTTATATCCTCCACCTCAAATGTACTTCACTTCTGTCAAATCCAACTCTCATTCCATATCCTGACAAAAGTGCTGTAGACCTTTCCGTGGTTCTTGTCGGACGATTTAATTTTTTGGTATGCCTACTCTCCTACAGTTGGGTTCTACTTACATTTGCCTAATTATGTCGCGCTAGCAATATTTTTTTTACTATATACTGCACAAACAACCATATTGTTACATATAGCAAATGATTGGTTAATGTTTACTATTGTAAATAGTACGCTTCCACGAAGATACAGTATATAAATGATACTTAATAACTACCAAAAAATTAAGTTGACTAACTGCAGCTTGCCTACATTCGGCCGACCCACTTCCGTAGGTCACGAGCCGTCACTGCTCTTATGACAGATTTCAAATTTTGACAGAATTATTTTAAATGATGTAATAATCCTTTGATGGGATTTATCAGGTCTGTATCATAACAGAAATTAAAGCTCTTCAAAGCAGCTAAAAATTCTGCTTTGAAGAGCCTAAGAAAAATTATCGATTTATCCGCCACACTAATTTTTATTTTCGCGCGTGCGCACTTTTGGCCTACTAAACTACTAAATTACCCTAGCTATCCAACAGTTTCTGTACAAGGGAGGGAATATCTTTAGCACGATCTTTTTAGTCCCAGCGACATTCCTGAATCCCTTTTCTAGAAAAATCGAACTAATTCTAAAACCATTTGTTATGATCTGAAATACTGCGCTGCTATACCTCATTTAATAACCTGGCGGACCAAAGGCGAAGGTCACATTTACACTATAAAAAGTCACCAGAAAAGTAACTAGACATGTTTTGGTGGTAAAAATAAAATTATTTAAAATTCGTTTACCCATAACATCCATTCAACAATTATAACAAGATATAAATTAATTCTAGGCAAACTTTCTTGATTATATAGTCAATGATTTAGTAACACTGAAAAACTCAAGTTGTACATATATTAATTTTCATATAAAGTAGTTATTTCATATTAGGTACCTTTTAAAAATAAATATAATTCTGTAAAAGGTTTAAAATATAAATACTAGATTGTCGTGAAATAGAATTTTATTAAATTAAACTTGCTATTTAAAAACTTATAATAACTTACTTAAATAAATTCAATAAAACAAAATGTAGCCTGAATATATGAATATTCAACCTGTTCGTAACTCTGCAAGCAGAATTAAGTCTTACTAAGACTATAAACAAATAACTTATTGAAACATCTACTTCCCTGGCTAGTGCCACGCCGGATATTGAATGATACAAAAGAAATTTGCATGGTATTACTAGTACTACTAGTGAAATAACATTGGTTTAAGATCGTTTATTTCTACCCACAGGATTAACTTGAAAATTAAACTAAATTGAATTTGAAAGCTTTAAACTATAAAACTGAACCCTAAAATATGTAAAAATTAAGTAAAAAGCCATCTGCAGACGCGTTTCGAGATTTATCTCTCATCAGGGCAGCTTCGCATTTAAATTGAATGTTAAATAATAAAATACACAGTGTATTTTTAATAATTCAATTAAAATTTAATCCAATGTAGCGATTTCATTTTTAAAGAAAAATTTATGAGCAGTTTTCCGCACACCAAAAATTCTGCAGATATCTTCGGTCGCTAGACGTCCTTCAAGACGTTTCGGACTTGTTACTACCCCAATCTCCTTACACTCCCTAATTGTGCGAAACATCGTACTTCTAGCCAATCCTAAATATAATGTATGTTCGTGATTTGATTCCAGATTGAAATAACTTGCACCACACGACATTTTTGTGTACGATGATAGTAGTAAGTTTTAAAGCCTCTTGTATTAGAATTTTATATAAGATAATTTTGGATTGTTTTCCACAAGCGTTAATGCCCTCAAATCCAACCATTTGCATATCTTGGGGGGCGAAAATGGCACCAAACTTGTGCTGGGTATATATCTATAGTTAAAAATCAAATAACTATTGCCAAGAAAATCGCGGGATGAGAAGAATCGATTATTACACTATCAAGGAGAGAAATAACTGGCTAAAAACACAAAAACCAGCGAAACACGTGGAACCGGTAGGAATTTGATTTAGTCCGCCTGGTTATTAAATAAGGTATAGTGGTCAATAATCTGCGTCTTAACGAACCTCATTAAAGTAAAGATTATGCAGTTCATTGAAATACACAATTAGAAAAACATTTTAACTTACACACCTTAAGACCTTCCGTGGGAGATTTATTCAAGACCCATTCAGCGAACTCGAATATAATCCCCAGGTGTTCGGAACCTATGTGCTGTAAATAATTAATGGTCCTGTCCATGCTGCCCTTGCTCTGCAGAAGCTCCAGAGCTCTCCTGTGGTGGCCCTTTGTTTGATACAGGATCATCAGCTCGTTGTCCTTTCCGTACTTCTTCAGAGTTCTTTCGGTTTCCGCCAGGTGGCAGTGGTTGGAGCGAAGCAGGGAGGCCACCAGGGTGTCATTCGTTTGCAGGTAACACTTGAGTAGGGTTGTATCGATGATCTGCAGCATTTCCAAGTTGGCTTTGGCATTGCCTGGCTTGTTTAGGTTTCCTGTTGATTTTACATTCTAGAAACAATGATACTGTAGATTTAATTTGGAGTCACATTCATTTCAATGAGAAATTTTTTGACATTTGATTGACACAAGGAGAAGGATGTCTGCAAAAAAACAGACATTCAAAGAGCAATTGTGCAATCCTGGCACCGGGGAATGAGCACTCAGATGGGAGAACATACAATGTGCCCATTGAGGCCTACGTGCAGCGGACCTCTCTGCCCTCCCATCGGAATAATCCAGATCCACACACAATGTACTTGACATTATTTTAGTTAACTTACCTGTTGAACTTTGACCTGATGTTGGTACCTCACTTGAGTCAGGTACTCGATCAGAGCCTGCAGACCTTCTTCCAGTTCCCTGGGAGTGAAATCATTCAGGCACTCGACCTCGGCTCCACCCTGTTGAGGAAGCAGGTCCGGGAAAAGTCTTATGACCTGCGAGGGATTCGTGCCCAACCTCAGAAAGTCATGCATGCTCTGAGAAAACTGCTTCTTGACAAATAAATCGAAAGCGAGCAGCGTCTCGATTTCGTATATGATCTGCTTCTTTTCCTCCTCCGTTTCTCTAGATAAATTCTGAAACAAAATCGACTCACTGATGAATTCCTCGGTCACCAACTTTATTCCGCATTATGATTTCGTAGATAAAATAAAGGTTGTGCAGTTTCCTTACCGTCAACTTTAAAGCCAACTGGAACTGCTTATTCTCTAGCAGCATCTTCCTCTGCAGCGCCACGTCCACCACCTGCATGACCCAAACCTGGCTGATGGAAGAGGCGTAAAGCACTCCCTGCTGTGCCCAAGAAATGAACCGTGCTTTGGGGACCTCGGGTAACGTCTGCAGCAGCCCGCCCGATTCTATCGTCTGCACCTCGATCGTATCTCCCACCAGGGCCAAGCAGTACAGGTCATCCCAAATTAGAGCAGTCGGTACGTCCGACCATTTCAGAAGCTTCGATTTCTCAGCAGCGCCTTCGCTGTTTATGAGGACGGTTTGATTCTCACGGACGAGAGAGAACGAATTTTCGGTCGCCTTCACCACGTAAGGTTCGGTGGAACGGTTGCTGCTCGTCGGGAATAGCTCAACCGGAATTTTGTCCTTCAACTGTAAGAAAAGAGATTGTGGTGTGAGGAATTAGTTAATACTACCTTCTTATAGTAACAGAGCAGAAAAAGTAATAAAAAGCAATAGATTTTTTTTATCACAGATTTTTAGCTGGAATAATTCAAAATTTACTGAAATCACAGACTGTCTCGGATTAACTTGAAGAATGGTGGGAACATATGCAAAGAATGAAGACTAAAAGACTTATTAGAAAAATATGGGAAGCTAGGACTACTTAAAGAGAATGGGAATGACTATTAGAAAACAATAACAAAGAGAGGAATGAGCATAACGAATCATGAAAAATAGCGAAAGATAAAAAAAAATTAAAACCTTATTAAGTTGTAAATTTAACCCGGTGTTGGATAGGTGGGGTCTGACAGACCGCACCTTATATATTTGCTATTGCCACTCCTTAGATTGGCTGTAGATGGAGCCCTCCCTCTCTGTAGCGTCCTACTAAGGTTCATATTATCACATGCATATCTTATTGCAGTACTAATAGAGCTGTTGTACGTAATACACGCATTCAAACTTGCCCCACTTTATCAGTTATGTAAGTATTATAAAAATGTGTATAGCACTACATTTTATTAATTTTTTTTTGTGAAAATGCATTTATTTTCTTGCAGAATAATGTCTTATGAAGAATAGCAGCGGAAACTTATAGCTTTATGGGCAGAGTTTGATGGAAACGACGAAGCTATTGAATTGGGTAGTGAAAATTAAGGCGATCATGTCACCGAAAATTAAGAAGATACCGATATAGAATAAGAAATTAGTGAAATAGAAGATCAATATTACCTTGAGTCGGATCAAGAAGAAGATGGGGTAAATATGCAAAATAGGTACATTGGTACAGAACGGCAAATTTAAGTTGGCCAGACGCGCAGAGAGCAAACGAAAGCTCTCTCTCTACAGCCGGCCGAGTACAGTCTCTGTAATAAGCAAGCACATATTCTTCGCGTGCGCTATTCATTTACAACTCTATCGGGCGCTCTCCTCCACATAATTGAATGTAGCAGGCGCGCGAACTCTTCACGAAATCTATCGAGAGCGCCCTTCGAAGGTTCCGCCCACAATTTTGCCACTGCGCAACGGCAAGTTACGTTTGCCGTCCTGTACTAAATGGGATAAAAATCACCAAATGCCAGGGTGCGAACCAGATCCAAAAATATAATAACACATCTACCTTGCGTAAAAGATTATGCTAAAAATGCAAAAAGTGCCTCTGGAGTGCTGTGAACTTTTTTTTTTTTGATCTACAAATGGTTGAAGATGTAACTAATAATACAAATATGAAAATTAAAGAAAAGTCGATCCGTTATAGTGAAAAATACTTATACACCACTGAAATAAAAGTACTCATTGGTTTACTTTATTTAGCTGGCCTTTTCCATTCTAACCGGCAAAATTTAAATGACTTGTGGCAAACAGATGGAACATGTATAGATATATTTTAAACAACGATGTCTTTAAAACGTTTTTATTTCTTATTATCCTGTCTGCGCTTCAAGAATATTCGGAATCGCTGGGAGAGGCTGAAGTGTGACAAATTAGCACACGTACGAGCAATTCTCGAGTGATTTGTAGTAAAGAAGCTTATTCTCCTTCTCAATACCTTACTATTGATGAAAAACTCGAATCATTTCGTGGAAGGTGTTAATTTAGACAATATATGCCAAATAAACCGCTAAATATGGTTTAAAAGTTTAAGCTTAAGTTGATGCAAGGTCATGCTACGTACTTAATTTGGAAGTTTATGTCGGAAAGCAGCCGTCAGGACCCTACAATTTTAGAAACACGCCGTACGATATTGTAGACTCATTCAACCTGTATCGGGCACCAATAGAAATATTACATTTGATAATTAGTATACAAGTTATGACTTAATGATGAAACTCTGAAAGCACACAAATTAACTTCAGTTGTCACAGGAAGAAAAAATAAACGATGTCTTCCAAATAGGTCTATTTCGGTTAAAGGTAGAGAAGTAAAATCTAGTTTATTTGGATTTCAAAAAGATGCCACATTAGTATATTATGTACCCAAACAGATTAAGAATGTTTTATTACTGTCTACTCTACATCACGACGGAACAATTGTTGAAGCTACTGGAGAACAATGTTTACCTGAAATAATCAGTTTTTACAATTTTACTCGGCGCACCGAATAGTTGGTATGGTCACGTTGCGTTCACCCCTCGTCCTCATGACAGTTCCTCGAGACGTTATGAAAAGCCTGATTCACACGGCCTTGCCACATTTTAGTTCTATGCCCGAAATATAAATCTTACTACTTTAACCCACAAATAGTAAAGCGAGAATATACAAATATATATTTTTCTTTTAACTATTTACCACTTCCTATTTAATTGTAATTGAAAAAGACTGATTTATGGATATAACGTAATCACTACATTTAAATAAGATAGAAAAACGAGAGCACATGGCATACAACGGTACTGATTAAAATTTCGGCTGCGTGACACACGCTTCACATGCATTTGTGCTGACCAATCAGCGAACATCACGCGAAGATTACGCACATGCAATATACCACGGATTCGATGCGCCGAGTATAGTTATTTTCAGAACAAATAATAATGATTATAAGACACCTAGACAAACATTTATTAACCCCTTAACTGGTGCAGATCTATTCATAAAGTGCGTACTGCAGTGGGTCGAAATTTTTGACGCTGGCGTACATATACGTCATATCCATTTGACATAAGTATTGCACTTGTCATAACCATTATATAAAATTCATTCGTACGTCATTATCCATTGTATACAGTTATCGTATACGTTTCATTGAACAAAATTGCTTCAATTTATTTACATTTAGACATCGGGTTTAAAAATATTTAAATTATATACTTAAAATTAAAAGACAATTAAAATTTATTTAAATATTAAATGGTTCATAATAATTTTACAAAGAAAATAAAAATATAATTATATATATAAATAATCGTTTCTAGCTAGGTTATGTGCGTGCACATGTGTTTTAAAGTGCTCCAATAAATAAGTATAAAATACCCTTATTGAGTAAATTAAAACCGAAGGAATAGTAAGAAGAAAAGCAAAACTATCGAGCACAGTAGAAAGAGTGAACAAAGGATCAAAGAACAGAGGGAAGAAATAAATAACGAAGAAAAGTGAGGTTACGGAAAATTAATTAATTAATTAATTATTTATTGAAACAAATACTGAAGTGGATAAATAAGTAGTGGACTTACCGCACTAGCAATCATAAGGTGCTCGTGCACTGAGTAGGAGCTACCGAAGTGGTGATTGAAATGGGCGGGAAGAATAAACAGAAGGAGAGAAGGGAAGTGGAGGAGTGGGACAAGCAGGAGGAGGAGAATAGAAGGAAGGCAGTTTTCTTTGGTGGCGGAACGGGAGTAAGGAGGTCGCCGCAACAAGGGACAGCGCAGGAGGGGGTAGAGAAGAGGAAGATGGCGGACACGTCGTTTGAGGGGGAGGGAGAGCAGGAACAGGAAAGGATGAAAAAAAGGGTGGGGGATGTGATGAGTAAAGGGTGCAATGGAAATTGCAGGGAACTAGTGGAAATGATTACTGAAGCATTAAGGAAAGAAAGGGAGATCTGGAAAGAGGAAATGAGGGAAGCGAGGGAGATGTGGAGAGAAGAGATAAAGGAGATGAAAGAGGTATGGAATACAGAGAGAGAGAGACTTAAACAAAGGATAGTGGAGCTGGAAGATCAGGCTGAGAAGAGGGAGAGGCAGGAG
Source organism: Ocypus olens (assembly GCA_910593695.2). Classification (NCBI taxonomy): domain Eukaryota; kingdom Metazoa; phylum Arthropoda; class Insecta; order Coleoptera; family Staphylinidae; genus Ocypus; species Ocypus olens. The sequence goes on from OU343054.1 coordinate 33,078,309, forward strand.
AGGAGGAGCAACGTTGTTATACGAGGAAAAGAAATGCAGGGAAAAGGGGAGGTGATGACATTTCTGAAGGAGGCACTGGAAGTAGAGGTGCAGGTACAAGAAAGCTTTGTGGTAGATAGAATTGGGAAGGTGGTGGTAGTCAAGATGGGGATGGAAGATAAAATAAAAGTAATGAAAAATAAAAATAAATTAAGAAATATACAGGAAAGAGTGTTCATCGAGGATGATATGACAAAGGAGGAAAGGAGGATCCAGAAGATCGTAAGAGAGAAAGCAAGTAGGGAGAGAGAAGGGGGGAAGATGGTAAGGGTTGGTTACCAGAGAATGTTCGTGAATGGGGAGCTGTGGAGATGGAATAAGGAAAAGGAGACACTACATAGACAAGAGGAGCCAAAAAAGTAAGAAATGAGGAGGAGATAGGAGGAGAGGAGAGAGAAGAAGGGAGAAGGAGCTGTAAAAAAAAGGACAGAGGGGCAGAGAGTGGACTGGGAGAGAAGCACAGCGGGAAAGGCAAGCGGCGAGGAGATAAAGGGGGGGGAGAAGGAAAGAAGGGGTCAGTAACTATCGGGTTTTGGAACATAGCGGGAATTAAGGAGAAGATAAAGGAGGGCAAGTGGAAGAGAGACTGGGAGAAGTGGTTAGTAGGGAAGGACATAGTGGGACTAGTAGAGACATGGATGGGGAAGGAAGAGTGGGGAGAAGTAAAAAGATGGCTACCGGGAAGCTTTATATGGGAGAGGAAGGATGCGATAAGGTGGGCAACAAAAGGAAGGGCGAGGGGTGGAATGATAGTAGGATGGAAGAAGGAAATGGGGACGGACGTGACGGGACACTTCGGAGAAGGAGAAGACGTGGCATGGATAAAGTATGGACAAGGGAAACAGAGGATAAACGTAGGGGTGGTATATGTAAATAAAAATTGGAATATAATAAGAAAGGAGATAGAGGAGAGAACGAAAGGAGGAGGAAAATGGGTGCTAGGAGGAGACTTTAATGCAAGAATGGGAGAAATGGGGGGAGGGATTAATGAAGAGGGATCTGTGGTAGAAAGAAAGTCCAGGGACAAATGTATAAACGGGGAGGGTAAGAGAATGAAGGAGTGGGTGATGGAGGAGGGATGGGAAATTCTAAATGGATGCACAGAGGGGGACTGAGAAGGGAGGAAAACTTATAGTGGGCCGCGGGGATCGTCGGTGATCGACTATGTGGCGATAAAGGGGATGACGAAAAAGAAAATAAAAAGTATGGAGGTGGAGGAAGTGATGGGCTCCGATCATCTACCACTAAAAGTAGAGGTATGGATGGAGAAGGAGAAGGTGACTGAAGAGAAGCAAGAAATGGGAAAGTTAGAATGTGGGGCAAAGGCAATAGAAGAAATGAGGATGAAGATGAGGAGGATCCAGTGGGAAGACGTCGAATCAATAGAGGAGATGGAGGAACTAATTGTGGGGTGCGGAAGGAAAGCTAAAGGAAGGACGGGAGAAGGGAGTAGGTGGTTTGATGAAGAATGCAGGCAGGCAAAAAGTGAAGTAAGGAAGGCAATGGGGGAATGTATAAGAGGTGGAGGGGAGGAGAGGAAGGTAACGGCAGCAAAAAGGAAATATGAGGGGATATGCGAGAGGAAGAAGCGGCAGGAGGTGGAAAGAACAAGTGAAGAGTTGAAGAAGTGTAGAAACGAGTCGGAAATATGGAAAGTACTGAAGAGAGGCGAAAGAAGGAGACGGGTAGGGATAACACTGGAGGAGTGGACAAGGAAATGTAGAGAAACAAGTGGGTACCCAGAGGAAGTGGGACAAGGAAGGTGTATGGAGATGACGGAGGAGTTCTCTAAGGAGGAAGTGGAAAGAGCTTTCGAGGAAGTTAAAGAAGGAAAGGCTGCAGGGTTGGATGGGCTGAAGGCAGAGATGTGGAAGGAGATAGGAGAAGGGGGGAAGAAGAAATTCAGGGAGCTGTTGAACGAAATGTGGAGGGGAAGAAGGAACATACCGGAGGCCTGGAGATGGGGTACGATGTGCCCGGTACATAAAGGAGGAGACGAGAAGGAGGCCGGGAACTACCGGGGGATTACAGTGATGCCCACAGGCTACAAAATCGCTATGCTGGTGGTAAAGAATCGGCTGGAAGAAGAGGTGGAAGAGAAGGATTTAATACCAGAGACTCAGGGGGGATTTAGAAGGGGGAGGGGAACAAGGGAGCAGATCTTTACCCTGGCAAGAATGGCGGAGAGAGTGACTGAAGAGAAGGGAAGCATATATGCGGTGTTTGTGGATCTAAAGGCGGCGTACGACTCAGTGCCGAGGGAGAAGTTGCTAGAATGTATGAGGAGAAAAGGAGTGAATGAGAGTATGATTGAGTGGGTAAGAGGAGTATATAAGGAAACTTGGGTGGTAGCAAGAGTGGGAGTGGAGGTGTCGGAGAGTTTTAGGACGTGGGTAGGATTGAGACAGGGATGCCCGTTAAGCTCGATGTTATTTAACTTATACCTAAGCGAACTGGAGGATGTGTTGAGGAAAGGGCAGGCGGGAGGAGTAGTAATCGGGAAGGATAAGGTGTGGATGCTGGCATATGCGGATGACATGGTGTTGATGGCGAGAGATTGGGAAGGGATGAAAGACATGTTGAGGAGAACGGAGAGGTATATGGACAAGAGGGGATTGTGTGTGAATGTGGAGAAGACGAAATGGATGAGATTTAGGAATAAGGGAAGAGAGGGGAGCGTGAAAGTGTTAGAATGGAAGGGAGAAGTGATTGAGAGAGTGAAAATATTTAAGTATTTGGGGTTTATGTTTAAAGGGACAGGGGGATATGAGAAGCATGTAAGGTGGGTGCAAGGAAAGGCCAGGAAAGCGTGGGGTATCGTGTGGGAAAAATGGGGAGAATGGATGAAGAACAGCGTCAGATTGGCGTGTAAAGTGTGGGATGCATGTGTGAAGTCGATAATAATGTATGGAGTAGAAGTGTGGGGCGTGAAAGGGTATGAGTGCGTGGAAAGGGAGCAGTGTTGGTTTCTGAAGCGTATGCTGGGAGTGGAAAGGTCGACTCCCGGGTACATACTGCTTCAGGAGACTGACAGAGGAAGCTTAGGATGTGAGGCTATGGAGAGAATGGTTAGGTATGAGATGAGGTTATGGGAGTTAGGGGAAGAGAGGTTGGTAAAGGCGGTATGGAAGACATGCGTGAACGAAAGGGGGGGTAAATGGAGGAAGGAACGAATGAAAATGTATGAGAGTGTAGGACTGTCTGAGGTGAAAGTGAGGGAGTGGTTAGAGAGGGGGGTAAATGTGGCAAAGTGGGTGAGTGAGAGGGCGAAGGAAGTGGATGTACAGGAGAGACAGGGAAGTATAGAAAAAAGTGAATATAATGACATGTATGGGAGTTGGCAGGTACATGGAAGGAGACCGAAGTATTTGGATGAGGACGGGTGGAACAGAGAAGAGAGGGTGACATTAGCTAGGGCTAGGTGTGGATCAGAAGAGAGAGGGAGGAAGAAGTGGATGGGTGAAGAGTATATGAGGTGTGTAATGTGTGAAAATGGGAGGGATACGTGGAGGCATCTGGCGGAGGAGTGTGAGGGAGTGAATGAAGGATGGATGGGGGGAAAAAGGAACAAGAGGGTAGCGGAATGGATGAGAGAGGATGGTGCCGGGGTAAAGATATTGCAGAAAATGGTGAGGGAGAAAGAATGTAGGAGAGAGTTGTTAAATTTATGATTTAGTTGTTGGGTAATTAGAATAGTTAATTGTTTTGTATAGAGACTAGGAATAGTTAGTTAGTGTTAGTTAATAGGTTAATATGCCAATAAAGGTCTTTTTTTTTTTTTTTTTTTTTTATATATAAAATTTGAAACATCCTATTCTTTTGTGTGATAAATCTTAAAACAGGAGCTGCAAAAAGTCCAGTGACATTCTTCGCACCAATATCTTTAGTCTTTACGTATACCCTTCTGATGGCAAATTACACATCTTTTTGTCGGCTTTTGTTTTGTTGTGGGTGGTATTAGTGAAGGAAAATGCCTTTCCAGTAATCGAGAATTTTTTTTCGTTTTAGATTTTCTTATGCTAACATCCTTTTTCTCTGCATACTTTTCTATAATGCCTTCAGCCAAATCTAAAATGAAGTTTATTCGTTTCTTTTTACCTCCAAGCTTTTTATATGTAACGTAGCAATTTAAAGTGGTCAAATCTAAAAAATGTCGAAAAATTTACATATAATATTTTCAAGTCGATTTCTTGAACATGCATAAAAGTGCAAATTACTGTCAGCCAAGTCTACTCCACCCATATTAGCATTGTAATCTAAAATTACAGTGGGCTTTTCTACAATGTGGCCTCCTTTAATTTTTATCAATTGTTTGGATTCGTCGTGGATACTACTTCCCATCAAAATCTCACGTTTGTCCAGCCATTTCAAAACCATTTGTTTACGTCGGTACATAGCAATATGCTCACCTTTATTTAATTTTGTAGTTTTAAGTTCTTTGGGAATATTGATTCTATTTTTTCGTTATCTATTAAATCAATATTTGTGTAATAATTATCTATGTACAAACAATATCCTTTTTGTTAAAGAGGATGTATTAATTCTAATACGATTCTGGATGAAATTGGTAAATTTGGTCACCATATTTTGTATGTTTGCCGGTATATAAAAAAAAATTATAACAATATCCTGATTCGCTCTCGCATAACGCAAACATCTTCATTCCAAATCGTTTTCTCTTAGATGGAATAAATAAGAAAGTCGCCCTTTCTATCCTATAAGTGACTCATCTATAGAAATATTTTTGTCTGGTATATAAACAGACATAAACTTATTTCGCAAAAGATCCAAAACTGGATTTGTTTTGTGTAATTTACCTCTTACAGATGTGTCACTCGTTACTATGGAGATATTGGCAAACAAACTTGATTTCTCTTTTTGATGGTTTCAGTTACATATTTTTTTTTAAATTAAAATAATAGAAATAGGATAAAATAAACCGTGTTACGACACACGTAAAGTTACTTGCTTTTACATTACTCGAGAATTTAAAAAGTCACTCGTGCTTTCAAACTTTTCTCTCGTAATGTAAAAACCTTCAAACGTTGTATTGTAAATTACTATTATGTTTAGAGCAGCGGTTCCCAACCTGGGGGTAATTACCCCCAAAAAGGTAAAATGGGATTTTCTGAGGGGTAAAGAAGACTAGGTTTGATCATCATCAGACACAAAACCAAATTTATACGCTGCTACAGCCTCTTCACACATTGGCAGGCGTTTGATCAAGGTGGTTCAAAATTTGCGCCTATTTGATTAGGGCGACCGGCCGCTTGGTGGGTTAGGCCGGCTCTACATAAGACGCGTTACAAGCGAATGAGCCATAGCTTATATACAGGGCTTTTATTTTAATTCGGACCATATTATGATCGCCGACGCTGATGTTCAATTTTAGGACAATCATCTCAATGCATTAATACTTACCCAGTTTTATTTAATTGTAAAAATTGTGTTATTAATAAAAATATATTACACATTTGCTTGTAATTGTTTGTATTGATAACAATGTAAGGTCGGGGTAAATTCCTAATGGGTCACAAGGGTAATGATATTGAAAAGGCTAGGATCCACTGGTTTAGAGTATGCAATTCTTAGTTGTGAAAATTATCTGATTTCAATAAATCAGTAAAGACATTTAGGGTTGTCTTAAGTTTTTTATATGTATTTTTGTGAAAAGTTAAGTTATTTTTGTTATTATAATCAATCAATACTTATTACAAATATCACTTATTTTTTAGTTATAAAATTATGAAAAATATATGTTCAATATATTCCGAGAATACCCTCAAATAAAAAAAAAAGAAGTTAAACGGTGAATTTTTTGTATTTTCATTTAAGAATATAAGTTGGGGTATATTAGACCCCAGCTTACTAACGATTTTCTGTTTTTTCATCTGACCAACGCCGGGTTAAAAACACACCTCAACACCGATTGGTAAAAGGGGAATACTGATTACGCATACTCGGGGTGTTTCAAATTCGAGGCTCACCATGGGGATCTCGCTTATTAGAAGAGATAGAGGGTATGTTTAACACTAGGTTTACGGGCGTTTCTTATATACCTATCTCTACGAGCATCTGTCAAATTGACGGGTGGATGAAAATACGTATTTACTTTGAATAAAAAAAACAATTTATTCAAACCAAATCTGAGTTTAACAATATAAGGCTTCACGTAAAAATAAAATTATAAAAAAGTAAACAGTTTTTTTTTAAGTTATTACGGAAATGATAATAATATAAACGCTACATAATCATATTTATCGAGAACATTTTTTACATACGTATTGAATTCCTTTTGTGCATTTTCCGCATACGATCTTTTTACAATACATACAGCAATTACTGCTTTTATTTTTATTACAGTAGCCCACTTGGCAACTTTTTCGTACTCCTGATGTTGAAGGTGACTGATCTGAAACGTCTGAACTGTGACGAATGTTGTCTTTATTTTCTCTAGCTAATTGATCGGCTAAAGAAAATATAAACTCCTTTCTGGATATTTTCGATCCGGTACACGCTTTGTACAATATCCAAGCGTTTATCTAAAACGGGCTTAAGGATTATTTATGAAATTGGGTAGCCCGTCAATTTGCCGGGTTTCGTAGAGATAGGTATACTACATACAAATTTTAAAAATTGAAAGGCTTAGGAAAAAAACAATTGCGTGAAAAAATTCTCTAGATGAAATTATTAATTTACAGTACAAAATGATGAAAATTCATGAAATGTTTTTTTCGGTATTTTTTTTTGAAGTTTGAAATCCGTCAAATTGACGGGTCCCGTAAACCTAGTGTTAAATTTGGCACTTTTGCAGAATTTTATGCTGATTAATAATCTATTGAAAAAAATTACCTAAATTGTTTTGTTTTCGAGTTAAGTTCAAAAAACTGAAAAAACTGATTTTCGTTTTTTTTCTTCCAGCCGGGTTGAGATTCGAACCCACACGGCACGGCACGCGGTGCAACCGGTACGAGCGCTCGCCTGTACCCACTACACCAACGGCCCGTCCCGCCCGTTTTTTTCTTTATATCTTCGTTATTTGATAAATATTTATAAACGGTTAAGACGTTCTTATAGCACTTTTTTATCATCTAATAGATGGTATAAGATTTTTAGTTGTAACATGTTTCATTTGAACCATCATCAATCTTATTTCTTACGAACGCCATATTTACTTTTTATCGCATGCTCATTTTTTTGTGATGACAACAATATAACACAACATACATTTCATTTCATAAATGAACATATAATCGTTCAAAACATTTGACACAGGCTTCACATACGTTTGCATTGACCAATCAGCGAATATCACCCAAACCCATTATACCACGGCTTCGGCGCGCCGAGTATAGTACTATTCGACAAAGTATTAAACAATTTCATCACCCTGCAAACCTGTATTATTAACTTCAGGGCTGGATACAATATTTATCTAAAAAAATTATCATGCCTTCGTAAGTGAATTTTTGGAACTAGCCAATACTGTATTTCTGTTTACTGAATAAAAAATATGTAACATATCTCGCTCTCATATTTCCAAATTATCGAACGATATTTTTATTCATAAAGAATAATAATGTTTGAAAACAAAGAGTTATTCAGGTTTTTAATTGATTTTAATTTCATGGCACGGATGATTTTTAGTAAGCGTTACATATATTGCCCATAATAGTTATTTAAGCCACAAGGAACGTAAGGACGTACTAACATTTGAGGTAGGAGAAACGAGCCGAGGTGGAGCCGAAGCTCATCGCTTGCCGAAAATGTTAATTGTCATTACGTTCCGTGTTGCTTATTAATTTTTTTCCGATACCGGAAATATAATACTTAAAAAAGATCAGAAAATATTCTAAAATACGGCTTGTAACATTTAGGATTAAAATTTTTATAGTCACCTATGCGTCCTATGGCAACCCAGCAACCGAGTAAACAATGTTAAATTTTGTTTGTTTGTGTCAATCCAGTGAAACTTTTTGCGGGCATGGATACAAACGAAGCTGCAAGTATTGCGTGTTAGAACCTGTTACCGACAAAATCAAACAAAGGTATGTGTTGTGTTACGACGCTTTTAAGCAGTGGTTATGTAAAAAGGATGCCGATGCTATAGACGAAAATATGTTGCTCGCCTATATGTTGGAGCGCTACGTTTCTGCAATTTAATTTTTCTAGGTCCGTAAGTAAAAAATTAAGTTCTGTCATCAAGGACAACGAACACCACAAATGTTATCAGCCACTTACAGTACCTGTAACCATAGATGCAATGCTTATTTACGCTGTCGGTAGCGGAAAATAGCTATTATTACAACTAGGGAAATATTAATAGTGTATTTGGCTAGTTACATCCCGAGGGCGGGGCCCGAGGGATGTATAGACAACCAAGGGAAATGTATTCATTTTTCCCGTGTTGTAATCAATAGTTTTTTTCTGATTGAAAGTATATTGTTCTGTAAATGGGAAAATATTGGATTGTAAATTTTTGAATTTATCGGATTGGTAACGTTGCTAAGGGCCTTGTTTGTAAATATCATAGTTGACTTGTTTTGATTTTTGCTTTGTTTCATAAATTGGTGAAATGTCAAACTATGTGTTAACGCAAGCGACGAAAGGCCGTGAATGTTTGGTTCCCGTAAAATCCAAAGCTGCAAAATCAATAAAAGATACCTATGAAATCGGAGGTGTTGTCTCGAGAGCAATTAAAACAATTCTTGCGATAAGCTCCTAATGACATTTTTTTGATGTTTATATTTTCCTAGGGAAATATGAGCACTTCATATTTCCCTAGGGAAATATAAGTGTGTTATGACATATCGTAACTAAGGCAATATCACTCAATATTGTTTCAATCAGAAAAAAAAGTGTTTTAAATGATTATATGTCATCACAAAAAAATTGAGCATTGAGATGTGATAAAAAATAAATATGGCGTCCATAAGAAATAAGAAAGTTGGTGATGGTTCAAAAGAAAAGAAACATATTTATCCTTCATAGGTCACTTCCTCAAAAATAAAAAATTATCGTATTTTTTATCGTCGATTTTGATTCGACACTCAATTCTACCTTTTCCGATTACTAGAAGTGATCGAAATTTGTAAGTAAAATGGAGGAGGCGAGCTCTTGTACGGACTATGTTGACTCTCCTGAAAAATTTACTTACAGCTTAGGTACACTTTTCTTCAAAACTATGAAAGATATCAACAGGATTTTGGTTTTGTTTTAAAGGTGATATCGATACCTACCAATATGGCTAAGATTATTTCCATAGGTTGAGTGGCGGGTTTTTAAAAAATTTAAACAACTCCAAAAATGTTCATGCCATAATACTGAATCCAATTAATTTATTTTTTAATTCCTCAACCATTAATGCTTATTTTGGAGGTAAGAAAATGTATGCAAAATTACAGAAAAATCGGTCCAGTAGCAAGCTTTCTAGAAAAGTGCACCTAAATATCACGTTTTTCTAATGGAAAACCCCCTTAAGCAAACCATTTTACTCGAAGCATCAATTATCATTCCTCATCAACACATCACTATTATGTATTTTCATATGTATTTCCATACATTTAATAAATTATTACTAATATTATAACAAGACTACAGACCTGTTTCAGACTATTAGTTGTCATCGATCCTGTAGAGTAGCTGAACTACTTATGGTTTTTTTTTTTAAATAAATTCCTCTTAAGGACTCACTTGACAACAGTAATATTCTCCTTTGCATCCAATGCAAATCGTGTTTTGACACCAAGCAATCGATTTAGGTATCTCCAATAGATTGATGTCTTCGTCTAGCTTCTCGAATCCTTCTTCGCGGTTCTTCCATATGTATAGTTGGAGCTTCCGCTTGACCACAATGCACAGCCTGTACACCGTTTCGTTGTTTTGTGTCTGAAAATTCTCAATCACCACCGCAATTTTGTAACTTATGGAGAGGATTACACACCGAAACGTCAAGAGAGAAGAGAGTTGCACCTTTCGATCTGGAGAGGCTGGAGATCATCGGGAAGTTGACCAAGTGTAGGTCGTGGACCTGTACAATATTATCTGGAAGGATAACAATGATAGAAAAATTGCAATATTGGAATATTTTGATTATCCGAGTTCGCTTTAATATCATTTTTAGAGTCAATATTAATTTCGGTTTTTAAATCATGGCACCTGACAGTCACCTAATTTTCTTATTAACTACCAGACGCCAGGACTTGCCAACTCAACCTTCAACTGCTTTTTACGTTAAAATGAGTGTAGGTCGTGGACCTGTACAATATTATGTGGAAGAATAACAATGATAGAAAAATTGCAATATTTAAATATTTTAATTATCCGAGTTCGTTTTAATATAATTTTTAGAGTCAATATTAATTTCGGTTTTTAAATCATGGCACCTGACAGTCACCTTAACTGCCAGACACCAGGACTTGCCAACTCAACCTTCAACTGCTTTTTACATTAAAACGGTCAAGTCACCAAACACAACTATTTATTAAAAAATACTAGCCCTTTTGATAATCATAATCTAAGAATAAACAGTACTACATGATAAAGATTATATTATTGTGTTTGCAGGTAATTTAAAAAAATAACTTTCGGCGTTTTATATCACTATTTATACAGGGTGAGTTTTTTTTTTGATGTTCTCTATGGGGATCTCGGAAACTATAAGAGATAGAGAAACGGTTAAATGGGCAAAGAAGTGCAGTTTCAGGAGCCCAATTAAATAACACTTTCAAAGTTTTCAAAAAAGTGAAGGGTAACTAGATATTTTGAAAAATGTAAAAAGTGTCAATTATTTCAAATAAATACATCTCGTTTATTATGACAGCTAGAAAAAAAAATGGTGATGTGGCCATCATGTTACTTTCTCCGACTTGATGGTATCATAGCAATTTATATTTACGTTTTCATGGTTTATTTTCAATTGAAATCATATTTTAAATGTACATCGAGTGTTGTGTAGACTCGGATGAAACTGACGTTTCAATCGTCAAAATTATGAGAGATGGAAACATTATACTTCAAATTCAAAAACCCAGTTTACTCAAAAACTAAAGGGATTTCGAAAAAAAACTTATTCTTTATAACTTGTTCATTTTAGCATTATCTATAATTATTATTAACATAAATTTGCAGTAACTATTACCGTTTTATAATTATATATCAAAAATTAAAAAAAAAAAATAAATCTCTTTCTCGAATAAAAATGATTTTATGAAAAATGTTTTCAAGCAAAAGATGTTCATTTCTTTGTTGTCTTCTAAGTTTGTTTAAATGTTTTGTTGGTATTTTTTATATTTAAGAAAATATTGGCAAAAAACAAAAAACAGTTAAGGTAACCACCCACTTCCGGTGTACGAAATTTTACCAAAAGCTTTTCAGTTCTTCAGATTATCAAATAAGACATACGTTTCATATCAATTGCTCTATTAGTTTTTGAGATACAGTGCGCACAGACAGACACACACAGGCAAACACACTCATACACACACACCATTTTTTTTTCCACAAATTGTTGAAATGGCATCTAGGGACCCCAAAAAGAATATTTCCGTAAAAAATAAAAAAAAAAAAATCACGATCACAATACTTTCTCGTACTTTGTAACAGAGAAAGTAAAAACTGTAAAGGACAAAGTTGCAGGTAATTTTACGCAGCTTAAAAAAATTAATTCAAAAAAATTTTAAAGCCATTATTTTCCGAGATATGATGCAAACTTACATTTTTTTTTTAATGGAAACCAGTTGGCTATGACCTCATTAGAAAGACTATTTTTTCTCTTTAATCCGATGTCACATATGACTTAGTTATTTTTAAAAAATAAGTGAGATACAGTCATTTTTAAGTTTTATTATAAATCAAAAAATAGTTAGCCATGAAAAAGATGAAATGAAAACAATTGCAGTTGTTTATAACAACAACAAAATATTGTAATTAATATTTTTATAGAGTTAAACAAAGTTGACAAAAAACAACATAAAGTATAATAATTATTTAATTATCAAAATAATATTGATCGTTTGATCGAAACTGCAGTCAATAATAAACAGTGTTATATTAACTGAGTAAAAGTGCATTTTATTTAAATAATAATAGGAAACAAATTCATTTTTAAAAAGATGTTATTAATGCCATAATATTAATGGTCGACTTTTTCAGCATCTTTTGTAATATTAAAATATGTCTCCTATTATTATTTAAATAAAACGCTCTTTGTTAATATCTATAGATCACAATTTCTACAATCAAAAATACAAGCAACTCACCCGTTAAAATGAGTAATGCATTCAGCTCCGGCATGACTTCCAATTGTAAAATCGGTTTCTTACTGAAATTCTTGTTGTAACGCATCAATTGCACGTCAGCTTTATCTTCCGAAGTTCTAACAAGATTGTACATGAGCAAGTGCCCCTGCCGCATACCCAGAAGAAAGTAATCATCTGAAACAAAAGTAATATCAAAGACTGAAATGGAAGAGCACAGTGATGGGTTTAAATAATATGAGGCGTGGAGTAAATACTGAATGTTTCTGATTTTGAACTCCAAAGTATAAACATAAAAGAGCTTTAATTTACTTACCATATGAAGTAATACATTCAATTTGCGAAGTATGCTTTATCAAGGGGGCTAATTTGTAGATCTCCATCACGGTGGAGTTTATTTTCACCCCTTGAATTAATAATCAAAACAAATGTTTTGACAGATTTCGAGGTTTAGAAGTTAAGTGTGGCCAACCTGTGAAAAACACTGAGATAGAAAGTCGAAAATAGATGGCAGTATATTTTCTGAAAATTCCTATGATGATTGAAATAAAATTATATTGGCTGTCTGGAATTCTCCAATGCAGAGCAGTGTACATTTTGTTAATTTTGACATCTTGTGACTTAAAGGTTACTTGTTTGGTTTTTATCTGCCGATTTCGCCTATTTTAAACATTAGCAGTTATTTCTAGAACCGATCATCACGATTAATAATACATTCTATGATTCATAATTGAGCTGTTTTATTTAAAATTCCCATTCTTGGTGACGCCACTGAACTTACGTTAGGTTATGTTTTCAAGGGCTGCCAACTATTTCGACTTTTTGATCTCACGATATATAGAAGCTTATGGATTTTGCTATTTATATCAAATCTGTAAATCAAGCGCATTTATTGTAATTGCAAATTTGGAAATAATCTTATTTAGTTTAAAGGTATGTGTTCTGTGGTTTAAACCACGTTTAAATTTAATCATAGAGGTAAATTTTCCAGCATGGAGGTAAAATAAAACAATTTGAGTTCCTCTCGAAAATACCAACATAATATATTCAAAAATAAATAAAAACATCAGTTAAATGTCAAAATCAGCTGTCAGCTGTCACCTTATTGAACCGTGGAGTTGTGTACACTTCCACCACCATTTACAAATGTTCGCACCAACTGCCTCTTTGCAACCCCCCATTGCCATGTAACCAGCCACATCATTCACCACAGGGGCTGTTGAATTAAAGCAACCCCATTACGGATATATGCATAACCCGGGAAGATGTTGGTTAAAGACCCTTGCGGCATCGTGTGCATCTTGATCACCTACGCCGCTATATTATATGCGGACTATGTGATAGTCCGATGGATAATACTGCAAACCATGGCCGATAGGTGAGTGCACGGACGATGCTAACGACCGCCCTGTAACCACTTCTTTTCCAGTTTGTGGGGCACGTTCAACGCGATCACTTTTAACACTTTGATATTTTTACTTAGCATGGCGCATTTTAAGGCTGTTTTAAGCGACCCCGGCACAGTACCGCTGCCACAGAACCGGATAGATTTTTCGGATATACACAGTGATTCAGGTAATTATTTTTAATGGGGTTTCTTCTATATGTACCAAACATTTGTTTTGCTCCCGTTCCATCAGGTTTTGAATTTTGGAATTTTGCATGACTCAACAATAGATAATTTTTACATATAGAATGGGCTACTAATTAGAGATTAGCTCACAACTATTTGTAAATGCTGTGTAATCAATGAATTTATTTAATCCTTATCTGGTTATTCCTTGAATAATTTTAAGATTAAAAATTTTGACTTTTTAACCGGTCTAAAAATGCACGTTGAAATCTATGTTTACAGATTTTTTTAGAAACTATTACAAATAGGGTTTGAATTTATTTTGAAAGTTTCAAGGGTATGGTAATTTTTTATACAGTTTTATCCTCAGGAAAAAATACTGTAGAATTTTTTAATTGAATTAATTCATTTACATCTTATGTTCAACAGGTTAAAGGGAGGGTTAAGGCCCAATCACCGACATATTTTATTTGACCATTAACCAAGCTACATCTGTTTATTTTGAGCTGTTGTTAAGTAAATTGGCGATAAAGGGATGTTGATATGAGTTTCTAATGGTTACTTTCATTTCACCACGAGCACGCATTATTATAACAATATAATAAATACTAGAGACTAGAAAATATAAATTTACTATTAAACTTGGCCTGGAGATACAGTGTTTTCTGAATAACATACAAACCTCTAAACATATGAATTATAGAATTGGTGTGAGTGTAATGAACAGAATTAAATGATGTTTAGTGGTCTTTCAAGCTCACTTCATCTGTAAAAGGGGCTATGGGCTATAACCAAGTGTGGATCTCCTTTAGGGAATGCCCTGGATGCATTAGAAAATCATTCACACTCCCCATTTCGCAATCCCTTCACACCATCCATTAAAAAACCTTTAAAAATTATGCCTTAGGCTTAAGCCTTTTCCGACTAAACGGTGATCATCCGTGCATACTAGTCTGCAAAATGATTCCATACACGTCAACTTTTCATTTCCTACAAGATAACCTTACTCAACAATATTACTTTTAAGGTTGTAACAATGTAGACTGGACAATATGTACCAGATGTGAAACGTACAGGCCTCCAAGGGCGCACCATTGCCGGATCTGTCAAAGGTGTATTCGACGAATGGACCACCACTGCCCATGGATTAATAACTGTGTCGGGGAGCGAAATCAAAAGTATTTTATACAATTTCTTTTATATGTTGGTACGACCAATCACTCGCCCTTTCTAGATGTATTTATTTGATTATGACAAAAATTTCAGGGGCATTATCGGGATATGCAATAACCCTAATAATCATATCGTGGGTCACGGAATGCAGAGACTGCGACATGGACGTCCCAACAAAACAGAGAAGGATGTAAGTATCGTCGGAGATGTTTTAGTTTCTCAGAAAATTAAAATATAATTTTTGGTGTGATTATCTCGAAATCTAGTGAAGGTTGTTTTGATTTGGAGTTTAATACTTTTTGGGTAAAAATGAAAAGTTTCAAGTAACATCGTGAAGTATAATGATTTTAAATATTGTTTCCCCATCAGAACACCTACAGACCGGTTTAGACCTTTCAAGTCTCATCAGTGTAGTTGGTTGTTGATGGGGAAATGGAAATTACCATTGGAATATAAGTATTCCAAACACCGTTAATGGTAGAAACACCAAAGTGGCGAAATCTATTGCCTGAATGTTGTACTGAATCCGATCCGAGTGGCCTAACCACCGACAGATATGCCTCCATTAGCTTTCCATATCTGTCGGTGGTTAGGTCATTCGGATTAGGTTCAGTACAACATTCAGGCAATTGATTCCACCACTTTTCTGTCTCTATATTTTTTTTGCTCAGTTGACAAATGACAAATTCACAGGTTATGTGTCCGAGCGATTATCTCAAAATCTGGGATGGTTTTGTAATTTTTACTGAACCATGAAGTATACTACTTTTTGAGTAAATTTGGAAAGTGTCGAGTATTTATCTTTGCTTGCCCAGTTAAAAAATTAGAATTTTCAGATTGACTAATTTGGGTTACCAAACACTATTTACAGATCTGATTTACATCCATATTAATTTGCTTATTGAATTTCCAGAATGCACAGTGTGATACTGCTCCTGGAAAGTTCCTTATTCGGACTATTCGTGTCTGCGATTCTCACCGATCAGCTGCAGGCGATCATGACTGACGAGACGGCCGTGGAACACGTGCAGAAGCAGGGTCCGTACCGACCGCACAAACCCAAGATGGCGCTACTGAGTGAGGTGTGCGGCCGTGAGCATCCCCTGATGTGGCTGCTGCCATGCACCTCGGTCCCCAGGAAGTTCGACGCCCCACTGGTAGACTACCACGTGTAGAATAAAAGATTCCCGTACTTATTTCTCAGGTTTTTTTCAATTATTGTTTCGCCGCAGTCCGATGAAGTATTCGTGTACCTTTAATACGTTTGAATTTGGTTATAGCGAGCGTAGAATTTTAATTTAAGAAGTTTGAATTACTTCGATCCATATTGAACTAAAGTTAAGACACAAATTCAATGTTTTTATGCAACTACTTTAACAAATCATATTCGTTGTATATCGTATTATAACTACTTTTTTGGAGTCACCACCATCCTATTTGTTAATCCAAAATTGTTAAACTAAATTGAAAAATTTACGTTTTAATCATGTAAAAAAATATATATAACGTGAGAAGACAGTTTTGTAAATCTAAATAAATATTCACGACTCGTGTTTCCACGTATTACAGTCATTATCAAGTGTGTTACAAATTGTCTGCCTTGTTATGTAGTATTATTTACAATACATAATTAGTTGTGGTTAAAACATAGTGAATTCTTCAATTCAGTTTAATTATGGATCAACCATTACGATGGGTGATCCATAATTAAACTGAATTGATAAATTCACTATGTTGCTCAAAATCAAACCTTTAGTGTCGAAACATTATTGATGCACGAGAGCTCTACCCAAAAAAGTTAAATTATTTTTGGTATAAGAGACAACCCCTTAAACTAATTAAATATTGAATTCAAAGCTAGGATACTGTAAAATCTACACATATCGATCTCATTAAGACTATAAAACAAATAAGTTATTTATCGCAGACCTATTTTTGAAGATATTACAAATATTTTGTAGGTTCAAATTATTATGTTTTGAAAATTGAATCCTATAACATGTCGTGTTCGTATTACAAAATATATTATATTTAACACGTTCACTGCTGAGCGACTGTTCCCACAGGCCGAAACTGGTTTTGGTGTTTTAACAAGTAATTTTGTAGATTGCGAACTACTAATGTGTTAATCTATCATTGATATTACAAGTAATTTTTATAAGCGCTCGCTATAAACAAATTCAACCATGTGCTACATACCACTCTGTTATTTTTATATAATTTTTAAGTGTTTTGTTGTATTTTATTTTTTCCTCGTTTTATATTATATATACAATTATATATTTAATATATATGTATAAGCAAAAGAATCGAGTAAATATATCATTTTAAAATAATGGCCCGGTCGTCTCAATGAAAACTGGAACTCGTCTTACATAAAAATATAATATATTCATTGTTATTCACATATAACAATTATAATAATTTTAATTAAGCATAATACAGTGTCTCCAAAATAAAACGCTTGTACACAATATAAAAACTCTATCTGCTTAAGGTCAGTCCTGTTGTTCACAACACACATGCACATGCGTCCGTTTTTTATTTGTTTTATAAAATTAAAACACTACACGTTTTCAACGGTATAAACACGCCAGGTCCTTCAGGGCGTACGTTACTGATTTTGATGTGTCCGAGCTGAAACAGATAAAAAACATAAGAGTAAACAACTTTTGTTAAAAATAATTACGAGCGATCTCCGCTCAATTTTTTATTCCTCGTAAGCACGCTGAATATTTGCCGTGTTTGCTTGGAATTACGGTTTTCCTTTTAATCTCTTGGAAGTCTTGGATGATGTATGCAACTAGAAATGACTGACACTAAATACCTACAATAAATAGCGGTGACCGAAGGATGCTAAAATTTTGCTTAATTTCTAACAAAATGGTGCCACAGCGCATACAGCCAGAATTTTAATGGAAGTGTGCGTCGCATTTTCCTCGAAATCTGCAAGAGTTGGACCAAGCTATCACAACAAAAGTTAGGGCAATCGACATCGACTTGTGTGAGAGGGTGATGCAGAATTTCACCTTATACCTTATGGTATCACCGAGAGACGAAATATTGCATTAAAGTTTTTCAGACTTTAGGAGAGCGTTTCAAAATGTTTTTATACACAAATTAAAATGAAAACTAATTGTCTTTTTGTGTTTTTAACCGAGCTTGTTACTTTAGAGCAGAGACTCCCAATCTCTCAGATGTTGTACCGGTGGTAGACATACCAGTAAGTAAATATATTTAGAAGAACGAGTCTTAAAAGAAATTTCCTAATTCTCAAATCCGAGGATCATAACCTCAAACTAATAATTGTTCAGAGTGGGTAAAAGAGAGTGCGCTCCAGTCGTTTACTCTACCTATTTCTGAAGGCAACCGACTAGTTCAGTGTTTCTCAACCCTTTGGGGCCAAACGCCCACTTTGTCAGGTCCGCTTCTTAATTCACCCCCTTGAATTTTTAATAGCTTAAAATTACATGATAATCCCTAATATAATTAGGCTTGGGTGTTGGTAAGATATTACCAAAAAAAAAAAAATGAAAAAAACGAAGTAAAGCAATATTTAGTACTTACTATTTACTATAATTTTAACACAACATTGAATTAATATCCTAATTAAAATTTGCATATTAAAAAGATCTGAAATCAGTGCAAATTGATAATATCGCAAGTTTTCCACGTTCAAAGGCAACAAAATCGCATTTTGAATTCTCAAAATTTGCCGAGTTGTTGAATTCATTTTAAATATTTTTAAGTTGAAATACAGGGTATCCCACAAGGTCTGTCTACTACCTCTTGGGAAACCCTGTATAATAAATTTAGTGTGTTTTAAAGTCAAAATTGAAAGTTACAAAGCTAACAAAATTCCAGGTCTCATTTTTAAAATTTTATTTTTTGTTTGTGCTGATTTATAAGCTAAAATTTAGAGAATGTAGTGTGTTCGAAATTTTCCATGTTTAAAGTCCACAAAATCGTGTTTTCGATTTTTAAAAATTTGCTGAAGCATTGAACATGTTTTTGATTATGTTGATTTATTTGTTCAAACTCAACAAGACAGCGTTAGATTTTTAAATCTTGACTTGTGTGTTAAAATTTAAAGAATTTAATTTTATTTAAAAGGATTTATTGAAATATTCATGCAAGTCAATTAGATTTTTCAAAATCTGAAATTTTCGATTTTAAAAAATTGCTGAGGTATTTTGAATATGATTTATTTGTTAAAATTTGAAGGATTTTTTTATTTTTAAAAGTGGTATGAAATATTAATAATGGGTTTACGAAAACTGCCATAATTTCTGAGGTGTTAAAAACATTTCTTGATATCATAATTTATATGTTAAAATGTAGAGAATTTAGTGTTTTAAAAAAGTATAAAAAATTATTCATGTCAAAGTAATGAAAATTGAGAAAATCTGCAAGATCAATGTCAACAAAATCACTGACGAGAAATTACCACGAATTTCCAGCCATGGTTTCCCCGCACCTCCACCACCACCCTAAATATTACTAATCTCATTAAAATGTTAATTAATCTTCTGTTTGGCCCTAACCAATTTAATAGCATACACTATATACTCACTGGTACTGCTTGATGTATAACTCAATTAATACATGATGTAAATGAATACATTTTATGATGTAGCTGAGAAACAGACGTGTGAGTAGTTTATGTTTGAAGGCAAAGAAATTGAAATTCTAATTAAGTCCAAGCACGGAATAAGTTTACATAACCTCTAAATGAATTAGAAACTGTAAAACATTCTTGGATAAATACATCATAGTGGACATACTGCACTAACAATCATAAGGCGCTCGTACACCGAGTAAGATCTACCGAAGTAGAGGTTTAAATGGGCGGGAAAAATAAATAGAAAGACAGAAGGGAAGTGGAGGATTGGGACAAGCAGGAGGAGGAGAATAGAAGGAAGGCAGTTTTCTTTGGTGGCGGAACGGGAGTAAGGAGGTCGCCGTAACAAGGGACAGCGCAGGAGGGTATGGAGAAGAGCAAGATGGCAGACAAGTCTTTTGAGGGGGAGGGAGAGTATGAACAGGAAACAAAGGGTGGGGGAAGTTATGAGTAAAGGGTGCAATGGGAATTGCAGGGGACTCGTGGAAATGATAACAGAAGCATTAAGGAAAGAAAGGGAGATCTGGAAAGAGGAAATGAGGGAAGCGAGGGAGATGTGGAGAGAAGAGATAAAAGAGATGAAAGAGATATGGAATATGGAGAGAGAGAGAGGCTGAAACGAAGGATAATGGAGCTGGAATATTAGACTGAGAAGAGGGAGAGGCAAGAGAGGCGGAGTAATGTAGTAATAAGAGGGAAAGATATGCAGGGAAACGGGGAGGTGATGACGTTTCTGAAGGAGGCTCTGGAAGTAGAGGTACAAGTGCAAGAGAGCTATGTGGTGGATAGGATTGGGAAGGTGGTGGTGGTTAAACTAGAGATGGAAGGCAAAATAAAGGTTATGAAGAATAAAAATAAATTAAGGAATATCCAGGAAAGAGTTTTCATCGAAGATGACATGACGAAAGAGGAGAGAAGGATTCAGAAGATCATAAGGGTGAAAGCAAGCAGGGAGAGAGAAGGGGGAAGATGGTAAGGATTGGTTATCAGAAAATGTTCGTGAATGGGGAGCTGTGGAGATGGAATAAGGAAAAGGAGACCCTACAAAGACAAGAGGAGCCAAAAAAGTAAAAAAGGGAGAGGAGAGAGAAGAAGGGATAAGGGTACAGGAAGAAATGAGGAGCTGTAAAAAAAAGGATAGAGAGGCAGAGAGTAGACTGGGGCAGAAGCGCAGCGGGAAAGGCAAGTGGCTTGGAGTTATGGGGGGAGGAGAGGGGGTTGAAGGGGTCAGTAACAATGGGGTTTTGGAACATAGCGGAAATTAAGGATAAGATAAAGGAGGGCAAGTGAAAGAGATACTGGGAGGAGTGGTTAGTAGGGAAGGACATAGTGGGGCTAGTAGAGACATAGATGGGGAAGGAAGAGTGGGGAGAAGTGAAAATATGGCTGCCGGGGAGCTTTATATGGGAGAGGAAAGATGCGATAAAGTGTGCGACTAAAGGAAGGGCGAGGGGTGGAGTGATAGTGGGATGGAAGAAGGAAATGGGGACGGCCGTAACGGGACACTTCGGAGAAGGAGAAGACATGGCATGGATAAAGTATGGACAAGGGAAACAGAGGACAAACGTAGGGGTGGTATATGTAAATAAAAATTGGAATATAATAAGAAAGGAGATAGAGAGAACGAAAGGGGGAGGAAAATGGGTACTAGGAGGAGACTTTAATGCAAGAATGAAAGAAATGGGGGGAAGGATTAATGAAGAGGGGTCGGTGATAGAAAGAAAATCCAGGGACAAATGTATAAACGGGGAGGGTAAGAAAATGTAGGAGTGGGTGATGGAGGAGGGATGGGAAATTCTAAATGGATGCACTGAGGGGGACTGGGAAGGGAGGAAAACATACATTGGGCCGTGGGGATCGTCGGTGATAGACTATGTAGCGATAAAAGGGATGACAAAAAGGGAAATAAAAAGTATGGAGGTGGAGGAAGTGATGGGCTCGGATCATCTACCGCTAAAAGTAGAGGTATGGATGGAGAAGGAGAAAACGACTGAAGAGAAGCAAGAAATGGGAAAGTTAGAACATGGGGCAAAGGCAATAGAAGAAATGAGGAAGAAGATGAGGAGGATTCAGTGGGAAGACGTCGAATCAATGGAGGAGATGGAGGAACTAATAGTCCCTAAAGGAGGGACGGGAGAAGGGAGTAGGTGGTTTGATGAAGAATGCAGGCAGGCAAAAAGTGAAGTAAGGAAGGCAGTGTATAAGAGGTGGAGGGGAGGAGAGGAAGGTAACAGCAGCAAAAAGGAAATATGACAGGATATGCGAGAGGAAGAAGCTGCAGGAGGTGGAAAGAGCAAGTGAGGAGTTGAAGAAGTGTAGAAACGAGGCGGAAATATGGAAAGTACTGAGGAGAGGCGAAAGAAGGAGACGGGTAGGGATAACACTGAAGGAGTGGACAAGGAAATGTAGAGAAACAAGTGGATACCCAGAGGAAGTGGGACAAGGAAGGCGTATGGAGATGGCGGAGGAGTTCTCTGAGGAGGAAGTGGAAAGAGCTTTCGTGGAAGTTAAAGGAGGAAAGGCAGCAGGGATGGATGGGCTGAAGGCAGAGATATGGAAGGAGATAGAAGGGGGAAAGAAGAAATTCAGGGAGCTGTTGAAGCTGTTGTTGTGGAGGGGAAGAAGGAACATACCGGAGGCCTGGAGATTGGGTACGATGTGCCCGGTACACAAAGGAGGGGACGAGAAGGAGGCCGGGAACTATAGGGGAATTACAGTGATGTCCAGAGGAAATAAACTGCTATGTTGGTGGTGAAAAATCGGCTGGAAAAAGAGGTGGAAGAAAATGAATTAATACCTGAGACGCAGGGGGAATTTAGATGGGGAAGGGGGACAAGGGAGTAGATCGTTACCCTGGCAAGAATGGCTGAGAGAGTGACTAAAGAGAAGGGAAGCATGTATGCGGTGTTTGTGGATTTAAAGGCGGCGTACGACTCAGTGCCGAGGGAGAAGTTAGAATGTATGAGGAGAAAAGGAGTGAGTGAGAGTATGGTTGAGTGGGTAAGAGGAGTATATAAGGAAACTTGAGTGGTAGCAAGAGTGGGAGTGAAGGTGTCGGAGAGTTTTAGGACGTGGGTAGGATTGAGACAGGGATGCCCGTTAAGCCCTATGTTATTTAACTTATACCTAAGCGAACTGGAGGAGGTTTTGAGGAAAGGGCAGGTGGGAGGAGTAGTAATCGGGAAGGATAAGGTGTGGATGCTGGCATATGCGGATGAAATGGTGTTGATGGCGAGAGGTTGGGAAGGGATGAAAAACATGTTGAGGAGAACGGCGAGGTATATGGACAAGAGGGGACTGTGTGTGAATGTGGGGAAGACGAAATGGATGAGATTTAGGAATAAGGGAAGAGAGGGGAGCGTGAAAGTGTTAGAATGGAAGGGAGAAGTGATTGAGAGAGTGAAAAGATTTAGGTATTTGGGGTTTATGTTTAAAGGGACAGGGGGATATGAGGAGCATGTAAGATGGGTGCAGGGGAAGGCCAGGAAAGCGTGGGGTATTGTGTGGGAAAAATGGGGAGAATGGATGAAGAACAACTTCAGAGTGGCGTGTAAAGTGTGGGATGCATGTGTAAAGTCGATTTTAATGTATGGGGTGAAAGTGTGGGGTGTGAAGGGATATGAGTGCGTGGAGAGGGAGCAGTGGTGGTTCCTGAAGCATATGCTGGGAGTGGAAAGGTCGACACCCAGGTACATACTGCTTCAGGAAACTAACAGAGGAAACTTAGGATGTGAGGCAATGGAGAGAATGGTCAGGTATGAGATGGGGTTAGGGGGAGAGAGGTTGGTAAAGGCGGTATGGAAGACATGCGTGAGTGAAGGGGGGAGTAAATGGAGGTAGGAGAGAATGAAAATATATGAGAGAGTAGGATTGTCTGAAGTGAAAGTGAGGGAGTGGTTAGAGAGGGGGATAAATATGGCAAAGTGGGTGAGAGAGAGGGCGAAGGAAGTGGATGTGCAGGAGAGACAGGGATGTATAGAAAGAAGTGAATATAATGACATGTATGGGAGTTGGCAGGTACATGGAAGGAGACCGAAGTATTTGAATGAGGACGGGTGGAACAGAGAAGAGAGGGTGACACTGGCTAGGGCTAGGTGTGGATCAGAAGAGAGAGGGAGGAAGAAGTGGATGGGCGAAGAATATATGAGGTGTGTAATGTGTGAAAATTGGAGGGATACGTGGAGGCATCTGGCGGAGGATTGTGAGGGAGTGAACGAAGAATGGATGGGAGGAAAAAGGAATAAGAGGGTAGCGGAATGGATGAGAGAGGATGGGGCCGGATGTTGCAAAAATTGGGGAGGGAAAAAGAATGTAGGAGATAATTGTATTTTTGGGTATATAGTATAGTTGTTTTTTTGGAGATTGCAAATAGTTTTGCTAAATATGCCAATAAAGGTTTTTTTTTTATGAAATTTTAACATTTGTCACTTTTAATCTAGCCGAAAAATAACGTTTTTTTTTTACATGAACAGGAAATTAATTCCATACTTTCTATATGCATTGCAGTTTCAAAGTGAATCTGAGCTTCCCACATGGAAAAATGTTGAAAAAGTATTATGCAGTATTAATAATCGACCTCTTTCAGAATTTTGATTTTATAAATAAATCCTTACTCATTGTCTATTCGCTTTGTTAATACGCGAAATACAAAAATGGACACCTGCTGCAAACACAACAGAACTACGAGCTTTTCTGAAAAATCAAAATACCTAAGCGAAAGGGGAGTGGGGATGGGTAGAGAGAAGGAAACCGGTCTGATAGTAAACGAATTGCTGAAAAACCTGTGTTTCCTTCGTATAACTGAATAAAATGTACGTTGGGGGACTGATTATCCCTTCATGTAAGTGGATGTTTCGTATAACTGAATGTCATATAAGTGAATAAATGAGAGGGAGAAATGAGACGTGTTAAGGAAAGGACAGGAAAGGAAGAGGATAGGAGTGTCGTTGGAGGAATGGACGAGGAAGTGCAAGGAAGGTGGAGGAGAGCCGGAGCAAGTAGGGGAAGAAAGGAGAGAAACGAAAGAAGAGGAGTTCACGGAGGAGGAGGTGGAGAGAGCCTTTGAGGAGGTAAAAGGAGGAAAGGCGCCAGGAAGAGACGGGCTAAGGGCAGAAATGTGGAAGGAGATAGGAGAGGATGGGAAGAGGAGATTCAGGGAAATAGTGAATAAGATGTGGGCGGGGAGGGAGAAAATGCTGGAGGGATGGAGGGTGGGCAGGGTGTGCCCGGTGCACAAGGGGGGGATAGGGAGGATATAGATAATTATAGGGGGGTGACGCTCATGGGCACGGGGTATAAAATAGCTATGATGATGGTCAAAAACAGAATGGAGGCGGAGGTAGAGGAAAAGGGGTTGGGATTCAGGAGAGGTAGGGGGACGATAGACCAGGTCTTCACTCTGGCAAGGATGATTGAAAGAGAGATTGAAGGGAAAGGTGGTATGTTTGCGGTGTTCCTGGACCTGAAAGCGGCGTATGATGTAGTACCAAGGAATGGGATGATAGAGTGCTTGAGGAGGAGAGGTGTGAGCGAGAGGATGGGTGAGAGAGGTGTATGAGGAGACATGGGTGGAGGCGAAAGTAGGGGAGAAAGTGGCAGAGAAGTTTAGGACATGGGTGGGCCTGAGACAAGGATGCCCGTTAAGCCCGTTAATGTTTAACTTGTATATGAGTGAATTAGAGGGGGTATTAGAGAGAGGGCAAGAGGGAGGGGTGGTAATTGGGGCGAGAAAGGTATGGATGTTGGCGTATGCGGATGACATGGTGTTGGTGGCGAAGGACTGGATGGAGATGAAAGGGATGATGAGGAGAGTAGAGAGGTATATGGATAAAAGAGGTATGTGTTTGAATGTAAGAAAAACGAAATGGATGAGATTCAGGAACAGAGGGAGAGAGGGGGGTGTGAAAGAGTTAGAATGGAAGGGAGAGGCGATAGAAAGGGTGAAGAAGTTTAAGTATTTAGGGTTTGTGTATAAGGAAACGGGTGGATATGAGGAACATATAAGATGGGTGCAGGGCAAAGCGAGGAGAGCATGGGGGATAGCGTGGGGTAAATGAGGAAGATGGATAGAGAATAATATGAGTGATGTGCAAGGTATGGCATGCGTGTGTGGGATCGGTGATGATGTATGGAGCGGAGGTGTGGGGGATGAAGGAATATGAATGGGTGGAAAGGGAGCAAGATTGGTTCATGAAACGAATGTTAGGAGTGGAGAGGTCGACACCGAGTTATATACTGCGGCAGGAGACGAATATGGATTGAGTGGTGTGTGAGACCATGAAGAGGGTAGTGAAGTATGAGGAGAAATTGTGGGGGTTAGAGGAGGAGAGACTGGTGAAGGCAGTGTGGTGGGGGTGCATGAATGGGGAAGAGGGGAAATGGAGAAGAGGGAGAAGGAAGATGTATGAGAGGGTGGGGTTATCGGAGGCGAAGGTGATAGACTGGTTTGGGAGGGGAGTGAAGGTGGCAGCGTGGGTGAAGGAAAAAATAAGAGAGGTGGATGCGCAGGAGAGACAGGGAAGGATTGAAAGGAGTGAATATAATGATATGTATGGGAGGTGGCAGGTGTACGGAAGAATACCGGAGTATTGGGGGGAGGGGAATGGAGTAGGGAGGAGAGGGTGAGGTTGGCAAGGGCGAGGTGCGGGTCGGGAAAGAAAGGGAGGAAGAGATGGATGGGGGAGGAGTATGGGAGATGTGGGTTGTGTGAGTGGGGGAAGGATACGTGGAAACATCTGGCAGAGGAATGCGAGGGGGTAAAAGAAGAATGGGTAGGAGTAGGAGGGAATAGAAAGGTGACGGAATGGATGAGAGAGGATGGGGCAGGAATGAAGACGCTGGAGAAGGTGGGTTGGGAGAAGGAGGGTAGAGGGGTGAGGGGAGGGGTGGAAGGGGGATAGGGGGGAAGTATAGTATTTAGAGAAAATGTAGAAAGTAAGATGCCAATAAAGGTTTTTTTTTTATAAGTGAATAATTAAGTACACATTCTTTATGGGAGTATCGCCAGGGAAAGAGAAGTATTCGTATAACTGAGTGTTTCGTGAGGTTACACAGTAATTCATTTTGTGGTTAAATAATTGGAGCAGATAAATAAAACCATTGATTAATATGAATTTATAATAAATACAAGAAAACGAAATGTAGCCTGAATATATGAATATTCAACCTGTTCGTTAATCTGCAAGCAAAAAAAAAATTAAGTCTTACTAACAAGGGGAGAAAACGGCTGAATAGTGCGCCCTATTACTTGCACCTTTTACACTCCTAGTCATGACCTACACGTGTGCCAAAGATGGATCAAATCGGTGAGTCACACATCTGATCCTCTCCTTGTAAGACTACAAACAAATAACTTATTGAAACAACTACTTCCCTGGCTAGTGCCACGCCGGATATTGAATGATACAAAAGAAATTTGCATGTTATTACTAGTACTACTAAATATATCAAAAATCGTTCATTAATAAGGCCATTTTCCATTAATGAACAATTTCTAGTTTAGTATTAAATAGTTAATTCATGATTGGCTAATTATTTATAATTTATTTATAATTTACTGGAAATGTGAACTGATGATAACTAATAGTGAGAAAACGATCTATAATTTGTTTCACATGTAAATATAAAAATATATCAATTATCTGCGCTAGAAATAAATTAGCGGTGAACCGCCTTCGATTTTGATATACCATTAAATGTCAGAGTGTGAAACGTCAAATTTATAAACGCGTGAATGTCTGCTACTATGGATAGTGACGAGTTTACATTAACACCACCAGAAGTACTAGCCAATGCTAATAATGCAACATTAAGCTTGTTTCCAGAAGAGTAAACATCTTTACGAAAAACTTACGTAGAATTTATTTCCTGGTGAGAGGAGAAACGGGTAACGCGTTATTCAGAATCGTCACTAGTAGCATTTTTTGTCGATATTGCTGCAAAGGGCTTAATAGTAAGTTTGTGGCCTAAACATTAAAGCAACTTTAAGCTTAAAAGAAAATATAGACACAATTTATATTTCAATTAAATTGTATAATAATTGTAAATGAATACGTTATTCATTAAACTTGTACCTACATTAGATGTTTGTTTTATTTCAAATGTCTTATTTCAATTAAATAAAGAAACATTAAAAAAAAATCTTTTCGTAAAATAAAATTGGATTTTCTCTAATCTAATTTTCATCTAAGTTACGATCAACGGAAAAATCTTCTAACCAACTCGTGTGTTAATTGGCGATTAATGATCGAGACATTTGAATTGTTGAGATTAACACACTAGTTGGTTAAATAACTATTAAAGAAATAATATACACACGTGTATGTATGTATGTACGTATGTCTGTATGAATGTATTCACTTCAACTTTTTTTTTCACCGGAATTGAATCTGAATTATCGATGGTCCGGATCTTTGACGCTCTACTGTATTTGATTTTGAAGATTTGAATGCCAAAATGTAGCGAATTTAGTGTACAAGTACAGTAGATGCTCGGTAGAAGCTTGCATTAGTTTATGTCAACAATTTCGTGCGACGGATTCCCTCGGATCGGTATGCACTACAGGTGGGCAAAATGACTCTTTTTGAGAGTCAACTCGTCAAAAAGATGTGAAACGAAAAAATGTTGAAGAGCAAAAGGAAAAGGTCCTCACTTACAAAATTTTACATTTCAATACGAGTACAGTATCTATGTGACGGGAGAAGCGTTTACGACGTGGCGTTGCAAAATCCACGGTTTGTAAAATAAAAACAAAAAATAATTAATATTACAGGCAGTGGCTTGTACTTATGGAGGACTGGGGGTAAGGAAGAATCTTAACGGCATCTAAACATCCAGAAATGGAGAAAAAAAATTACAAATGATTGCTGGGTCAACGAAGTAAAAACATTATGGTGAGTGGTGATATGATTAAAGAAAAGTGGTTGGTTGCAAAGATTTAAAAAAAGATATGGAATTTGATATTTAAAAATTACTGGCAAAAAATTATCATTACAACTAATTGATCCATTTAAAGCCCAGTTAAAAAATAAAATAGAGGAACTGGGAATTACACCTGTCAGTTATATAATGCTGATGAATCTATTGGCGAATAGAAAAAACATTCAACATTTTTTTCTAGATTGAACTGGATGAGAAGAAGATGAAACTAAAGGTGAGGAAACTGAAGATGTGGATACTGAAAAAAACTGACATAAGAAGATCACTTCAGACAATGAAATAAATGCATTGAACACATCAATTCAATGGGCAGAAGAGAATGGACTTGAATCACATTATACAGGGTGTTCAATTTAAGTGAAGACATTGAAATATCTCGAAAACTACACATCGAATAAAAAAAATTATAATTAAAATTTGTTCGCCTCGGAGGGGGACATCTAATGATACGAAACTCAACCCACTATTTTTGCCAATTTTGAATTTTGTCGATTACAGTGTCGCCGGTCACGAATACAAAAAAAAATTTCAGATAAAACTTTCTTATTTTTTCCCGGAGTATTCAAATTCATACAAGAAAATGGGGGTTCCTATTTAACTTTTCTATTTCTCACCCCCTACCCCCCAGGGGGTTGAGGGTACTGGGTCGAGTTTCGTATCATTAAATAACCCCCTCCGAGGCGAACATATTTTAATTATATTTTTTTTTTATTCGATGTGTAGTTTTCGAGATATTTCAATGTCTTCACTCAAATTGAACACCCTGTATTCAAGCATTAAAAGAAACAGCAATAAGACAAAAAGTTAAAAAAACTAAAATAAAAAGCAAAAATTACACAATATTTTAACCCTTTGCACTCTAGCCTTG
Organism: Ocypus olens; assembly: GCA_910593695.2. NCBI lineage: Eukaryota > Metazoa > Arthropoda > Insecta > Coleoptera > Staphylinidae > Ocypus > Ocypus olens. The sequence continues at coordinate 33,107,777 of OU343054.1, forward strand.
TAGCTCGTATAGTACACCAAAACAAAATCAAATTTATATTCTACATCACTTATTTTAGAATTTTCTTCGTAATAAAAACGTTAAAATAAGCGCATGCATCAGTTACAAAAACGCTCAAACAAGGCTAAACAAGGTGTCGCCACAGAAGCGACAGTGGATTTAAAGTTCATATTTTAAATGTCGCGTTATCGGCGACAACGTGTTATATTTCATTTTTTTTACAATGAGGATTTTACTTAATATCCATTTTATTTTCCATTAATTTGAATTTATTAATTAATTATGTATCCTAAGTTGCCTATAATGATTCTCTATAATTAAATTATTTAAAAATTTTGGGCGCATGCTCATTTTTTTTGTCTTCCGGAACGACTGTTCTGGCCATTTTTAATTCGTCTTTGAGTGCGAAAGAGTATACACGGAGTATCAACTGCTAAATTTATTAGTGATTTTATTCATATCACCCCAGTTATCTGGATTTGTATAATTTAGTGAGTTAGAGTCGGTGTTCACTGGTTTGATTAATTTTCCCAGTGGCCGATTAATCGATATTTTATCGGATTTTTTTTTTACTCTGGAAAAACTCGAGCACGTGTTTTACCAAAAACTCCCTTTCTAAGGGGTAAGTAGTTTTCAATCTTCCAATTCACTTTAATAAAATAGTTTCCGTGTGTTTTAGAGTTTTGTTTTTGTATGGTATTAAAAATTTCGCATTTCGCTGGATTTTTCCACGTGGAGATTAATTCCATGGAGTCGATGTGATTCTTTTCTTTGGTGGGCTTTATCGCAGGAAGTAGTTCGAGTCGTTGCTCTGCATCCATTCACGGGCCATCCGTTATCTTCCCCACGTGCAGCCGCACCAGGTCGAGTCACCGAGGCGAAGACAGCTGATGCCGATGAGTAGTTTTTCTGTTATTTCTTTCTTTTGCCGTTATTATTTTATCATGATATTTTATTTATTTAATTGTGTATCGACGAACTGAAACCGTAATGCTGTAGTATGATTAATTAATGAATATTTAACTTCACGTCTTGCTTAAATTTCACTGAAATTAATTAGTAATTTTTTTCCCTTTTTGTCAATCAATTATTAAAAGAGATCATTTGTGTTCACTGTGTTTTTTTTTTTAATTAAATTGATTTAGGAATTAATTCAATTATTATATTTTTTTTAATCGTTTTTCTAGCCATTTTCGTAGAATCAATAATCATAATAAGATAAAGATTGAGGATTGAATCATTAATTCTTGCTTGTGAACCTAAAGATATAGCTATATTTGAGGGCAGAAAGTGTTATGTAACCGAATAGATGTATGTTTTTTTTTTAATTCCTATTCAAATTAATCGAGAGAAATGATTACGGGATTATTATTATTTTGTTAATTTTGTACACTGATCTATTAAATTATTTCATATTATATATACCGGGTGACCCAAGGATCTGTAAAAGCCCCATAACTTATTTGCTATTTGAGATATCGACTTCTAGTTTTCTTGAACTGGTACCCACACTTATTCTACATATTTTAAAAATATGTATGTTTTTGTACAGGGTGTCCCAATATACATACCAGAACAAAGTTATGTTTTTTTAAATGGAACACCCTATATTTTATACTTTATTTTCAACCCTCTTGAGAAGCTGATAAAAATAGTATAAGATAGTATGGGTCTATTATGGACGGTTGGTTAGTTATGGGCAAATTTGTGGCAAAAACATGTACACATTGAAAACATTGCAGAAGCGTTCCTAGCAGAGATAGCATCATTATTTATACACTAGAAAATTTCCCACATCATAAAGAATAATACACATCGGCTTTGGTTCTCTTTTGTTCATAGTGCTATACAGGGTGTCAACATACGCAAAACAATGGATAACTATTTTTTTTCAAATGGAACACCCTATATAATTTGACACCAATATATGGCATTTTTAATAAGCTTTCCAATGATATATAGTTTGTATAACAAAATATTAAGGATTCTTGAGATTTATCAATAAAAACATTTTTCTTTTGCCACCTTCCGCAGATTTTTGGATTTTCAGCCAAAACTATACATTTTCATAAAAAATTATAAGAGACCAAAGTTGTAGAGCGAAACATTTCCGATCGATGTAGGTCTTTTAACTTTTAAGATAATGCGTGCATTACCGGCCAGAGCGCGCAAAATTGTGACCGTATATGCATTTTAGCGTTTTTTATTAATAAATTGCATAATACTTTTTTTTCCGCACCCTCAAGCGGAAAAACGGGAAATTATAGGGAAATTAAAATGGCCCATATCGATTGAAAATGTTCCGCTCTACAACTCTTAATAGAAGCAATTTTTGCCAAAAATGCATAGTTTTCCCTAAAATGCAAATTGAAAATGTATGTATTAATTTTTGCGTTTTTCAATGGTTTTTGTATTTTTAGCGAAAACTATGCATTTTGGGCAAAAATTGCTTCTTTTAAGAGTTGTAGGGCGGAATTTTTTCAATCGATGTAGGTCATTTGAATAATTTTATAATTACCCGGTTTTCTGCTAGAGGACGTGGAAAATAAAGAATAGTGCAATTAATTAACAAAAAAATTGAGAAAAACGCTAAAATGCATAAACGGTCACGATTTTGCGCACTCTGGCGGGCAATGCACGCATTATTGGAAGTCAAAAGACCTATATCAGTCGAAAATTTTCCATTCTACAACTTTGGTCTCTTATTATTTTTTCAGAAAATGCATAGTTTTGGCTGAAAATCCAAAAATGAGCAGGAGGTGACAAAAGAAAAATGTTTTTATGAATAAATCTCAAGAATCCTTAATATTTCATTATACAAATTGTACATCATTGGAAAGCTTATTAAAAATTCCATGCAATAGTGGCAAGATATATAGGGTGTTCCATTTGAAAAAAAATAGTTATCCAATATTTTGCGTATGTTGACACCCTGTATAGCAGTATGAACAAAAAAGAACCAATCCGATTTGTATTATTCTTCATGATGTGGAAAATTCTTCAGTGTATAAAAAATGACGATAGCTTTGCTAGGAGCGCTTCTGCAATTTTTTCAATGTGTCCTTGTTTTTGCCACAAAATTGCCCATAACTAACCAATCGTCCATTAGAGACCCATACTATCTTATATTAGTTTTATCAGCTTCTCAAGAGGGTTGAAAATAAAGTATAAAATATAGGGTGTTCCATTTAAAAAAACATAACTTTGGTCTGTTATGTATATTGGGACACCCTGTACAAAAACATAAATATTTTTAAAATATGTAGAATAAGTGTCGGTACCAGTTCAGGAAAACTAGAAGTCGATATCTCAAATAGGAAATAAGTTATGGGGCTTTTACAGATCCCTGGGTCACCCGGTATATATATATATATTTTCCTTAAATGTGTTTACTTTATTGTTGCTCTTTATAATACCTCATCAATCATTCAAAATATATAATTAATTTAAGTAGTTCAAAATTTAACGCATTGTAGTTGCAAATGGAGAGGGAGAGTGTACTTTCTTGGTTCAAGTAGGTGGTATTTTATAAACCAAGTGGCGCCCATTAAATATAAATCATCAAAACCTACGACAAACCCTCCATTGAAGCTGGCCGAGGTGCGTCGTTTGCCACCCGCCCTTTCCATAAGCGACATGTGAATAATTGAATTTTTGGTGTTAGATTTTTTTTTTTTTTAATTTTAACTTCATCAGACAAACGACGCTTGCTAATATACCCTAGGTGTAAAAAGGGTGTAGCAAACGGAGTACAAAGGGTTAATTATTTAATTTTTAACCATAAATTAAGTCACTCTCTTTAATGTGAACAAATTGTTAGTGAAACACTCTTCGTTTCATTTTGTTCAAGTATTGAGCATCAACTGTATTAGGAAATATTCATGTCAAAGTGGATGATGAACAATGTGAGAGTGGTGTGTAAAATATGTGATGCGTGTGTGAGATCGGTGCTAATGTATGGAGTGGAAGTGTGGGAGACGAGAGGGTATGAGTGCATGGAGAGGGAGCAGATGTGGTTCCCGAAGCGCATGTTGGGGGTGGAAAGATCCACGCCCAGCTACATAGTGCTTCAGGAGACAAATAGAGAGAGGCTAGAGTGCAAGGCAATGGTGAGAGTGGTGAGGTATGAGATGTGAGTGTGGAAATTGGAGGAAGAAGGCTGTATGGGTGGAGAGCACGTAGAGGGTGAGGGGAGGTGGAGCGGTGAGAGGAGGAAAATGTATGAGATGAAAGTAAAAAAAAAAGACTTTATTGGCATATCCAAAAACTATTTACAACCTCAAAAACTCAAAAAAACTATACTATTACCTCTCTCCTTACCACCCTCACCCTCCCCAGCTTCTCCAATGTCCTTGCCCCTGCTCCCTACTCTCTCATCCACTCCATAACCCTTTTACTTCCTTTTGCCCCCATCCATTCCTCCTTTACCCCCTCACATTCTTCAGCCAAGTGGCCCCAAGTATCCTTCCCATTCTCACACAATACGCATCTTCCATATTCTTCCCCCATCCATACCTTCCTTCCTCTCATTTGATCCACACCTCGCCCTTGCCACAATCATCCTATCCTCTCTACTCTATCCCCTCTCTATCAAATATCCCAGTACTCTTCCATACACCTTTGCCTCTCCTGCCCTTCAAAAAGTAATGGAATTGTTAGTGAATGGGGTGAAGGTGAATGAGTGGGCGTAGGGGAAAGGGAAGGTTTTTTTTCATGTCAAATCCAAATTGCCAAAATCCAGTTTTTTCAAGTTGAAAGTCAAAGTGTGAATTTACTTTTGATTTTTAAAAATTGCTGAGGTTTTAAGATTGTTTAAAGTTGTGATTATGATATTTTATATGTTAACCCCTTACTGTATGATTTTTTATTTTAATGAAATGAAAATAATTATGAATACCTTTAGTGATACAGTAATTGGGAAAAATATTTAAAAAATTTAATATTATTTTTTACAAAAATACAGGTTGTGACATATCTGGCATGCAATGCAGTCACCAGGGTTTGGAAAATATCCGATATTTATATAAATATCAATATTTCGGATATATATCCGATATATACCGGGTGACCCAGGGATCTGTAAAAGCCCCATAACTTATTTGCTATTTGAGATATCGACTTCTAGTTTTCTTGAACTGGTACCCACACTTATTCTACATATTTTAAAAATATGTATATTTTTGTACAGGGTGTCCCAATGTACATAACAGACCAAAGTTATGTTTTTTTAAATAGAACACCCTATATTTTATACTTTATTTTAATCCCTCTTGAGAAGCTGATAAAAATAGTATAATATACTATGGGTCTATTATGGACGGTTCGTTAGTTATGGGCAAATTTGTGGCAAAAACATGTACACATTGAAAACATTGCAGAAGCGTTCCTAGCAAAGATAGCATCATTATTTGTACGCTAGAAAATTTCCCACATCATAAAGAACAATACACATCGGCTTTGGTTCTCTTTTATTGATAGCGCTATACAGGGTGTCAACATAAGCAAAACAATGGATAACTATTTTTTTTCAAATGGAACACCCTATATAAGTTGCCACTAATCGATGGCATTTTTAATAAGCTTTCCAATGATATACAGTTTGTATAACAAAATATTAAGGATTCTTGAGATTTATCAATAAAAACATATTTGTTTCGTCACCTCCTGCTGATTTTTAGATTTTCAGCCAAAACTATGCATTTTCAGGAAAAATTATAAGAGACCAAAGTTGTAGAGCGAAAAATTTTCGATCGACATAGGTCTTTTAACTTTTAAGATAATGCGTGCATTGCCCACCAGAGCGCGCAAAATCGTGACCGTATTTGCATTTTAGCGTTTTCTTTTCAAATTTTTTATTAATAAATTGCACTATACTTTATTTTCTTCACCCTCTACAGAGAAACTGAAAATTATAGGGAAATTAAAATGGCTCATATCGATTCAAAATTTTCCGCTCTACAACTCTTAATAGAAGCAATTTTTGCAAAAAACGCATAGTTTTCCCTAAAAATACAAATTAAAAATGTATATATCAATTTTTGCGTTTTTCAATGTTTTTTTGCATTTTTAGCGAAAACTATGCCATTTGGGCAAAAATTGCTTCTTTTGAGAGTTATGGAGCGGAATATTTTCAATCGATGTAGGTCATTTAAATAATTCTATAATTACCCGTTTTTCGGCTAGAGGACGTGGAAAATGAAGTATAGTGCAATTAATTAACAAAATATTTGAGAAAAACGCTAAAATGCATATACGGTCACGATTTTGTGTACTCTGGCGGGCAATGCACGCATTATTGGAAAAGTCGAAAGACCTACATCGATCTAAAATTTTCAGCTCTACAACTTTGATCTCTTATTATTTTTTCAGAAAATGTATAGTTTTGGCTGAAATCCAAAAATGAGCAGGAGGTGACAAAAGAAAAAAGTTTTTTGGATAAATCTTAAGAATCCTTCATTTTTCATTATACAAATTGTACATCATTGTAAAGGTTATTAAAAATTCCATGCATTGGTGGCAAGATATATAGGGTGTTCTATTTGAAAAAAAATAGTTATCCATTATTTTGCGTATGTTGACACCCTGTATAGCAGTATGAACAAAAAAGAACCAAAGCCGATTTGTATTATTCTTCATGATGTGGAAAATTCTTTAGTGTATAAAAAACGACGCTAGCATTGCTAGGAGCGCTTCTGCAACTTTTTCAATGTGTCCTTGTTTTTGCCACAAATTTGCCCATAACTAACCAATCGTCCATAATAGACCTATACTATCTTATACCATTTTTATCAGCTTCTCAAGAGGGTTGAAAATAAAGTATAAAATATAGGGTGTTCCATTTAAAAAAACATAACTTTGGTCTGTTATGTACATTGGGACACCCTGTACAAAAACGTACATATTTTTAAAATATGTAGAATAAGTGTCGGTACCAGTTCAGGAAAACTAGAAGTCGATATCTCAAATAGCAAATAAGTTATGGGCCTTTTACAGATCGCTGGGTCACCCGGTATATATATATCAACTTCTTGATATTTATTCTTGGTTATTAATATTAATGTTTATATGACTTATTAATTATATAATGCACATACTTTATTTATATTATATTTATTTATTGCAAACAAACACAGTTGCTAACAAGATAGTAAAAAAATAACATTTAAAATGTCAAAATATTTGACATCAAATTGACAAAATTTTGAAATGAAGACTTTTTTGCTCTTCACTATGTTTTCAGGGATAAATTGAAGAATTTTCAAAGTGAGGACCTTTTTTTTGTTTTTTTTTGCTCACACTTACTTTTTCATGTTTAAGTCACTTCAAAAATCAACTCTTTTTTACAAAAAAGAGTCATTTCGCCCATCTCTAGTTTAAATTAAAGCAAATGCTTACTGTTCATATTGCTGCAACTGGGAATATTTGAGAAACGGGGGAATTTTTTGGTATTGTGTGTTTCATAAATATCCATGATATATATCCGATGATATATATCGTCCGAACCCTGGCAGTAACGGAACCTTATTTCGTATGACATAATAGAGAACAATTTGTCTTTATTTAATTCTTTGCTGGTATACTTGGATCAATAGATCTTTGCGTGGATGTCACTACTGATAGTTGTCCGGTACAATCAACGCTAGGGATTCCACCAGTGGCATAGTCGAAACAAATTGCACATCGGACAATTATTATTAGTCTGAGCTCGCGACATAAACCATTAAAACAGCAGTGAGATGTATACGCGAATATGCCTTTGACCGAATACGAAACGCTTGGGCCGCATCTGGCCGGAAGATCAACAAACCAAATTCGTTATGATCCCAACATTCCTTCATAATTTTGACGTTTTAAACGTCTGTGCGCGAGGAGTAACAGATCTCTAGGGAGTTGTAATGAGAAGCACAAGCTGATGATGATCTTAGAAACCTGTTGAGGCGGCTCATAACAACCCGGGAATGGTAACGAAAGTATACCAAGCTTAGTTATTAGTTGTGCATGTCAACATGCGAATCATATCATTTAACTTTTGGTTCACGCTCGTCAAGTCTTAAGTTGTTGATTTCTTCCAGGGTCGAAATTTTCCAGGCATAGAAAGCGACTGATTTCTCTCACTGGCAATTTCATTACTGGAGATAGTCCGTAAACTTATTTTTAAAGCATCAGGAACTCTCCATGAAACGATGTAATATTAATAATCGGGTTATTAGACAACAAACTACCTCTTGGACAGCATTCGGCGAAATTAAAGGACCGTTGTTTTCCTTTTCTGCTGTAAAATGGGCCATAAGATTGACCACGAGATTCCGCGCCTGAGAATTTAGACGTTTACCTGGCATTTTGAGGTTAGGCCAAGCGATTCCGCTGATTGTTATAAAAGTTCTAAAAATAACTGTTTTTTATTTATCACGAAGAAATGTTTATCACAACGTGTTTATGTTACGACTAAAAATGTACTGTACAGGTTGCAAAATCGAACAAATATGCGAAAACGGACACAAAACAGAAAATACTGCTTATAGCGCCGCCAATGCAGTTACGAATAACAAAATGACTTACGGACCAAGCTTTTGTCTTTGTTCAATGCATGGTTTTACCGAGCACCGTACGTCTTCGCCTTGGACGACATACGTACACATATTGCGTCTAATTACTTATCATAGAGGGAGTAAACACATGAAAATCTTATCGGAACTTGGTTCGGTTATCTATGACGTGCACGCAAAGATCCATTGATCGAACTCTACTACAATTTGAACCACCAAATTCAGGCAAGCTGTGACACATTGGCCTACAAAATAGATCACAAAGTTTGCGGTTTAACGACTGTCAGTACATATAACACAAATTCTAATTGTAGCAAAAATCTCTTGTTTCCAGATGCCTATCTTCTAGGCAACCCTATTTATCTCTAAAATTAATCTAAATATAAATTTTTACCACTAGCCGCTAAATAAAGCTAAAATATATGCAAACTGCTTTGTGCCATATATGTCACGTTATGCAGAAAGGGGTTAAAAAATAGTGTTTCAAATGGTATTAAATGTAATCATGTCGAGTCAATAAAAATTGCCAAAATCAGAAGAAAAAATTCATGGAAAATCAAGGCATCTTCGAAAATTTTCTTGATCTTAGCAAAGTTTAATAACATTTGGTTATAATTTCGAGAGACATAGGTCCCATTAATTATTTTTTAGGCGCTTTGAGAGCCATCTCTGCAGGCGGATAATCCAAATGCATTCGCTCCCGCAAAATGACCATCGTCAAAAAAAACGCTCAATTTAAACATCGATATCGCCCTCATTGAGAAACACTGGACTAGATGATCGGAGCGCGATCCAACTGTGTCTGAACGACGGAGCGCAATCTTTTTAGTCGAAGCCCTGATTTCAGATCAGATTTGAATCACCAACTTTAGATCTTGATTCTTGCATCTGGTCTGCCGATTGAACAGATTGCACTAATTATTGGCATTCGGAGGCATCTCCAACACAAAACGTAACCACTGGGAATACATAATAATTATAACAAACGGAAAACAATGAATTTACATTGATGTAAACTAGAGGGGGAGGAAAAAATTTCCAATGATTTCCTACAAGAGAAACGATTTTAATAGAAAAATTACTGCACGTGAAAGAAATAGGTTATAATTTTTGAAGCCTCTTGCTTATAATATTGTCAAACATCATTATTGGTTAAGCTTGATTATAAAAAAATTATTCACACCTGTATGAAAATCCATACTGGCAATTTAAAAAAAAAAAATTATAAACGATCAGTGCTTAAATCGACTGGGAATGCCGAAAATCGATTAAATTTAATATTGCTTCAGAAACTAATTTTTGTTTTGATGCCTCTATTTAGTTTAAAATCAATACTTTCAGTTAAAATGTATATTGCTTTGATAATGAAAGATTCAAAACATATGTCACCTATGTTTACATAAGTGTATTAATTCAAACAAACCCCCCACAAAAATCATTCCATTCAAAATTTATACTGCAATTTGAAAAAACACACCAATGTATTCAAAACGGATTGTGAACGGATATTATAAAACAAAACGTATACTCACACTGTGACAGATACGTGGAAATCGTTCAGCTGCTGCTGCGTCACCTTGATAATCCCATTGCTCTGCCTAGGAAGACTCTCCAGTGCTTCAGCGAGCCACTTGGTCAACGATTCCTTATTGAAACTACTCAACTCTATGATGACGTCCCCGACTTCGGACAGCATGTACGTGTGCAGATAAAACACGCACGCATGTATCAAATTGGTGACCAGCTGTGATCCGTACTTCATGAGTATCTGGGAGACGAGCCCCTTCCTCTCCTCGAAATCGGGTTGCGATCTTACACTCCTGCCCGTGTTGACCAAATCGTAAAAGAACTTCATAACCGATGTGTTCGCCTCTTTGTGGTCCAGAGAGCAGGCCATCAATCCGCACTGCAGTATGTGCGGCAGGGCCGTGCTGGTGAGGAAGGGCAGCGGCGCCCTCTGCATGTACCGCGCGCACAACCTGAAGAAGTCGTCCACCGTATCCGGATGGTTCCTCAGGCCGTTCTCCTCCTGGAGAATTTCGAAGGTCGGCGTAATGAACGCCTGCAGCATATCGAGGAGGCCCTGCACGCAGCACGCGTCTGTCGCGTACTCGTCGACCAGTATGCTGCCTAGGTACAAGAAGCACGAGTGTTTATGTGTTGTGTAAATGGTCACTATTTGCGGAACTAGGGTCTCTAAAATCTCCTTCACCTGCTGGCTGACGCAGCGCAGCATAAACCGCGCACTCCTGCAGCACCTCTCCATTATCCTAACGTCGCTTTGGTATTTTTCGAAGACTCGAGATAGCACTGGCCACACTTCTAATACTACGATTTTACAAGGATTCGTTTCACCTAAAATAAATAATATATACAAACCAAAATCTACAGTTAACATATTCGCTGCCACGTAGCTCATCAGCGACCGAATTGTGACTAAGTCAAACAAGCTGTGTAGGTCACCGGTGATCTCGGTGAAGTGGCTAATAGAAAACTTATTTCGATACCGTCAGTCACGTCAGTTACATGAGAAACCAACGATGTTGATGATAGGAACGGGTGATTTTTTTCCATATGATACGAGGGCAATCCAGATAGTGACAGACGTTTTGGCCTGGTGCGGCAGTTGGCAGCATTAGCGCCACCATCTTGGCTACAGAATGTTTCTACACCTAGTACGCAGCCAGCCGTGGTGACTAGAGCATCGTGCATATTGTACTTTTTATACAGTGGCGTTTTAAAATGAGTGCTGCAATTGAAAATCCTGCCGGTTGTGAAGTGCGTGGTGTGATAAGGTTTTTGTTGGCGAAAAATTACAAACCGATTGAAATTTATCGCCAGATTTGTGACGTGTACGGCAACGGAATGGTGCATTGACTTTCAAAATGGCCGAACCAATGTTCATGATGAGGATCGCAGTGGTTGGCCTAGTCTTGTGACTGATGAATTGTTGGTGAAAATGAATAAAAAAATCCGTGAAAAGAGGGCATTGAAAAGCTTGTAAAACGTTATGATAAATGCCTTAATTTATATGACGATTACGTCAAAAAATAGCCCAAGAGTTTACCTTCAAAATGTGTATAATAAAAATTAGTTTTTTCACTTTGGTAATTTTTTATTTCAAAACGTCTGTCACTTTGTGGATTACCCTCGTATATGCATTTTCATGTTTTTTTCTAATTTAGATAGCATTTCATCCACGTTTTAACGTAATTCATCAATATTTGAAAAAAGTATATTTCTGCTTATAGTGTGAATGTGTTAAGTAACTTAAAAGTTATGTCAAAAGAGTTTTCGTGTGGAGAAGTATTGGATATTTAACACCTTTTCTGCCCGTGTCAGATAAACTGATTGCTAGTCATGTAAGGTTTAATGTCAAAGAACGTATCATGCACCTGGTGTGTGGTCGGCCCCAGCGTTAGAACCAATACCACGTTGTCGGCACTGAAAGTGTTAAATAACCCATGCTGCTCGCCAACAATCAAATTTCGACCTATTCTATAGTTAAGCTCAACATTACTTACCCTCCGCTATATTTATCACTACATTCCTAAAAATTGAAGCTATCCTATCCAGCCATAAAACTGGGTCCGTTTTCGTCCCTCGTACCGGCACCACATTCTGTTCCACTAGTTCACAAAGAGGTTTAATTTGTAATAAACATAGCTCTCGCAATGAAGGTACGACGTCGTCATGTTTCATTTTACTAACTATAGCCGCAACACCCTGAAAGCAAATATTTTATTTGTATACTTATCGATGTATAATTACTATTAACCCTTAGCCAACGAGCTAGTTTATAATAGACGCAACCGTTGCTTTCCAGACGACTAAAATGGGCTCGTTTATGAATTCGTCTTATGGTGGATGCGGCGGAAACTTAAAATTTACGTCATGCGATCGCCGTTTCAATTCCTAGTTGTTAATAATCATTTGATTTTGAAATATTGAGACAAAACAATTATTTTTTCATTTTTCCAACTTTCAACAGACAATCAAATGTTGGTTAAATCATTAGGGTTTGAAATACCGAGACAATACAATTTTTTTTAATTTGAGACATTCTAACGTTCGCAAAATCACAAGCAAAAGGTTGTAAAATTGTCTTAAAACGTTTCAATTTTGATTTGTTTTTGTCGAAGCAGTTTGTTGCAGACCTGATAATAAATTAATAAGACTGCAAAGATCAGTCTTCTCTCATCAGGGTTGGATACCGAGGAGGGCACATCCTGAATTGCGGCGAGATAGAGAAAATTCTTCCTCTGTGACATTTCAAACTGCTAAAATTTCATGGAAGCCATTGGCGAGGGAAACTGTATTGCATCAAAATTGCGACTGAATGGTGGGGGTGAAAGGTCTGTATCCCCTCCATTTCAAGTTACAACAGTTTTAGGGAAACTACAGGTATTAATCTTACCTTTAAAAGTCCTATAACGGCATTATTGGTAATTGCAAATGTGTCGACCTGTTGCAGCAGCTGCAACAAAACGGGCACGTGTCTAGGCATGTGGTCATTGCAGGCAGCGCAGATATTTTGCAATGCTGTGGCAGAGGCCGCTCCCACGCCGGGTTGGGGCAGACAGCACACAAGGAAATTGAGTATCGGATCCAGGGAAGCCGGATGCTGCTCTATCCACTCGCCTAATTCTCCCAAAAGTAGTACGGACGTATACCTGACAGCTATATGTGTATTCTCCGGTATGTTTAGTATTGCTTCAACTACTTTAGGGACGACTTCATTCTCAGACCTACGGAGAAAAATTATAAATGTATAAAAACAATAGATTAGTAATTATTAGCCTTTTGTAGAATTTAAACATTAGCTTCGCATTTTATTCAATTTATAAATTCATCATCTCAGCTAACTTGGTTGAGTAATATTTTTTGGTGCGTGCAAAAAATGTGTATTACTTGGCCCAAGGGTGAAGCCGGCATACTATGTGATAAAGTATTTTCATGAAAAAAAAACCTCAAGTGTGCCATGATTTTTTATTTTTAAAAATTTAAGTTGGTAACACAAATTGAGGATATGTTCTGAGAAGACATAGGTTCACGTTCCAAAATTTCTTGGGCTGTGATAATAGCATCCTAAGTACGTTTGACTTCCTGGTTTACGGAGAATACTATCTGTTTCATGAAATAATACAACAGATCGTGATAAGGTATTTTTAAATTCATCATAAATAATGGGAACGTTAGGAAATTCTTCCTGAAACTCTGCCAAAGGTGCGTCGAATGAATACACCCAATTTCCATCTACTTTAGTCCCATTTCGGAAATAACTTTCAACTAGATACGTTTTTGCTGGTTGCTAAAGGCGCGCCGAATTACCAAGTCCATTGTGGTCGTAAAAGGGAAGGCCGCCCCCAAACACAGGGCGGACCCGTCGCACGTTCGTGAATGCCAGTGGTTCCCAATAAAATACCCATTCAAAGCAATATAAACATTATTTTGTTTGTGATTGAATTGTTTTAGATATACATAAGACATTAAACAATGTTTTTACAGCAATCGTTTGGAATCATTAACTTTACTGTAAACACAGAAAATGTGGACGATGAATCCGATCTCTTAAGTACATATTAATGACTTTTAAAGGTTGACAAATGTAATGTTATCACAATCCAATTTGTTTTAAAAGTGATTACTGCTTTCTGCATGGGCATCGTTAAAATTAAGGCGATTAGTTAAGTAAATTCAAAACAATTTGAACATTTTCAATACATTTATGATTTTTTAATTACAGTCCTAATTGAACATTGTGGATATTTAAATATGATTCGTAAAGATTACAGATTCAGTCTCAGTTTTTATGTTGAACAATGGCATCGAGAAAAGTTTTGAGCGAAGAAGGGCGGATGATATTATTAAATGTGTTAGACTATATATAAAATAGAAACAACATTACTTATTGCAGAAAGTATTAAATAAATTCAAAAAACGAAATATAGCCTGAATATATAAATATTCAACCTGTTCGTAACTCTGCAAGTCTTAGTAAGACTTAATTTTGCTTGCAGAGTTACGAACAGGTTGAATATTTATATATTCAGGCTATATTTCGTTTTTTGAATTTATGTGTTAGACTATTTTTGTGCTGAACGTGAAAATGGTGGACCACTGACGTCGATAAATAAAGTATATGAAAGAACCGCGAGTACAATGCAAGTTTCAACAAAGACAGTTCAAATAGTTTGTGCACAACGCAAAAGTGGTGAATGCCTCACAATTAAAAGGAGGAATAGATCAGCACCTAAAGTGGAAAATATACCTGATGCGGTAAAAGGAGAAATCTGAAAAATCGTGTACGAAATGTATACTCAGAAAAAGTTTGTGACGGTTGATGGAATACTTGATGAAATCATACGAAAGGAATTATGCGAAATTGGAAGAACTTCGTTAAAATCGTTGCTTCACTTAATGGGATTTAGATTTAAATAACATAATAATAGACATAATTTATGCGAACAAGCACATATTATATCAAAAAGGATGTACTTCTTAAGATCATTTACATATAATCCATATCCCAGCAATGTTGTCTTTTTGGACGAAACGTGGATATTTGCGAAAGGAAGTGGAACCGTGAAGAAGACCTGGAGTGATGGAAGTATTCAGGCTGCCAATAAATCTGTGAATCCATTATCACTAGGAAAACGGTTCATTATTTTGAATGCAGGGAACTCACAGGGGTTTATTCCTAACTGTTGCTTGGTATTTCCTTCAAGCAATTCATCCAGTGACTACCACAAATCAATGAATTCCACATTGTTCGAAGAGTGGTTTGAAGAGTCACTTCTAAAAAGTTTGGAGGAACCTTCCATCATCGTGATGGATAACGCCTCGTACCATTCAAGACAATTAAAGAGGTGTCCGACAAGTGCGTCAAAAAAAAATGATATTATTGAGTGGGAACGCAACATACATTTCGAGCCGTATATGACGAAAAGTGAGCTGTTACCGATACTTAAAATAAATAATAATAAACCCCGTGTTCCAACGTATGCAGTTGACATTCTGGCTAAAAGATATGGACATTCAATTTTACGATTACCGCCATATCATTGTCAGTACAATGCTATTGAGAAGGTGTGGGGGATTGCAAAAAATCATTATGATAAAATTATAATAGCAACCTCAGGAAATGATAATGACGTTCAGCATTGTTGGAAAGCATCCCTCCGCAAATTTGGAGCAGCTGCATCCAAAGCACAAATAAAATTATTAATGATGACTTTGTAAAACAGTGTGTAATGGACGATGTATTACCACTAGTAATATCATTAAATAGTGATGATTCGTCCTCGGATTTGACAGAGTCAGATACTGACTGCTAGTGATTCGGATTAAAAAACATTAGGAATTAAGTATAAAATTGTTTACGTTTTGTAAATATTATTGTATTGTTTTTTTTATTTGTAAGTAATTTGAAACTAACATTTTATTATTTTGTTTTTGTAATTAGCCGCTGTTTTATTTTGCTTTTGTTGTACATAAATTGCGTAACATTTTAATTTTGCTTTTATTTTCAACCCATTTTGAATAATTTGAAATAACGTTTTCATTCACGACAATACATTTTGGGATAATTACGACATTATTTAACATTCTTGGTTAAATAAATACGCGGAATTAGTCGATGGTACTTTTAAAAACCTTTTGAGAGCCACTCATTCAAATATCGAAGCGGACGTTGCAACAAGCAACACCAATGGGTGACAGGCCGAGTTGTAAATATTATTGTATGCAATATATCTGAAAACTTATAGTGGGCCGCGGGGATCGTCGGTGATCGACTATGTGGCGATAAAGGGGATGTCGAAAAGGAAAATTAAAAGTATGGAGGTGGAGGAAGTGATGGGCTCCGATCATCTACCACTAAAAGTAGAGGTATGGATGGAGAAGGAGAAGGTGACTGAAGAGAAGCAAGAAATGGGAAAGTTAGAATGTGGGGCAAAGGCAATAGAAGAAATGAGGATGAAGATGAGGAGGATCCAGTGGGAAGACGTCGAATCAATAGAGGAGATGGAGGAACTAATTGTGGGGTGCGGAAGGAAAGCTAAAGGAAGGGCGGGAGAAGGGAGTAGGTGGTTTGATGAAGAATGCAGGCAGGCAAAAAGTGAAGTAAGGAAGGCAATGGGGGAATGTATAAAAGGTGGAGGGGAGGAGAGGAAGGTAACGGCAGCAAAAAGGAAATATGAGGGGATATGCGAGAGGAAGAAGCGGCAGGAGGTGGAAAGAACAAGTGAAGAGTTGAAGAAGTGTAGAAACGAGTCGGAAATATGGAAAGTACTGAAGAGAGGCGAAAGAAGGAGACGGGTAGGGATAACACTGGAGGAGTGGACAAGGAAATGTAGAGAAACAAGTGGGTACCCAGAGGAAGTGGGACAAGGAAGGTGTATGGAGATGACGGAGGAGTTCTCTAAGGAGGAAGTGGAAAGAGCTTTCGAGGAAGTTAAAGAAGGAAAGGCTGCAGGGTTGGATGGGCTGAAGGCAGAGATGTGGAAGGAGATAGGAGAAGGGGGGAAGAAGAAATTCAGGGAGCTGTTGAACGAAATGTGGAGGGGAAGAAGGAACATACCGGAGGCCTGGAGATGGGGTACCATGTGCCCGGTACATAAAGGAGGGGACGAGAAGGAGGCCGGGAACTACAGGGGGATTACAGTGATGCCCACAGGCTACAAAATCGCTATGCTGGTGGTAAAGAATCGGCTGGAAGAAGAGGTGGAAGAGAAGGATTTAATACCAGAGACTCAGGGGGGATTTAGAAGGGGGAGGGGAACAAGGGAGCAGATCTTTACCCTGGCAAGAATGGCGGAGAGAGTAACTGAAGAGAAGGGAAGCATATATGCGGTGTTTGTGCGGCGTACGACTCAGTGCCGAGGGAGAAGTTGCTAGAATGTATGAGGAGAAAAGGAGTGAATGAGAGTATGATTGAGTGGGTAAGAGGAGTATATAAGGAAACTTGGGTGGTAGCAAGAGTGGGAGTGGAGGTGTCGGAGAGTTTTAGGACGTGGGTAGGATTGAGACAGGGATGCCCGTTAAGCCCGATGTTATTTAACTTATACCTAAGCGAACTGGAGGATGTGTTGAGGAAAGGGCAGGCGGGAGGAGTAGTAATCGGGAAGGATAAGGTGTGGATGCTGGCATATGCGGATGACATGGTGTTGATGGCGAGAGATTGGGAAGGGATGAAAGACATGTTGAGGAGAACGGAGAGGTATATGGACAAGAGGGGATTGCGTGTGAATGTGGGGAAGACAAAATGGATGAGATTTAGGAATAAGGGAAGAGAGGGGAGCGTGAAAGTGTTAGAATGGAAGGGAGAAGTGATTGAGAGAGTGAAAATATTTAAGTATTTGGGGTTTATGTTTAAAGGGACAGGGGGATATGAGGAGCATGTAAGGTGGGTGCAAGGAAAGGCCAGGAAAGCGTGGGGTATCGTGTGGGAAAAATGGGGAGAATGGATGAAGAACAGCGTCAGATTGGCGTGTAAAGTGTGGGATGCATGTGTGAAGTCGATAGTAATGTATGGAGTAGAAGTGTGGGGCGTGAAAGGGTATGAGTGCGTGGAAAGGGAGCAGTGTTGGTTTCTGAAGCGTATGCTGGGAGTGGAAAGGTCGACTCCCGGGTACATACTGCTTCAGGAGACTGACAGAGGAAGCTTAGGATGTGAGGCTATGGAGAGAATGGTTAGGTATGAGATGAGGTTATGGGAGTTAGGGGAAGAGAGGTTGGTAAAGGTGGTATGGAAGACATGCGTGAACGAAAGGGGGGGTAAATGGAGGAAGGAACGAATGAAAATGTATGAGAGTGTAGGACTGTCTGAGGTGAAAGTGAGGGAGTGGTTAGAGAGGGGAGTAAATGTGGCAAAGTGGGTGAGCGAGAGGGCGAAGGAAGTGGATGTACAGGAGAGACAGGGAAGTATAGAAAAAAGTGAATATAATGACATGTATGGGAGTTGGCAGGTACATGGAAGGAGACCGAAGTATTTGGATGAGGACGGGTGGAACAGAGATGAGAGGGTGACATTAGCTAGGGCTAGGTGTGGATCAGAAGAGAGAGGGAGGAAGAAGTGGATGGGTGAAGAGTATATGAGGTGTGTAATGTGTGAAAATGGGAGGGATACGTGGAGGCATCTGGCGGAGGAGTGTGAGGGAGTGAATGAAGGATGGATGGGGGGAAAAAGGAACAAGAGGGTAGCGGAATGGATGAGAGAGGATGGTGCCGGGGTAAAGATATTGCAGGAAATGGCGAGGGAGAAAGAATGTAGGAGAGAGTTGTTAAATTTATGATTTAGTTGTTGGGTAATTAGAATAGTTATTTGTTTTGTATAGAGATTAGGAATAGTTAGTTAGTGTTAGTTATTAGGTTAATATGCAATAAAGGTCTTTTTTTTTTTTATATCTGAATTGAATACCAATGAACTCGGTTTGGGGGTAGGACCTACCAGCTTTCATTTATTACCTCAACGGACTTGCTAAATCGGCGCGATTATGTAAACCATGACCAAGGAATAATTGTGACTTTTAGAACGATCTGACATTTTGTTTGTCAATTCCGAACATGCGTGCCAACTTAAATTTTTTTAAACAAAAAATCATGGCACACTTGAGGTTTTTTTTTAATGAACATATGATACTTAACAAATACTTGGCAAATTCCAAGTAGTCTGTACAAATACACTCTACTCACCAATTCAAGAATGGCAATTTTTAGTGCTTGAAAATCGAAGAAGCATTGATTATTCAAAACCAGAAACAAATGCAGTTCAACAAAATCAGTTCATAAACTTGGTAATCAATGATAAGACATGATAATAATCACAATGGATCTATGAGTGTAAATTCAGTATATTTGAACATTTATCTGGTCAGTAATTTTTAAACTTTAATAACCATAAGTGACATTCGAAATCTAAACAAACGATTTGCACTTGTGCGAATTTGAGGCCTCTGCCTTCGCGTGTGGATTTACAACGCTGCCATATCGACATTTTATTCCCCGCAAAAAAGATGCCGATTTGGTGCCGTGTTTGTAGTAATATTATTAGCCCTGCAGTTTATGGTTGAGGTGTGGAGATTGTAAAAGATGGAATCATGTATCCTGTCTAAGTTTATCAGAAGACCAAGTGAATTACTTCTTAGATGAGGCGATGAAGGATAACGGTGACTTTTACATGTGAGGCATGCCTTCCAAGTCGTCGATCGTCAGGACTTATAAGCCACAACACTGTCACAACTAACAATTGTTCCAAAAATTGTCTCGATAATAAGGGATATGAGAATATAAATTCAATTGTGAAAAAAAGCATCATCACTATACTTGATAAACATCTCTTACAATTTAGATCTGAAATTATTAAATCGATGACGGAGGAATTGCTAGAAGTAAAATCTAAATTAAAAAAACATTGAAAACAAAAATAAAATATTCCGGACTGAAATTGAAAAACCTAAAAACTGCAATGCTAACCCTACTTCAATTTGCATAGACAATGTAATTGACGAAATAAATGAACGTAACAATAGAGCTAATAATGTCATAGTTTATAACATACAGGAATCTAATAACAGCAATGCCATGGAATGAATTAAAGATGACAATAAGCTTGTACACAGCATATTATCCTCAATTGGTGTTAATTTGGAACTGTGCAGTGTTGCTAGATTAGGGAAAAAGGGCATTCAACCAAACCCCACTAAAATTGTTTTCACAAAGACAATGCTTTGAATGATCTTAGGGCAAACAAAGTGAACATTCCACGAGGTATAAAAATATCTCCTGATAAAACTAATAGAGAAAGATCAAACTTTAATTCATTAAAAGGGGAAATTAAATTACGTTCCAGCCAAGGAGAAAATGATTTATTTATCAAATACATAAATGGGAATCCTAAAATTGTACAAAAGGCAAAAAACGATAATAAAAAAAACTGAACAATATTGAAATATACTTCCAAAATATTGGTGGTATTAATACTAAAATTAGAGAATTTTCTAACAATGTTAATTTGTCCAATTATGACATATTTATTAATGTTGAAACTTGGCTGTCTGACAGAGTGGATAGTAATGAATTTAAGTTATCACAGTTTAATATTTTTTGACAAGATAGAAACTGCTGGAACAGTAACAAACTATCTGGTGGTGGAATAATGATTGGGACCAAGAAATTTTTATGTGCAGGTGTTATTGACATTACTCAAAAAGATGTTGAACTGCTGATCATGAAATTACAATTCAATGATAAACAGTTTATTATCGGTGGTGTGTATTTGCCTACAAGAAGCGAAATTGAAAAGTTTGTATCACATTGTGAAACAGTCAACTTTCCGGATGAAAATTTCGTACTGGACAATATCTGGGGACTATAACCTTCCAACTGACAAATAGAACGATGAGTTTGGTGTTGTAACATTTAGTGTTTTAAGTCAAAAAGCACAACTTTTAGTAGGCAACATTGGTTATCTCAACCTCTCACAAATGAATCACTTTCCAAATAAAAATGGTGCCTACCTTGATTTAGTCTTTGGTAACACTGAAATAGCCAAGGTTAAGATTGCCACTGATCTGCTGTATGATATTTCAAAGCATCATCTGTCTTATGCAATTTCGGTAAATGTGATACAAAATGTGATAGTTACGTATGTGATATGCAACGTTATAATTTTTGTAAAGCTAATTATTGCGCAATTAATTCATATTTAGCTAGTATAGATTGGCAGAGTATTTTTAATAACTGTTATGATATTAATGAGGCTATTAAGATTTTTTACGATAGCTTATATTACATTATCCACCTTCATGTTCCGATGAAATATATGTTATGGCCTAAATTCCACAGTTACAATGTAGCAAGAAGCAGCATCAGCGTTTCTGCATGTGTTAGTGCGAAGTGCATCGCAGTTCACCCACGCGGAGCATTCCAGAAGATAAGAAGTCCGCACGAAGAAAAACAAAATGGTTCCAACCGTTGAATAATCAAGAATTACGGTCCGAGCTCTCCTCTCATTACAAACATTTCACGTTAATAATTAATTACAATAATTTATGTTAACCAAGTAATAAAATCATTATACGTTAATCTACTGTACTCAATCCACGATTAAATAAAACCTTTTTTAAAACTCGGATTACGGTTTGAGAGACGTAAAATTGGCGCAGTCGTACGGATTCATAAAGAAAATCGAAAATTTTCTTGTGTTCCAACACTTAATTGTGAAGAATCAACTCCTCCTGATCGATCAAAGTCCAGTCCAGCGGTCCCTTTCCTGGTCTGGAACCAAGATCAAGAAGCGCAAGGAAAACAACGAAGAGTCAGACAGCAACGTATTCAGCGGCCCCTTTCCTGGTACGAAGCAAGAAGAAAAAGAAGAAATAATTCCATGTCCACTCCAGCGGCCCCTTTCCTGGAAGACAACGGATTTCCGACAACGAAGACTACAGACCGAATGAAGTCAACAATACTAGTCGCAGCTCTGTGAGTCATTTATTTTAACATTTTAATAATTTACGCATTGCATTTCCTTCACACATAATGGCAGACATTGAATTTACACTTAAAGAATTACGCGACATGATACCTGAATATGACGGTGATCAAGTAACACTCAATGATTTTATCGAAGCGTGTAATTTTTCAACATTAAGTATTCAAGATAAGTTACACAAAGCATTAACGTTCGTAATAAAAAGTAATAACAGGGAGAGCAAAAAGGTTCATTTCCTCACGGCAATTAAAAACTTGGGATGAAATAAAAACATTATTGGCAGGTCATTACGGTGATTGCAGGTATACTGAAGGTATTTTACAAGACTTAACACCAACATTTCAAAAACACAATGAAACACCGCGAGCATTTGTTAAAAAAATTGAAAATTTATTAATTAAAATCCAATCAAGTGTAGCACTAGATAAAACCTTAAGAAAACAAGAAAAAATCGCATTAAACAATTCACACGAAAAGATTGCATTAAAAACATTTTTATCCGGTTTGAACGAACCGTTTGATTCCATAATTCGTTCACAAAGGCCTAAAAATCTTGATGAAGCAGAACAATTTCTGATGGAAGAAGAAAACATCGCTTATTTAAAAAGTTTCAGAATTAACAAACAAAATCAATCAGTCAATACCAATAAAATATTTCCAAAAGCAAGTTACAATTCAAAACCAAATTACGGTAATCTAAACAGAAATTTTCCAAATAACAGTCAACTAAATAAGAATTGTAATTATTGAAAAAAAGCAGGACATACAATTTCAGAATGTTACAAATTAAATAATCAAAGTCAAAACAACAGACAAATCATACTTACAGAAACGGAAATTTCGAGAGTAATTTCAACAGGCGAAGTCAACAAACGAATCAAAATCCTCAAAATCATTTTACTAATCAACCAAGACAATCAGTAATTCAACAAAACCCACAATACAATAATTCAAACAGAAACGTGCATAATTTAAGCACCGAAATGGAGTTCAATTCGGGTTATACTCCAGTGAACACCCAACCCGAACAAATTCAACAAGAACAAATTCAGATGAATTCAGAAATAATTCAGTCAGATCAGTGCAACTCACAAAATTATTAAATCCACCAAGCACCTACTTTTACATAAAAAACAAAAACGGTAACACATTCCTTGTCGATACAGGGTCACCAATTTCTCTAATAAAATGGTAGCTCAATCAATGAATTTACCAATACAAAAGGATGAATTAAAAATTTACGGAATAAATGAAAAAGAGCACGAAACCCTAAAAACACATTCTGCATTAATGAAAGCATCCGATAAAGAATTTCACAAATACTACTTAATAAATTTCTAATTTGCATTCGACGGCCTCGTAGGCACTGACTTTTTAGAAAAACTCGAAGGAAAAATTGACATCGCAAATAAAAAATTAATTTTAAATTTCAGAGAATTACCATTATATTTACATGATCAATTAAATGAAAATAATATACAAACGAATGAAAACAATTCACAAACACATGAAACAAATCAAAACAATTCAAATCCACAAAAATCAAATGAAACAAAAAATTCAGAAATCACAATTCCACCAAGAACAATTCAAACAATAAAATTAAATGTAAAAGAGAATATTTTAAAAGAAGGATTTTACCAAAATAATAGTAAATGAAAATGTGAAAATACCCAACTCAATGGTAACAATAAAAAATAATCAATCATCTTGACCCAAAAACAATTTCTCAAGATTCACCATGTGAAGTAACAATATTTATGGAATCCACGATATCAAAAAATTGCGAAAAATTAATAAGTGACATTGACGATTATAACATATAAAAACTCAAAAATAATAAATGGCTTATCACAGTAGCAAAAGAATTACCAATTACAACATTTTGTCCAAATTCAAATTCCAAGACGGAAATCATAGATACAAGTTCATTTTTAAAATTACAAGAAAAATGCAGCGCATTTATCGGCACCACTCAAGTATTTGCAAGTAACGACGATAACGAAACAATTTCCACACATCTTTATATACCAAAAATTCCATACGATTGTTGTGAACATCTTCCAGATAAAGATCTACCAATATTAACACCGATTAAAATCTATCATTTAAATTTAGACGAACTAAATATTGCTGATCAAAAATTGCGAGAATATGATCAAAACCTAAATAAAATTATAAACGAGCCATTCGCAACTTGTCATTGGAGTACCTGCACCTACATTCTAATTTCAACAATTGATATAATATTTTGGATAATATTTAAATGCTGTTTAAGAAGAAAATTAATAGGATACACGAATGGATCACACGATTCGGACGACAGAACCCAGGTTCCTGTTGTCATCAAATATTCAAATATTGCAACATCAGGTCAACTATAACAAGAAGACCATCAATTCAATTATCTACAAGATACAACATTGATAACGATGACTTCACATATCAGTCCTCATCGAAACCAATCCCGACATCTTCAAGAAGGACCCCGAGGAAGATGTAATTTTCAATTTTCCAATAATTGAAAATTCTTGAGGGAGGTGTTATGGCCCAGATTCCACAGTTACAATGTAACAAGACGCAACATCAGCGTTTGTGCATGTGTTAGTGCGGAGTGCATCGCAGTTCACCCACGCGGAGCATTCCAGAAGATAAGAAGTCCGCACGAAGAAAAACAGAATGGTTCCAACAGTCGTATAATCAAGAATTACGGTCTGAGCTCTCCTCTTGTTACGAACATTTGATGTTAATCAATCATTAATTACAATAATTTATGTTAACCAAGTAATAAAATCATTATACGTTAATCTACTGTACTCAGTCCACGATTCAATAAAACCTTTTTTAAAAGTCGGATTACGGTTTGAGAGACGTAAAATATATATACAACTACAGGTACCCCAAATGGTTTAATAAGGAGCTAATCGATTTGATAAAACGAAAGAAAATTTCACATAAAATGTACAAAAGTACATACAATTATGTACAATATTTGGAGTTCACTGATCTGCGTGTACAGTGTAAAAAATTTAATGAATTATTATATAGTGACTATATCATTTATGTTGGAGATAGATTACGTAATAATAGCGCTTCGTTTTGGGATTTTGTCAATGAGTCTAGGAAAACAAAAGGATTTTCTGTAAATATGTTTCTATTGGATAAAACATGTTCTAATCCCAATGAAATGGTAATATTTTGCAGACGTCTATAGAAATAATAACGTACCAAAATGTAATTATGCACAGCATAAATACCTGTCGATTCATGTTTTAAATTCAATGTGGATATTATGCAAGTATTCAATGCCATATCTGAGTTGAAACCGCTATCAACTTATGGGCCTGATCTGATTCCTAATCATTTCTTAATCAATTGCATGTTAACAATTACACATCATTTCAAAGATCTATTGATGAACAGTTAGATATATCTGGAAAGAAACCTTTATTTCTCCAATTTTCAAAGCTGGAAACCGCCGTGACATAAGTGACTACCGAGGTGTGTGTTTACAATCAGCAATACCTAAATTACTCGATAGTATCTTGGCAGATCAGTTGGAGTGGTTATTTAGATCTATCATTGTAGATGAACAGCATGGGTTTCACAGAGGTTGTTCGACTACTACCAATTTAATTTCTTATGGTGGGTATTTGTTAGATGCCTCGGAGAAAGGTAAATGTGTCGTTGCTGTTTGCACTGACTTCTCCAAGGTGTTTGATAGAGTGTCCTATCAAATTTTGTTGAAAAAAGATGGATTGCTTGGGTTGTAACGACTCCGTAATTAATTGGTTTTGTAGCTATCTGTCTAATCGCAAGCAATATGACAAAATTGGTAATTCCATTTCCAAAGAAATTTCAGTCATATTGGGGGTGCCACAAGACTCTCACATTGGCCCAATATTGTTTAATATCTTTATAAATGATATCTGCAACACAATTAAACAATCAAATATATTGTTATATGCGCATAACCTGAAGATATTTAAAGTTATAGACACTAGTGAGGATATTAAACAATTACAGACGGATCTGGATTGCCTCTCCACTTGGTGTATTAAAAATGATTTACATTTTAACATCAATAAAAGTAAAATAATATCGTTTGACAGAAGCTATATAATTTCTAATGTGAAGTACAGTATTAGCGGAGTTGATTTGGATGTTGTGGCTGAAATAAAAGATCTTATAGTATTGTTTGATCGCAAAATCATATTTTTGCCATACATCCAAATAATAACTAATCAAGCACACAAACTTCTAGGATTTATTTCAAGAGTAGGTAGGGATTTTTCTTAAACTGTAAAATATTTATATTGTTCATTAGTCCGATCACGCATGGAATATGCATCTATAGTATGGAACTCTCATCAAAAATACTTGATTAAACATATAAATAAAGTGCAAAATAAATTTTTACGGATTGCTGCATATAAATTAAATATTCCATTATCGACTCTGGATTATTCCGTACTATCTTCTTCATTAAAAACCACTGGAATACAGGCACATAGTCTCAGATTTAGTATTTTTACCTAAAATTATTAATAGTCACATTGATTGCTCCTTTGTACTTAAACTGATTGGTTTTCGATCCCAACAAAGGGGGCCCACAACACGCAGCACTACTATCTTTAATGTCCCATTTCACAAAACCAACTATGGGTTCAATGCACCCTTATCACAGACTTTAAGAGTAACCTGCTAAGTAATGCCAATTTTAAACTGTTTTCAAATAATATTTCATACTTGAAATCTAATTTATCACGAATAGATCTCTCGGTATTTGTTTGTGGTCAAATTTAGATAATTACAACTTTCTTGCATCTCTCATTATTTTTATTATTTATGTCTAGCGTATTGTTTTTTACTTGTTTTTGTTTGTCATCTCAAAGTTGTCACAATTTTAAATTGTAATTTTAACTTTTGTATTTTTATATTTTATTTTATATTTTGTTTTATATTTTATATTCTAATTCATTCTTAAATGTACAGAATGAATCCCGTTAAATACATATATTATTATTATTACTCGTACTTCCAGTCTGCAACAGAAGAACTTGCGAATAACTACTTGAATTTCCCATTCGGATTGACATTCACTGTGTGAATGCATAGTGTGCATGATGTACTTGTACTAAAGTGAATTATGTTACTTGTCAAGTACCATGTATTGAGTAGCGAGCAGTGAGGGAGACATCTATTGGAGCCCAGAGAAAACTTTGGCTAAAATTTCTATACTGTGCATTTCACCTTCTCATAACTATGTCAAAGTATCAGAGTTGAGTTTTCAGGTTATAGTCTCCCACCATGCCTCCTGGTATTATTGTTGGCATTGTTTATTTATGGATCGTATTCACAAATATGTACACAAAAATATACAGTGAGATCAGAGAGTCAAAAATAGTTGGCAGCACATTTTCTGAAAATCCCTATAATAATTCAAGTCGAATGTGCTGACTGGAATTCTCCAATGCAGTGCAGTGTATGTTTTGTTAATAACTTTCTCCATTACGAAGTACGAGCAATATTGTGATTTTTTCAAAATTTCTTTTTACGGAAATAACCGTTTTAGGGTCCCATTTCAACAATTTCTGGAAAAACAAATTGTGTGTGTGTTGTCTGTGCGCGCTGTAAAACTAATAGAGCAATTGATGAAACTTTGAACATGTTTTATTCTTATTTGATAATCTGAAGAACTGAAATGCTTTTGGTAAAATTTCGTACATGGGAAGTGGGTATTTACCTAAGCTGTTTTTGTTTTTTTCCAATATCTTTTTAAATATAAAAATATCACAATGGTACATTATCATACAAGTTTAATAAGAGAGTATATTGTAACGAGTGCCCCACAATGCCTCTTATTAAACAAGTATAATATACTATTTTTTCTACTTTGGTTCTGGTTAAGGATTTATTTCTAAAATAATAGTATACAGGGTGTTTCAAAATTCATGCACCAAAAGTTTTCTGCGTACTCCTCGTAAATAAAAAGAAAAAAACCCTTATGACAAATCTTGATTTTCCACAAAATAACATGGATTAAACCCCTTCGCAGAAATATTAAAGAGACGCCACTGCTCCCTATCAATGAATACTACGTTCGTGTGTAGAAACAAGCGAGAACACCACATACATGTTCGCGCTCGCCTGGTCTGGGGTCTCTCGAGCTTGTATTAGATAAACAAACGGTGCCGATTACATTGACGAAGCACACAAATTAGGTCAATGTACCATCGAGTATGGAATTGGAATTGGAACACCCTGTATTGTACAACGAGCATATAATGATGGCTATTACAGGACGGCAAATGTAAGTTGGCCAGACGCGCAGAGAGCAAGCGAAAGCTCTCTCTCTCTCTACAGCTGGCCGAGTACAGTCTCTGTAATAAGTAAGCACATATTCTTCGCGTGCGCTATTCATTTACAACTCTATCAGGCGCACGAACTCTTCACGAAATCTATCGAGAGCGCCCTTCGAAGGTTCCGCCCACAATTTTGCCACTGCGCAACGGCAAGTTACGTTTGCCGTCCTGTAATCACGAGAACGATGTTTGCAGTACGAGCTGTAGGCGAGTGGAGCAAATCGTTTGAGTGATTAATAGCCATTATATGCGAGTTCTACACTATACTTTGTTCACAAAAATTAAAATCAAAATAAAAAAATAAATCATAATCAAAATTAAAATCGAAATTAAAGTTGTAATCACAATTACAATTGAAAAAGTCATTATTAAACAGGGTAAACAAAATATTATCATAAATCGCGTTCTGTGAATTCAAGCGCGAATTAGCGTGTTTAATAACCATATTAAACACGCAAATGCGTGTTTAAGAAATTGAGTGTTAAATGTACCCCATTAATGCTGCCGATAGAATTAAATAATATAACAAATATAACATTTTCGTGAACCAAATATATACTAAAATATATATAGTGAGTTTTATCTGCAACATGCAGCAGCACTGAAAACAGTGTCTTTTCGAACGAATGTAATATTTGACATACGTATTTGTACGGCGTATTCAATAGTTAATTTTGATAGTTATTTATTATACGAATGTGGAATGCATGTAATTAGTCCCGCAAGAAAAAGTAAAGTTTTTAATTTTCTTAAGGGATTAATGAGGAATTCCACATGAGTATAAAATAAAATTTTATCCAAAATTGTCTCTAATTGCATTAAATATTGAAATAATGTTTATAAAATTTTGACACAAGTGGAGTCAATTTGCAATATTTCAAAAATCCTATGCATGCAGGATCTATGCATTCCGTGAGAGAAACTTATTCTCTCACTATGGGGTAATGAGCAACATTACATGGCTCAAATGACCATTGTAATTCGATTATTACACCCGATTTTGGGTAAAACATATTAAATCAAGAATATTACACACCTCCAGAAATAAGAGAAGTTGCTAAGGGTGCGATAAACAAACTATTTTGTAAGTTGTAACCAATTTAAACTTTAAGAATAATGCCTAAATGTTAATCGAAATTTAAGGTTATGTTTACATTTGTTTCTCGTTCCTCGTGTCGGGCATCGATTGACGCTAATTAAAAATCCACACTGAATTAACATACCGACGAAAGCGGCTCTTCTTCGCCGCAAATAAAATATACATTATACTCTCGCTATTTCTTCCATAATATTCGTTTTGCAAACAAAGTGATAATATAATAAATTACAACCTTTCCTTTCTGTGTATGTTGTGTTGCCAAACACGTCGCCGAGCGCGGGTATTAATGCATCCGGCCATTCTGTCACCGAGTTCCTGCGTTTTCCATACCCATAAAAAGTGAACAATACGCCCCCGTTTTCTTTAACCTTAGTGGTACTGGTGGCGAACTCCCCAACATGCATTATCGAACATATTCAGTATGTAACACATTGGAGGGTTCCAATTATCTTATGAATTAACGGCAATTTAACATTTTGATGTCGACACGTGACGTTTAAGTACTGCCAATCGTGACAGCTAAAATGTTAGCACAAATAGTTTATTAATGAGCAAAAACTGTAAAATAAAAAATCTCGTTATTAAACTATTTTTGAAAAAAAAATTTAAGCAAATATTGAAGACAACAAAGAAATGAACATCTTTTGTTTGAAAATATTTTTCATAAAATCATTGTTATTCGAGAAAACAATCTCATGGTATAATAGACCAATGAATACAAAAGTTTTGGTAATAAATATTCTTCCACTCATACCTCATACATAATAAATGTTCTTAGTGGTTCTTTCAATTGACTACTTGTGATGTAAAGCAATTGGCAAAACCAATATTTTTATGCAATTTATCCATCCAAGAAAAAACATTTTAGATTAAAAGAAAAAGATTTCAACTTACGGAAGTACATTTTTTGCAACAGCCTGCATAATAAACAGCGCCGACTCCGTCGTATCCCAGGTGACACCGGGAATTTGCAAATTCAAAAACATATGCCTGAAGCAGCTCGAGCTGCCAATGATGAAAACGACGTCCTTCACCAGATCGGACACCTTCGAACGGAAATCCTTGAATTCGTCCCCGTCCTCGAGCAGGCCTTCGTGATCTGGTTCCATCTGACAGTGCCGGCACAGAGACGTCACCAGTCTCTCCACATAGGGCCTGAACATCTCTGTCAAAGACTTGCTATTCTTCTGGTACAGATCCTCGCTCAGCAGGTACCACAAATTAAAAGTTATCTCGGCCACCTCGTAATCATGATGGCCCACGCAAATCAGCACCAAGTCGAGGATTTTAACGGCGTAGTGCTGGTAGTCGTCTCTGCTCTGGGCGATGATTTTCTCCAGAAACGTTTCCCCTAGCTCGGTGAAAATCCTGCAATAGTTCATCGACTTCTCCTGATCCTCGTTTGCAACGCTTAAATGGTACGGAATCTCCAGCGTCATAACGCTATTGAACAGGTAACTTTCGAGGCTCTGTTGGTTGTTGTTATCTTCCAGGCATTGTAGCAGTGCGCAGATGCAGTCCGTCGCCGCATCGTGAAGGGCTCCGGCTATCGGTTGTAATTTGTCGCTTTCTTTGAAACTCAAAACGGTCAACGCGTTTGCGACTATGACGTTTTCCGTGACGTCGGAGAGGGTTATCGCGCCCAGAGAGACCCACGAGGTGAAGCAGCGCAGGATTTTTATGTTCATTTGGATGTTTTCGTGGAGGTTGGAGCTGTAATTGTTGGTGCAGTGTTTGAGGAACTCGTTTACAGTCGGCGCGCATGATTTCAGGTCTTCAATCACTTCTTGTCTACGATTTTCTCCTAACCTGTAGCAAAGCTTGCATTTAGTAACAAACAATAGCACGTTTGCTTAATTTATTTGATATAATGTTGGCAAGTTTTGCAAATAATAAACAGTAACCAGGGGTGGCTCATGATAGTTTGGAGGTTACGGAAGAAAACAGTGGCCGAGTAGAGAGAGGAATTCCGATTGAGAAAGTAGTGGGGAAGACCTCGAATGATGTCGATAGATAGGAAACAATAGTAAGAATTACTCACCTAACAGATCTAGTTTCAATTTCCTCTGGTAACACTATAAGCACTTCTAATAAAGGCCAGAGATGCGACTGCGAGAACCTATTGATCAAATCTATGGTAGCGCGCTGCCAGGTCGGCATCTGCAAAATCAAATCGGACAGGGCCAAACAAAGCTGGGTAACTATGACGGAATTCGTGCCCTCCGTAATCTGGCTGATATGATCCAACAGACTGTCCCGCAAGCTGCCGTGCGCCTCCGGGGGTAGCTCGTGGAAGGACTGGTGGATCTTCGAGCGCATAGTCTGTGCGGCGAAGTAGCACGACTCCAGGTCCCCCTTCAGGTGCAAGAGTTCATCCGCCAGGGTCCATGCGTGGACCTGAAATAGATGGTGGCGTTTAAGACACGGCGGACCCTGGGTTTTCGAGCACTTACTGATTTTTGAAAGTCTCCTAACCACTGAGATGCCCGTTCCTTTTCGGCGGTGTTTGGGTTGTTGTACAAGGCGGATATCGCCATGTACACTATCTCTAAGCTGGGCTTCTGTTCCATTTTCATTTATTTATCGGGCGAAATTAACTTAAAAAAAACGTCCACATCGGCTCGGTTACATTATTTTGCATTCATGTTTGTGGAACTGTCAAAAACTGACGAAGGCGCTATGTCAGAGCTGCCAAGCGTACTTGGGATAAAAATTACTTTATTACTGTGAATTGTAATTGCAATATTTGTAATTAAATTGATTCACACATTTGTTTTACTTTTAAAATAGATAAGTTTCATATGGAAAGTAAATTGATAAATATAAAGCAAAATTTTTCTTCCTGTATTTTGCGGATTACCAGTATTGGCACCATTGTTTCTGGCAGCATGAAGGTGACTACATAGCGGGATATTCAAACTTAAAATTTAGTGACCATTTAAAGTTAATGGTAACGTGTGAGCAAGATTTTTCTTTAGAGTTGGCTGTGAGATTAAATTAGGAAAGTCTTCGAATATTAAAAATAGGAACTAATATCTATAAAAAAAGGGTTAGTTGGAGAAAATAAAAAATGTAAGATGGGTTATTTGCCCACCATGTTCATGAAAGCCATTATTTAATAATCTTAATTGTCTCGACTTGTCAGTTTAATTTTAATTTGACAATTCACGTCATAGAATACTGGATTAGTTCAGTTGAATTAAAAATAAAATAACCTCAGACATGACTGCTATGTTTCTCTCAGAAGCAAAATTCACTGACTCACATAGGGCCAGATTATGACTTTCTTCACCCATAAGTAACTTATCGAGCCCCCGTCTCCCTTAACCCGCCATTGGTGACGCAAATTTAATAGTGACGGTCTCACGCACTGAGGTTTTCATCTGAAGATTTTTCGCAACGTGTTACTAATAGTTCATGTTTTTTGTTAAATTTATGCTCTTTGATAATGAAACAAAGATATTTAATTAATTTAAGCTCTGCAATGAGGCAGCTACTCGAAATTGCAACAAAAAAACAATAACGGAGAATAAAGTTATTCAAAAAACCCGGTCTCACAGACCAGTAGGTCACCATTGGCGGGTTAATGTTTAATGCAATTTCCACATAAGGAAACATAGTTATAACATGTTTTCCCTGATAAATATTAACATTTCTCTGACCTTAACGATATTTTCAATGTTTTCAACAAAGAATTTGAATTTAATACATTCTTCAGCAAAACATTCATCCAAATCGTTTGAATATTCAGCTGGCAAATTACTTAAATCATTTCGTGTGTAGTCTTGAGTTTATTTCAAAATCTGTACTTTTTCCATGTCTACATAAACCACCAATCGTTTCGTTCATTGTTGATCTAGCCCAGAGGTGGGGAAACTTTTTTTAAGACGGGCCATTTGTAATAACTAGACAATCGTAGCGGGCCAAAGAATAATGCTTAATCGTTAACTAATTTATGTGTTCTATAAACATATACATATATTATTACATACACTTATTATTTTAATAGTAAAAAAGCAAAAGGTAACAAAACTATAAGCACAAAATATAAAATGAATTTAGTGTAGTTCTTGATGTGAAGTATTATCACTTTATTTTCTGGTGTCATTACTGGTTGATGGTCAGTGGCGGCTCGTCAACTTTTGGTTTGGTGAGGCTTTTTAAAACCTCCCTATTTTCCTTCACGTTCTTATTATAGTTTCGATTTCAATTTCCCGAGCCGTACTTAAATCATTACGTATATTATCTTTACACAACTAATAACTAATTTCCGGTAACGGGAACGACAAACCAGGTACATTTGTTCCCGTTCTCGATACCATTCCTAGGTCGTTGTGAAGCTGCCTTAACCAGCGTTGCCATCTGATCACATAATATTTCCGCCAAATAGCCAACCTAATTCCACTAGAATGCCGCCAGAAAATATGAAAATATAAAGTACGAAATAAATCTGTCTCTTATTTAAACAGTTGAATTTAACGTTTTGCGTACTAATTACGGTTAAATATTAGGTATAACAATGACATAATCCGAAGAAAAATAAATACAAATATGATTGAATTCCTTAAAAATTTGAATGAATCTTTGAAAATTCATATTTTTAGTAGAAGACGAACAAAAAATTTAAAAAAATAGTGACATAATAGAATACAACAAAAATTATAAAATCTTTACGAAACACCTACCTTTAAAACTAACTTAAATTTTTGAAAATTTGCCAATTTCTCCCGGAGTTATAAATTTTTAAAAATGAATGCTTTAAGTTGTCGAGCAATTGAACAAATCTAAAAAAAAACTTATATGATGGAATTGCTCAGAATTTTTAATATATTCACAGGATATCTACCTTTAATATAAATTTTGATTTTTGAAAATGAGTAAATTTCCCCGTGAGTTATGAATTTTTAAAAATGAATGTTTTAAGTTATCGAGCAATTGAACAAATCTAAAAAAAACTTATATGATGGAATTGCTCAGAATTTTTAATATATTCACAGGATATCTACCTTTAATATAAATTTTGATTTTTGAAAATGAGTAAATTTCCCCGTGAGTTATGAATTTTTAAAAATGAATTTTTTAAGTGGTCGAATATTTGAACAAAGAAAAACTAAAAAAAATCATATCGATGTGATTGAATTCCTTAAAAACTCTGATGCAATCATAATACATTTACCTTTAAAATCAACCTAGATTTTTGAAACTGAGTCAATTTTTACGTGAGTTATGAATTTTTGAAAATTAATATTTTCAGTTGTTAAAGACAAACAAAATAAATCTAAAAAAATAAATAGTGATATAATAGAATTTCACAACATTTTTTTTTAAATCGTTACTACCTTTAAAACTAACTTAATTTTTTTAAAGTCTGCCAATTTCTCCGAGTTATGAATTTTTGAAAATTAATGTTTTGAGTTTTCGAACAAGTGAACAAACAAAATCTAAAGAAAATAAATTCTTATATGATGGAATTGCTCAATTTTTAGTATATTCACAAGATATCCTAACCTTTAACTTAAACTTTGATTTTTTTAAATGTGAGATAAATTTTTAAAAATGATTTTTTAACTGGTCGAATATTTGACCAAAGAAAAAATAGAAAAAAAATATCGATATGATTGAATTCTTTAAAAACTCTGATGCAATCATAATGCATTTATTTACCTTGAAAAATAGCTTTGATTTTTTTAAATGAATCGATTTCTGCTCGAGTTATGAATTTTTGAAAATGAATATTTTAAATTGTTGAAGACTTGAACAAAAAAATCTATTTTTTTAATATATTCACAAAACATCTCCCTATAAAACTAACTTTAGTTTTTTTAAGAATGTGTCACTTTTTCCTTAATTTATGAATTTTGAAGGTTTTAACTTGTTGAACACTTAAACAAAACAAAAATCTAAAGCAAAATTGAGTTCCACAAATATTTTAATAAATCGACAGAACGAATGACTATCTCTAAAACTTTGATTTTTGAAAATGAGTTCATTTTTGGGTGTTATGAATTTTTGAAAATTATCGTTTTAAGTTGTCGAACGAAAAAAATTCTGGTATGATAGAATTTATCAAAAATTCTAGTATATTCGCAAAACATCTGCCTTTAGAATTACCTTTGATTTTTAAATAATAAATAAATGTGTCTATTTTTGTGCGAGTTATAAATTTTTGAAAATGATTTTTTTAAGTTTGTCGAATATTTGAAAAAAGAAAAAATAGAAAAAAATAATACTGATATGATTGAATTCCTTAAAAATTCTAATGCAATCATAATACATTTAAAATTAACTTTGAGTTTTGATTATTTTTGCGTTATGAATTTTTGTAGATTAATATTTTAATTTGTCGAACACTTGAACAAAACATATGAATTTTTGAAAATTAATATTTAAAGTTGTTGAACACTTGAACAAAA
Source organism: Ocypus olens (assembly GCA_910593695.2). Taxonomy (NCBI): domain Eukaryota; kingdom Metazoa; phylum Arthropoda; class Insecta; order Coleoptera; family Staphylinidae; genus Ocypus; species Ocypus olens. The sequence continues at coordinate 33,143,692 of OU343054.1, forward strand.
AAATCTATTTTTTTTTAAATATATTCACAAAACAACTACCTTTAAAACCAGCTGTAATTTTTTTAAATGTGCCACTTTTTTCGTACGTTATGAATTTTTGAAAATTAATATTTTGTTGTTAAACACTTAAACAAAACAAAAATCTAAAAGAAAATAAGTTTTGATATAAGAAGGGTTCTTCAAATATTTTAGCATATTCACAGAACATCTACCTTTGAAACTAGCTTTAATTTTTGAAAATGTGTTCATTTTTCCGTGAGTTATGATTTTATTTGCGTTAATGTTTTAAGTTTCTGCTTTTTCTCTTGTAAATTTAAAGTTTAAATTTAAATTGAATTACGCAAGTTTTCTCAATGATTCAACATACTTCCGTTAGAAAATCCGCCAGCTGCTAAAACGAAAATTATTCCGCAATTCGGATTCAAAATTTCGCAGATCTAGCGGATTTTCCGCTGACTTGGCAACACTGGCCTTAGCACAGCTGACAATGGCGAGCGCTGCGACTGTTCTGTCTCTATCATGCGGGTCATTTCCGACCAATGAGAAGCCTCTGAGGCTCGCCTCCAATATCGAAATAAATCTGCACATTACAACGAATGCGGTATATGTAAACTGTATGGAGGCATATTAAGTTGCATAAATTCCGATCGCGCTGGTTTACGTTTGCCTCAAGTCCGGGCTGGTTGGAGGAGCTAATTCTAATCATTAAAAATCGGGAACATTCCGTTAATACAACAATTTATAATTACTGTATAATTATTAATTATCAATATTAAATCCAATACGGAAGAAATTTGTTGAATAAATTTATATTTTTATAATATAGGAAATTAATGGTGAGGCAATGCCTCACCTGCCTCCCCTGACGAGCCGCCACTGTTGATGGTGCATGAGAAAAATGAAATTGAGACTGTTTCATCAAAATTTCATCATAGTCCGGTTCCATTTGCGAAGCAGAAATTCTTAAAACTGATGAAAGGTGCTCATCTGTAATTCTGTTTCTTAAAGAAGTTTTCCTAAGCTTCATTGTTGAAAAGATTTGTTCGCATATATAAGATGAGCCGAACATTGTCATTATCTTCATTGCATGAGTAATTAGATTTGAGAAATTATCTGGACTTAAATTTTTATAAAATTCTAGTAATGGTACTGTATGAAAAGTTTGTTTCAGGAGAGTATTACAGTTCAGTTCTATTAACTCAAGTTGAAATTTTGCATCAACTTCTTCGTAATTAACATTGAATGGGGTCGCAAAAATACTAAACTCTGGTTCCATTTTTCTAAAGTCCTGAAATCTCCTTTCCAATTCTGTAGATAGTTTTCTCAAATTAATTTCGTATTTTTTAATCTTATTGTTTGATATAGTGAATTTTAAAGATTGTATTCTTGGAAAATGAGAAAAATCAGATTTAGAGATCTGATTAGCAAATAATAATAACTGTAATTTGAAACTTTTCAGGTATTGACAAATATCGTGAAGAAACTGATTTTTTCCTTGCAATTTGAGATTAAGTTTATTCATGTGTACGAGGAGGTCTGTGAAAAAAGCGAAATCAGAAAGCCACGTTTCGTTTTCTAAGACGTCAAATTGATTATAAATGTCTTTATCAAGAAGAAAATTCACAATATCGTCTTTTAAATCCCAAATTCTTTCAAATACTTTTCCAGCACTTAACCAGCGAACTTTTGAATAATACAGGATATCGGAATGCTCAGCATGTACGGACTCCAAAAACTGTTGAAACTGGCGATGTAATAATCCTCTGGAACGAATCATATTTACTAGTTTTACAACAATATTAAGTATATGGTCAATATCTAAAGCCGATTTACAGAGAGCATCCTGATGTATAAGGCAATGCAAAAAAACAACATCATTTTCCGGATACTTAGAATTAAATTTCCCAACAAATCCTTGATTGATTCCAACCATATTAGGAGCACCATCTGTAGTTACATTACATAGCTTGTCAATAGGTAAACGAAGTTTATCGATGCAATTTTCAAATTCACAAAATATATCGGCACCAGTCGTTGTTCCTTTCATTGACTGCAGCCCTGCAAGTTCTTCTGTAATTTCAAAGTGGGCGTTGATTCCTCTTACAAATATGAGTAACTGCGCAGTATCGCTGATATCTGTACTTTCATCCTTGGTAATTGAATAAAAAATAAATTTTTGAGTTTTTGTAGTCAGTTGTGATTTTAGATTTTTATCAATATTTTCAATTCTCTCGGTGATTGTTCTTCTTGAGAGAGACAGTGACTGAAAATCCTTTTTCTTGTCAGGGCACATAATATCGCACACATCTATCATGCACTGCTTTATAAATTCACCATCTGAAAATGCTTTATTAGATTTAGCAATATTATAAGCCAACACATAACTGGCTTTCGTAGCGCATCTTTGAGAATGATTAGCTCTCTGAAATAATTGTTGTTGACTTGATAAATTTTTTATTAAATCTTTCGATTTATTTTTTTTTCACCTCTTCACTTAACGATGAGTAGGAGTGGTTTTCATGTTTGCTCTTGAAATTGCGTTGAATGTTATATTCTTTTAAAACTGCAACAGTTGTATTGCAAAGTAAGCACACAGGTTTTTCTTTAAATAAAGTAAAGAAATATTTCCACGTCCATTCTTCTTTAAAAACTCGACATTCTGAATCCACTTTTCTTTTTTTAACATCCATTTTAGACGTTACCTACTACGGAGAACAACACACAGAAACGCAATTGACGAAAGCTTACTGCTAACTAATGCTCTTACGCGGGAGTTTGGGAGTTTGGGGGATTACACAAACAATTACTCGAGTCACAGCGGGTCGTTGCAGATGACTGACTAAGTCGCTAACTAACTGATCTTCGGGCGGCCTCGCTTGTATTTATACCTACCAGCGAGAGTGTCTGGAAGTTTCGAACGAAGATGAGTCATCTGTTTAGGTCGGATGGATTTGTCCAGAATACTATTGTGTTTTGAATATCGCCACAGGTAGTTTTTATGCGGGTCGTCACATTACGAAGTAAAAACGCATTCAAACATTCTCATGACGGCACTCTTAAACGGGCCGGATTAAACCTTTCCGCGGGCCGGACTTGGCCCGCGGGCCGTAGTTTCCCCATCACTGATCTAGCCTATCGATAGTAGCAAGAAACGTAATTCTCATATCACTTGCCATCGAAGTACGTTACATTTTCATCACTTCTTTTGAAGCTTTCACTTCTGGATCCTCTTTTTATCTTTACTATATTCCCTAATTTTGAATGGTTGTTTTGCCAGTTTATTCATATTTCTCAAACTAGTCTCGTAATAATTCAATGTAGACATTGATTAAAAAATTGCAGTAGTTGTTGATAAATCAATATCAACGGTTTCTAAAGTCGTATTGATCACATTTTTCTAAAACAACTGACCAAAACGGTATTAAAATTCTCGTCTCTAACAAATGAAATTTTCCTAACAATACCAATCTAGCATGTTACTAGAAAAACTTCAATTATGTAATATCCATATCCACTTGATTGTTTTAAATCGTACCTTAGTAAACATAATCAACGTATCTATAAATTATAGCTAGTCCATTATTCAAAACATTAATCATGTGGTTCTTTAGGGTTCAATATTGGGACCGATCCTATTTATAAACCTTCTTTAGAGATGACGCCTCGTTTATTTGTAGTCATAACAATCATAAAGTTCTCAAAAATATGATACAAGATGCCACTAATAAGATAACTACGTGGTTTTATGCTCAAATATTAAAATTGACTGATGAAAAGACACAGAAAAATTACAGATTGTTTCACATATAAGAGGTACTGCTTCTAACTTAGTGATAGTGTTGACAATCAATGAAAGTGATCTGTCCAGAGTTTTTAGTCCTACTTAGGCCAGCTGAACAGAATCCCACTGCTGGTGGTGATGCTGTCGCTTTCATCCAACGTATCGAAGTCCCCGAAACCCGTTCTCGGCGTGCTGGTTTGTCCGGTGTCTCTCTTTTCCGGCATTCATCCGCGGTGTGGCTGTAACCTTTACGAAATTTACACCTTTGCATCTTTGTGGTTCTTGCTGGCAGACCTGTTTCCTGCAGGTGGACTTCTAGTGGTCCTTTCTGGTGCAACAGCTCTCGAAAGGTTTCTACTGTCGTTCTCCTGGTCCTGCCTCTAAGCTTGTAGATCGTGACTAGCTGCGTATCTTCTGGTAGCAAACAAACTGGGCGAATAAACCTTATTTTTCCGTGATGAAGTTGGAAGTAGTTTCATGAACTGATGAACAGATTTCCATAAAAATCTTGTATGCTTGTTGCGAACTCGTTCCGGATGAGTTTCTTCGCTTATTCCCGAGTTTATAACTCTTGTCCGCCGAGTGTTTGTAGCACCTTCTAACGGCATTCTCATGTCCTCTATCGTATTTTCATCTAAAATACCTTTACTGATTTTAAAGATATATACTATTCAAGAAATCTTATGCTCCTTTGTGGCTGTCCCAGCTTGGAGAAGCTACTGTAGATGATCTACTACCAACGCTATTTCGCGTAGAAGTAGTAAAATCTAACCTTGATTTTTTTAAATTAAATAAGTAATTAAGTTTTTATTTGCTATATGCCACTCTGCTGGGTCGTTTCCTATATTGAACGATTGTGTGGGGCTTGCGTTGTGTAGTTCGTTGGATCCAAGAGAATTCGATGTGGTCGTAACAGTTTATTTACAGAATACGAATATATACAGGTACAGATAATTAAGGTTAGCGCGGTGTCGCGACGTGTGGGTGCACGGTCGTCGGGTTCACTCCGGTGTACAGGACCTCGGTCAGGTTCAGTCGTCGTGGTGTCGTATAAGTGGGGGTCCTCGTCGGCGATGGTGGCAGTTGTGACACGGGCCTCGGGATGGCGTGCGTTCTTGCTGGTCCTCGGGTTCGCTCTGGGCCTCGCCTCCGTGGTGTCGATGGGATTGGTGATAACAGCCTCGGGTGGTCCACGCAGTAGCGTCGTACTCTTCTACTGACGTGGCGTCGACTCCGGCGTGATGTGCTCCAGGTTTGATGCTGCCGGACCGGAAGGCGTAGCATCGGATGCCGTAGGGAGCTTGTCGTAGCGTGACTTGGCGAGCTTGCTTAGATTCACGTGCCTTGGTGAGCTCGTGTTGCGTGCCTTGGTGAGCTCGCTTGTCAGACTATCCTACCGACTGTACTGACTGTTCGATTGCAGTGCGCTGATCGAAGTGACGAGATGAGGGGGCACATACCCTATTTAAGTGGGTCATGCGGCCACAACCGTCGTGCGAGCGTAGGGCGCGCCCTCTGTTCAGGTTGCGGGCGGCCCTTTTCCTTTTGTGGGGGATCGTACGTAGCGAGTGCCGCTGGTGGTGAGTCACCCTAGTGGCGAGCGTATTTCGCGCGCCCGGGCTCGGATAACCACATACCCCCTTGCTGATTCACCCGGAACGCGTGATCATAGGTGGTTTCGTGGTCTGTTTTGCGATGACGGTTCACTCGGTCGGGCCATCATGAGTTTGTTCCGTGAATGCTGGTTTGATTCGCTCTGTTGAGACTGTCGTAGTTTGTCCGTGCCGGTCGATCGTGATGGTGTTCTTTGTTCGTTTAATCACTCGGAATGGTCCTTCGTAGGGGGGCTGCAGAGTTTTTCGCATCACGTCGATCCGTACGAAAACATGTGAAGCCGTCGCTAGGTCTTTGAAAACGAAGGGCTTCGATTTGTTGTATTGTGTCGTTTGCACGGGTTTGATTGTTCTGAACGCGCGTTGTAACTGGGTGGCGTAATTTTCGGCTTCGATTGACTTTTGGCCTCTTTGATTGGTTAGCATTTCTCCTGGGAGCCGCAGTGTCTGACCGTACACCATCTCTGCTGATGTGGTTTTGATATCGCCCTTCCAAGCCGTCCGTATGCCTAGCAGGACGATCGGTAGTGCCTCTGTCCATCGGATATCGGTGTGGCACATTAATGCTGCCTTCAGGTGTCTGTGGAATCGTTCTACTAGACCGTTTGCCTGTGGATGATACGCCGTGGTACGGTGTCTCGTGAATCCTGTGGTTTCTTCAAGTTTTTTAAACGACTGGGATTTGAACTGGCGTCCTTGGTCTGTTGCTGGTGTGCCGAACCTGGCTATCCAATGCATCGTGAATAGTCGGGCGACTGTTTTCGCTTCGATGTTGGCCATTGGGATCGCTTCTGGCCATCGTGAGAATCGGTCGATGCACGTTAGCAGGTATTTCTTCCCTTCTGCTTCGGGCAGTGGTCCCACTATGTCGATGTGTACATGTTCGAATTTCGGTGATAGTAGCCTGAATTCTCCTGCTGTCGGGGCGTTATGTCAGGTGTTTTTCGATCGTTGGCAGGCTGTGTATTGCCTGCTCCAACGTTTGCAATCTTTTCGTACGCCAGGCCATACGAATTTCTGTGTGACCAGTTTCGTGGTTGCGTTGGCACCAGGGTGTGACAGTTGATGTTGGCTGTTGAATGCTGCCTGTCTGTAGTCGCGTGTAATGTAGGGTCGGGCTGTGTCGGTTGTCGTGTCGCAGAAAATTTCGCAGTTATATTCGGGTAGGAAGAGTTTTTTTAGCTGTAGGCTGGATTTCGTGTCGCTCAGGATTCGTTGCAGATCTAGGTCGGACCGCTGGTTGGCTCCTAGAGCTGCAAAGTATATCCCTGCATCGATGTGCTCAATCCTGCTGAGTGTGTCTGCTACGATGTTCTCTTTCCCCTTGATATGTTGGATATCGGTGGAAAATTGGCCGATGTAGTCGGGATATCGGAATTATCTCGGCGAGCACTTCTCGGGCTTCTGTGCGAAAGCAAACGTGATCGGTTTGTGAGGAGTGTAAAAAGTATACGTGTAATTAATCAAAGGTGTGAGAGGTGAGAGGTATTAGTGATGTCCGACTAATCAAATTTCGTTCATTATCATAAAATTCCATTAATAGTTGCGCCCGTCTTTCAGAGAAGAGATAATGGGTTGTTGCCATTGTGTTTACATTGCCTCAGCGCATTATGTATTTAGTGCACTATCGAAGAATGTGTATTTAAGCGGTTTTCTGAGCTACCTGTAGTAAGTAAGGTGTGAATTCACAGCCAACTGTAAATAGTCGATTAAGTGATTATGTCTATAAATTAATTTCGTTTTCAATCTCGTCACAGGATAATTGATTAAATAAATAATAGAATTATTTGGGCGAAGTAAACGCCTAAATTAAATAAAAATGAGAAAGGAGCAAATGTTGAACCAGATAAAAGCGATGTCGAATTGAACTCTGGATTCCCTTTGTCTTCGCAGGAAAATTCCTAAAGGAAACGGTGGGGACACAGAGGTTTCGTGGACAGTAACATGTAGATTTTCAGTAAGTTCTTGGAGAGTTCTTTTTACAGTCAGTCAGTTCTTTTAGAGTTCTTTTTGAGTTTGAGCTTTAGTCTTACGGTCCGCGTACGGTACAATTGCTCCTTTTTTTCCTAATGGGTGGATGTAATGAAAGGTGACAACGAAATATTAATTGCGAGTGAACGAATTTGTGCCAACGCCGAGATGCCAGTGAACCCGAACTGAGAGAGCAGGTGTAAAGGTAAGTAATGACTAAAAGCTTATTTTATTAGTATTGTTAAGTCCAAGTCACGATTGCGAGTCAGGCGAACCCTTGGCTATATAATCTGGCAACCGCTCGACAGGTTATATAGCAACAATGTATGCAGGCGTCCGCTTGATCAGATGTCAATTATAGGTTAGAGTAGAGGCGGGCACCACAGGTTTGTGATCTGCGAATATCGTAAATGTTCGTCCCTCCAGGAGGTGCTGATATTGCCTTATGGTGGCGTATATTGCAAGAAGCTCTCGGTCGTACACTGCGTACTTCTGTTCAGCTGGTGATAACTTCCATGACATGAAAGCTAGTGGTTTCCACTCTCCCTGTTGCATTTGTTGTATGACGCCTCCTAGGGCGTAGTCTGAAGCGTCGGTCGTGACTGCTAGGGGTTCGTTGGGCTCTGGATGCGCCAACATTGCTGCCTCCGCGATTTGCTGCTTGCATCGCGCGAACGCGGCTCCTTTGTCCAGCGGGGCTTGTACGCTAGCAGCGTTGGGAATGAACCTTCTATAGTAGTTGATCATTCCGAGCATTTGTCTTAGTCTCTTCGCCGTTTCAGGTAGCTGCAGGTTCTGGATGGTCACTACCTTGTCAGTGAGCGGTGTGGTTCCTTCTCCGGATATCATGTATCCTAGAAAAGCTATCCTGGATGCTCCGAATTCACACTTGGCTGGGTTGATTACTATTCCGTTGTTTCGTAGTCGTTGGAACAGTTGTCGTAAGTGCTTCTCGTGTTCGTCCTCTGATTTGGAGGCCACCAGAATGTCGTCGATATACACGTAGCAAAATTCCAGGTCTCGCAGGATTCCGTCCATGAACCGTTGGAATGTCTGCGCTGCGTTGCGTAGACCAAACGTCATAAATGGGAATTCGAATAGTCCGAATGGCGTGGTGATTGCTGTTTTTGGAATGTTGTCCTCTGCTACGGGTATTTGATGGTAGGCTCTGACCAAATCGATCGTCGAGAAATGTGTGCTGCCGTGTAGTTGTTGGGCACAATCTTCGATGTGCGGAACGGGGTATTTATCCGGGATCGTTCTTGCGTTCAGTGCTCGGTAATCGCCGCACGGTCTCCATTCTGCGTTTTTTTCGACACTAGGTGAAGTGGCGAGGACCATGGGCTTTTCGATGGTCTCGCTATCCCCATTTCACACATTGTTCTGAATTCGCTTTTCGCTATTCGTAGCTTGTCGGGTGCGAGTCGGCGTGGTCTGCTGGATTCTGTTTGGCCTGGCGTTGTTTGGATGTGGTGCACTGTTTTATGTCGTGTGGTTACTGGTAACCCGGCTGGTTTGCAGATCTTAGGGAATTCGCTCAGGATTTGGTGGTATTTTTTACTGTTGTTGATCGTGCTCACCGTTGTCTCGTCGCTTGTCGTCAGTTGGCCAGGCGTGGTGATGCTAGTTTTGACGTCCCTGAGTTTTCGGTGTCGGATGTCGGGTAGTAGCTCGTAGTGGGCTAGGAAATCGGCCCCTATTATCGCCTTTTGTACATCCGCAATCACAAACCGCCATGGAAAATTCCTCCTTAAACTTAAATCCAAGTTCAAGTTTACTGTGCCGTACGTGTTTATCACAGTTCCATTCGCTGCGTAAAGTTTGTACGCGGCAGCGTGGCTGGTTCGCTTTACGAATTTCCGTGGGAAAACGCAGACATCTGCTCGTGTGTCGATCAAGAATTGGTTTGTCGATCGGTGACGTACAGACGGCGGGAGGTGTTAGGCGTGTGGTCAGTCGCCGCTACTGACTGCCTTGGTCGTTTCCTTGCTTCCAATGTTTGCACGTGGGTCGGCAGTTTCGCGCTTCATTGCCAAACTTGTAGTGGAACCAGCACGTCTCATATACGCGGGTTTTCGCACGGGTTTTGCCTTGGCTCTGGCTCCTGCTTTGTGATTGATCGCGTCTTTGTGGTCATCTGAAGTTCTGCTTCTCGTGTTGCTGTTGAAGCTGCGTCTTCAGTTATCCGATCTCCGCTACGTTATCCGATCTCAGCGTGTCATCGTACGTGTGCGTGGCCTCGTTTACCGTTTGGACTGCTGTGTTCGCCATGGCATCTGCCCATTCTACCACTTCTTCCAGTGTTGCCTTAGTTTGTGTCGCGAGTATGGCCTGCATGTGGTTTGGGAGTCGTCCCAACTACAGCGATCGGAGAAGCTCTTCTGGTACGGTGGCGCCTGCTAGGTATTGTAAGTGATATAGGAATCGAGATGGTGTTCTGTATCCTAATTCTTCACGTTCCAGCAGTTGCTTTGTTCGTTGTTCCTGGCTTACGGACAGCCTGCGGATCAGCTCGGCTTTGAGTTTGTCGTATTTACCAGTGGTTGGCGGGTTCGTTAGTACGTCTCGGATTTCCTTGGCATATCGTGCTTCTAGGTTGCCTGCTATGTGTCCGTATTTCGTCTCGTCGGTGACGATGCCTGCGATCTGGAACTGGCTCTCTACCTGGGCGAACCATAAGTCTGGATCGTCGGCCCAAAATGGCGGGATTCGCACTTGATTTACTTCGTGGTTATCCGGCATTTTGCACTATCACTAGTTCACTGCACTCGTGGTTCTCTTGGATCACGTCGCGGTCACCAATGTGGGGTTGCGTTGATTCGATGTGGTCGTAACAGTTTATTTACAGAATACAAATATATACAGGTACAGATAATTAAGGTTAGCGCGGTGTCGGTATCGCGACGCGGATTCCGCGGGCGCTGCCGCGGACTGAAAATCGGCGCGGGTCCTGTGGGTGCACGGTCGTCGGGTTCACTCCGGTGTACAGGACCTCGGTTAGGTTCAGTCGTCGTGGTGTCCTATACGTGGGGGTTCTCGTCGGCGATGGTGGCAGCGGTGACACGGGCCTCGGGATGGCGTGCGTCCTTGCTGGTCCTCGGGTTCGCTCTGGGCCTCGCCTCCGTGGTGTCGATGGGATTGCTGATAATAACCTCGAGTGGTCCACGCAGTAGCGTCGTACTCTTCTACTGACGTTGCGTCAACTTCGGCGTGATGTGCTCCGGGTCTGATGCTGCCGGACCGGAAGGCGTAGCATCGGATGCCGTGGGGAGCTTGTCGTAGCGTGCTTTGTCGAGCTTGCTTTGATTCACGTGCCTTGGTGAGCTCGTGTGTTTAGATACGTGCCTTGGTGAGCTCGTGTTGCGTGCCTTGATGAGCTCGCTTGTCAGACTATCTTACCGACTGTACTGACTGTTCGATTGCAGTGCGCTGATCGAAGTGACGAGATGTTTTTTTTTTTTTTTTTTTTGATGAGAGGAGAGTAAATCTTTTATAGACACCCCTATAGTGGGGTAGTGTTGGAGTCCTCCCTCTGACGGGCGCGGAGTATACCAACTAAAAACTCTCCTCTTGTATTTCAAATTTAATTAAAGAAATTTTTCCTACAGTATCGTAGTGATTCGTGGGGATATTATTCATGACTTTGGGATATGACGTTTTTATTGCGATAATTATTAATTAGAAATTAATGCTTAAAGAAATTTTGAAATGGTATGGGTGTGTGGAAAAATTTTTTGTTTAAGACCAAAAAATTTTGAAAAGTTTAATGAGTTGATGGATATTTGATTTTAAATTAATGAATTTACTGACCCAGGTTAAGTGGGCGCTTTCTTTTCCCATGAGTGGGATTAGGTTGGATTTCTAAATGGTCTTGCAGAAGGCTCACATCGAATTTGGAAGAATGGCTGAGGGCCAACTGATGGATGAAGTCCTGAACACTCGGCGTCTTGGTTTCGAGACGCAGTTGCGCATTTCTGACAAACCACGGAGCGCCTACGATCCGGCGGATCATGCGGCTCTGCGTGGTCTCCAGCTTACGCATCTGCGTAGCGGAGAGGGTGATAAATGCAGGGCATCCATACGTCATTTTTGGACGTATGATTGCCTTGTATAGGTGGATTTTATTGGATAGGAATAGCTGGTTGCTATTTAGGAGAAGGGATTTTAGTTGTGCAAACGCAGTGTTTGCTTTTGTAATGGCGTATTGGACGTGTTTATTCCAATTAAGTCTACGGTCCATAATGAGACCAAGATAGCGTACATTGTCGACCCAGGGGATGGGCTGGTCATTGAAAGTAAGATTATTTGGGGGCAGAGAGCGTCCCAAGGAAAAGAAGATAGCTTGGCTTTTTTCAGGGTTAATTGAAATTCGCCATTCCTGTATCCACTCCTCGAGCTCATCGAGTGCGGACTGAATTTTATTCATCATGTGAGGGATGAATTTTCCACGATACATGTACGCTGTGTCATCTGCATATTGAGCAGTAAGAATGTTTCGAGGGTTAGGAATATCGTGTACATAGATGTTGTACAAAGTTGGAGAGAGGACGGATCCCTGCGGCACCCCGGCGGTCATTACACGCGGGTCAGAGATTGCACACTCGTAACGAGCTGAGAAAGTGCGTTCGGTAATAAACTGTTGAATGAGTTTAACCAGATAAATTGGACAATTGAGCTTAAGGAGTTTAAAAATCAAACCTTCGTCCCAGACACGATCAAAAGCTTTAGAAACATCAAGAAAGATGGCTAGTGTGCTTTGTTTGCGATTGAAACCTTCGACTATAAAATCACTGGTTCTAATTAATTGATGATTGCAAGAAAGGCCCTTGATGAAGCCATGCTGGGTATTCGGGATGATTTTGTGATCGACAGACCATTCGCTAAGGCGCGAATGAATGATTTTTTCGAATAGTTTACCCGTGACGCAGAGCAGACTAATAGGGCGATGATTTTGCGGAAATTTAGCATCTTTACCCGGTTTCGGAATTAGAACCACAGTAGCATGTTTCCATGCTTGTGGGAAATATCCTATTCTGAGACAAGAGTTAAAAATCGCTGTTAGAAAAACAATTGCTTTGTGTGGAAGATGCTTAAGGCAGGTGTAACTAATTCTATCGTGGCCTGGCGCTTTTTTATTCGGCGCATTTTTAATGAGAGTTTTGACCTCTGTAGGGGGGGTCGGTTTAGGCGTGGAGTTAGGAGTTTCATTGAAACGATCAAGTGTTTCCTCTATGTCGTCGAGAAGCTCGTCGCTGGTAGTGAGAGGGTTTGGCGAGAACTGCGACTTTAGGCTCTCCGCGAAGGCTTCGGCTTTGTCTTCTGCAAGGTAGACAACGCCTTGTCTTCCATGGATTGCCGAAGTCGCCGTTCTCGCTCTGGTGAAAGTCTTAGTGAGCTTCCAAAGTTGGGGTTTATGCTGGGCGGCATCGTCAATGAGCCGATTCCAGCGGTTATTGCGAAGATCTTTAAGATCATTATGAATTTCGTTCTGAAGCTGATTAAGATTTTGCTTCGTTTGGCGACAGCGTGTGCGTTGCCATATTCTACGGACACGATTTTTTTCCCTAATTTTTTCGAGGATATTACGAGGAATATTGAGCGGATCGCTCTGAGAAACAGACTTTTCCGTCGTGGATTCATCAATGGCTTTATGGATAGCCGCTGTGAGGGTTTTTACACCTTCATCGATCTCGTTTTAATTTCGCATCACCGGAATTGGTGGAACGAGGCCTAGGATAATGTCATTAAATTTAGTCCAGTCAGTGGATCTGGCTGTTTTCTCATATCTGGAAATTTCGGTATGAATATCCATGATGACAGGATTATGATCTGAATGCAATTCGGATGCTGTCCAGACATCAATGTCGTAATCTAATCGATTCACGATAAAGAAATCAAGAATGTCAGGACGGTAACCATAAGAATGGTAAAAAGTTGGTTCAGTTTGGCTGATTGTTTCGAGTGGAAAACGGTGTTGAACAATGAAGTCAAAAAGGTTACGACCGCGAGTATTTATGGTGCGACTCCGCCAGCTGGGGTGCTTGGCATTGAAGTCGCCCCCGATTATGGTTGGAATATCGTCAGAGAGGATGTTTTCATAGTCTTGGACTACAAAAGGTCTCGAGGGAGAATGATAGGCGCTAATGATCTTAACTTTTTCGCCATTAATGCGAACTATAATAGAAGTGATTTCAAGAGACTGAGTGTCTGGATTGTCTAGAACAGAGTAATCAAGGCCACGTTTGACATAGATAGCGGTGCCACCACCGTTTCCAGTCGTACGAGGGGTTAGATGAAGATTATAACCATTAATATACAGGCCATGTCGCGAGGAAGAGTTTGTTTCGCTGACAAGCATTATATGTATGTCGAGACGGCGGATGAACTGCTCTAGTTCAGAAGATTTATCTGTGAGACCATTAGCATTCCACGTGCCTATTCTGCACGCTTCGGACGTAATTACTTTATTATTCGAAGAAAGGATGAAAATTAAAGTTTGTCGATGGCGGCGAGAATCGGGCCTAGTGCCTCGAGTCTGGCGATATTAGCAAGGAAGGTGGGGTCTTTGAACATTTGAGAAATGTCCAGGGGGCTTTTGGAATTGGTATGGGGGCGGTATTTGTTTTGGGAGTGATGCTGGGTGGTTTAGGTGTGGCTGACGGTTTGGGTGAATTGGAATTCACCATTGGGGTGGGTTTTGAGCCACCTTTAAGCGCCGACGAGTAATTCTTTTTAGGGAATTTCTCGCAGCCCTTAAAGTTTGCGGTGTGGTTGTAGCACGTGGGGGATTCGTCTGTCTCAGGATTGCGAGTACAGTCGGCGGTTTGGTGGGGACCTGCGCATTTAACACAGCGAGGGGAAATGTGGCAGCGGAGGGCGCCGTGACCAAAGCCCTGGCAGCGATGCCATTGTGTCGCAGTAGAGGACCTATGTTGCGTCTCTACCTTGACGCTAACGTGGAAAAGGCGCGTGAGTTTAAATATCTCACGGCCTTTGTCAGTTTTTTCCAATTGGACTGATACCATTGGGAATTTACGGGTGCTGTTGCCCATGCGACGAACTGCTATCACTGGGAGGTTCAGTGAAAGTAGCTCGTCGATTATTTCTTGGTCAGTGAAGGATTCATTGACCTTGCGGATTACTACCCTTAATTCTTTTTCCTCATTGAGGCGGTAAGTGTAGAAAGGGGCATTGATTCTCGTGAAATGTTGAACCGTAGTTCGGAAATCTTGAGGGGTTTGCACCTGAATGCGATATACCCCTCGTTGATGGTGGAGACCTTGAGGAGGCAGACTTTCTTGTCCACCAGGTCTTTCGAGATTTGGATCCATCCCTCCTTTTTTTTAAGGTAAATGGGAGAAGGTTTTGAGGCGAATCTTTCGATTCCCTCGATGTTTTCGATCTCGTTGATCGTGGCTGGTTTGGCAGTGTCGGGTACACGCGTGGTGGTGTATTTAACAGTAGGAATGGGGTTTGAGCTCGGGGAAGGCCGAGCATTTTTGGGGGCTGAAAGCTGCTCGCTGGCTTTGATAGGCACAGCGGAGCGGCGGGACGGTAGCGTCGATTTTTTATTTGTGACAGTTGAGACACTGTCCGTCTTGGTCCGTTTTGTGGGCGGGGCGCCAAGACTAGCCGATGGAGGCAGAATTCTAGCGGAGGGCGCCTCGGTGGTGAGAACGCGAGCCTCTTTAGAAGTTGAGGGGATGGCCGTAAAAGATGTCGATGCTGGGGGCGTGGCTTGGGTGTTAACCCTGATTTTTTTTGTTGACTCGATGTCCGAGTCTGAATCGGAGTGCGGGCGAGCGGATTTCGACTTTTTTTTTGGTCTAACTTTGACAAATCCATCGCTGTCAGGGGCGTTAGAAGTAGAGGGATGGGTATATTTAGTTTTTAGGGGCTCGGGAGTGAATTCCATCGGTGTGGGTTTGCATAGGGGCTGCAGTAATTGGACGGTGGCTCTTAGCTCTTCGATTTGAGCCTTCAGGAGGGAAATTTCAGTGCGGAGATTAGCATTATCGATTTTTAGGGAATCTATGCTGACTAGGTTATCGATCGTCAGATCGATGTCTAACAGTGCCTCCATAGTGCGTGGCAGGGATGGGTATGACGACGCCATTGCCTTGCAATGGCTCGCCCCCGAGTTTAATAAAGAATTTTTAGCGGAGAGTGCTATGTTTGGCTGATAGTGTACGACTTTTGAGAAATAAAGCAACAGCGGGTGACCGCTGAAGCGATGAATTAAACGTGGGAAATGAGAGGAAGGGTAGTTCTATGGGATGGAATCCCCTAGAACTTTGGGCTTGCCGTATACGGAACCGACACTACGAACCCCTTGCGGGGTCGTATTCGGGTGCGCCCCGAGGATTTCACAGCGTTCCCGTTTTATAGGGAAATCCGTGATATCGAAGGATTGCGTGTAATAGCAGGCGTGCTAGACGGCTCTCAGCGTGGTGCAATGCCAAGAAACCGTTTCTCGTTCCGATCGCACCCAGTTAGAACAGTATAATACACGTACTAACTGTGTGGACGTTCACCAGAAGATCAAACTGAAAGGGAATACTGTTAATTAGTAGATGGCACCTTGACTCTGATCAGACTTTCGTTCGAGCTGCGAGCAGTTGAAGTAAAAATTCAACTGTCACCGAGCAAGACTAGGAGTAATGCAGGCAAGGGTGTTGGCAATTTAAACTGGTAAGCCGTGAGGGCCAGTGAAAATTACTTCGAAGTTCGAAATATAAAAATTTCGGATAAGAACCGGACGGAGATTAGAACGACTTGACTGTTCTGATGCTCGATGTCGAGTGAGTGACGAGATGAGGGGGCACATACCCTATTTAAGTGGGTCGTGCGGCCACAACCGTCGTGCGAGCTTAGGGCGCGCCCTCTGTTCAGGTTGCGGACGGCCTTTTCCTTTGGTGGGGGATCGTGCGTAGCGAGTGCCGCTGGTAGTGAGTCATCCTAGTGGCGAGCGTCTTTCGCGCGCCCGGGCGCGGATCGCCACAGATTGATTTAATGATTTGTAATTCATTTGCAACCATCAATGCCACAGTGTTAGTAGTGGAAGTGCTCCGTTGCCTTCTTACAATGCAGTTTTCATCTTTTGCAATGATAATAAATTTGACTCTTCATTAACAATTATAATATTTGTCATTTTAGTATCAGAATCACTAGCATCAGCGATTGATGTTGAGGCCTGCTCTTCGAAAGAGGATATCTCCGAGGATTTATCTGCTATAGCTAAACTAAATTGGTATTATAATATTATATGGAAATAGCATATTGTATAACGAGCATGGAATGACATACATTTCTCGCGAGTATGAAGAAGGCGAATGCTGTAATTCATAAAAGCGAGAAATAGTCATTCCATGCGAGTTGTACACTATGCTTTAATCGATGCGAGAATGAAATGCGTGAATGACTGACATTTGTTTCCACGGTAACGTTAAGCAGGTGCCTCTGATAAAAGTTATCGCGTATGAATTGTCCGCTCTCGGTTTTTAATTATCTTAACTATCACAATGAAGTTCAACAAAGTTGTCGTAGGTAAAGCATAGTGTACAACTCGCATGGAATGACTATTTCTCCACGACCATCATAGAATTTAAGCATTCTGAAATCAATTTTGATTATAGAACTTACACATTCTCACCCTTGTTATGGAACAAAACACTATGCGCTTATGCGTTTTGCATGTAATTCATTCCATAACAAGGTATGGAATGAATATTCTCACATCGTTTCAAATAAAACAATTAGCCTTGGATATCACAATTGTCAAAATACTACAAACATAACCACAAACGTGATAATAAAACGTAAGTTCTTTGTGTTCATTATTTTATTAGTCTATTTGATCTGGTCGAGGAGAAAGTATAGTCTGATACTCGGTAAGAATGGAAATTCAGATGCTCGTGGTTCCTCGCGCTCGCCTCACGGCTCGCGCTCGAAATATTCCACTCGCATCGAATTTCCATTCTAACCTTGTTACAGAATATACTATTCTCGCTCGTTTGAATTGCAGCATTCGCCTTTCGGCTCATGCTGCAAACTTCATACTCGCGAGAAATGTATGTCATTCCATGCTCGTTATACAATATACTATTATAATATACCTTCTTTTTTAGAAAAAAAAAAATGTCCATTGTATTTGCAATACATGTCTAAGTTTTTCTTTCTTGGTTTTTATCCCTTTGGCACCACTTAGTCTTGTTTTTCACAAAATAACAAAATATCGGCACCTTTCTAAAACAACAGCGAAATCACATATTCGATCCGAATCTGTGACCGAATTTATCAGACAGAAAAGAATAACTGACAATAATGTTCATGAAAATGTTTAGTTTTTATTGATAATTATCAAAATTGAAAATTTGTTGTGTTTTTGTTCGCCGCCGGCACCCCCCAAACTGTCGGCGCCCCTTAGTAGTACTCATCGGCGGCTCGTGGATGTTCGGTGAGGAAGCTGCGAAAGAAAATTTGACTAAAACTGCAGCTGAATATTTGCTTCCTCTATAAAAGTAAGTAGTATAGTACGATCTGCATCTCTGCCTTAGCCTCCTCTACGAAGATCCACAATCAGCTGCTGGTATCGCTTTAATATATTCCCTTAATGCTCTGTGTATATTCCTAATCAATAATGAACAGTTCAGTATTCAATATTTGTTACAGCATTACCCAGAAAAGAATTGATTTCAATTAATGAAATATGTGCAAAAGCTTTAATTCCATACATGTCACAGGTTTAATTCAAAGGTGCATGTGTCACAATATGGGATGGGGGTTACTGAAGAAACTGTGAGAGCATTTATGAAGCTTGGGCTCAGAGCCAGAGCCCTGCAGAAGCGGGTTTTCGAAAGCCCGGCCCGGCCCGGCCCGACAGTGAAAATTTAAAACCCGGCCCGGCCCGGCCCGATGAAACGAAAATGTGCTGCGGGCCCGGCCCGGCCCGGCCCGGAGTTGAATATTCAAAGCCCGGCCCGGCCCGACCCGTTCCCGAAAAATGTTGAATTAAATAAATAAAATTACTGGACCCATGTATTCCTTAAAATTCTTAAAATACACTGAATTTGTGTTAATAATTTTTTTTTTTCAATTCACTTTGTTGTTGCTTTTCAAAATATAATAAAATTAAATTTATCTAAGCCCGGCCCGGCCCGGGTTAAATTATCCATCGGAAAGCCCGGCCCGGCCCGGCCCGGCCCGGAGTTTGAAAAATACGAACTGGCCCGGCCCGGCCCGACGTCGGGCCGGGCCAAAGCCCGGCCCATGCAGGCCTCTGCTCAGAGCCACGCCAAGGTTTGTTGCCGCCGGGGCGCAAGGCAAAAATTGCCGCTCCCTTTCAAAGTGAAGAGGAGGTAGAGAAAATGAATACCACCATTGATCGGCACGTTTCTAAATTATTATTATCTATATTATTATAGAAAGAAAGAATTTCGATATAACCAAATTCATGGATTTCGCACTTGCATCCGTATGCAAATATTAATAAATCATCTCCTATTTCACGAACGTACGTGTTACGAAAAAAAATATTTTAGGAGGATTGATTTTTTTTACGAGCACCGATTTTAAATAAATTGTTTGCAAATTGTAAAAATCAATAAGATTTGGTGGGCGCCAAACTAACGCTCTTAGCATGGATGCTTCGGACTAATGACCGGCGCCTCTGTACATTCTGTACATTCGATGTTTGTATAGGGGACCTCGATGACTATAATACCTGGAGAAACACGGATGGCGCATCCTCGAACTCTTTTTTGAAGAAAAACTCAAAGGTCAAAACTAAATTTATTTGTCATCTTTTGCTTTCGAGTTATAACCAAAAAGTCAATTTGTCTCATTTTCGATATATTGAAATATCTCAGTTGTTTATCATTTGACAATCATGAAAGATTGGGACTTTTTTGAAAAAAGGCCCAAAAACTATTTTTTCGGTGAAATTCTAAGAAAACTGGTCGTTTATTACTCATTGGACCTTGTTGGTTGGTTTTCTTGTATTTTTGGGTGTATTCGACCATTTTCCAGAGGTCACTAGCTAAAAAAATGTTCTGCGAGACTAAACAAATCGAGTTGCGTAGAGAGATTGACAGAAAAATGCAAACACATGAAGACATTTTTTTCGAATTTTTCGTCAGCTTTCAGAATGACATTTTTTATATTTGATTTTTCATTTTTTACATTACGTGTTTAAAAAAATAATATTCTTCACCCGAATTTGGTGACTTATACTGTGACATGAAAAATGTAAAATGATAATTGAAAAAATTCACTATGATAATTGGTTGTCGAAAACAGGATAACTAATTACAAATTAATAATTAAGTGATGGCTGTTGTATTCACATGTGAGTTGAGGATAACAGCCGATTCGGGGACAGGAAGTGATCCCGGAAAACCGGAAGTGAAAATGGCAACGCTATACGCCAAAATGGCTGCCAATTTAGTGGCGGGAAATTCAAATCTGGGGGATTTTAGGGTGAAAAAATTCAAATCTGGGGGATTTAGGGTGGAAAAATTCAAATCTGGGGGATTTCGGGGTGGAAAAATTCAAATCTGGGGGATTTTCAACTCAAAATGTTCACCAACTGTCAAAATCTGGGGGATTTTAGTCCCGGGAAATTCAAAATCTGGGGGAATAAAATGGCAACAGCGGAGCTTGGAAGTTCTACAGTGTTGCCGAAAAGGCATCCGGTTTCCGGGAATTCCATCCGGTTTCACCCCGGAATGGCAACGCTGCCGAGCTTTAAGTTCAAGTTCGTGGCGGGGGATTCAAATCCAAAGTTCAGCGCCAGCCAAAGTTCTAAAAGTGGGAAATTCAAAAATTTAATTGCGGGAAATTCAAAATCTAGGGGAATAAAATGCCAATAGCGGAGCTTGGAAGTTCTACAGTGTTGCCGAAAAGGCATCCGGTTTCCGAGAATTCCATCCGGTTTCACCCTGGAATGGCAACGCTGTCCAGCTTTAAGTTCAAGTTCGTGGCGGGAAATTCAAATCCAAAGTTCAGCGCCAGCCAAAGTTCTAAAGCGGGAAATTCAAGAAATTTAATTACGGGGAATAAAATGACAACAGCGGAGCTTGGAAGTTCTACAGTGTTGCCGAAAAGGCATCCGGTTTCCGAGAATTCCATCCGGTTTCACCCTGGAATGGCAACGCTGTCGAGCTTTAAGTTCAAGTTCGTGGCGGGAAATTCAAATCCAAAGTTCAGCGCCAGCCAAAGTTCTAAAGCGGGAAATTAAAAAGGTGGGGTCAACTTAGAGTTTTACAAAAGTGCCAACTGTTCACCAAAGTTTATTACCAACCTAATAGCTGGATTTATATGTGGGTAATTTAAAATATGTGAATATATCCGTAACGACTCGTCGGATTTGGTGTAGATATCTACTTTGTACGTTTTGAAATCTGATTCGGCAATCTGAATGGTTGAAAGTGCTAGTTATTTCATCATCCTCGAATATAACGAGCAGTTATTATGAAGTCATCTTTATTGTAACGCGATGCATGATCTTAGAAATGTGATTAATAACCGCAGGTTTTTGCGTAAAAGTGGAAGTATTGTTTCGATGAAAATTGTCAAATTAGAAAAGACAATCGAAAAACTGCGGAGAGACCTTGAATTGCGAAAAATTATAAAAAACGAGTTGGTGAGACGTTTCGAAAAATTGACAATTTGTGTAAAAAGTGCTCAAGGTTGCAGTAACTTGTGATAACAGACCAGACGTTGTGCTCAAGTTTCATCGCCGACGGACCGAAACAGCAAGCATCAGCAAAATATCAAATTCACCGCATAATTTCATTTAAACAGGCTGATTGGCTTCAAAAATACATTGATTTGAATACCAGTATGCGACAATTGGCAACTAACGATTTCGAAAAAGATTTTTTTAAATTAATGAACAATAGCGTTTTTGGCAAAACAATGGAAAACGTGGATAAGCGTGTAGATGTGAAATTGGTGCTGAGAGTTTAATAGCTAAACTAAATTTTAATTGTTGCTCCATATTTACGGAAAATAGTCAGACATTCAACATGGAAAGAATAATTATATTATTTATAGTAATCATCATTATTTGTATTACACTCTAGCTGTGAAACTTATGATTTTTTAATTCATTTCACCTGATTTATTTATCTGTACTGCTAATATTATGGGTAATATTTAAATAAAAACACTATGTTATAATTGAAAAAAGTATTTTATTTCCTTTACATGTTTTCCTTTACATATTTTAATAATTTTTGCACGTTAACAATACTGCAAACACTTAGCCTATTCCTATGCAATCGACAGCAATACATTGATTTTTTTAAATTAGTACATTGATTATCAAGCTCTAAATTAATAACATTATCAAAAAATTTAGACAGGTAAGTACATTTTTGACTGCCTTTCACGTATACAGTATCTGCAGGTAATTTTTTTAATATAGCCGGTAATTCACTTAAGTCACTTTCTCCACTACCATACGGAATTCCGTGGTAATTGTTTTCCAACCATCGCACTTGTTTTTGGGAGGTTGAACTAAGATTCTGAAATGGGGTCGGCGGTTTGAATACGTGGTAAAGTAGATTTATTCTATCATACGTAGCAGCAAGTTCTTTCGGAGTAAAGTCGGGAGCGTTGAATCCTTGGATGTCGATGAATAATGCCCTAGGAGGTGGGGGCGGAATGTGTTTCAAGAGAACTGGAGCTAATATTTTTTCCATATCATGAACCCTCTTCATGAACCGCTGCCTATCGTTTGCTTCCTGCACCCAGTTTGCTGTATTATCATCTTCTTCCAACACATACATGAAAGTGACGGGCGCTAAATCGAAGCACACTTTTTCAACCATCTTAAATTTGTTTTCTAACTATTCCGGATAACGGTGTATACTCAACAATTGAATCGCTCAGAATGAGACAATAAGCGCGAGTATTGTCTTTAAATATTTCTGAAGCTTCCATCTCAATGCGCAGGTCCACTGTTGAAGACTTTACGCTTTCGTTTTCTTTGGATACATCAAATACGAATAATGAATAATCTTTAAAATTCGTAAATGAGAAATGCGGTCTATTTGTACGATTGTAATAACTCTGCTGAAATTGGCAATACATGTTGTATACAGTTAAGTAATCGTTATTTCCAAAATCCAAATTTAAGTGATCATATGGATAAGATTCCGAGTTCAGGTAAATTCTTATGTTTCTTATATTGCTGTTATCAAACATTGAAGCATCAGCATTAGCGACTCTCTTTTTATTTTCTTGGAAAGCGATAATTATGTATCGGGGCTTCTCCAAACTGCTTGAGGTTTTTACGGCCCATATATCATCTCTAGATTTTTTCATGGTTGGTAGTTCATGCAATTCCCATTTTCGAAATGGAATTAATATATTTGGATCGTTTTTAATTTGCTCAAACATTTGCAATTTCAATTCATCATTCAGTTGAATGTGTGGTACCCGCCATTCAATTTTAATGAGTTTAAATTTAATTTGGGCAACAACCGCATCATCATCATCACATTTGAAACAATTCACGTCACTGGAGGATCGCAACAAAACCAATTCCTGTTTTACATTGATTATTAACTTTTGATAATCCTCAGCAAATCCCATTAAACACTTTAACGGTATTTGTGCATAAAATTTCTTGTTTGGAAAAAATGTTTTTATGTGACCAGTCTTAGCCCATCCAGAAATACCGAGTACTTTCATGTCTTCTGAATCATCATATGAAACATATCCCTTTAGAGTACTGGTAATTCCCAAGTCCCTGGTTCGATCGACTTCAATACCGTTTAGTTCATATCTAATTTCCTCAAACAGGAAAGCGAACGCGTTTGTAACTAATTCAAATTTTTTACCCTCAGATAAATTGTATTCAACTTCCCCGCTCAAGTAAATGTAACTGTCTGCTGGACAGGTATAAATATCTTGATTTTGTATTGTTATCCTTATCTCATCGCTGTTTCCAAAGTTTGTAGCTCTAGGTTGATATGTGTGATACTGATATTTGACAATTCTCTCGTCGTAGTGGACTTTATCGAATACACCAATTTTATCCATTATATTTAATTTTATAACCGAGAGAAGTTAATTTAGCAAGACTGATACGTATCACTTCTTTGGGCGATGAACTCGAAGTGATGGTCTTTAGGTGTGCACCCCCCTTTTTATCAAAAACAATACCCATCACAACGTCTTTAATTCGAGTCTAACCAAAATGTGTTCTCCTCTAAAATTTACAAACTCGCCTTCTTGGTCAACAATTCTCAGCGTTATATTATCAATCCGATCTCGAGTGTTTACAGGTAAATATAAAATATTTTTCGGCTCTATATTTATAGCAAAACCTGGATCAACAGATGGACTAAACTTAAATAAGGTGTGTGACAAGTTACTGTCGTAATAAGCACCGCTAGTAATATTGCACTCGATTCTTATACTATTAACTTTAATTATTTGCACGGGTAAATCAAATGTATGCAGTGCCCCCGCTTTTAGAATTTTATTTCCAGAAAATCCTAATAATTTTCCAATAGTGCCTTTATGCGATGAAAAATCAATATCGTATTTACTTTTAATTTCACTTTTTAGCGTATTATTATTGGGTTTAAGTGACAACACTTTATCAGCTTCCGTTTGTGCCGCTTCACTTATCAACAGCTGACGTTGTAAATATGATTCAATGTCATTAATTTCGTACGATCCCGTTGGATTTGAGATTATTTGATTTTTCCCATAAATAAATGTATTGTTCCGGTCCTCTTCAATATTCGGAATTGAATTATATGTATGCAATCCTATTAATCCTAAACAATACTGACGACTCGGATCAAGTTCAATCGGTGGATAATAGTTTACAGAGAGCACACTACTTACACCTTGTAGGGTAAAGGTCTGAGACATGACTGAGACATCCTTGCTATATCATATCCTCCTTTATACAAAAATTCTAAGCACAAATGTCCACAGTTGTAAGAACCAAAGTTTTGATATTGATCATGATTATATTTTATATGACAATTATTAAAATATTTAATCACTTCTAATGGTGGTGATAAATTTCCGAAACTGTCAAAGTAGCGAACAGTATCTCCAGCCTTTTTATAAGCCACCCAATGCGTTCCTAATCCATCCTTGGAATCCATATTAATAATACCTGCTTCTCTATAATGAGGTTTTGATGGTAGCGCATCACGCATAAACACTCCTCTAAAATGTTTAACGTTTCTAGCCCCATTTAGCAAATCGACATCGGTTAGGGCGCGGTTGGGTGGCGATTTCATTAGTTTTTTGACTTGTGTTGTTGTTTGAAAAAGAGGCCCATACCTTTACGATATGGTTTTAAAAATAATCCTTTCCCCGGTTTACCGAGAGCAATGGCTTCCATCGTTTTATTGTGCCTTTCAGCTTCCGCAAGTTTTGATCGTGCATCTTTAGCACTATTCACAGCTTTGGCAATACCAGCAGCACCCCCGGCCAAGGTCCCGAGGGCGCTCAATCCGGAAAAAATTGGAATTAGTGGTAGAATTCCGCCCTGTTTTGGAATGGGGATAATTCTCGGAGCACTAATGTTTTTCTTACCACCAACTTCTCGTATAGCAATCTTTGCTGCAGATAATGCAATCTTACTACTCTCTTTAACACCGCCAGGCTAGTCAATTTTTCGTTTAAATCGCTTAATAGCTTTTCGAGCCTTCATAACTACTCCACTCCTTAAAGGGGTTTTTTTGATACCCATGCCCGTTTTTCTCTTAGCTTTCATCACGTTCGTAACCGTCCATGCTGCTACTTTTCCCCCGAATTTAGCGTCCTTTGCTTTTACCCTAGTCCAAGCAGCCTCCTCCAACACCTTATCAGCTTTATGTCTCTCGCTTAAGTCCTTATGTGTAGAGTAAGCAATGTCGTGTTGTCTACAGGCGGCGTCCAGGGGATTAATGCCGGGGTCGCCTCTTTTTAACCGCTTTTCTAACTTGGTCCCCGGACCACAATACTGATAGCCGGGTATGTGTGCTTCGAACGGGAGCTTATTGATTAATGAGTTGATGATACCTCTACCGCTGCAAGTCATCATTTGAAAGTTGCTTGGAATTGGTGGGCTATATATACCCTCAGCTGCAGTCACTGGTGTTAGTGCAATGAGGGTTGTCAAACAGAAACCATCACTACCAGTATCAAATTTAGATAAGTGGGTGGGCGAGGGATTTAAGAATAAAATCCTGAGGTCATATCACTGCTCACGTGATCAGCGTACACATGCTTCAAGTTGAGATCATCTTGTTTAAATAATATTATAAAATTAGCATTATCTCGTATTAAATGTTTAGGAATTATAGTATAAGTCTGACAAAGATAGAAGGAATCTATATTATTATGTCTACCCATACTGAAATATTCTCGGACTTTGTCTTGCTTGTCACAAGCGACATCATCGAATATGAAAACTGAATGCTCTTTCGCCTCCTCAGGACTTATAATTTCAGCGTTCTCTCTATATGGAAAATATTCAATTTCAGGCATAGCATCTATCGTTTTTTGCAAAAATATGTATTTCGGTTGATATAGTGACTTGGAGTAAATGTAAACGTTTTCAAACCTTAAACCATTTTCATTAAACAGGAGCGATAGCATTACATTTGATTTACCGCAATTTGATGGTCCGCAAATAAGTGCTCTAATTGAATTAGGTAGTAGATCTCCATGTCTCAGGATTTTATTCTTAAATCCCTCGCCCACCCACTTATCTAAATTTGATACTGGTAGTGATGGTTTCTGTTTGACAACCCTCATTGCACTAACACCAGTGACTGCAGCTGAGGGTATATATAGCCCACCAATTCCAAGCAACTTTCAAATGATGACTTGCAGCGGTAGAGGTATCATCAACTCATTAATCAATAAGCTCCCGTTCGAAGCACACATACCCGGCTATCAGTATTGTGGTCCGGGGACCAAGTTAGAAAAGCGGTTAAAAAGAGGCGACCCCGGCATTAATCCCCTGGACGCCGCCTGTAGACAACACGACATTGCTTACTCTACACATAAGGACTTAAGCGAGAGACATAAAGCTGATAAGGTGTTGGAGGAGGCTGCTTGGACTAGGGTAAAAGCAAAGGACGCTAAATTCGGGGGAAAAGTAGCAGCATGGACGGTTACGAACGTGATGAAAGCTAAGAGAAAAACGGGCATGGGTATCAAAAAAACCCCTTTAAGGAGTGGAGTAGTTATGAAGGCTCGAAAAGCTATTAAGCGATTTAAACGAAAAATTGACTAGCCTGGCGGTGTTAAAGAGAGTAGTAAGATTGCATTATCTGCAGCAAAGATTGCTATACGAGAAGTTGGTGGTAAGAAAAACATTAGTGCTCCGAGAATTATCCCCATTCCAAAACAGGGCGGAATTCTACCACTAATTCCAATTTTTTCCGGATTGAGCGCCCTCGGGACCTTGGCCGGGGGTGCTGCTGGTATTGCCAAAGCTGTGAATAGTGCTAAAGATGCACGATCAAAACTTGCGGAAGCTGAAAGGCACAATAAAACGATGGAAGCCATTGCTCTCGGTAAACCGGGGAAAGGATTATTTTTAAAACCATATCGTAAAGGTATGGGCCTCTTTTTCAAACAACAACACAAGTCAAAAAACTAATGAAATCGCCACCCAACCGCGCCCTAACCGATGTCGATTTGCTAAATGGGGCTAGAAACGTTAAACATTTTAGAGGAGTGTTTATGCGTGATGCGCTACCATCAAAACCTCATTATAGAGAAGCAGGTATTATTAATATGGATTCCAAGGATGGATTAGGAACGCATTGGGTGGCTTATAAAAAGGCTGGAGATACTGTTCGCTACTTTGACAGTTTCGGAAATTTATCACCACCATTAGAAGTGATTAAATATTTTAATAATTGTCATATAAAATATAATCATGATCAATATCAAAACTTTGGTTCTTACAACTGTGGACATTTGTGCTTAGAATTTTTGTATAAAGGAGGATATGATATAGCAAGGATGTCTCAGTCATGTCTCAGACCTTTACCCTACAAGGTGTAAGTAGTGTGCTCTCTGTAAACTATTATCCACCGATTGAACTTGATCCGAGTCGTCAGTATTGTTTAGGATTAATAGGATTGCATACATATAATTCAATTCCGAATATTGAAGAGGACCGGAACAATACATTTATTTATGGGAAAAATCAAATAATCTCAAATCCAACGGGATCGTACGAAATTAATGACATTGAATCATATTTACAACGTCAGCTGTTGATAAGTGAAGCGGCACAAACGGAAGCTGATAAAGTGTTGTCACTTAAACCCAATAATAATACGCTAAAAAGTGAAATTAAAAGTAAATACGATATTGATTTTTCATCGCATAAAGGCACTATTGGAAAATTATTAGGATTTTCTGGAAATAAAATTCTAAAAGCGGGGGCACTGCATACATTTGATTTACCCGTGCAAATAATTAAAGTTAATAGTATAAGAATCGAGTGCAATATTACTAGCGGTGCTTATTACGACAGTAACTTATCACACACCTTATTTGAGTTTAGTCCATCTGTTGATCCAGGTTTTGCTATAAATATAGAGCCGAAAAATATTTTATATTTACCTATAAACACTCGAGATCGGATTGATAATATAAAGCTGAGAATTGTTGACCAAGAAGGCGAGTTTGTAAATTTTAGAGGAGAACACATTTTGGTTAGACTCGAATTAAAGACGTTGTGATGGGTATTGTTTTTGATAAAAAAGGGGGTGTACACCTAAAGACCATCACTTCGAGTTCATCGCCCAAAGAAGTGACACGTATCAGTCTTGCTAAATTAACTTCTCTCGGTTATAAAATTAAATATAATGGATAAAATTGGTATATTCGATAAAGTCCACTACGACGAGAGAATTGTCAAATATCAGTATCACACATATCAACCTAGAGCTACAAACTTTGGAAACAGCGATGAGATAAGGATAACAATACAAAATCAAGATATTTATACCTGTCCAGCAGACAGTTACATTTACTTGAGCGGGGAAGTTGAATACAATTTATCTGAGGGTAAAAAATTTGAATTAGTTACAAACGCGTTCGCTTTCCTGTTTGAGGAAATTAGATATGAACTAAACGGTATTGAAGTCGATCGAACCAGGGACTTGGGAATTACCAGTACTCTAAAGGGATATGTTTCATATGATGATTCAGAAGACATGAAAGTACTCGGTATTTCTGGATGGGCTAAGACTGGTCACATAAAAACATTTTTTCCAAACAAGAAATTTTATGCACAAATACCGTTAAAGTGTTTAATGGGATTTGCTGAGGATTATCAAAAGTTAATAATCAATGTAAAACAGGAATTGGTTTTGTTGCGATCCTCCAGTGACGTGAATTGTTTCAAATGTGATGATGATGATGCGGTTGTTGCCCAAATTAAATTTAAACTCATTAAAATTGAATGGCGGGTACCACACATTCAACTGAATGATGAATTGAAATTGCAAATGTTTGAGCAAATTAAAAACGATCCAAATATATTAATTCCATTTCGAAAATGGGAATTGCATGAACTACCAACCATGAAAAAATCTAGAGATGATATATGGGCCGTAAAAACCTCAAGCAGTTTGGAGAAGCCCCGATACATAATTATCGCTTTCCAAGAAAATAAAAAGAGAGTCGCTAATGCTGATGCTTCAATGTTTGATAACAGCAATATAAGAAACATAAGAATTTACCTGAACTCGGAATCTTATCCATATGATCACTTAAATTTGGATTTTGGAAATAACGATTACTTAACCGTATACAACATGTATTGCCAATTTCAGCAGAGTTATTACAATCGTACAAATAGACCGCATTTCTCATTTACGAATTTTAAAGATTATTCATTATTCGTATTTGATGTATCCAAAGAAAACGAAAGCGTAAAGTCTTCAACAGTGGACCTGCGCATTGAGATGGAAGCTTCAGAAATATTTAAAGACAATACTCGCGCTTATTGTCTCATTCTGAGCGATTCAATTGTTGAGTATACACCGTTATCCGGGATAGTTAGAAAAATAATTTAAGATGGTTGAAAAAGTGTGCTTCGATTTAGCGCCCGTCACTTTCATGTATGTGTTGGAAGAAGATGATAATACAGCAAACTGGGTGCAGGAAGCAAACGATAGGCAGCGGTTCATGAAGAGGGTTCATGATATGGAAAAAATATTAGCTCCAGTTCTCTTGAAACACATTCCGCCCCCACCTCCTAGGGCATTATTCATCGACATCCAAGGATTCAACGCTCCCGACTTTACTCCGAAAGAACTTGCTGCTACGTATGATAGAATAAATCTACTTTACCACGTATTCAAACCGCCGACCCCATTTCACAATCTTAGTTCAACCTCCCAAAAACAAGTGCGATGGTTGGAAAACAATTACCACGGAATTCCGTATGGTAGTGGAGAAAGTGACTTAAGTGAATTACCGGCTATATTAAAAAAATTACCTGCAGATACTGTATACGTGAAAGGCAGTCAAAAATGTACTTACCTGTCTAAATTTTTTGATAATGTTATTAATTTAGAGCTTGATAATCAATGTACTAATTTAAAAAAATCAATGTATTGCTGTCGATTGCATAGGAATAGGCTAAGTGTTTGCAGTATTGTTAACGTGCAAAAATTATTAAAATATGTAAAGGAAAACATGTAAAGGAAATAAAATACTTTTTTCAATTATAACATAGTGTTTTTATTTAAATATTACCCATAATATTAGCAGTACAGATAAATAAATCAGGTGAAATGAATTAAAAAATCATAAGTTTCACAGCTAGAGTGTAATACAAATAATGATGATTACTATAAATAATATAATTATTCTTTCCATGTTGAATGTCTGACTATTTTCCGTAAATATGGAGCAACAATTAAAATTTAGTTTAGCTATTAAACTCTCAGCACCAATTTCACATCTACACGCTTATCCACGTTTTCCATTGTTTTGCCAAAAACGCTATTGTTCATTAATTTAAAAAAATCTTTTTCGAAATCGTTAGTTGCCAATTGTCGCATACTGGTATTCAAATCAATGTATTTTTTAAGCCAATCAGCCTGTTTAAATGAAATTATGCGGTGAATTTGATATTTTGCTGATGCTTGCTGTTTCGGTCCGTCGGCGATGAAACTTGAGCACAACGTCTGGTCTGTTATCACAAGTTACTGCAACCTTGAGCACTTTTTACACAAATTGTCAATTTTTCGAAACGTCTCACCAACTCGTTTTTTATAATTTTTCGCAATTCAAGGTCTCTCCGCAGTTTTTCGATTGTCTTTTCTAATTTGACAATTTTCATCGAAACAATACTTCCACTTTTACGCAAAAACCTGCGGTTATTAATCACATTTCTAAGATCATGCATCGCGTTACAATAAAGATGACTTCATAATAACTGCTCGTTATATTCGAGGATGATGAAATAACTAGCACTTTCAACCATTCAGATTGCCGAATCAGATTTCAAAACGTACAAAGTAGATATCTACACCAAATCCGACGAGTCGTTACGGATATATTCACATATTTTAAATTACCCACATATAAATCCAGCTATTAGGTTGGTAATAAACTTTGGTGAACAGTTGGCACTTTTGTAAAACTTTAAGTTGACCCCACCTTTTTAATTTCCCGCTTTAGAACTTTGGCTGGCGCTGAACTTTGGATTTGAATTTCCCGCCACGAACTTGAACTTAAAGCTCGACAGCGTTGCCATTCCAGGGTGAAACCGGATGGAATTCTCGGAAACCGGATGCCTTTTCGGCAACACTGTAGAACTTCCAAGCTCCGCTGTTGGCATTTTATTCCCCTAGATTTTGAATTTCCCGCAATTAAATTTTTGAATTTCCCACTTTTAGAACTTTGGCTGGCGCTGAACTTTGGATTTGAATCCCCCGCCACGAACTTGAACTTAAAGCTCGGCAGCGTTGCCATTCCGGGGTGAAACCGGATGGAATTCCCGGAAACCGGATGCCTTTTCGGCAACACTGTAGAACTTACAAGCTCCGCTGTTGCAATTTTATTCCCCCAGATTTTGAATTTCCCGCCACTAAAATCCCCCAGATTTTGACAGTTGGTGAACATTTTGAGTTGAAAATCCCCCAGATTTGAATTTTTCCACCCCGAAATCCCCCAGATTTGAATTTTTCCACCCTAAAATCCCCCAGATTTGAATTTTTTCACCCTAAAATCCCCCAGATTTGAATTTCCCGCCACTAAATTGGCAGCCATTTTGGCGTACAGCGTTGCCATTTTCACTTCCGGTTTTCCGGGATCACTTCCGGGATCACTTCCTGTCCCCGAATCGGCTGTTATCCTCTACTCATGTGGCAAGCAGCAGCCTGTTATTGAAATCTGGGTTTTCGTTGAAATCGTGGTGGACAGATTCAACTGCCTGTTGGCTATAAAAACCCAGGCTCTTTCCTGTAAAGTTGCAAAATTCAGAGACGTGAAAAAAAAATGGCATGAATTTTTGGTGTCACAGATTTGTTTAATGTCATATAACTTTCAGGGAAGGATTCTATACTATAATTATAATTTTCATTGAGGATAGCCCCAAAACAGTCATCAATGACATTCTTAAGACACTGCAATGTTTCAACATAAACCAAACACCCCAGTTGACAATTTGCTCGCAAAATGTCGATTTTGTTCAGCAGCATTTTATAGGAATTTCCTGTAAACGCCGCCCCACCTCTTCTGATCCACGCTGTACGTGACACTTTTGGACCCACTCAGTTGCATCTCTTTCAAAATCGGCAGACATATAGTTGAAAAGGGTGTTGACTGCACCCAACATTAAATGCAGTTCAGGTGGGGGAACTATATCTAAAATTCTTGTTCCTTCAGGTCCATGGAAAATTGGAGGGTGAATGCAACTTCCAAAATTCCCAGCATCTTTTCTGACCGAACCTTTTTCACACCAAGCGTCATAATTATCCACTGAATTGTCTATTGTCCTAGCTAAACCGCATTTAGACAATTGTGTGTTTTCAGCAAAACACTAAGAGCATGAAATATTTGCCAACTTCAGGTCAGTTGCTATAATGCCACTGAAGTGGTTTATCTGCAACAAATTCCACAATTTTGAAATGTTCCCATAGTTTTCTTGGGTATTCGGAGCAATGGCAAGGACAATCAATTTTTTTACGCCTGAATCCTTGAACTTTTTACTTGGCGATTTATCAAGAACTTCGGTGGACAGAGTTAACGATTGGATTGAAAGACAGATTTTCAGAAAACGGCAATACAGATAGGTATGGTCGGTTGCAGAGATCTGGATTACCACCTCAGCTACCTCGGCCGTACCATGAGTCACCCCGCGAGTATGATTGCTATTCGTCTCGATATATTGGGAATGTCACCATTATGGACTTTCCTGTCCAGACATCCCGACAAGTCCTAATTTAGTCCCGATTTTGCAAAATACTGAGTTTGGTCAAGTACTGAAGTAACGCCATCTGTTAGCGCAACTAGTAAATGTAGCATCAGTTAATTTTATTTATGTCAACAAGTTTATGTTGACAAGGTTGTCTCACAGATGGCGTTGTATGTTGCGTATCCTGTATCGACGATGCATGCATTTCTACACCACGATCTCAGAGTCCGACGAGGTCCCATCTAGATATGGCAACCCTACCCGCGAGCCGTCACTGCTATATACCCTCTTTTCTGTATCCAGGGGCGGCATTAAATTTAAGCCGACACAACATCAGCATGAAGTGATTAAGTGATTTAATATGCAATACTACAGAAAATTTTGACCCCATGGTGCTTTTTGAAGGTCCAAATAACTTGCGTGTAATTGAGAAGCAGTGCTTGTTGTACACGGCTTAAATGTCTTGAGTGGTATGCTTCCACGGCACCCAACGTGTTCAATCTCTACATACTTGTGAAACCAAGCATTCCATCGCTCGTTTGATTGCCACTGGTCTTTCTCGACATTGTCGATGCCGCCCTCTGCGGGATGGTGATGAGGTCGCGTTATGTAGGCGCTTACGTGGGCCCATTATAGACCTCCATATTTTGAGAGAGCTAGCTATCCAGCAACCCGATCCCTTTTATAAAGTTTAGAATTTTGGGTAGGAACAGGCCTCTCAGGTCGGATTTTCCTTATATTAGCTAGAGCAGGACAATGACATTCAGACTCTGCTTTCTCGTTGCAACATATGCAGATGAAAGGTGTTGCAACCAACACATGACATCATCATGTGAAAAATGCCTGAAAGATGTAAATTTTAATTATAGATCAAAAAACAGTGCTGCCATCCATGGCCATAAATACACTAGAACAGTAGTGGTAATAACCGTTACATGCAAACATCAAAATTACAAGTGCAACAAATTTCATTCTCACCGAATCCACAAGACACCGTCCACTCCTTCCATCCGTGTCGGTTGGTTGTGAACAATAAATGCGTTACTCTGTAGGGACAAAACGAAATTCCTCCAGGAAATGACGGCCGCTGACAGCAACCAACGGAACGTATCCACAACGCGGTTCTTTCGAAAACCGTCGTTGTCACACTAAGCCATGAGAAAGCCCGTCATGGTGAGCGCTGGGATTAATACGGATTCCTTCGTCACTGGATACAAGAGCAACAAAGTACGTCAACTTAAGTGGAAGATCAATTTTCTAGTCGTCTCGTTCGCAGGTAGAGCACAACAGGTACGTCAAGCATTTGAAGATTGACGACGATCAGATCACCGCTTTCTACAACATGGGGCCGCTCGTCGGGCAAGGGAACTTTGGCACCGTCTATGAAGTGAAGGATATAAAGGATAGGAAAATTTGGGCAATGAAAATCGTCGTTAAAATAGCCGTACGTACCTAAAACAAATAGCTACTAACAGATGGGAAATGTTACAATAATTAGTTCCTGAATATAAAAGTAAACTTAACTAACCTCTCAGGTTATCAATTAAATGGGAAATAGTTAAGAATTGAAAGGCTTGCAGCTCCATTTTTGGCAGATCTAGTTTAAAATAAATCGTTCCTTTTGATACAAGAAGAAAGCAACTCCTATTTTTTTCTCCACAGATGGAGCTGCCACCAACATAACATTCGTCCAATGTCAAGTGCTTATTTTGCTTTTGTTTTTTTATTGTACAATTAATCTAACGTAGCGGCGGCTCGTGGATTTTCGTAGAGAAGGCTAAGACAGAGACGCCGCTCATGCTGCACTACTTACTCTTATAGAGGAATCAAATATTTCGTTGATGTTGAACGCTTCTGAATTTGTGGACTGTAATTTAGTTTAAACAATTCGTGTACCGACTCATTTCTCGTCATATTGCTCTCCCACGTGTACGGCGCAAATGTTTGGCTAGGCTAGGGGACTTACTTGGTATCCAATGACGTAGTCGCTCCTCTAGTGGCGTCGCGGATCGGTACACTAGCAACGGTTGGGTTTTCACTTTATCTACTCTTTATCTACTCGTTTTCCGCACATGAATTTTTTTCTTCTTCAATCTCTCTGCACGATGTATCATGTTAGTGCCTTCTGGCGAAGAAATGCACACGTGCAAAGGGAGGCAATCCAATATACAATTCTTTGTTAATTCACGACCGAACATCCCGCCTGCCTTGAAACAACTAAGTTTCTAAACAAATGAACCAAAATAAACAATAGCTTACAGTGTACCAATTGAACTATAATTTTAATATAAGCCCCATACTAAACTTAATATGTAATGTGGAATCACTACGCCAATAAACAACTAAAACAAATGATAAATAAACGTTTCAGACAGCGAACTAAACAAACTAAGGAAAAATGAGGAACATTCGGATACTAAAGGTTTCCAACCCACCGTTAATGATCTATTAACGGATGAAGCAACGAAATTTTCACTCCAAGGGGGCTCTCACGGAGACTTGTCTACAGAGGCCCACGGAAAATAAAAGGAACACAAAAATTACGCTTGCCGAATAGCACAATCGATAAGCTCTCACTGCCTGAGCGATGCCGAATTTTACTCTAGACCTTGGAAGAGGCCAAAGTTTGACCACAGGTTTAATTAACTATCTCGTGTCCCGTGGTGGTTTTAAGGTCAGCTACCCTGACTACCCCGTCCTTTCCAGGATATCATTTGGAAACACGACCTAACCTCCACTTCAGAGAGGGATTATTATGTTCTTTAATCCCAACAAGAGTCTCTTCCTTCACCGACTGGAAGTTAGCCATAAATTTCAGCCACGGATCCGGCGCCTCCACCATAATTACATTGAGTAAATTTCCAAGTATTCTCTTCTAATTTACAAACAATGGATTAAAATTCATAATTAATCAAATTATAATGCCATAGTAATAACAATAAGCTTTTAACTTAGGATTTACCCCGATTTTTCTATGACATCTATCGAAACATGGTCAATTTTCAAACAATCAAAAGTCAACGTTAGTCGTAGTTTAGGTTCGATATTTTTGGCCACAAATGTTGAATGGGCCTTTGTTTACAATATCTAGGCTTAAAAAAATGACACATATTCTTCATTTTTGTTTAAATAATTATTTACCACTTTTACGAAATTTCGTGTATTTTCAAAAAATCAAGTCATCGTTAGGCGTAGTTTAGGTTCAATATTTTCGGCCACAAATGTTAAGAATTGACTTTTTTTCTCATTTTTGATTTAAAATTATATAACAATAATAGTTATATGAAATTAATTATATGAATAACAACTGTAGAGAATGCTAATATGAACAACTTATTAAGAATAAGTTTTTTTTTCGAAATCTCTTTAGTTCTTGAGTAAACTGACGATTATAATTTGAAGTATAATTGATCAATTCCATCTTTCATAATTCTGACGTTTTAAAAGTCATTATCATCCGATCGGAGCGCTTGACGTACCTTTAAAATATGATTTAAATTGAAAATAAACCAAGTATAAATATAAATAACTATACCATCAAATCGGAGAAAGTAACTTAATGGCCAAATCACCATTTTTATGACTTAATAATATTAATGAAGCCCCATGGAACATTTATGGCCGAAAATATCGAACCTAAACTACGCCTAACGATGACTTTTGATTTTTTGAAAATTGGCAAAATTTAGTAAAACTGTCTGGGTAAATAATTATTTAAACAAAAATGAAGAATATGTGTCATTTTTTAAGCTTAAATATTGTAAACAAAGCCCTATAGAACATTTGTAGCCAAAAATATCGAACCTAAACTATGCCTAACGATGACTTTTGATTTTTTGAAAATTGACGAAATTTCGTAAAAGTGTCTGGGTAAATAATTATTTAAACAAAAATGAAGAATATGTGTCATTTTTTTAAGCTTAAATATTGTAAACAAAGCCCTATTTGTAGCCGAAAATATCGAACCTAAACTGCGCTTAACGATGACTTTTGATTTTTTTAAAACTGACGAAATTTCGTAAAAGTGTCTGGGTAAATAATTATTTAAACAAAAATGAAGAATATATGTCATTTTTTTAAACTTAAATATTGTAAACAAAGCCCTATAGAACATTTGCGGCCGAAAATATCGAACCTTAACTACGCCTAACGATGACTTTTGATTTTTTGAAAATAGACGAAATTTCGTAAAAGTGTTTAGGTAAATAATTATTTAAACAAAAATGAAGAATATGTGTCCTTTTTTTAAGCTTAAATATTGTAAACAAAGCCCTATAGAAAATTTGTGGCCGAAAATAACGAACCTAAACTGCGCCTAACGATGACTTTTGATTTTTTGAAAATAGACGGAATTTCGTAAAAGTGTCTGGGTAAATAATTATTTAAACAAAAATGAAGACTGTGTCATTTTTTTAAACTTAAATATTGTAAACAAAGCCCTATACAACATTTGTAGCCGAAAATATCGCACCTAACCTGCGCCTAGCGATGACTTTTGATTTTTTGAAAATAAACGAAATTTCGTAAAAGTGTCTCGGTAAATAATTATTTAAACAAAAATGAAGAATATGTGTCATTTTTTTAAGCTTAAATATTGTAAACAAAGCCCTATTTGTAGCCGAAAATATCGAACCTAAACTGCGCCTAACCATGACTTTTGATTTTTTTAAAACAGACGAAATTTCGTAAAAGTGTCTGGGTAAATAATTATTTAAACAAAAATGAAGAATATGTGTCATTTTTTTAAACTTAAATATTGTAAACAAAGCCCTATAGAACATTTGTGGCCGAAAATATCGAACCTTAACTACGCCTAACGATGACTTTTGATTTTTTGAAAATAGACGAAATTTCGTAAAAGTGTTTAGGTAAATAATTATTTAAACAAAAATGAAGAATATGTGTCCTTTTTGTAAGCTTAACTATTGTAAACAAAGCCCTAAAGAAAATTTGTGGCCGAAAATAACGAACCTAAACTGCGCCTAACGATGACTTTTGATTTTTTGAAAATTGACGAAATTTCGTAAAAGTGTCTGGGTAAATAATTATTTAAACAAAAATGAAGAATGTGTCATTTTTTTAAACGTAAATATTGTAAACAAAGCCCTATAGAACATTTGTAGCCGAAAATATCGAACCTAAACTGCGCCTAACGATGACTTTTGATTTTTTGAAAATAGACGGAATTTCGTAAAAGTGTCTGGGTAAATAATTATTTAAACAAATATGAAGAATGTGTCATTTTTTTAAACTTAAATATTGTAAACAAAGCCCCATACAACATTTGTAGCCGAAAATATCGAACCTAAACTGCGCCTAACGATGACTTTTGATTTTTTGAAAATTGACGAAATTTCGTAAAAGTGTTTAGGTAAATAATTATTTAAACAAAAATGAAGAATATGTGTCATTTTTTAAGCTTAAATATTGTAAACAAAGCCCTATAGAACATTTGTGGCCGAAAATATCGAACCTAAACTACGCCTAACGATGACTTGATTTTTTGAAAATTGAGCATGTTTCGATAGATGTCTTATCGAAAAATCGGGGTAAATACTAAGTTAAAAGCTTATTGTTATTACTATGGCACTACAGCAATATGATTAATTATGAATTTTAATCCATTGTCTGTAAATTAGTAGAGAATACTTGGAAATTTAATAAAGGCAAAAATGGTGGAGGCGCCGGATTCTTGGCTGAAATTTATGGTTAACTTCCAGCCGGTTCTTCCTTTAGGTTCTCTTCTCCAGATGTCCACTTCGCACGTGATTGTAGGCTGCATAAGTATTCTGAATGACACCGTTTCCAGAAATCAGGTTGCATATGCTGTAGTAGAGACCATCGAGCTCGGTAATCCAAGTGAGTGGTCGGTCAATCAGTCTCTGGTATTGCGGTAGGAGGTTCCATGTGTAGGAAGTGGCCTGGTGTTAATGCCTCTAAATCTGTAGGATCTGAACTGAGCGGACAAAAAGGCCTCGAGTTCAGTACAGCCTCGACTTGAGCCAAAAGGGTGCTAAGTTCCTCGTAAGTGAGAGCTTGCAGACCCATAACTCTTGACAGTAAATGTTTGGCAGATTTAACCGCTGCTTCGAATATACCTCCAAAATGTGGAGCCGAAGCCGGATTCCGCCAGGTAATTCCTCGTTCTGCCAGATAATCTGCCGATTTGATGTTATGCTCTGCCGAGGTTGTAAACTGCGCTAGTTCATCGAGGATCCGTGTGGCCGCCACGAAATTCGTTCCTTGATCACTGATGATCTCGGATACTCTTCCTCTTCGAGCGACGAAACGATGTAGCGATGTAGCGCTGCTGTCCTCAATTCGGAGACCAACTCCAGATATACTGCCTTCTTTGCGAGACATACAAAGACGCACAAATAACCTTTATAGGTGCGCTGTGTTCGTAGCCTCCCCATTTTTATCTCAAATGGCCCGCAGTAATCCACCCCAACGCGACTGAATGCCTTCACCTCACTTAATCTAATGCTAGGCAGCCATCACCCATCATTGGCTGAATTGACTTCAGTTGCATCCGAACGCAACTCACACAGTTGTAAACTGCGCGTCGTATCGCGTCTCTGGCTCCGATGATCCAGAATTGGTCCTGCAATATGGCATCGAGATTCAATGCTCCAGGATGTAAGTACGTGGTAAAAGTTAATTACCAACTTCGTGAAATGATGATTCTTGGCAGCAAACTTGGATGACGTCTATTGAAGCATACCGGTGCATGTCTGAACCTACCTCCCACCCTCATCACACCCTTTTCTCCTTACTCGGTTGGTTGTCATTCTACCTAAGGGCAACAAACGAACATCCTCTGCAAATTCCTTGGCTTGAACTTCTCTGATACAAACTAGGGTTGCCTCAGCCAACTGCTCCGTCAAAAGTGGTCCTACCCTAGCCTCTGTTGGCGATCGGCATCGACGATCGAAACAAAGTTTCTTAATTTTGTGAGTGAGGAGAATTTTGTTGTCAAATCGCCTCCAGTCTGAACCCGATCTGTCACCACCAAGGCTAGCGTTCTTGCCTCCAGTTCAACACTAGGATCCATACTTGAAGACGAGAGAATTACATCTGGCGGCCACTCCTCTGGCTTTTGCATCAAAAACTCAGGACCATTCTTCCAAATGGGGTGCTGCAGGAATTGCAGCGGCATAAAGCCCCGGGAGAGACAATCAGCTGGATTCATTTTCCTTGGAACATGCCGAAAGCACTCCGGAGGGACATAACGTTGGAACTGACTGAATTGATTAGCAATGTAAGTCTTCCACTGGTGTGAACTCGAACGTACAGGTAAGTGCAACAGTCGAATCGGTCCAGGCTACCATTGACTCTATGGTGATTCTGGGTTCCAAATTATCTGCTACGAAGAGAAGTAGTCGGGAGGTTACCCCAATCCCACATAGTTCCAGTCGTGGTAGATAAACTCGTTTAAGTAGAGCAACCTTCGACTTGGCCATCACTAGCGCAGTTCTTTCGATTCCATTTGATTTAACTCTCAGGTAAACTACTCCTCCATACCCTTTCTCGCTAGAGTCCGAGAAGCCTTGAAGTTTGCAAATAGCACGAGGAAGAGAAAATTCCGTCAGGTGAGGCAACTCTTCCCAAAACTGGCGCCATTTGACAAATACCTGTTCGGGTGATTGATCGTCCCAGTCCATTCTTAGATGACACAGATGCTGCATTACGCTTTTGGCAAAAAATATTACAGGGCTGATCCAACCAAGCGGATCATATATCCGTGCAATTTCAGAGAGTATCTCACGCCTGGTTACCGGTTCATAGTTCTCCCGAAACGAGTACAAAAATGTATCTGTTCTTGGACACCAGATAAGTCCTAGGATCTTCGAAGAATGGTCAGAGTCGCTTTGAAAGGTGATCGCTGACGATGGAACCACAAAAGATTCTTTTTTAAGTCTTTTTCTTCATTACTTGCCCATTTGATGAAAGAAAATTCTCCACGGCTCAGCAACTCTTCTAATTGTCGTCGTAGACCTTGCGCTTCTGGCACTGACTTGATTGAACAAATGACATCGTCCATGTATGTATAGTGAAGCAAGACGTCCGACGCTCTGGGGAACATAGCTCCTTCATCGAAGACGAATTGATGAAGTGTTTTAATCGCTAAGAACGGTGATGAGGCTAGTCCATAAGTCACCGTCCGAAGTTCATAATCCTCGATTGGCGACGTCGATGCTTCTCGCCAGAAGATTCGTTGGCACCGCCAGTGGTGTTTGGCAAGGAGGATATTACGATACATTTGTCGAATATCCGCAATTAGAACAACGGGATCCAATCTCAAGTTGATGATAATTGTCACGATGTCTAGCTGTAGCTTCAGTCCTGTACAAAGAATGTAGTTTAACGATGATCCAGAATTACTTTTCATACTGGCGTCAAACACGACTCTTTCTTCGACTCTCCTTGGTAAATACCATGGTGAAGAATGTAATAGAATGCTTGCTGTTCAACGAGTCCAATCCACTTTAGACATGTGGCCTTGATCAGCATAATCACGCATAAATTTAACATAATCGCCTTTTAAGCTTGGATCTCTGTTTAGCCTCCTTTCCAGATATTTTATCAAAATCTGTTTTGGTAATATTTTTAATTTTTTGGGGATGTATTTAAAAAAAAACTAAATACTTCTTTATGTTCATCTGAAAATCGCAACTTAATGAAGAAATTATAAAATCTAAATAGGGAATAAATATTGAACATCTATAATATTCTTGGATGGAATTGTTCGGATAATTTGCTCTTAAAGTATGTTTCTTAATTTCTCTCGGCATTGAAATATCAACATATTTCTTCAGAGAGAATAGTAGCTTTCGTAAACAATTCTCCAAAAGTAGAAATAGCATTATCTCTATGAAACTTCAAAATATTTAACATATCTTGAATATGTCCTCATACACGGGAACCGTGTCCGCTCGTCGTTGTACTCAACTTTTTTTGGGTTCATCGTACACAACGCGGAAAGCACGTTTTGTTATAATTTTTAATTTTGATGTTATTGTTAAAGTACACATTTAGCGACTACATACAAGTTTAGTATATAAAATATTACTTTAATTTAATAAATTTATACATTTTCCAGGAGGAGGGCTGACCCTCTTCCCACCCTCTTCCCACCCTTGCGGATGCCCTTGGGCGTTATATACATACACAATGACATGTTTGGGGTTGTTTGTGTTCGGTTTATTTGGTGATCAAATAGAGGTGGTCTTTAAGTCGTTTTATTTCAATATTTACATTTAATACAGGGTGAGGGTCGTCCCTCTTGTGAGCGGCGATATTGTCTCCGCACTGAATGTCTTCTGGGGTCGTCGATGCGAACCCTCCAAGGATTCTGTCCTGCGTAGAGTGTCACGGTCTATGCGATGCGATGTAGGCGAGGATATGGTTTAGCTGTCCGTTTCCTTCTAGGCGTCGGAGGCAATGGTGATACTGGGACTGGAGTCGAGTGGTCCTGGTCCGGTCTGAAGAGGGCCCGGGCGTCGTTCGTTGCTGGTGGTCTGTCGTCTGCCGCAGCGCGTTATGAAGGGTCGTCGCGTCTTTGCCCTAGGAATACTCTAGGCGCGTCCTCTCTCGTCGGCGGGTGGTACGCTAGCCCTTGCTGGTGGCGCGCCCATCCCTTGCCGGGGCGGTGCGTCGGCTCGTTCGCTGGTCTCGCGTTTGCTCGTGGTCGCCAGGTGGTGTGTATGCGTATATATGGTTGTCTAGCGTCGGTTCTCACACACCCCCTTCCTTGTGACGGAGTCATGGTTGAAAACGTACAGTTTTCTTGATCGACCTGCCTGACCTCGTCGTGGTTGTTGGCTGCGTTTTCGTTTCTTCTACCGGGTTTTTATTCGTGTCTTCGAGCTCCTTCTCTACAAACGCTGGCTTAACTCGTTCCATGGAGATTGTCGTTGATTGTCCGTCCTTCCTTATTACGATTGTGTTCGTGTTCCGTGAGATCACTGGGCATGGAGCTTCGTACGGTGGTCGGAGTGATTTTCGCATGGTGTCTCTCCGTACGAATACGTGCGTAGCTTTCGCTAGTTCTCTAAAGGCGAACGGTTTTGTCTTGCTGTTGTTCGATGTTGGTGTTGGTTTGATTGCTTTCATGATGTTCCGCATTCGTGTCGCGTAATTCTCCGGTTCTATCCGTGGCCTCTGTGGAACCGTGGATACTAGTTCTCCTGGGAGTCCTAGTGTCTCTCCATATACCATTTCTGCTGTCGTTGCCTTGATATCTTCTTTCCAGGCCGTTCAAAGTCCTAAAAGTATTATCGGTATTGCGTCGGTCCAGGGTTCGTCCTTGTGGCACATTAGTGATGCTTTTAGCTGTCTGTGGAACCTTTCTACCAAGCCGTTCGCTTGAGGATATACTGTCGTCCTCGTTCGCTTCAAACCAAGCATTTCTTCTAACTGCTGGAAAAGCTGCGACTCATTGTCGGCCTTGGTCCGTCGTTATTTGTAGTGGCGTGCCATATCTGGCTATCCAATACGTGACAAGTAGTTTAGCTACAGTGGTTGCTTCTATGTTCGCCATTGGTATAGCTTCAGGCTACCTCGTGAATCAGTCGATACATGTGAGTTTGTTTTTCTTTTAGTTTGATTCTTGTAGTAGGCCAACGATGTCCACGTGTGGTTAAATTTCTGTGTGGGCAATCGAAATTCTTCAAGGGTTGGTACGTTATGTCTGGTCACTTTCGCTTGCTGGCAGATTCTCTGCTCCATTTCTTGCAGTCGGCTCGGATTCTAGGCCACACGAACCTTTGCGTCAGTAGCTTGGTTGTGGCTCTGGCTCCGGGGTGCGACAATTGATGCATGCTGTTGAATGCTTGTCTCCTTTGTCTGCTCGGGATGTATGGTCGGACTGTGTTGGTGGTGACGTCACAGTATTTGTCCGTTTTATACTCTGGGAAGTATACTTTTTTCAGCTTTAGGTTCGAATTTTTGTCGTACAGGATCTTTTTTAGTTTGGTATCCTTGTTTTGTTCGTCACCCATCGTTGCGTTGTTGTTTGTTCGACTCTGCTTAGTGCATCGGCGACTACGTTTTCTTTTCCTTTGATATGTTGAATGTCGTTGGAAAATTGTCCTCTGTAGTCGAGGTATCTGCATTGTCTTGGTGAGCATTTCTCTAACTTCTGTGCGAACGCGTGTGTAATTGGCTTGTGGTCTGTGAAGATGGTGAAATTTCGTCCTTCCAAGATGTGCTGGTAATGTTTGATTGTCGCGTGTATCGCCAGCAATTCCCTATCGTACGCTGCGTACTTTTGTTCAGCTGTCGATAGCTTTCTTGATAGAAATGCCAGTGGTTTCCAACCGTTTTCTTGCCTTTGCTGGATTACTCCGCCT
This sequence comes from Ocypus olens, assembly GCA_910593695.2. Classification (NCBI taxonomy): domain Eukaryota; kingdom Metazoa; phylum Arthropoda; class Insecta; order Coleoptera; family Staphylinidae; genus Ocypus; species Ocypus olens. The sequence continues at coordinate 33,187,831 of OU343054.1, forward strand.
ATCGCTTGGTCTGAGACGTCTGCTGTGACTGCTAATTTGACCTCTGTTGATTTCTTCCTTGCATCTGTTGAATGCTTTCCGCGCCTCTTCGGCCCAAATGATGAGCTGGTTGCCTTTATCTTGCCTTTCAGCAACTCGTTTAGCGAGGCTTGTGTCTTTGCTGCGTTTGGGATGAAACGTCTGTAGTAGTTAATCATTTCAAGCATTTGTCGTAGCTTCCTCGCTGTTTGTGGCAGTGGAAATTCCTTTATGGCCTTGACTTTCCCGTCAAGTGGTTTCGTTCTCTTCTCGGATACCGTATATCCTAAGAATGGAATTTCGTGTACTTCGAATCGGCATTTCGCTGGATTAATAACGATTCCATTTTCCTCCAGTCGTTGGAATAGTTGGTTGAGCTGCCTGTCGTGGTCGTGTACCGTTTTCGATGCGACTAGTATGTCGTCGATGTAAACATAATAAAAATCAAGGTCTCGTAAAATTCCGTCCATGAACCTTTGAAATGTTTGTGCTGCGTTGCGTAGTCCAAATGTCATGTACAAGAATTCGAATTATCCAAACGGTGCGATGATCGCGGTTTTTGGAAACTCGTTTCGCTATTGTCGGGTGCGAGTCGTCTGGGCCTGCTGGATACTGGAGGACCGGGGGTGGTCTGGATGAAATGCTCCGTGTCATGTTGTAGTACGTTAGGTAGTCCTGGAGGTTTACAAATTCGTGGAAATGTTTGTAAAATCGGGTGGTGCTTCTTCTCTTTGCAGTGTGCATGTTCCGCTGTCCTTTTCTATGTCTACCTCTCCAAACACTTCGAGATTGATCCTGCCGTCGTGCAGTTTCTTGTGTCTCACATCCGGGATTTACTCGTAGAATGACAAGAAATCGGCGCCTAGGATTGCTTTATGTACTTCCGCAATGACGAATCTTCTCACTTTTAAATTCACGTTGAGGTTGATTGTGCCGTATGTGTTTATAGTCGATCCATTCGCTGCATATAAATTGTAGCTGGTTTTCTGCAATTTTTGTGCAACAAGTCGGCGTGGAAAAACGCACACATCTGCTCCGGTGTCAATTAGGTACTGTATTTTCGTCTGTGGATCAGTGATGTATAGGGTGTGCAGTCGGTGGCCGCCTCTACTGACTGCCTTTCCCGTTTCCCGTTTTGCTGAATGTACATGGTGGTCGGCAGTTCCTGGCGTTTTCTCCAAATTTATAGTGAGACCAACATGTGTCATATGTGCGGTTTTTTTATTTTTTCCTATTCTGCTGCGCGTCTCGAGATCGGCTGCGGCCTCGGAATGGGGTTGCGGGTCGGGTGTTCTCTTTTTCTTGCAGCTGTATTTTTATTTGTTCGATTTCGGTCAGTAGTGTTTTCACTAGCTCGCTCTCTGTTACTTCGTTTACTACTGGTGTGGCGGTGGCGTTTACTATTGAGTCGGCAAGCTTTGCTACGTTGTTTAGGCTGGCCTTTTTTGCGTTGTCAGGATCGCCTGCACATTATTCAGGAGTCTTCCCATCCATAGTGACCTTAGCAGCGTGTCCGGTACTGTCGTTCCTGCTAAATGTTGTAGTTGTCGCAGGAATTACGATGGCTTCCTGTCACCTATCTCGTCGCGTTCTAGTAAGTGCCGTGTTCTATTTTCCTGGCTCACGCTGAGACGTCTGATGAGTTCGGTTTTGATTGTGTCATATTTCCCTGTTGCTGCCGGTGCTGTTAGGATGTCCCGTATCGCCTTGGCGTAACGAAGTTCCAGGCTATACAGGCATATTTTTGCGAGTTCGAATTGGCTCTCCACTTGTGCAAACCAAACTTCCGGGCCGTCGTCCCAGAAAGGTGGAATCCGTACTTGAATCCTGCTTACTTCTTTATCAGCCATTTTATGTTCGTAAGTTTCCACTTATCGCGGGTTGTTTTGCTTGTTCTACCTGACCTCTGTTTTTGATCACGTTGGGGTTGTTTGTGTTCGGTTTATTTGGTGATCAAATAGAGGTGGTCTTTAAGTCGTTTTATTTCAATTTATTTACAAGCGTATTTACGTTTAATACAGGGTGAGGGTTGTCCCTCTTGTGAGCGGCGATACCCTCCAAGGATTCAGTCCGGTGTAGAGTGTTGCGATCGATGCGATGCCATGTAGGTGAGGATATGGTTTAGCTGTCCGTTTCCTTCTGGGTGTCGGAGGCAGTGGTGACACTGGGACTGGAGTCGAGTGGTCCTGGTCCGGTCTGAAGAGGGGCGTCGTTCGTTGCTGGTAGTCTGCGGTAGATCGGTGATAAAGCTGCTGGGACTTTTCTTAATCGTCGCACTCGGTGTTTTAGATTTAGATGAAAGCTCGACGCTTTCCGCATTATTGTACTAGCGAATGCGAGTGTCCTAGCTGTGGTACCTACTGACGGTTTGTCGGAGGAGAGTTTGCCTCTGCTTCGTCCGCAGCGCGTTATGAAGGTTCGTCGCGTCTTTGCCCTAGGAATACTCTAGGCGCGTCCTCTCTCGTCGGCGGGTGGTACGTTAGCCCTTGGTGATAGCGCACCCATCCCTTGCCGGGGTGGCGCGTCGGCTCGTTCGCTGGTCTCGCGTTTGCTCGTGGTCGCCAGGTGGTGTGTATACATATATATGGTTGCCTAGCGTTGGTCCTTACAACATGAAAAATGTTCAAGAAATTATTTACACACTCAGAAAAGTAAAGAACTAATGTCACGCAAATAAAAAAAGCCGCAAAAGCAATAGTCACCAACACTCAATGTTTACGAAGCATTGGAATGTCCGAAGGATATGCGGACCGGCAGCTTGGCGGCAACAGCAGCGGCGGAAACGGCAACGGCAAAAACGGCGGCTGTCGAAACGGCGAGAGCCCGTTGGATCGGAGGAGTGGTGGATCGGCGACGTCGGCGGCGTCGGTGGATGGGCGGCGTTTCGGATCGGCGTGGCAGCGGCTTGCAGTTGACTGTTGTTGACTGACTGATTGTTGTAAATATTCTGATCTGAATGTTGATTCATTTGATGTCTGACTGTTGTAAATCGAATGATCGAATTGGAGTACTCCATGGCCTTTATACAGTCCACGCCCTTGTCTGCTCCGGGTTGCTGGTAGCGGCAGGGTGCAACGGGGGCATCGAGGTCGCACACGTGTTCGAACCGGAAAATTGCTTTTCTGAGAACAGCTTAAGTCCGGAACGATTTTGCACGTAGGCAGGCAGCGGGAGGCGGATCAGCAGTCCATTCTGTAGCGCTGGCAGCTGCACTTTACACTAATTAATAAAATAGAAACAACCTTACTTATTGCAGAGAGTATTAAATAAATTAAAAAAAAAAACGAAATATAGCCTGAATATATAAATATTCAACCTGTTCGTAACTCTGTAAGCAAAATTAAGTCTTACTAAGACTATAAACAAATAACTTATTGAAACAACTACTTCCCTGGCTGATGCCACGCCGGATATTGAATGATACAAAAGAAATTTGCATGTCATTACTAGTACTACTAGTGAAATAACATTGGTTTAAGATCCCTTATTTCTACCCACAGGACTAACTTGAAAAATGAAACTAAATTGAATTTGAAAACTTTAAATTATAAAACTGAACCCAAAAGTATGTAAAAATTAAGTAAATTTACTTAATTTTAAGTAAATTTACTTAATTTTACTTTATTTTAATTTTTGGGTTCAGTTTTATAATTTAAAGTTTTCAAATTCAATTTAGATGTAAAAATTAAGTAAATTTACTTAATTTTAAGTAAATTTACTTAATTTTTACATACTTTTGGGTTCAGTTTTATAATTTAAAGTTTTCAAATTCAATTTAGTTTCATTTTTCAAGTTAGTCCTGTGGGTAGAAATAAGGGATCTTAAACCAATGTTATTTCACTAGTAGTACTAGTAATAACATGCAAATTTCTTTTGTATCATTCAATATCCGGCGTGGCATCAGCCAGGGAAGTAGTTGTTTCAATAAGTTATTTGTTTATAGTCTTAGTAAGACTTAATTTTGCTTGCAGAGTTACGAACAGGTTGAATATTTATATATTCAGGCTATATTTCGTTTTTTTGAATTTATTTACACTAATTGTTGTCCTTAATATGTAGGCGCGCAGGGAGTGGAGACTTATCCCTTTATTGCTTTCTTACTGGCAGCTGTACTTGAAAATTATCTCGTTTGGAAATTTCTATAATGCGGCATTTATGTTAATATTAAAAAGGAGCAATGGTTAGCTTATAAATCCTTCCGGTCTTCCCACACCGGATCCAAGTTCCACTGTGAACTGCTGTTTGGCGTCTTGGGGAGGCAGCACTGGCTGCTCTCGAGGCTGGTCAGGACACTGGTCCTTTTGGAGATCCTTTCGGGGTTATGGTGCGAGGGGATTCGGACATCTCGACACAGCATCTCGGCATCTCGGGATGCTTGGGTCCTAGAATGCTGGTCCTTGGAGATCCTTCCGAGGCTGAGGTGTGAGGAGATTCCGACATCTCACCGGATCTCGGAATCACCGGATGCCTGGAGTGGCCGCATCCTTGGTACAGTCACGTCTGGTCCGGCCGGGGATGAGCTTGCATTCTGATGTGCAGTGGCTCGGCCGATAGTCCTTGAGTCCAGTCCTTGAGGCGGCTGGTGTATCAGACGCCGGGGCGGCTGGAGCTGGAGATAGTCTGGTCGGATGTTGTCGTCTATTATGCTTGATGTGCGCCACTGCATGTGTCCCCGCATGAAGACGGGTGCTTATAGGTGGTACTCTGGGCTGTTGAGGGCGGTTCTGGTTCCGACGCCTTCATGTTTTGGAACGGTTTTCCAGATATTTGATTGTTTGTGGAGGGCGGCCAAATGGTCGCAGCACTTAGACCATTCGTTGGTCCTTTGTGCCGCCTCCTGAGCCCTACTCCCCAAGCCAACCCATACTTCTTGTGAAATCAAGTAGTTGGCCGTGTGGAGTGTTGCCCAGTTGTGACCAATCTGGCCACTCTTCTCTGAATACGGACCACCGTTGTTTGAGTGACTCACATTCACACCGAATGTGTCTTCTTGCTCGCATTTCCGACATAAGGGATCTTTTACCACCCCTATGTTATAGAGGTGCATGTTTAGTTTACAGTGCCCAGTAAGGGTACCGATTAGCAGCCGCAAACTACTTCTTGGTAATTCGATGTATTTCCTGCTCAGCTTCGGTGTTGGTGAGTGGATGAATTTTTTGGCGACCACATACTTGTCAGTTTGTAGCCATTCCATGTTGTGTTCTTCAAGGGAGTTTTCTTTAAGTATTTGGGAGATAGTGAGTGGTGCCAGTGGCAAAGCCTTAGAGGCTTTCCTTTTCAGGACAGCCTTTTTGGCTAGCCTATCGACCCAGTCGTTCTCTTCATTATTTGAATGTCCCTTAATCCAGGATATTGTGACTCTGTTGGTTGCGGCGAGTTTGTCTAGAGCTTGCTTGCACTCCAGTATTATGCTACTGGCCACCCTTGGTCTCGATAGCGCAGCTATGCTTGATTTGCTGTCAGTGAGGAACAAAATGAATTTGTTCGAGACTGCCAGTTCCGATAGTTTCGGAGCACCTTCAAGTATCCCGAAAAGTTCCGTTTGAATAATCGTCACATTCCTACCTAGGGGGGTGCTGAGTCTGAGGTCAAGTTCCTGGCAGTAAATGCCTGCCCCTGCGCCTTCATGATTCTTAGCCCCATCGGTATAAACCGATTTCTGGTTTATTATCAATTTGATCTTTTATTTCGTATTGCCGCTTAAACAGGTGTCTCGGTGGGATACTGTCGAGGGATTCTTTGAGTTCAGGCATGGTTGATCCCACCTCTCTCAGTATTTTCCCGTGTCTGACACCGTTTGCTGTCGGGCTCCACGTGCCATTTGCCTTTAGTCTTAGGGCCGTGTTTACTACCACCTCCTTTACATGTATGTGAAGGGGTGTTAGGTTCAGTAGAGTTTCCATTGCAGCCGTAGGTGTTGTGCGCATTGCACCCGTCACGCCAATCGTTATAGGTGGTTTAGCTTCTTCCTGGTTACCGATTGGTTAGTTCTCGGCCACCAGGTTATCGCTTCTCTATGTCAGAGCTGGTCTGACAATTGCAGTGTAAAGCCACCAGACCACCTTTGGTTTAAAACCCCAGGTTGGTCCTAGCGCACCCCTGCACTGCTAGAAGATGACACAGGCTTTTTTCAACTTGTGTTCAAGGAGGTTCTTCCATTTAAACTTGGAGTCCAGTATAATACCGAGGTATTTCACCTCGTCTGCCAAGCATAACTGGTTGTTAAAAAGTTTGGGAAGTCTACCTGTGTTGATCTTCTTTTTTCTTGTGAACAGTACTAATTCTGTCTTTAGTACATTATGTAACAATCGTTTTATGAAAAATATCTTAATGTTGAAATTGAAATACCCTAACATTTATTAAATAATAGGTAATTATAAATAAGTGAAAATATTAAGTAAAGTTTCTACAGATTTATTGCTTCTTAATCAATCAGATTGGTGTGCCTGGGGTTTCTTTGCAAGGTTCGCTATATTGGGTTCTAAATTGGTTTAATCTTAAATCCCCTCGAAACTCCACATTTAATTTATTTCTATACTTAGTTAAGATTTAATTTACGTGACTGAAACCGGCTTCAACCATATAGGAACGCCAGCATAAATGGCTGAGCTATTTCGTAAAGTTTTGCATATTTTTGCATTATATTTATATTTGTCCAAAATTTGCTTCTTGTTTTAAGAAGCCTCTTTGCTTCAAGATCCGATAACATTCCAGATGAGTCTATCTTGCAGGTTGATGTCCACGTTTTCCAATAATCCATTCAGAGATGTCAATGTTTTCCAAATCGTTTAAAATCGTCGCTTAATTTTTGAAGATGACTTGTATATATTTTCAAGTCTTCTTTTATTTCTAATTGTCACAGATTTGAAAAATACTGATAATCCTGACGTAGCAATAAAGAATTAAATAAATTTAATTTTACTTGAAAGCGTAACAGTAGCTTGGATAATTTTTACATCTTTTCCTAGCAGCTTTGTTTGGACGCCATTAGATTTTCCAAATAAGTCCGCTAAATAAAACAACAGGTTCTTATTGTTTTGGAGTTCATCACTCAGAACAGGATTTATTTCGCTGAAAAATTCTGTCGTGAAGTCAAACAGGGGCAGGTCGTTATATAGAGCCAAGGAGCCATGTCACTACCTCTAATTTAAATAAGAAAAACGAAAATTCCACTTTCAATTGTTTAATTTTTTAATTTTTTAAGGATAACTCTTAACAAACGGGCGGATTTTGAAAATTCTTCTAACAAAGTGTTGTTCTTAGCGAATAGATTCAGATAAAAACAATAAATGAATTCGTGTTTTACCCGTCGAATTGTTCTTTTTTGAGGACCTCTTGAACGGATAATCTGATTTTGAAAATTCTTCCAGCAAAGTGTATACATTGAATTGATGTACATAAAATAGAACATTAAATTCGAATTCATCGAATAAATGTAGATAGAACCAAACATTTATTTCATATTCAATTGTTTTTTTTTCTTTTTGAGGATAACTCTTAAACGCATTCCCAAATTTGGCAAATTCTTCCAGCAACATGTTGTAATCATCAAATAGATGTAGATAAGATCCAAAAAAGTGTAGTTAAAATGTTTTCTGTTGATAATTCTTGAATTAAAGGGCAGATTTTGAAAATTCTTTCAGCAAAGTATTATACCCCCTGTCAGATGTAGATAAGAATAAAATTAAATTCCCCGTTCAATCATTTTCTATTATTGCTGAGGATAATTCTTAAACGAAAACAGAGTTCTCAAATTATTTTAGCAAAGTGTTTTTATAAAAAAAAAGATTAAATTTCTGGTGTTTTAAAGATAACGTTTCAACAGATTTGTAAAATTCTTTCAGTAAAGTCTCATATTCATCAGAAAGATGTAGGTAGAACCAAAAAATTGAATTGTTTTTTTGGGTTTCAGAGGATAACTCTTGAACTGACCAAATTCGGCAAATTCTTCCAGCAAAGTATTGTACTAACCAAATAAATGTGAATACGATTGAAAAAAAAAATCGTTGTTCATTCATTTTGTGGTTTTGAGAAGATAAGTCTAACAAAATAGCCGATTTAAAGAAATCTTCCGGAAAAGTATTGTGCTCATCGATTAAATGTAGACAGGACAAAAAAATAATTCGTCTTCTACTGTTTTTTGGTTTGAATATTATTGTACTCGCCGAATAGATGCAGGTAAGACACAAAAAATAAATTTGTAGTTTAATTGTTTTCTGTTTTTTTTGAGGATAACTCTTGAATGAAAGGACAGATATTGAAAATTCTTTCAGTACTCGAGAGATGTACAGGGTGGGCAAAATTCGATGTTTCTATAGGAGATCTCGATAACTATAACATATAGAGAAAAACAGATGATGCATCCTTGATCTCTTTTTTGGAGAAAGACTCAATGGTGAACACTAAATTCATTTATCATCTTTTGTTTTCGAGTTATAGCCAAAAAGTCATTTTTTCTATTTTTGATATATTGCAATATCTCAGTTGTTTATCATTTGACAATAATGAAAGTTATATGTTCTTGAAACACTTTTTTGAGAAGAATAAAGTAAGCTTAACATAATTCCGATATTTTCATTAATATATCATATAAAGTTGAGTTTTTTTTTTAAATATAAACTATAGTTGGCTTAGGCCTATTTTATTGTTTTTTTTTTCTTTTCAACGATATATAGCATGTGGGGGCTCCACCATCAAAATTTTCCACGAACCGCCGCTGTAATCAAATAACGCAACCGTTGCAAGCATACATCTCTAGACAAGCATATATCTTCGGTGTGCAGAAGTAATTGGTTTATTACCTCGTCGTATTCCTCACAAAATTTGGAAAATAATTTTGATTTAAGAAGTCGGGTTTTAATTTGACTGATAACAAAACTGTAGAGCTTTATGTAAGCTTTGGACTCGGATATTTTGCTACTAAGTTGTTTCTATGCAACACACAATGAATAGTACGTATACCGGGCAATTTTTCTTTGAGAAATGTAGCAAAGCCTCGATAACGTCTGTGGCTACTGCTATTATATTTTCAAGCTGAATATCATATTTATTTAAATATTCTTTTACACATCTAAAAATTGTCACTCCTTTTCAAGATATTTAGTAAATCAAAATTCATAAATATCCTTTCATTTTACTGAAATATCTAACATACACCATAAGAACAAAAGAATCGCCAAAAACAGATTCATCAAGTTAAATAGTGAACTTGCAATTTTTATGTGTGATTTGCGTATTAAGAATGGTTTTCCTTCGACTCCCAATCGACCCCCCCCCCATTTGTATCAACCCCCATTCGACCCCTTGACTCAGATCGACCCCTACTTTTGTTAAATAGACCCCTGGGGGTCTATATAGACCATTCTATTTTGCTTTCGGTGACGATTTCCATGCTCATGTTCCAGTCCTACGCTGTGGGGAAGTATTCTGAGTCATTTTGATGGTTTGCATCAGATCCGCTTTTAGAGTCAGGAGAGTGTGACTTCAGAAGCATACTTAGGGTTTCTCTGAGGTCAGCAGTATAGGTGCCGTCCTCCTTTTTAAAAATGCCTGGCTGTGCACTGCAGCACCCAGATAGTATTTTCTTGGTGCGGCCTGTTTCCGATACGGAGTTAATGCCCTCACAAAAACTGCGCCATGATGCCCTTTGGTTCCTCCTAAGGGTCATTTTAAAGTCCCTCTGGGTTCTCTTGAATGTGGCCCAGTCCTCCTCAAGTCGGGAGTTCTTTGCTTTGTTAAAAGCTTTACGAGAGTCTGACCTTTTTCGGTCAAACTCTGGGCACCACCAGGTAGGTTTGGCAGATATGCCTGCCTTCCGGGAGGGGCAGGCCTCGCGAAAAGATTCTAAAAGGCTGGTCTGTAGTTTCAGAGACAGTCTCTCAACCGCCTCCCTGTTTACAGGGTCCTGCCTGAAGACATCTTCTTCTAGGTATTTGGATAGGTAGTTGTTGAACAGTTCCGTATACGTTCTTCTTGGGTTTCGAACCAGGATTCGTTCCACGGCCGTAACTCCTATACTGAAGCAGATCCATCTGTGATCCAAGAAAAACACGTCTTGGTGGACGCGCCAGTTCTCTATCTGCTTTGCTGTTTTCGCATTTACGAGAGTGATGTCTATGACCTCTTGTCTAGTGGGGGTCACGAAGGTGGGTTCGCGACCCCTGTTCACTATCTCTAGGGTCGTGGTTGAGAGGTACTCTAGAAGAGATTCTCCTCTGTGGTTGGTGCCGCTGCTGCCCCACACTATGTCGTGGGTATTGGCGTCACACCGTATTATCAGATCTAGTTTGCCGTCCTCACAGTGTTTGATGAGTGCCGCCACCTCCTTTGTGGGACTATCGTACGGAAGGTAAGCAGATGCCAGTATCAGAGTCCTGCCCTCAGCACCCTCCACATTGACCACTGCTAGGTCCGGTGAGCTTAATTGTGGTAGGAACACGCACTGCACATTCTTAAGAGTGTCGATACATGTTCTTAGCTTAGTGAATGTGAAGTAATTCATTTTTCCTTTTAGAGTGGCCATACCGGCAACCCTTTCGCTTGTTAGTCAGGGTTCCTGTATGAGGGCTATGTTATCCTCGTGGTTGTGTAGATGTTGGCACAAGTGCGCCACAGCCATCTTGCAATGTCTGAGGTTAATTTGTATGATATTGAGTTTGCCTGTAAAGGTTATATCAATGTCTTGGTTGTGTTTTTAGTACTTAATTGTTAACAAGCAAAAAGAGACTTACCTCTTTATATTTCCCAGTTCGTCTTGGTCCAGCCTCGGAGCTGGGGTGCTGGTTACTGGGGGCCATCCCGGGTGACTGCTGCGGTCTCCATGGGAAGGTCCTCAACAGCTTCAGAAGACAGGTCACTTTACCCAGGCCATACCATAGCTGGCATTTGCCTTGGGGGTGCTTACCCTTCAGCAGCTCGATTTCTTGGAGTGGTATCCCAAAAATCACCAGGATGCCGTCTTCTTTTTGTTCGTGGTGGAACATACACCACTTGGCTATTTGAGCCTCTGTTCTGGAAGCCCAGACAGGTCAAGGCTTCGTTCTTGTCCTGTGCATTGAAGCCTTTACTAGCCTGGGCAGGCTGTCAACCTGCACCACTGCCCGTTCGGCTCCCACCCAGAGTGGCCCTAGTCTGTTGACCGTTTCCTCGATTTCAAGGAGTCGTAGTCTGCGCAGGTGATACGCAGTATCTCCCCCGAGTAGGACCACCTGGAGAAGTATGGCGCGACCGTGCTGGTCGGGTCCACTTCCAAGATCGCCCTCTTGAGGGCGTCACGTGCCAGCTTCTCCTGTTCCTCTTTTAGTTTGCCCAAGAGGTTGCTTCTGTCGACGATGGCCATCGGCAGATGTCTGTTGATGGCCTCCGTGTATGTTCTGGGCTTTGTGTTGGTGTCTCTGGGTTTTTTCCCGGGGTTGAGCCCAGGGGAATTCTCAGAGTCATCCAACCTGTTTCGCTTCTTTGTGGGCTGAACGGTCTGCTTGACCTTTCCCGGCAAAGGGCCTTGCTTATTAGAAGGCCCCTTTTTGGTGATCAGTCTGCTGCCGTCGCCCCCTCTGGTTTTGGTTTTGGTTGTGGAGGGGAAGCCGCCGTGACTTGTGCCACTCGTCCCTGGCTGCCCTTCTTGGGGACATGCCTTGGAGCTCGTGGTGGCCCGTTCCACACTGGAGGCTTTACTGCCAGCCCCCTTTAGCTTCTTCCTCCTTTTCTTTTCAGCCCCGCAGAGCTATTTCCTCACCTTCACGCGAGTCGCCGCCCCAGTGTCCTTGTCAGGGGCAGCCTGTTGGCCGGTCCTGAGCAGGGGGACTGGTGCAGTGCACTCGCGGTGTGGTGGGTTAGTGGTGGGCCACCCGAAGGCGAGCCCACCTGGGTTGTTGTTTCGGGGCAGTCGGTGGATGACGGTCGGTGGGTGCCCGCCCGAGCACACCCGTCTCCCACCATAACTGGAGTTCCGAGCTCCTGCTCCGTAATCTTTTCATTTGTGGTGGTGTCCTTTCATGAAAAGCATTTTTGGTTTGTTCGGGTGTCCTTCCCTAGAAGGGTTGCCGTCACTGCGGCTGAGAGCCCCTTCTGCCCTATGTTGCGTGCTGCTTAGTCAGATCCATCACCTAGGTCCTTTCCAGTATGGGTGACCCTGCCAGGAGCTGACGCTTCCGCTGGTGTAGCACTGGATTAGCAAGCTCCCCCACCACGTCAAGGTGAACACACACGGAGGGGCTTAATACATACTAAACTGTTTTTGCGTTTATTCGCGGGGCACTATCACTAAGTTTATATTGTCATTGGTCGCGGAAACGGTCACTCGCGTCACGATTCGCGATTACGCACGTGATAGTGGTCGCGGCGACTCGCCTTCTGTAGGCGGGGCCGTCGCTGCTTTCGGCGTCAGAAGCAGCTGGTGTTCCGTCTTGAGCGACTCTTGCGTCGCCTGTGGATGACTAGCAGCCGTGTGTCGTCCGGAGGGCGGCATCCGTGTACGGTGCGGCGTTTTTGGAGAATGTGGCGCCTGTGGATGTAAGGCTGCTGACGGTGATCTAGAGGGCTGCGCTTCCTTTGGCGTCTTCTTCTGCCAACGACCCCGGGCTATACTGCGGGTTTCCGTATAGCTACGGAGACAGCGATCTTCAGGTGGGATGGAACAAGTTACACGTACCCAGTGCTTCCTCGTTTGGCGGAGGCTGGGCTGGCGTCGCTGTCGGCGCAGTGGCGAGGGTGACGATTGCAGTGGCAACTTCATGATGGTCCACGGCCAGGGATCCCACTTTCTCAAAGCGGACCTCATCGTGTACAGCATCAGTGGCTGTGCAGACTGCTAGGGCTTGGGAGTCTGTTCTGGCACGATAGTCAAAGTTGCTGTGGCAGCAACGAGATAGTCCACGGCCAGGGACGTCACTTCCTTGAACAGGACTTCGGCAAGTACGCTAGTGGTGGCTGCACATACAGCAAGGCCTAACGGCTGGACAAGCGGCATCGCGGTAGTGCACGCTTCAGATGGTGGTTTGACCTAGGTAGCCACGGTTACCTCGACAAACACTGGTATCTCAGCAACCAGTGGAATCGCCGCCTCGTAGCTGACTTCGGTTGTACATGTACACACCCGCAACGGTGGTGATGGCCGCCTTGGTTTGGTCACCGGCGGGTGCTGCTTTGATGCTAGTTGCGGTAAGGCTGGTGACGGCGTCTTCGGTGGCGTCTTCCTTTGGGAGAACCAGTGTCGTAGGAGGTCCTCTGCGCCCTTCCATGGAGTGGCTGGAGTGTCCGCGACCATGAAAAAGCGCTACTTCGGCTCCCCGTCCATATAGTGTTGGGCCCAGGCGCGTTCGTCCCAGGACTTGACCGGTACTGGGGACGTGGCGAAAGCGAAGTTGATCCTCGCGAAGAATCCTACCACGTCGTCTCTACGGAACCGCGTGAAGTCGACTGCGGTGGTGTCAGGATGGGTGGTGATGGTGGTGTGGTACTGCTCGCTGCATCCACCCTTTTCCTGTGGTTGTATTGGTTGCGGAACACTAGTATCGTCCGGTTGCCGTGAGATAGTAATGCTGCCGACAGACAGCCTGTTGTGTTTGTCATCTCTGGTGTGGGTGGCGTAGCTGCGGTTTCTGGAGGTGTGTAGACCTGAGAAGCCAGCATACAAACTAGCGTAGTAACGGTCGTCCGGGTTGTTCCTGTTTCTTCTCCACCTGTTTTGTTTTGAGCTCCGTCCAGGTGCGAAGAGCCAGTTGCATTGACCAGGGTGGCCCCGTTGGAGTCTGTTGGGATGTTAATCTTGGTGTTCCTCTGCATCCTCCTTTGATCCCTGTAGCTGTCATCCTCTGGGTCATAGGTGTAAACTCGGCCCCGAGTTGGGCAACACTTGTTACGGGGAGGCTCGCAGCGCGGCTCAGTTGTGGTCTGACATCACGGGGTTCATCCTGGCGTTCGTCTGCATCGCTGGGTCGTAGGTGTAAAGGTCCTTGTAGCTGCCATCCTCAGGTGATGGGCTTGGACTCGGCCTCGAGTTGGGCGTTCTGACTGGTAGAACTGTTCGGATTCATCTGATTCGAATTCGTCACATCAGTCACAACGCAACAGTCGACACAAAGTTCTGCCAGAACGTCCAAGTCGCCGCCACACCGAACCGAAACGCCGTCAATCCACCGACGCCGACGTCATCATAACCGCCACTCTGCCGATCTAACGCGCCGCCTCCGTTCCCGCCGCTGACGTTTCCACCACTTCCGTTGCCACCGAGCCGCCAGCCACACTTACCTTTCGCGAACTTTAAGTGTTGCGTTGGTAACTATTTCCTATCGTCACTTTCGTGACGGTACCGTGACATTATTTAATTGACTTAATATAATTATTTTCTTCTGAACATTGAACATTTCTATATATTACCCATGTGTAACTAATAAGCGATTGTTATCACGCCTATCAGACTTTCTCTAACTCTGCCCCATCCCTAATGTTTCTAGTGCTGTTCTCATAGCGACCCGACTCCGTGAGCTAGCTGGAGGTCAACGAGGGCGGGTTTTCACATCGCGCGGTGACTCCCTGCCCCCCGTGACAGCGGGTCGAATGAAAAATTAAAAGAAAAAAATGGTGATGTGGCCATCATGTTACTTTCTCCGACTTGATGGAATCATTTATTTTTACGCTTTCTTGGTTTATTTTCAATTGAAATCATGTTTTAAATGTACATCGAGCATTGTGTAAACTCGGATGAAACTGACGTTTAAAACGTCAAAATTATGAAAGATGGCAAAATTATACTTCAAATTTAAAAACTCGGTTTACTCAAAAACTAACGAGATTTCGAAAAAAACTTATTCTTTAGAAGTTGTTCATTTTGGCATTCTCCACAGTAGGTAGGGGGACACTTTAGACGCCCCGCCCCTTTTGTCTATGCGCAGGCGCAGGTTCAAAAAACGCGGGAAATTTAAAAAAATTATATACAGGGTGTTCAAATTCAAAATTTCAAAATTCAAAATTCAAAATTCAAAATTCAAAATTTCAAAATGCAAAATTCAAAATTCAAAAATTTTAAATTCAAAAATTCACATCTTTGCAGTGGTACCAACCAAAATTCGAAAACTCGGGATATTCAAAATTAAAAAATTCAAAATTCAAAGCGAGCAGTGGTACCAACCACAATTCAAAAACGCGGGATATTCAAAATAAGGAATGATGTACAGGGTGTTCAAAATTAAAATCATTCATTTCCGGTCTTGCAAAATAGGCCGTGTTTGGTATTAAACGAACGGGGATGTCGAATATGATGTTCTTTTTTCGAACCCCATCATAATCGTCATTACCATCGAGCAATTCGCACTTATCAATTCAAAAATAAAATCGGTAAATGCCCCAGGTGTCGGCACACAGACCATTGGTACTAAAAGGTAATTGAATTGTGCCTCCTCGAAACTCAAAAATTGAAATATCTCGAAAACGGGTGGAGATACGTGAAAAATAAAATTTGTAAACGCCCGGTGTCGCCCCCGTACGATTTAGGGTGGTAGGAACATAACTTGAAAATTTCAAAACGATTTGAGCCCTATTACGGGAGTTGACTCTTTGAAAATTCCTTATCTCTGACGTCACAGTCGCGTTGAATTAACCGGCAGCAGCAGTACAGCAGGCTTATCTTATCAGTTTCCGGTGGTGCCAATAGATGTTCGATTTTCTCAGGGTTTTCGAAAATTCAACATCATATTCATGATCTAGATGTTAAGACGTTTAAAATGATACCTCATAAGCCTGATAAAATTTTGAAATTTCGGAGAGATAGAATATAAATCCTTCGCCGATAAGAATGTTTTCAATAATAAAAATACATGAGGAGGATGTGTGTGTGTGTGTGTGTGTGCGTGTGTTGAATAACCTTCAGCGTGACCGTGTGTATGAAGTTACCTAACAATTAACCAACACAATTCTTATCATTTTCGCTGAACATACAGGGAGTCTGAATAAACGCAATAGGCGCTAAATTTAAAGCAAATCAAATCTTAAGTTCAAAAAAAGGTTTGCAGCTGCATCATTGTGCAAGTGAATTACTAATAAAATTCTGATTAAAAATGTAGACTGATGGTGATGGTGACAGAGTATTCCCATATTAATCTTCTCCCATGATATACCGGAATAAACGCTTAAAATTGAATTTAAAATTATCTAATATCTCAGCCGACTGTATGTCTGTTTAGAATAATAAGGTACTAACCCTTCCTTAGAATAAAATGGTTGTTTATTTTCTAACTAATATTCAGTACCTAAGGAAAATTAATAAAAAATTGAAAAGTTAATTATCAAATTCATATTTTAAACAAACGGATGCAGTAGGGTGGTAAAGCCCCGGTTTCAAGTGTGAAAACGTTTTGATAAAATTAATCAGTTCTCTCCAGGCCTTCGGAACCGTTAAATAATCACATCCTATGGGACGTTGTGTACCACAAAAATCCGGCGCGACTATAAGCGATAAATAATACTGTGTTAAACCTCAAATGGTCACAATGTCGTTAATCTCTGTGCGGTCCGGTGCAGTGTATTTCAAATGAAGGAGCAGTATTCACATTCGATGGTAAATAATACATGTTCAGGGTAAGTTAATTAATATTTTTATCACAGTTAGTATGGTGGGGATAGAAAACATAGTTTTAACTTTTTAAAAATTTTCAGCTTATCGAGTACAAGTTTTTGAGGGAAATGATGTACCCCAGCAGGAAATCAGTCTTGACGAGTTACCAGCGGCGAAGTTTTCACCTTATAATTTCATTTGAGGCGAAAGGAAGAAGTATTTTAGGTGAGTGTATTTAATGAAAAACAATTTCTTGAATAATTATGTATTGTATAATTATTTTCGAACTATACAAATTTTAACTTTTTAAAAAATTTCAGCTCATCGAGTACAAGTTTTTGAGGGAAATGATGTACCCGGCAGGAAATCACTCTTAACGAGTTACCAGCGGCGAAGTCTTCACCTACAATTTCGGCGAGCCAGGATGCTCCAGCAACAACAATTTCATTTGGGGCGAAAGGAAGAAGTGTTTTAGGTGAGTGTATTTAATTAAAAACAATTTCTAGAATAATTATTTATTGCATAATTATTTTCGAATTATACAAAAACTTATAAGTAATCATAATTAAAAAAGCGGAAATTTATTATTATTAAATTTCCATGCGTTTTAAGTTTCTATTAATCTCTACATAACCGCACACTTTATGAAAATGATAAAATTTTGTCTTCATTATTTTACATAATTTTAAAACTCTAATCAATCGTATATAACTTTACAATCATAGTCACTAAATAAAAAACCATGATTTCACCATAAATATTACATAAACACGTACATAAATTCACGGTGCAAGAACAATAAATAATTTATGACAAAAACATAGTTAGTGTTTTATTTAATGATTATATTATGAATTACCACATAGTAACGGTAATCATGAACTTGTAATCAGTTTACAAATGTATACATTAATTACTTACAAATATAGCCTACAAATAATCTAGATTATTTCCGCTTCTAATAACATTTTTTGTCTTTTTGTGTCCATACGGTACGGAATCGTATTCGTCATTAAATTTTCGTTTGGTGTAATTGAGTCTGTATATTTTTTTCTCCTCCCTTGTTACAACTTCGTGTTCCTTGGTTCTTCTAATGTTTTTAGAAACTATCATCAATGGCTCGGGTTTGTTTAACACCATATCCCTGATTTGATTAAAATTAATTAATTTTGCCGCGTTGTAATTAATTTGAATTCCTTTAACTTTGACTATAATTTTTAGTCTCCGTTCTCTTGTCGAATACACCTGGTACGCATAATTTTTCGGGCCGCCAGAAACAAACTGGGTTATATAGCTCCCTGAGTCGTACTCTGCTAATTCATCCGTCATATCTCCAATTAGATTCCCAATAGGTGGATCATATTCGTTTTCGCGGGCTATATATATTACGCTATCGGTATCGTAATATAATACCCTTTCTCCAATTTGGTCTAAATAACCGTAAAGTTTAATACGTGCCTGAGCGGTTGTGTAGGCAGCCAAACACACATTAATAGAGAAGCAAAGCAGGAAAAAATTCAACGTTGTCCCAACGTACCTGTCAAAAAATAAGCAGGTCAAGCACATTAACCTGCTTCTAATTCAAGATGTTTACGCCGATGACGAAGAAGAAGATGATGAAGACGGATGCAAGCCGCAATACCACTATGTTTGGATAAAAAATTTGTCACGACTGGTATCATCTCAATTGAGCAGGTGTGATGGACGAAAATACTTCTGCGACCGATGTCTGCACTACTTCCGGACACAAATTAAATTAGATGCACATGTGGACGATTGTGCCAACATGAACAAGTGTAGGGTTAGACTACCAGAACCTCAGCATGCTAAATTAAAATTTAAAAACTTTACGAACAAGGAGCCGGCACCATTCATCGTATATGGGGATCTAGAATGCATGTTAATGGCATCTACAGATAAAAAAAATGAAAAAAACCACATAGAAAAGATTCATGATCATAAGCTATATAGCGCAGGTTATTATGTTAAATGCTCCTATGATGATTCGCTTTCATTTTACAAATCATATCGAGGTGAGGACTGCCAGCGGTGGTTTACTAATGAAATGCGTCAGTTTGCTGAAGATGTTGAAACGGTGTTTCTTTGTCCCCTTCCGATGGAACCTCTTACGCCCGCACAACAACAGGAATTTCAATCCATCTCGCACTGTCATATCTGCGAACAAAACTTTGACATCCGCGACGTCAGAGTCAGGGACCACTGCCACCTTACTGGCAAATATCGTGGGGCTGCCCATGAGGACTGTAACATTAACTACAAGGATAGTCACGTGATACCTGTCGTCTTTCATAATTTATCCGGTTACGATTCCCACTTCATAATTAAAAATCTAGCCAAAGATTTTGAGGGTCGTGTCGATTTACTTCCTATAAACAAGGAACGGTATATTTCATTCACAAAGAATGTTGATGACAATTTAATTAAATTTCGTTTCATTGACTCTTACCGTTTTTTGGTGGATAGTTTAGAAAAATTAGCTTCATATCTATCAGAGTATCCAAATTTAAAATCACAATTTCTAGAGCTGGACGAGTCGAAATTTAATTTGTTAACGCGAAAAGGAATATTCCCTTACGATTTTGTTGATTCTTGGGATAAATTAAATGTTTGCAGTTTACCCGACAAATCCAATTTTTTCAATTCAATGACTGACACTCACATTACTGACGCCGATTATACGCATGCAAACAACGTGTGGAAATCTTTCAACATAAGAAATTTAGGTGAATATTCAGATTTGTATCTAAAAACAGACGTCTTGTTGTTGGCTGACGTGTTCGAGCGATTCCGTGCAAGCTGCATGATAACCTATGGACTGGACCCAGGCCATTATTTTACGTTGCCCGGATACACATGGGACTGTATGCAGAAGCATACCCAAGTTGAACTTGAGTTGCTCACAGATATCGACATGATTCTCTTCATAGAGCGCGGTATCCGGGGTGGGTTGAGTCAGTGCTCTAAACGGTATGCGGCAGCTAACAACAAGTACATGTCTGAATATGATTCGAACAGACCGTCGAAATTTTTAATGTATAACGATATAAATAATCAATACGGGTGGGCAATGTCACAATGCTTACCGTATGGAGGATTTGAATGGGTTGAGGGTGATTTAAATCACTTCAATTTGAATGTGCCTGCAGATCATCCTGAAGGCTACATTTTAGAAGTTGATTTAGAGTACCCGAATGCTATTCACGATTCTCATAGCGACCTCCCATTTTGTCCAGAACATTTAGCCCCACCAAATTCTCGAGAAAAAAATTATTGGCCACAGTTTCTAATAAAACGTGATATATTATTCACTATAGAAATTTGCAGCAAGCATTAGAAAACGGATTAAAATTATCCAAAATTCATCGTATCCTTAAATTTAAACAGTCTGATTGGCTTAAAAAATATATTGACTTGAACACTAAATTACGAACGGCCGCCTCCAACGATTTCGAGAAAAATCTGTTTAAATTGATGAATAATGCCGTTTTTGGTAAGACGATGGAGAATATTCGAAAACACTCCATCGTAAAACTAATAACTAAATGGGAGGGACGATACGGTGCTGAGGCATTGATTTCTAAACCTAATTTCAAATCATCAACTATTTTTGATGAAAATTTGGTTGCAATTGAACTGAATAAGATGGAAATATATTTCAATAAACCCATATATGTCGGCATGTGCATTTTAGATATTTCTAAATTAAAATTATACGACTTCCACTACTCATATATGAGGAGTCGGTTCGGTGATATGGCCCGCATCTGTTATACAGATACCGACTCACTCATATACGAGGTGGAATGTCCTGATTTATATGATGTACTACGACGTGACTCCCCTGAATTTTTCAATACAAGTGACTATCCTGATAATAATGTATATAACATGCCTCGAGTGAACAAAAAAATTATTGGCATGATGAAAGATGAGAATGCCGGTAAGGTGATGACAGAGTTTGTTGGACTTCGCTCCAAAATGTATGCAGTGCGGGTGGAGGGAAGAGATAATCAGAAAAAAGCTAAGGGCGTTAAGAAACACATCGTAAAAAACCGTATAACATTCGAAGATTATTTAAATTGTTTAAAAGAGGATAAAGAAACAACGGTTCGTCAAATGATTTTCAAATCTAGTAAGCACGAAGTCTCATCTGTTAAACAAACTAAAACTGCTCTCAGTCCTCACGATAATAAACGACACATTTTACCCGATAAAGTTTCTACTTTACCGTGGGGGCATTGGAGGATAATGTCATAGGAACATTTTTTTTAAATAGAAATTATGTAACTTGTAAAATTATGTATATTGTAAAAACTACTTTAAAAGCATTATTTTGTTTCATATTTATTTATTTATTACAATGTAAAACGTTTAAATAAACTAATTTAATTACGCTTAATGCCTGTTATTTCCCTTTTAATAACTGGTTATTGGTTAAATAAACTAAAAACATTACTGATCAAGCCACAACCTTTAGGATACATGTATTCAACCGTATAATATTTATTATAAATAATAACTCGAGTCCACGCTTCTCTTTATAGGTAAGTATGGTAGGTATGTAAATAGAATAGTTAATATGTAATATATTTTCGACTTACTTTTTTGTTTTAAGTAAACCTAATTAATTACATTATCATATTTGATTGACAAAGTGTTTGCACATAATTTGATCAACTCTTTTATTAATATTGTCAAGGATTTGATTCAGATGAGTGGGTGCCTTTAAGAAATATTCAACAGCTGAATTGCTAATTTTAAACATATCTGCAGAGGTAATCATCATAAACTGTTCTAGAGTTGCAATCCTTTGTTTGTTTCCATAAAATTTATATTTATCCATTTGAATTCCAATGTTCCAATGCTGTGTAATTTTTCTTGTGGGATCGTATATTTTTCATATTGCAGCATACTAACTGTCATTGGTTTCACGTTAATTTTTCACCCTCGATAAATTCTTGCTCTATTACATTCCAAATTATCTGCAGCACCACTGTACTTTTTATCTGCAGACATGTTGATACTTTGAGGATAGATATAGTACTGAATTAATTTTTAATAAAAATATGTGTGTGTGTAACTGTGTACTTTAAAGGAACAGTTATTATAACAATCATATGCTTCTAATCTATTTATACAAAAGGGTTAAGTTAATAGCAATTAGGTTAAATAAAACAACACAAATTTTTCGTGAACAAAATGTATTATTAGTTGATACATTTTACACATTTTAAGCTTATTTACAGAAATGTATTCGACGTATTAATTTAAATATATCTTTTAATCAAACTTGTCACACGTTTATGTACATTCGATCGAATATTTTTAAGATACATTGGAGCGTCATGGTAGTATTTCCTGGTGGAATTAGACGCCTTGAATTCTTCATAGTACAATATCATTTTTCTTTCATCTTCTTCAGTTACAAATGTTACTGTAGGACTATAA
Organism: Ocypus olens; assembly: GCA_910593695.2. Taxonomy (NCBI): domain Eukaryota; kingdom Metazoa; phylum Arthropoda; class Insecta; order Coleoptera; family Staphylinidae; genus Ocypus; species Ocypus olens. The sequence goes on from OU343054.1 coordinate 33,209,867, forward strand.
ATCCATTTACTGATGTCTGCATTAAGTATCTTCTGTGCAATCACAACGGAGGTATCATACCTGTCACCATCCTTATCAGTGCACCAAAAATGTACCGGCACGAGTAATGTTGAATCGTACTTCATGGAACCAATAATTACACTAACATCACCCTTAATCCTCCGACTTTGTTCGTAGAATAACAGAGAACTCGCAAGACATGCATTGCTTATATTAGCTCTCATGAACTCCTGAGCAATAATTTTATTTATTGCATGTAGATGTTGCTTGGTTAACGACATGATAAAGACTGATGCTGAGCAGTGGAGTTTAGAGAATAATATCTCGGCTTCGTAGTTCAGCCTCAATGGTGTTTATTTCGTCAATATTAGCAACTGATTTAGGTTCGTGATGTAATGACCATACACGTTCAATTACATCATTTATATCAATATAGGAAATGAGGCGGACCCCGAAAGGATTATAGTTATACGAAGAAAAACTTTTTGGAATAATCCTGCAATTTCTGAGGGTATCTCCATCATCCAGTGTCATAGTCTCAGGAATGTTTTTAGTAGATTTGTCCCTCTCAGAGTTTTGTTTTTTTAATTTCGTTTATCTGTGAATGGACATTTTTCAACCATTTTTATATTTTATTAATAATTTACACGTTTATGAATTATACTTCGTGTTCGAAGCCATTTTTATTTCAAATATGTATGATGTATTTTAAAGAAACATCTGTTGCAGTAAAATTTGTTACATTTATTACAGCGAAATTTTATTGCTGTTGCTCTACTAGCAGCGATCGTACGGCCATTTTTCAATTTTAGGTCTTTATAACATTCAACACACCGTCTTCTTTCGCACGTTTTTTCTAATAAATGAGGCATCTCGGGGGCTTCCCACGGACCCTGATCTTCACCACAAATATTTTCAGCTTCTCCGATTTGTTTCATTTCAGATACTTGTGCTGGAACATCCTCAACGGGATTATACCGATGTTCATCGTTACACTGCTCAAATATTAGCGATTGCTGCCGCTTTTTCTGAATGTTGAATTTACTTCCTGCTTCACGCTTGCTGCTCGTCCTCGATACATATTAGGAATTGCCACTTGCCATTGGGATAAATTGATTTATAGTTTTATTAACTAGCTCCGTTTCTTGTTGTTGATTTATATCTTTACGATCATCGTTGTTAGTAGAATCACCATAATTTAGTCCAAACAAACGCACTGAATCATAACTCGACGTTGTATTAAAATTAATACCCATATTGATCAAAGTAATATGTTACTGCTATGACAGTCAGCTTGATACTAAAGAGAGGTGCATGTACCTAACATTTATACTGTGAGACATATGAAATGCACACTCATCAAAATACGACACAGTTGATGTATCGACTATCTCATACATTCGCGAAGCCCGCCGACCTATCAACTGTCTCACGTGATACAGATGCTGTATCACGTGACACAGATGCTGTATCACGTGATACTGGTAGCAGTTATTTAAAATCAGGTAGCAGTTATTTGGAATTAGGTAGCTGTATCGGGTAAAATGTGTCGTTTATTATCGTGAGGACTGAGAGCAGTTTTAGTTTGTTTAACAGATGAGACTTCGTGCTTACTAGATTTGAAAATCATTTGACGAACCGTTGTTTCTTTATCCTCTTTTAAACAATTTAAATAATCTTCGAATGTTATACGGTTTTTTACGATGTGTTTCTTAACGCCCTTAGCTTTTTTCTGATTATCTCTTCCCTCCACCCGCACTGCATACATTTTGGAGCGAAGTCCAACAAACTCTGTCATCACCTTACCGGCATTCTCATCTTTCATCATGCCAATAATTTTTTTGTTCACTCGAGGCATGTTATATACATTATTATCAGGATAGTCACTTGTATTGAAAAATTCAGGGGAGTCACGTCGTAGTACATCATATAAATCAGGACATTCCACCTCGTATATGAGTGAGTCGGTATCTGTATAACAGATGCGGGCCATATCACCGAACCGACTCCTCATATATGAGTAGTGGAAGTCGTATAATTTTAATTTAGAAATATCTAAAATGCACATGCCGACATATATGGGTTTATTGAAATATATTTCCATCTTATTCAGTTCAATTGCAACCAAATTTTCATCAAAAATAGTTGATGATTTGAAATTAGGTTTAGAAATCAATGCCTCAGCACCGTATCGTCCCTCCCATTTAGTTATTAGTTTTACGATGGAGTGTTTTCGAATATTCTCCATCGTCTTACCAAAAACGGCATTATTCATCAATTTAAACAGATTTTTCTCGAAATCGTTGGAGGCGGCCGTTCGTAATTTAGTGTTCAAGTCAATATATTTTTTAAGCCAATCAGACTGTTTAAATTTAAGGATACGATGAATTTTGGATAATTTTAATCCGTTTTCTAATGCTTGCTGCAAATTTCTATAGTGAATAATATATCACGTTTTATTAGAAACTGTGGCCAATAATTTTTTTCTCGAGAATTTGGTGGTGCTAAATGTTCTGGACAAAATGGGAGGTCGCTATGAGAATCGTGAATAGCATTCGGGTACTCTAAATCAACTTCTAAAATGTAGCCTTCAGGATGATCTGCAGGCACATTCAAATTGAAGTGATTTAAATCACCCTCAACCCATTCAAATCCTCCATACGGTAAGCATTGTGACATTGCCCACCCGTATTGATTATTTATATCGTTATACATTAAAAATTTCGACGGTCTGTTCGAATCATATTCAGACATGTACTTGTTGTTAGCTGCCGCATACCGTTTAGAGCACTGACTCAACCCACCCCGGATACCGCGCTCTATGAAGAGAATCATGTCGATATCTGTGAGCAACTCAAGTTCAACTTGGGTATGCTTCTGCATACAGTCCCATGTGTATCCGGGCAACGTAAAATAATGGCCTGGGTCCAGTCCATAGGTTATCATGCAGCTTGCACGGAATCGCTCGAACACGTCAGCCAACAACAAGACGTCTGTTTTTAGATACAAATCTGAATATTCACCTAAATTTCTTATGTTGAAAGATTTCCACACGTTGTTTGCATGCGTATAATCGGCGTCAGTAATGTGAGTGTCAGTCATTGAATTGAAAAAATTGGATTTGTCGGGTAAACTGCAAACATTTAATTTATCCCAAGAATCAACAAAATCGTAAGGGAATATTCCTTTTCGCGTTAACAAATTAAATTTCGACTCGTCCAGCTCTAGAAATTGTGATTTTAAATTTGGATACTCTGATAGATATGAAGCTAATTTTTCTAAACTATCCACCAAAAAACGGTAAGAGTCAATGAAACGAAATTTAATTAAATTGTCATCAACATTCTTTGTGAATGAAATATACCGTTCCTTGTTTATAGGAAGTAAATCGACACGACCCTCAAAATCTTTGGCTAGATTTTTAATTATGAAGTGGGAATCGTAACCGGATAAATTATGAAAGACGACAGGTATCACGTGACTATCCTTGTAGTTAATGTTACAGTCCTCATGGGCAGCCCCACGATATTTGCCAGTAAGGTGGCAGTGGTCCCTGACTCTGACGTCGCGGATGTCAAAGTTTTGTTCGCAGATATGACAGTGCGAGATGGATTGAAATTCCTGTTGTTGTGCGGGCGTAAGAGGTTCCATCGGAAGGGGACAAAGAAACACCGTTTCAACATCTTCAGCAAACTGACGCATTTCATTAGTAAACCACCGCTGGCAGTCCTCACCTCGATATGATTTGTAAAATGAAAGCGAATCATCATAGGAGCATTTAACATAATAACCTGCGCTATATAGCTTATGATCATGAATCTTTTCTATGTGGTTTTTTTCATTTTTTTTATCTGTAGATGCCATTAACATGCATTCTAGATCCCCATATACGATGAATGGTGCCGGCTCCTTGTTCGTAAAGTTTTTAAATTTTAATTTAGCATGCTGAGGTTCTGGTAGTCTAACCCTACACTTGTTCATGTTGGCACAATCGTCCACATGTGCATCTAATTTAATTTGTGTCCGGAAGTAGTGCAGACATCGGTCGCAGAAGTATTTTCGTCCATCACACCTGCTCAATTGAGATGATACCAGTCGTGACAAATTTTTTATCCAAACATAGTGGTATTGCGGCTTGCATCCGTCTTCATCATCTTCTTCTTCGTCATCGGCGTAAACATCTTGAATTAGAAGCAGGTTAATGTGCTTGACCTGCTTATTTTTTGACAGGTACGTTGGGACAACGTTGAATTTTTTCCTGCTTTGCTTCTCTATTAATGTGTGTTTGGCTGCCTACACAACCGCTCAGGCACGTATTAAACTTTACGGTTATTTAGACCAAATTGGAGAAAGGGTATTATATTACGATACCGATAGCGTAATATATATAGCCCGCGAAAACGAATATGATCCACCTATTGGGAATCTAATTGGAGATATGACGGATGAATTAGCAGAGTACGACTCAGGGAGCTATATAACCCAGTTTGTTTCTGGCGGCCCGAAAAATTATGCGTACCAGGTGTATTCGACAAGAGAACGGAGACTAAAAATTATAGTCAAAGTTAAAGGAATTCAAATTAATTACAACGCGGCAAAATTAATTAATTTTAATCAAATCAGGGATATGGTGTTAAACAAACCCGAGCCATTGATGATAGTTTCTAAAAACATTAGAAGAACCAAGGAACACGAAGTTGTAACAAGGGAGGAGAAAAAAATATACAGACTCAATTACACCAAACGAAAATTTAATGACGAATACGATTCCGTACCGTATGGACACAAAAAGACAAAAAATGTTATTAGAAGCGGAAATAATCTAGATTATTTGTAGGCTATATTTGTAAGTAATTAATGTATACATTTGTAAACTGATTACAAGTTCATGATTACCGTTACTATGTGGTAATTCATAATATAATCATTAAATAAAACACTAACTATGTTTTTGTCATAAATTATTTATTGTTCTTGCACCGTGAATTTATGTACGTGTTTATGTAATATTTATGGTGAAATCATGGTTTTTTATTTAGTGACTATGATTGTAAAGTTATATACGATTGATTAGAGTTTTAAAATTATGTAAAATAATGAAGACAAAATTTTATCATTTTCATAAAGTGTGCGGTTATGTAGAGATTAATAGAAACTTAAAACGCATGGAAATTTAATAATAATAAATTTCCGCTTTTTTAATTATGATTACTTATAAGTTTTTGTATAATTCGAAAATAATTATGCAATAAATAATTATTCTAGAAATTGTTTTTAATTAAATACACTCACCTAAAACACTTCTTCCTTTCGCCCCAAATGAAATTGTTGTTGCTGGAGCATCCTGGCTCGCCGAAATTGTAGGTGAAGACTTCGCCGCTGGTAACTCGTTAAGAGTGATTTCCTGCCGGGTACATCATTTCCCTCAAAAACTTGTACTCGATGAGCTGAAATTTTTTAAAAAGTTAAAATTTGTATAGTTCGAAAATAATTATACAATACATAATTATTCAAGAAATTGTTTTTCATTAAATACACTCACCTAAAATACTTCTTCCTTTCGCCTCAAATGAAATTATAAGGTGAAAACTTCGCCGCTGGTAACTCGTCAAGACTGATTTCCTGCTGGGGTACATCATTTCCCTCAAAAACTTGTACTCGATAAGCTGAAAATTTTTAAAAAGTTAAAACTATGTTTTCTATCCCCACCATACTAACTGTGATAAAAATATTAATTAACTTACCCTGAACATGTATTATTTACCATCGAATGTGAATACTGCTCCTTCATTTGAAATACACTGCACCGGACCGCACAGAGATTAACGACATTGTGACCATTTGAGGTTTAACACAGTATTATTTATCGCTTATAGTCGCGCCGGATTTTTGTGGTACACAACGTCCCATAGGATGTGATTATTTAACGGTTCCGAAGGCCTGGAGAGAACTGATTAATTTTATCAAAACGTTTTCACACTTGAAACCGGGGCTTTACCACCCTACTGCATCCGTTTGTTTAAAATATGAATTTGATAATTAACTTTTCAATTTTTTATTAATTTTCCTTAGGTACTGAATATTAGTTAGAAAATAAACAACCATTTTATTCTAAGGAAGGGTTAGTACCTTATTATTCTAAACAGACATACAGTCGGCTGAGATATTAGATAATTTTAAATTCAATTTTAAGCGTTTATTCCGGTATATCATGGGAGAAGATTAATATGGGAATACTCTGTCACCATCACCATCAGTCTACATTTTTAATCAGAATTTTATTAGTAATTCACTTGCACAATGATGCAGCTGCAAACCTTTTTTTGAACTTAAGATTTGATTTGCTTTAAATTTAGCGCCTATTGCGTTTATTCAGACTCCCTGTATGTTCAGCGAAAATGATAAGAATTGTGTTGGTTAATTGTTAGGTAACTTCATACACACGGTCACGCTGAAGGTTATTCAACACACGCACACACACACACACACACACATCCTCCTCATGTATTTTTATTATTGAAAACATTCTTATCGGCGAAGGATTTATATTCTATCTCTCCGAAATTTCAAAATTTTATCAGGCTTATGAGGTATCATTTTAAACGTCTTAACATCTAGATCATGAATATGATGTTGAATTTTCGAAAATCCTGAGAAAATCGAACATCTATTGGCACCACCGGAAACTGATAAGATAAGCCTGCTGTACTGCTGCTGCCGGTTAATTCAACGCGACTGTGACGTCAGAGATAAGGAATTTTCAAAGAGTCAACTCCCGTAATAGGGCTCAAATCGTTTTGAAATTTTCAAGTTATGTTCCTACCACCCTAAATCGTACGGGGGCGACACCGGGCGTTTACAAATTTTATTTTTCACGTATCTCCACCCGTTTTCGAGATATTTCAATTTTTGAGTTTCGAGGAGGCACAATTCAATTACCTTTTAGTACCAATGGTCTGTGTGCCGACACCTGGGGCATTTACCGATTTTATTTTTGAATTGATAAGTGCGAATTGCTCGATGGTAATGACGATTATGATGGGGTTCGAAAAAAGAACATCATATTCGACATCCCCGTTCGTTTAATACCAAACACGGCCTATTTTGCAAGACCGGAAATGAATTATTTTAATTTTGAACACCCTGTACATCATTCCTTATTTTGAATATCCCGCGTTTTTGAATTGTGGTTGGTACCACTGCTCGCTTTGAATTTTGAATTTTTTAATTTTGAATATCCCGAGTTTTCGAATTTTGGTTGGTACCACTGCAAAGATGTGAATTTTTGAATTTAAAATTTTTGAATTTTGAATTTTGAATTTTGAATTTTGCATTTTGAAATTTTGAATTTTGAATTTTGAATTTTGAATTTTGAATTTTGAATTTTGCATTTTGAAATTTTGAATTTTGAATTTTGAATTTTGAATTTTGAAATTTTGAATTTGAACACCCTGTATATCATTTTTTTAAATTTCCCGCGTTTTTTGAACCTGCGCCTGCGCATAGACAAAAGGGGCGGGGCGTCTAAAGTGTCCCCCTACCTACTCTCCACAATTATTATTCACATAAATTTGCTGCAACTATTATCGTTTCATCATTATAAACCAAAAATAAAAAAAAAATTAATAAATTTTTTTCTCGAATAACAATGATTTTATGAAAAATATTTTCAAGCAAAAGATATTCATTTCCTTGTTGTGTTAAATGTTTTTTGTGATATTTTTCATATTTAAGAAAATATTGTCAAAAAACAAAAAACAGTTAAGGTAAACACCCACTTCAGGTGTACTAAATTTTACCAAAAGCTTTTCAGTTCTTCGGATTATACAAATATGAAATAATTCTCGTACTTCGTAACGGAGAAAGTTAAAACAAAATAAGAAAATATAAGTACGAGGAAGGAGGGTTTCAGGCAGTGACGGCTCGCTGGCTGACTCAAGGTACGGCCCAGGTAGCAGAGGTGGTAATACAGATAGGTGACGTCTCAACAACCAACCCTACCTATCTGTATTGCTACCTCGGCCTTACCATGAGTGAGCGGGGTCACTGGTTTAGGTAGCGTGTGAGATGGTCCAAAATGGGTAATAATACCGTGACCTAATAAGAAACGCTTCTTTAGTTATACCTGGAAGTAAGTTTCATTATTTATGAAGCTCGAGCGACGAAGGAGCGAGTGCCTTCATTTGCACCCACGCAGGAATTGAATATTTTTTGAAACCAACAAAACCATTACAATAAACATCAAATAAAAATAGGAGTATCATTTTATTTCGAATTTTATTTCAAAGTGATGACTGCAAAAAAAAATTGACAGTTGACGTTTCTAAAGGTTTGGAAGCGTGAAAACATACCGTGTACTCTGCCACAAATTATTGATGCCGTCGCCAATACAATAATTGCACAGCCATTGAAAGTGTAAATATGGTACAGTCAATTTTTTAGCGTTTCCCGGTGCAGTAGACCGGGAATAGTTATTTACAGTAAGAGTGAGGAAGGCAAAGCCTTCGTTCAAGTTAACGAAAGCGGCCTTTCGTCGGGTGCTGTATTTGGTTGTTTCAACGCCTCAAGTCAATTTAGTTTAGTTCGATGAAACAAGTGTGTACACGTATTCGCTATTAACACTTCGAATTCTTAATGAGCAAAAGCTGTTTCTGCAATATTACTGTACTTTTCACTATTTTAGTTATCCTCAAGCCTCTTGAAACAACTCGAGAGAGAGATACACATACTGAAACTACTGAGCCATCCGCACATCATCGGTCTACGAGAGGTATTCGAATCGAATAAAAGATTCTACTTGATCCTGGAAATGTGCTTCTGCGATTTGGCGAAGCAGTGGAGAAGGTTCAAGCAGTTCGACGAGTCTGCCAGTATTCGCATAATCCATGACTTAACCAGTGCTGTTTCTTACCTACATAAAAATGGTAAGTACCACAGTAATAAAATGTATAATCGGTGGCGGCTGGTGGCACGACTCATGGTCGGGCCGGAGTAGTAGAGGTGGGTTAATTCATTCATTCAGTGAGTTGCTTTGCCCTGACCAATCTCTACTTCCGCTGGCCCCACCACGAGTCGTGCTACTGTAGATAATATAAATGTAAAAGTGGTGGTTCGTAAACTTTCCTAGAGGAGGTTAAGAAAGAACTTTTAACCAGTGACGGTCCCCTGGGTGACTCATGGTACGGCCGAAATAGAAGATCTCTGCAACCCATCTGTATTGCCACCTTTGCTACGTCGGCCGTACCATGAGTCACTGTTTTTAACACTCCTCTATCCTGCGCTACTTACTCTTATAAAGGAAGCAAGTATTGGACCGCCATTTTCTTTCGCAGCCTCCTTTGTCGCATTTTTTTGAGCCGTCCATTAACAGTGTAAAGTTATACATAATAACTTACAGGTCTATTTTATAACTCGTAACGATGTCGTTGTAATTAGATACTCGTTCCGATAACGATTTTTCAATGAAACTCAATTTTGTAAGTTTTCATAATCGTTACGAAACGATGAAATCGTTCTGTTTTAATCGTTCGGGAATGACAGCTCCGCTGTCAATCGTTAACGGATATTTTGACCTGATACTGTATGAATAATATATTTATATTTAATTTTCTCATGTAATTTGTGGTGGATAGGAATTATATATTGGAACGAAGATAAGTTAATTTTTATTTAACTACATAATATCATTGTACATTGTGTTACAATGCTAAATTGTTATTCCTATATTACTAGAAAATTATTTACAAATCTAGAAAATATACTTTCCGAGGAAGAAGTCAGCACATGAACTCGTATTTATGAAACACAAGTCCTTCTTTATTCTCGAAGAAAGCTTTAGAAACATGTATAAATCTAAGAAATACTTCTATAATCCATTGCTCAACTTTTTTCATTGGTCCTCCTGCTGCATTTAATTGTAGGGCTAATGACCTCCATGATTCCAAATCCAAAATTTCCGGGTTTTGGGACTATTTATTCCTTCGAAGGGCTTCATTCCATTGTAAGTCTTCTAGATACATTTGATACTGCTGTGCAGTGATCTCTGGAGCAAGATTTTTCACGACACTACTTCGACTTTCACTTTCAGTCGTTATTAACACTTCATCAATTAATTAAACTAATTCAGTTCAATTATAATTTGATTTTTGAAAGTATCCGCAAAACTAAGCACAATTTGACATGTAAACGTCAACTGTCACGACGCTGACGAAATTAGAAATGAAGTGAGCTACAAGTGTACTATTCGTTCTAAAATCACAAGTTCATCGTTACGAATAAGCATTCAAGTTCAACGCCTAACGATGTTGGTTACAAAATAACATTTTAACCTAAATCGTTCGCAACATTGCAACTAACGTTCTGAACGATTATAGTTAGCTAACGAATCGTATTGTAACGATTGTTTATAAAATAGACCCGTTATCATTTTTCTTACTTTAATAATAATGATGTATTTTCTTCTTATACCCTAATTGGGTGTCCAGGAACATTTTTTTTTAAATTGCTTTAATAGTTTCGGCAAATCAACCTGTCTGCAAAAACGGAACTCATCTTCAATGCATGTTAGGGATAAGTTTGTCTGTCGGTTTTTCTAAAACTAAATTGAAAACGTGCAACGTGTAACACCTTGTGACACCTGTAACATAATTTATGGAAGCCCTAGATGAGACATTGATTGATATTTCAGATATAGTTCACAGGGATATTAAGTTAGAGAACGTCCTGCTAACGAACAATCCAAAAGACCAAAACGATACATTTTTCATCAAGCTCACAGACTTTGGGCTTAGCATAATCAAGACCGGCCATGGATACACGGACATGTTACATGAACGCTGTGGAACATTAATTTACATGGGTAGGCGTATTACTTCTTATACTACGAAATTCACAAATGTTTTTAGTAAGTAGTAACTAGTTTTTCAAGCTTAAGTTGCTGTATGTGAAATTGTGTTCTTTATGTGAAACAGTTAAATATAAAATTAAGAAAATTAACTGATGACGAACGACGGCTCCGCTGCGCTGCGCCGTCGTCCGTGCGTGGCCTATTAAATTTGAGCAAAGTTATCGGTGACGAACGACGGCTCCGTTGGGCTGCGCCGTCGTCTTTGCGTATCCCTTTAAAATTGACCAAAGTAACTGGTGACGGATGACGGCTCCGCTGCGTTGCGCCATAGTCCGTGCGTAGTCCATTAAAATTAAGTAAAGAAACCGGTGACGGACGACGGACGGCTCCGCTGCGTTGCGCAGTCGTTAGTGCGTGGCCTATTAAAATTAAGCAATTAAACTGTGCGCAGCCTCTTAAAATTGGAGAAGGTAACAGGCGACGAACGAATTTAAGGAAAAATAAAAATGAACTTTCACAAACCACACGCGTCGAGGAACTTCTAAAACGACAATAATTCAAATATCCATATCTCGGTTAATAATAGGCGATTTTAAAAATTCAAAGTTTTTGTTTTACGTACACGCAATACCGCAATGATAATCCGTCATTAGATTCGTGATTTTAAAAGGAATAGAAAAATTCATTTTAAAACGATCGAAAATATTTACCGGCAAAATAAATAAATGTTTAATGAATTTTTAAAATTAGAAGGAGGGGTCGGATCGAGAAATTTTATTTGGATTTTCTGTTGGGCTTGAGAAGGGCTTTCCGGTGGTGTAATAAGATTTCCGATCGGGAAAAAAAATTGTGCCCTCGGATTAAATCGGTGACTAATATGTCAGATTTTTAATTTTCGAAAAAAAAAATCACAAAATTCTTCGAAAACATCCGCAAAACAATCAAAAATTGGCCGTAGATCGTAAACGGTGCGCCCCACGAAAAATATAGTCCTTACCTTTTCGATCCAAAATGCAAAATTTTGAATAGCATGCCGTTTAAAATTCTTGCGTGAGATAAAAAATGGCCGCTGTAGAATTTTTTTTATTGAAATCGGGTGTGGTTTTCTTTGAATAACTCCTCGGGGGTTGGAGATATCAAAAATTCGTATGAGACATAAAATGTAGAGTTGAGTCAGTTCTACAAAACTCTATAAAATTCGGAGTCGTGTCCATAAGGGGAAGTGCGTCCTTTTTTCCGGAAGCGTCCGAAATGTGATTTTTCAGAAAAACGCTTGAGGGGTTGCAACGGATTTTTTTACGGGAACGTGCGACAGCAAACGTTGTGTCCCGATGCATTGGGGATTTATTGAGACATATTTGAATCCTCCAACTCAAAAATCCTGAGAGGAGATAGATTTGGCGCAAACGTCTGCATCGCGAAAAATCGATTTTCAAAAATTCACTCCCGAGTCTAGGAGTGAGTTGGAAAATCGCGGTTTTCGCGAGCCCCTAGAGGACGTTTTAGGCTTTTTGGGGAAAAAATTTAAAAAAAATTGAGGGGTTGGCAACCCTTTCTCAAAGGGGTGGTTCTAGAGGGTTGAAATTTTAATGGTATATTTCTTGAATTATTTGTGATTTTTCATGAAAATTTCAAATCGCCATCTATAAGCGTTTTGAAAATATTGTAAAAAAACGTGATTTTGGGGCTTACGCGTTTAGTATACAGGGTGTATTTAGTAGGATTGCATGGGTATCTTTCTTATTCTTAAAGCTAGAGATCTGGTTAAATGGGCAATGTTGTGCAGTTTTCTATGCTGATTCAGATTATGTTGAGAAATTTTCAAAATTTCGAGCTGTTTAGAAAATATTAAAAAAAAACTGAAAATCGCGATTTTCAAAAAAATCAAATATCTCAATAATTATTAAAGATGCGAAAAAAAGTTTTAAATAAAAGTTACTTGGTTTAATTAGGCAAACATAGAAATCAAGTCAAAATAAAATTCAAGATGGCGGTTTCCGAGATATTAATACCAACTTTCTTATTTCAAATGGCCGCCATATTTGATTTTTACACGCATAAATAGAATTTTTTTTCTCTTTTCAACGATGTACAACAACCTATGTCAAAATAAAAAATAATGGAAATATTAATTGTTGTAAGTTTAAAACAAGTAGGCATAAATAAAAATAAAACAAAATTTGTTATAACGACTAACTGCCATCTTACATTAGTTTATCAGTTGTATTAATCATTCATACATGTGTATTGTCTTAAGTTGTTGTAATATCGATAAATATTAATTACTTGAAATGGCGAATTATTCAATATCTGAACAATACGATATGTTTTGTAATTACATCAAGTGTTACAAAAACCCCCATCTTGCAGCACAAACATACCAAGCAAACTTTCCTGAAAGAAGGTAGCCGGGCATTAAGGTATTTAAAAGATTGGATGAAAATATGCAATTGTATGGAAGTTTAAAAAAACCTAAGAGAAATAGAAATATGATCGTTGATGATGAAGAATTAACATTGGCTTGTGTGGCAGCTAATCCGAACATTTCATGTCGGCAGATAGAAAATGAAGTTAACGTATCTAAGTGTAGAGCATCAACAATTTTAAAAAAGCACAAGTTTCACCCTTATAAATTGCACCTATCTCAGACTTTACAACCAAATGATAACATCCGTAGATTAACATTTTGCAGGTGGTTAATCAACAGAATTACGGAAAATGGTGATTTTATAAACACAATTTTATGGACAGACGAATCTTACTTTTCTAATTGTGGATTATTTAATCGTCATAACGAGCACTATTGGGCTCAAGAAAATCCACACATAGTTATTCCACGGCGAAACCAATTACGGTTCGGCTTTAGTGTTTTCTGTGGCATAATGGGAAATCGTTTACTTGGTCCTATAATTTTTGATGGAACTCTAACTGCACAACGTTATTTGGAAATTCTTCAAACAACCTAAGAAGATTTATTGGATGATTTACCTTTGGCACAAAATATGCAAATATGGTACCAGCAAGATGGCGCTCCAGCACACAATACCAGAGATGTTATTACTTATCTAAATGGACGTTTTAATAATAAAGTAATAGCGACTAATACACCTGTACAGTGGCCAGCCAGATCCGCAGACTTGACGCCTCTTGACTTTTATTTGTGGGGCACTTTAAAAAACAAAGTTTATGGAAGTAACTTCAATTATAACAATGTGGATGAACTTCGCGAAGCAGTGACAGAGGCAATAAACGGCATTAATCGCAACACATTGCGAAAAGTAACTGGCAGTGTTGTAAAACGCTGTCAATTGTGTTTGGCCAATAACGGTCAACATTTTGAGCATTTTTTATAATTTATTGTTATTTTACTACTTGGTTGTATTACCTCTTTTTGTTTTGTTACATTTGCTTTAAAAATAATTAAAAAAATTAAAATTAAAATTTAAACAATTAATATTTCCATTATTTTTTATTTTGACATAGGTTGTTGTACATCGTTGAAAAGAGAAAAAAAGTCTATTTATGCGTGTAAAAATCAAATATGGCGGCTATTTGAAATAAGAAAGTTGGTATTAATATCTCGGAAACCGCCATCTTGAATTTTATTTTGACTTGAATTCTATGTTTGCCGAATTAAACCAAGTAACTTTTATTTAAAACTTTTTTTCGCATCTTTAATAATTATTGAGATATTTGATTTTTTTGAAAATCGCGATTTTCAGTTTTTTTTAAATATTTTCTAAACTGCTCGGAATTTTGAAAATTTCTCAACATAATCTGAATCAGCATAGAAAACTGCACAACATTGCCCATTTAACCAGATCTCTAGCTTTAAGAATAAGAAAGATACCCATGCAATCCTACTCTATTTAGGACATCCTGTATATTAATAATAATAATTAATGGTATTTGCCTAACTTACCATACATTATATGCTTACATCTAAATAATATTTTATATATCTGTGAAACTACTTACTGAAACAATTAATGTTCTTCTATTTTGTTGTATTGGTAGCTCTTATATTGTAGACCATAACTAATTGAGCGTTGATTTCATAAACAGAATTTGTTCAAAAATTAAGTTTTGAGAAAATCGAAAGAAACTGTTTCTCTTGGTAACCGTTACAACTTCTGAAATGACTAGCCACTGCTGTTATCTTCATTCTCTATTGCAACAGCTATTCTTTTTTTGCTATCAAAAAAATATTCAAGTGCTGTTTTTATCAGCAACGATGTGGACTTGCTGTTGTTGCCGAAACGAGCTAAAATTTAAAGCATTGAAATTTTGTACATGTGTGATTTTTAAATGAACCATGTCCACCGTCGGATAGTTTGCAAAATACTACCAGATGCTGCAAAAATGTAGATTACTACAAATTTGGACATATGCCGTTTATGAAATCAACAATTCAATTTATTTTTTTCTAAATGATTGTTTGATTTATATACACAAGAGGGCTTAATTATATTGCAGTTAAAGTTGTTTTTTAACTCTGATTATTTGAGGAGGTTATGGAAAAAAACAAGGGGCCCGTGTCGCATTTATTTATTCGCACGAATGTCGAACTGATCCCAAGGCGAGGCGCGAGGCAAATGTATTGTCGGTTCACTCGTCATTCGCCTCGCCGCGATGTTTGGCCTCGACATGGTGGAAAGGGAACACCATCTCTTTGACTATATACTTATGGACTGCTAGCGCCAACTTCAAGTGTGTCTCCAAGCAACGGTGGCGCGGCGGGACCCTAAATGGTTGCGGTATGTTACTAAATTGGTAGCTATTTTGTGTCCATAACATATGACTCTATGAGCTCGCACAGCATATTGTGATACCCTGCAATTTATTCACACCTTTGAATATATAAACATTTATATTGTCAAATATTCACACTATGTCAAAATATTGCTATGCGAAAGGGTGCAATACGTCCACGTATATATGCCAACGCGGTTATAATACTCGTCAGCCGATGTACACGTCAGTTGACTTTTGACTTATAACCTAAAATTCTGTATTAGATTTCCATCAAATCCGGAACTTCGCAAATTATGGGTTGATGCTTTGCTTGTAAAGAACAGGCAGGAAAGTGGACCCGAGTTGCCGAAATATGCTCGCATTTGCATTCTCCACGTTGATGATGAATACATCGAGAAATATTTTATTTTGCTTTCCGGTTTTTAAATTGCGCTCCATTTTCGGCTCCGGGGCGGGACTTATATCGGGCTACAGCTCGTGGACAACTTTTGGAGCAGTGATAATATGGGAAATGGAGGGGGAATAGCAGTCCATTAGTATATAGTCAAAGATGTCCCTTTTACACGAGAATCTTGTTTGGTGCCCTCCATTACCAACCGTGAAAAATGAAACGATACAAATCAGTGAGTTGGTAGTTCTGGTTTGACTGTATGTGGTGCCCGCATCTGCTCTAACCTATATTTCACATCTGATCAAGCGGGCACCTGCATACATTGTTGCTATATAACCTGTCGAGCGATTGCCAGATTATATAGCCAAGGGTTCGCCTGACTCGCAATCGTGACTTGGACTTGACAATACAAATAGGTTTTTAGTCATTACTTACCTTTACACCTTTACTGCCTTGGTTCGGGTTCAGCATTTCGGTGTCGGCACAAGTTCGTTCACTCACAGTTAACGTTTCGTATGAATATTGAGATCGGGAAATACTATACAAAATAACAACGACGGCAATTGATATGACAAACCTGATATATTAATGAAATAAAGAATTTAATAAACATTACTCTTGACATACATTTACAGCACAATCATTACATTAAAGTCTACTTCAACAAACATAGTGGATTACAATTATCTGACGTTACAACTTACAAAATAATAATTACAACACAAGTGAAAATTAAATGAATTCAACCAAAACCTCTCATCGTCACTTTACATGTAATTTGTCACCTGTCCTTTTGTACGCATGTGCAAATAACTTTTGTTTAATCCAGCCATTGAAACTTTTACTTTCTTACGTGGATACGCGAAAAGGAAGCTTTACTTTTATCCATTCAATCAATTGCGAAGTAAACGAGTGAGTGAAAGTACACACACTCTTATGTCACTTTCACTCACCCTCATGTCAGTGGAAATATTACAAGAAGTTTTCTTATTATGTTATTTGCATATTTTATGTACATAATTAAATAAACCATCACGTCAAAATTTAACAAATTGTTACATAATTGACAGTTATTTTTAATTTGGGGTGTGGCGATCCGCGTCCGGGAGCGCGAAATACGCTCGCCACTAGGGTCTTTCCACCAGCGGCATTCGCTACGCACGATCCCCCACCAAAGGAAAAGGGCCGCCCGCAACCTGAACAGAGGACGCGCCCTACGCTCGCACGACGGTTGTGGCCGCACGAACCACTTAAATAGGGTATGTACCCCCTCATCTCGTTACTTCGATCAGCGCACTGCAATCGAACAGTTAGTATAGTCGGTAAGATAGTCTGACAAGCGAGCTCACCAAGGCACGCAACACGAGCTCATCAAGGCACGTATCTAAACACACGAGCTCGCCAAGGCACGTGAATTAAAGCTAGCTCACGCTACGACAAGCTCCCCACGGCATCCGATGATACGCCTTCCGGTCCGGCAGCATCAGACCCGGAGCACATCACGCCGGAGTCGACGCCACGTCAGTAGAAGAGTGCGACGCTACTGCGTGGACCACCCGAGGCTATTATCACCAATCCCATCGACACCACGGAGGCGAGGCCCAGAGCGAACCCGAGGACCAGCAAGGACCCACGCGATCCCGAGGCCCGTGTCACCGCTGCCACCATCGCCGACGAGGACCCCCACGTATAGGACACCACGACGACTGAACCTGACCGAAGTCCTGTACACCGGAGTGAACCCGACGACCGTGCACCCACAGGATCCGCGCCGATTTTCAGTCCGCGGCAGCGCCCGCGGAATCCGCGTCGCGATACCGACACCGCGCTAAACTTAATTATCTGTACCTGTATATATTCGTATTCTATACATAAACTGTTACGACCACATCGAATTCTCTTGGATCCAACGAACTACGCAATGCAACCCCCACATTGGTGACCCCGACGTGATCCAAGAGAACCACGAGTGCAGTGAACTAGTGATAGTGCAAAATGCCGGACAACCACGAAGTAAATCGAGTGTAAGTGCGAATCCCGCCATTTTGGGCCGACGATTCAGACTTATGGTTCGCCCAGGTGGAGAGGAGAGCCAGTTCCAGATCGCAGGTATCGTCACCGACGAGACGAAATACGGACACATAGCAGGCAACCTAGAAGCACGATATGCCAAGGAAATCCGAGACGTACTAACGAACCCGCAAACCACCGGTAAATACGACAAACTCAAAGCCGAGCTGATCCGCAGACTGTCCGTAAGCCAGGAACAACAAACAAAGCAAGTGCTGGAACGTGAAGAATTAGGAGACAGAACACCATCTCGATTCCTACGTCACTTACAATACCTAGCAGGCACCACCGTACCAGAAGAGCTTCTCCGATCGCTGTGGTTGGGCCGACTCCCAAACCACATGCAGACCATACTCGCAACACAAACTAAGGCAACACTGGAAGAAGTGGCAGAATGGGCAGAAGCCATGGCGAACACAGCAGTCCAAATGGTAAACGAGGCCACGCACACGTACGATGACACACTGAAGAACCTCGTAACGGAGATCGGACAACTGAAGATGCAGCTTCAACAGCAACAAGAGAAGCAGAACTTCAGACGACCACAAAGACGCGACCAGTTACAAAGCAGGAGCCAGAGCGAAGGCAGAATCCGTGCGAAGACCCGCGAATATGAGACGTGCTGTTTCCACTGCAAGTTTGGCAACGAAGCGCGAAACTGCCGACCCACGTGCAAACATTGGAAAAAGGGAAACGACCAAGGCAGTCAGTAGCGGCGACTGACCACACGCCTAACACCTCCCGCCGTCTATACGTCTCCGATCGACAAACGCGAGTCGAATTCTTGATCGACACAGGAGCAGACGTCTGCGTTTTCCTACGGAAACTCGTAAAGCGAACCGGCCACGCTGCCGCGTACAAACTTTACGCAGCGAATGGAACTATGTTAAACACGTACGGCACAGTAAACTTGAACGTGGATCTAAGTTTAAGGAGGAATTTCCAATGGCGGTTTGTGATTGCGGATGTACAAAAGGCGATAATAGGGGCCGAATTCCTAGCCCACTACGAGCTACTACCCGACATCCGACACCTAAAACTCAGGGACGCCAAAACTAGCATCACCACACCCGGCCAACTGACCACAAGCGACGAGGCAACGGTAAGCAAGATCAACAACAGTAAAAAATACCACAACATCCTGAGTGAATTCCCTGAGATCTGCAAACCAGCCGGGTTACCAGCAACCACACGACATGGAACAGTGCACCACATCCAAACAACGCCAAGCCAAACAGTATTCAGCAGACCACGCCGACTCGCACCCGACAAGCTACGAATAGCGAAAAGCGAATTCAAAACAATGTGTGAAATGGGGATAGCGAGACCATCGAAAAGCTCATGGTCCTCGCCACTTCACCTAGTGTCGAAAAAAAAAACGCAGAATGGAGACCGTGCGGCGATTACCGAGCACTGAACGCAAGAACGATCCCGGATAAATACCCCGTTCCGCATATCGAATATTGTGCCACGGCAGCACACATTTCTCCATGATCGATTTAGTCAGAGCCTACCATCAAATACCCGTAGCAGAGGACGACATTCCAAAAACAACAATCACTACGCCATTTGGACCATTCGAATTCCCATTTATGACGTTTGGTCTATGCAACGCTGCGCAGACATTCCAACGGTTCATGGACGGAATCCTGCGAGACCTGGAATCTTGCTACGTGTATATCGACGACATTCTGGTGGCCTCCAAATCAGAGGACGAACACGAGAAGCACTTACGACAACTTTTCCAACGACTACGAAACAACGGAATAGTAATCAACCCAGCCAAGTGTGAATTCGGAGCATCCAGGATAGCTTTTCTAGGATACATGATATTCGGAGAAGGAACCACACCGCTCACCGCCAAGGTAGTGACCATCCAGAACCTGCAACTACCCGAAACAGCGAAGAGACTAAGACAAATGCTCGGAATGATCAACTACTATAGAAGGTTCATTCCCAACGCTGCTAGCGTACAAGGCCCGCTGAATAACCTCGTGAAAGGCAAGAAGAAAGGCAACCAACCCGTCGAGTGGACAAATGACGCACGAGCCGCGTTCGCGAGATGGCAGCAGCAAATCGCAGAAGCAGCACTGTTGGCGCATCCAGAGCCCAACGCACCCCTAGCAGTCAGGACCGACGCTTCAGACTACGCCCTAGGAGGCGTCATACAACCAATGCAACAGGGAGAGTGGAAACCTACGTACGTACGACCGAGAGCTTCTTACAATATACGCCACTATAAGGCAAAATCAGCACCTCCTGGAGGGACGAACATTCACGATATTCACAGATCGCAAACCGATCACGTTTGCTTTAGCACAGAAGCCCAAGAATTGCTCGCCGAGACAATTCCGATATCTCAACTACATCGGCCAATTTTCCACCGATATCCAACATATCAAGGGGAAAGAGAACATCGTAGCAAACACACTCGGCAGGATTGAGCGCATCGATGCAGGGATAGACTTTGCAGCCCTAGGAGCCGACCAGCGGTCCGACCTAGAACTGCAACGAATCCCGAGCGACACGAAATCCAGCCTACAGCTAAAAGAACTCTACCTACCCGAAATTTTCTGCGACACGACAACCAACACAGCCCGACCCTACATCACACGCGACTACAGACAGGCAGCATTCAACAGCCAATATCAACTGTCACACCCTGGTGCCAACGCAACCACGAAACTGGCCACACAGAAATTCGTATGGCCCGGCGTACGAAAAGATTTCAAACTTTGTAGCAGGCAATGCACAGCCTGCCAACGATCGAAAATCACCCGACATAACGCCCCGACAGCAGGAGAATTCAGGCTACCATCAGCGAAATTCGAACATGTACACATCGACATAGTGGGACCACTACTGCCCGAGGCAGAAGGGAAGAAATACCTGCTAATATGCATCGACCTATTCTCACGATGGCCAGAAGCGATCCCAATGGCCAACATCGAAGCGGAAACAGTCGCTCGACTATTCACGACGCATTGGATAGCCAGATTCGGCATACCAAAGTCAATTTCAAAACTTTCAACACTCACCGAGGCGGAAAAAGTGATTCAAGAAATTCGGGAGAGGGACTTACGTAAACACAATATAATTATTTATGGCCTGCATGAAACGCACGACACCCAGGCTGGGCAGCTTCAAAGTGATGTGCATGAAGTAAGAGAGATTCTCTCGATTCTTCAGATAAACCAAGAAATAATAAAACCAATTAGGTTGGGTAAATACGATCCCACCAACAATGGTAATAAACGCCCTCTACGCTTAAAACTCTCTCAGGAATCAACTATAAATGTGGCATTCCGTAATATATATAATCTAAAAAGCACCGAAAAATTCAAAAACTTGAATTTGTCTAAAGATCAAACTCCTATGCAGTCCGAATTATACAGGGAGACAAAACGTGAACTTGAGCGACATACATCCTCAGGCGAGTCCAATCTTCGGACCAAGCATGTTCGTGGAATTCCAACCATTATTTCCGATAGTTCGGAAAACTAATTTCGCCCGGAAGAAACCATTTATCGAATTTTTATTATCAAAACACCCGTGGATTACGTTCAAAATCTCATTTATTCTATACTAGCATATGCAATTCTTCGTTTGACATCATATTTTTAACAGAAACCTGGCTGAATGATTCTGTCATTAGCTCTGAGCTGTTTAGTTCTGAGTATAGTGTAGTACGCCGAGACAGAGATTTTTTCTCTGTTAACAGAGCTACGGGTGGAGGTGTTTTGATAGCATTTAATAGTAATGTAACATTTGAATATATTGATGTGGCGCATATAAATAATTTGGTACCATTAATTGATCTCATTGTGTGCAAATGTCGTATTAATTTGTGGTGACCGCCTGGGTCATGGAACGGAGAAATGGAAACGAGGATCACGGGTAGCCCGGAAAAACGCGGTTACCAGGGAGGCGAGAAAAACAATTAATAAAAAAAAGAAGAATTTTGCTGGAATACAGAAAACACACTCATTTTTGTAATTCCTACCAAAAATAAAGTAATCACCTTATTCGTCGACCTGCCTCTCTTTTTGAAGTTAAATTATATTGTATCAAGTCGATAACGACTGATCTACAAGTGTTGAATTGTTGGACCAACGAGAATCATCAACCACAACAGCTAGTTCACACGACGTGATCCTTCAATTACAACAAATTCATTCTGTTTTTATGCAAAAGTTGTGTACGTACCGCCTGATATTTCTTCGGAGGCTCTGGACACTTTTTTTGAAAGCTTAGAAATTATTATTCTTGATAAACCAATATTATTAGTTGGGGATTTTAATATACCATTGTTCAGCCATGATTTATCATCTACACCTACAAATCTAAAAGCGAAAGCCTTATCCAACTTTGTTAATATTCTAAAACTAAAGCAACACAACTTTATTAAAAACTCGAACGATAGGTTACTTGACTTGGTTTTTTGTAACTTTGATATGGATGTTAACATAGAAAGAGATAGCTCTCCGCTTGTGCCAGAAGACACGCATCGCCCTGCACTCTCCATGTCTTTAAGTCTCGGTTTAGTTCAGAATAAACCTAGCTCTTTCCCTATCAATAATAATGTACGGTATAATTTCAAGAAAGCCAACTACCTTAATCTATACGATGATTTAATTCAAACAGATTGGTCATTTCTTGAAACACTTACCGACGTTAATGAGGCGTGTCATGCATTTTATGATAAACTATATAAAATATTTGATAAATCCGTGCCATTCGCAAAACACTCTGTTAGCTCACAATTTCCTCCTTGGTTCTCCGGTGAAATCAAACGTAACATTAAGTTAAAAAACCACTTTCACCATAAATGGAAGCGTACTGGTTCAATTTTTTTCACAGCGAATTTAAAAGAATTAGACGACTAACAAAAATTCAAATTGCTGATGCGTACAAACTTTACATTCAAGGGCTTGAAACTAATCTCAAAACTAATCCCAGAGATTTGTGGAAGTACATCCATCAGAGGAATGGCACATCTAGAATCCCTGGGCAGCTGCATGATGATTATGCTTCTTATTCATCACCACAAGATAACGTTAATGCATTTGCTAATGCTTTCTCTAGTGTATATTCTCAAAAGGATTTTATAAAACCTCAGGACGTTTTCTCGAATCGGGAATCTCTAGTCATGTCAACCATTCAGGAGTCGGATGTTATAAAAAGCATCAATCGCATTAAGACCTCAAACATATGTGGAGATGATCGAATCCCGATGTTTGTTATAAAAGACTGTAAATTCATACTCGCTAAACCACTATCGATCATATACAATATTTCCGTACATACAATGACTTTTCCTGATGTGTGGAAACTGGCAGTAATTAGTCCCATTTTTAAACGAGAGGATCCTAGCAACATTAAAAATTATAGACCTATTGCTATTCTCTCTAATTTCTCAAAAATTTTCGAACAGATTATTTATCAAATAATCTATAATCATACTAAGACTTACATTGCGCAGCAGCAACATGGATTTTTTGCAGGTCGGTCAACAACAACGAACCTTGCGATAATAACTCAGGATATTAGTGAAGCTCTTGATAATCGCAGTCAAGTAGACGTTATATACACGGACTTTTCGCGGGCTTTTGATACTATTGATCATAGAATATTACTGAATAAGCTTTCTGCATTTGGACTGACTGGGAATTTTGTAACATTTCTGGCATCATATCTGGATAATCGGACAAATTATGTGTACTTTAACGGGTTCAAGTCCCATAAGTTTCTATCATCTTCTGGTGTACCACAAGGATCTAATTTGGGTCCACTGCTGTTCAACTTATTTATAGACGACCTAATTACATCCATATCATGCCCAGTATTAGCATACGCTGATGACCTAAAATTATATAAAACCATAAATAGTTCACTAGACTGCATCGATCTGCAACAAAATTTAACTAAAATCGTAACCTGGTGCAGCAATAATAAACTCTCTCTAAATATTAATAAATGTGTTACTGTCACTTATACACGCAAGCTGCAATCAGCTATTTATAATTACACGATCGATGACGTGGTGCTTCGACGTGATATTCAGATGAAGGATCTGGGAGTTTTGTTTGACTCGAGGCTCACCTTCTTAGATCACATTAATAACTTAAGTTCTTCTGCTTTCAAGGTGCTTGGCTTTTTAATGCGTACCTCTAAGTATTTTAATGATACTAGCCTAATAAAGGTTTTATATTTTGCATTGGTTCGCAGTCGTTTAGAATATGCTTCACTTATATGGTATCCATATTATGCCAGCAATTCTTGGGCCGTCGAAGGTGTACAAAAGCGGTTTCTCAAATTTCTAAGCTTTAAAATTAATGGTGTCTACCCGGATCAGACCATGACTTATGATAATTTATTGTTAGCACAAAACTGTACCTCCTTGTCGGAGCGAAGAGATAGATGTAGCAGACTATTTATGTTCAAATTAATAAGCAATGTCATAAATTCACCCCAGTTGTTGTCCTTAGTTAAATTTAATGTTCCTCGTGTAACATCACGTCAACCCCTTACTTTTTATATACCTACTGCATCTACTAACATTTTGCTGAAGGCTCCTATTGTACACATGAGCCGTAATGCCAATGAGCATTATAAAGACATATTTATAGACGCTTGACTGTGAACTTTTGTAGTTTTTCCCTTATTTTAAAATTACTATTTAGTTTATAAATGCTATAATTTATTTGTTTTAGCTGTCATTATTGTGAGTGTTAACAATGTTAATTTAATTTTTAGTTTTTCACTGAATTACCTATACCTAGCTGTATATATATTTTTTTGTATTTGATGATGTCCTATTTTGGTTCTTCCTGTTGGACAATAAAGTTTATTATTATTATTATTATTATACCAGCAAGAGTCACTACAGACTAAGGACGCCAGTTCGAATCCCTGTTGTTTAAAAAACTTGAAGAAACCACAGGATTCACGAGACACCGCACGGCGGCATATCATCCACAGGCAAACGGTCTAGTAGAGCGATTCCACAGACACCTGAAGGCAGCATTAATGTGCCACACCGACATACGATGGACAGAGACACTACCGATCGTCCTGCTAGGCATACGGACGGCTTGGAAGGACGATATCAAAACCACATCAGCAAAGATGGTGTACGGTCAGACACTGCGACTCCCAGGAGAAATGCTAACCAACCAAAGAGGCCAAAAGTCAATCGAAGCCGAAAATTACGCTACCCAGTTACAACGCGCGTTCAGAACAATCAAACCCGTGCAGACGACACAACACAGCAATCGCCCTTCGTTTTCAAAGACCTAGCGACGGCTTCACACGTTTTCGTACGGATCGACGTGATGGGAAAAACTCTGCAGCCCCCCTACGAAGGACCATTCCGAGTGATTAAACGAACAAAGAACATCATCACGATCGACCGGCACGGACAAACTACGACAGTCTCAACAGAGCGAATCAAACCAGCATTCACGGAACAAACTCATAATGACCCGACCGAGCGGACCGTCATCGCAAAACAGACCACGAAACCACCTATGATTACGCGTTCCAGGCGAATCAGCAAACCCACGGTGCGTTTCGTAGAGTGACTCCATCACAAGGAAGGGGGTACGTGGCGAACCGCGCCCGGGCGCGCGAAGGACGCTCGCCACTAGGGTGACTCACCACCAGCGGCACTCGCTACGCACGATCCCCCACCAAAGGAAAAGGGCCGCCCGCAACCTGAACAGAGGGCGCGCCCTACGCTCGCACGACGGTTGTGGCCGCACGACCCACTAAAATAGGGTATGTGCCCCTTCAACAGTCAGTACAGTCGGTAAGATAGTCTGACAAAGCGAGCTCACCAAGGCACGCAACACGAGCTCACCAAGGCACGTATCTAAACACACAAGCTCACCAAGGCACGTGAATCAAAGCAAGCTCACCAAGGCACGCTACGACAAGCTCCCCACGGCATCCGATGCTACGCCGGAGTCGACGCCACGCCAGTAGAAGAGTACAACGCTACTGCGTGGACCACCCGAGGCTATTATCACCAATCCCATCTGCACCACGGAGGCGAGGCCCAGAGCGAACCCGAGGGCCAGCAAGGACCCACGCCATCCCGAGGCCCGTGTCACCGCTGCCACCATCGCCGACGAGGACCCCCACGTATAGGACACCACGACGACTGAACCTGACCGAGGTCCTGTACACCGGAGTGAACCTGACGACCGTGCACCCACAGGACCCGCGCCGATTTTCAGTCCGCGGCAGCGCCCGCGGAATCCGCGTCGCGATACTGGCACCGCGCTAACCTTAATTATCTTGTATATATTCGTATTCTGTAAATAAACAGTTACAACCACATCGAATTCTCTTGGATCCAACGAACTACGCAATGCAACCCCCACATTGGGCATAGCAACTACATGCCCGCCTTTTATAATGAGTAAAATCAGTAATAAATATTCTTCACGTTTTATTTTATATATTTTATGGGCAGGATTAAACAAAACGCTATACAGCACGAATTTCGCTCACTTGCGCACCAATTGCAAAATGGTTACTATGGAAATTTAGTTTCTCCCACTCTTGTGTCACTTTCGTTCACGATGCAGTTGTCATTTTCACTGACGCTTTTATAAATACACATTAAATTTTGTATTTATTCACATTAAAATTTATGGTACAATGATTAAAAATTGTATGTTGTAAATTACAAAAGCTTGGTATAAATATCGTCTTATTAACATGGAGATCATCTTTATTGCCAGCCAGCTGCTTCTACTTCACGTGCATTAACTTCTTCACGTACTACATGTACGCGATTCACCACTTCTTGCTTGCTTGGCCCAGTATCACTACTACTAATTTTTCTAGCAATCGATATTTTATTAACAATAGATTAGATCAGTGGTGGGGAAACTTTTTTTAAGACGGGCCATTTGTAATAACTAGACAATCGTAGCGGGCCAAAGAATAATGCTTAATCGTTAACTAATTTATGTGTTCTATAAACATATACATATATTATTATATTTCTGGTGTCATTACTGGTTGATGGTGCATGAGAAAAATGAAATTGAAACTGTTTCATCAAAATTTCATCATAGTCCGGTTCCATTTGCGAAGCAGAAATTCTTAAAACTAATGAAAGGTGCTCATCTGTAATTCTGTTTCTTAAAGAAGTTTTCCTAAGCTTCATTGTTGAAAAGATTTGTTCGCATATATAAGATGAGCCGAACATTGTCATTATCTTCATTGCATGAGTAATTAGATTTGGGAAATTATCTGGACTTAAATTTTTATAAAATTCTAGTAATGGTACTGTATGAAAAGTTTGTTTCAGGAGAGTATTACAGTTCAGATCTATTAACTCAAGTTGAAATTTTGCATCAACTTCTTCGTAATTAACATTGAATGGGGTCGCAAAAATACTAAACTCTGGTTCCATTTTTCTAAAGTCCTGAAATCTCCTTTCAAATTCTGTAGATAGTTTTCTCAAATTAATCTCGTATTTTTTAATCTTATTGTTTGATATAGTGAATTTTAAAGATTGTATTCTTGGAAAATGAGAAAAATCAGATTTAGAGATCTGATTAGCAAATAATAATAACTGTAATTTGAAACTTTTCAGGTATTGCCAAATATCGTGAAGAAACTGATTTTTTCCTTGCAATTTGAGATTAAGTTTATTCATGTGTACGAGGAGGTCTGTGAAAAAAGCGAAATCAGAAAGCCACGTTTCGTTTTCTAAGACGTCAAATTGATTATAAATGTCTTTATCAAGAAGAAAATTCACAATATCGTCTTTTAAATCCCAAATTCTTTCAAATACTTTTCCAGCACTTACCCAAAGAACTTTTGAATAATACAGGATATCGAAATGCTCAGCATGTACGGACTCCAAAAACTGTTGAAACTGGCGATGTAATAATCCTCTGGAACGAATCATATTTACTAGTTTTACAACAATATTAAGTATATGGTCAATATCTAAAGCCGATTTACAGAGAGCATCCTGATGTATAAGGCAATGCAAAAAAACAACATCATTTTCCGGATACTTAGAATTAAATTTCCCAACAAATCCTTGATTGATTCCAACCATATTAGGAGCACCATCTGTAGTTACATTACATAGCTTGTCAATAGGTAAACAAAGTTTATCGATGCAATTTTCAAATTCACAAAATATATCGGCACCAGTCGTTGTTCCTTTCATTGACTGCAGCCCTGCAAGTTCTTCTGTAATTTCAAAGTGGGCGTTGATTCCTCTTACAAATATGAGTAACTGCGCAGTATCGCTGATATCTGTACTTTCATCCATGGTAATTGAATAAAAACTAAATTTTTGAGTTTTTGTAGTCAGTTGTGAAATTAGATTTTATCAATATTTTCAATTCTCTCGGTGATTGTTCTTCTTGAGAGAGACAGTGACTGAAAATCCTTTTTCTTGTCAGGGCACATAATATCGCACACATCTATCATGCACTGCTTTATAAATTCACCATCTGAAAATGCTTTATTAGATTTAGCAATATTATAAGCCAACACATAACTGGCTTTCGTAGCGCATCTTTGAGAATGATTAGCTCTCTGAAATAATTGTTGTTGACTTGATACATTTTTTATTAAATCTTTTGATTTAATTTTTTTCACCTCTTCACTTAACGATGAGTAGGAGTGGTTTTCATGTTTGCTCTTGAAATGGCGTTGAATGTTATATTCTGCAACAGTTGTATTGCAAAGTAAGCACACAGGTTTTTCTTTAAATAAAGTAAAGAAATATTTCCACGTCCATTCTTCTTTAAAAACTCGACATTCTGAATCCACTTATCTTTTTTTAACATCCATTTTAGACGTTACCTACTACGGAGAACAACACACAGAAACGCAATTGACGAAAGCTTACTGCTAACTAATGCTCTTACGCGGGAGTTTGTTGAGGCGCTGGGAGTTTGGGGGATTACACAAACAATTACTCGAGTCACAGCGGGTCGTTGCAGATGACTGACTAAGTCGCTAACTAACTGATCTTCGGGCGGCTTCGCTTGTATTTATACCTACCTGCGAGAGTGTCTGGAAGTTTCGAGTTTCGAGCGAAGATGAGTCATCTGTTTAGGTCGGATGGATTTGTCCAGAATACTATTGTGTTTTGAATATCGCCGCAGGTAGTTTTTATGCGGGTCGTCACATTACGAAGTAAGAACGCGTTCAAACATTCTCACGACGGCACTCTTAAACGGGCCGGATTAAACCTTTCCGCGGGCCGTAGTTTCCCCTTCACTGGATTAGATAGTAAACAATGTTCTGTATACAATGCAGCATCATTTAGTTTTAAAAAAGTTGCTACATTTCTTGGAATTTTTGATAATGTATTAATTCCAATTGGCTGCTTCGTGCACCGTCCTTGACGATATGTTAAGAAAAACGTGCTCCAAAACCGGCAGGACGTAGACCTGCATATTGACGGTACATTTGTACCATAAAATCCCTGGTTACCATTTGTGATGACGAATATACGTGGTTTGTAATTCTTCGTTTTGTTGATGTTAATTATAATCTCAGAACCATTATCTTTAATATCATTTGTGCTCAGATTTACTAATTCGTTACATCTACATGCACCCATACCTCTCACAACAAAAACAATTTTCATTAACAGATCGGATTGTTTTGGAGCTTCACTTAAAAAAAATTCAATATCCTGCCTTTCAAAAACTTTAGATTTTTTTTTGTATGTACCCTCTCGATTTTTGTTTCAAAATGGCAATTAAAGTATGAAATCTGCAATATTTTACAGATTGGTGACGGCTACTAGGAACATAGGGCATGCACGACAGTCATGCGTTTACACTATGCGCCGTGATAATTTTGTTTAAATCGGTGCGCTCAGGGCCGCGCCAAGCGGGGGTGTTAGGGGTGTCTAGAACCCGGGCGGCAGGCTTTAAGAGGTGCGGTTATTAGCTAGAAGCATCGATGCTAAGAGCCCTCTTAGCTTGGCGCCCACCAAATCTTATTGTTGGTTTCTACTATTTGCAAACAATTTATTTAAAATCGGCTCTCGTGAAAAAAAATCAATACATTTTTTCGTAACAAATTCTTTCTTTCTAAATAATTTAGACACGCCGATGAATGGGGGTATTCATTTTCTCTACCCCCCACCCCCCGCTTCACATTGAAAGGGGGCGGCAATTTTTGCCCCGCACCCTGGCGGCAACATACCTTGGCGCGGCCCTGAGTGCGCTGTCAGTTTATTTAGTTGTGTAACATCCACCCGCGACGCTCACAGCCACTAGCAACCATCCTTGTCGCACAGGCACTCTCGCACTCTACCACCACCCTTGCGCGCACCAATGAGACCGATCTCCCTACCGCGGCTACCTCGCGGACCACGGCCGGACACCTTTAAATACGCACCCCCGCCTGATGAATTCATTCTCTCGCTAGCGCTGATCTTGGCCTAACCCTGAGAACACTCCTAAGCACTGATTACGGTCTTAGAAAAGCTATTTGTATACTTGTACATATTTTGTTGTTGAAATATACGTTTAAATCACAGAAGTCTCTCCATCACAACCGAACCCCCTACAAACTAGCCTCCCAACGTGGGTCTGGATATTATACGAGTGCGAAAGTGCGAAACAACACGGAAGAAAACATAGCAATCACGCTCACCACGGAACAGTTTCAAGAGTTCATAAGAACCAATCGAGAAAACTACAAATCCGGATCCTTTGCAGATTGCACGGTACGTTTCTCAGGACTTAGCAGGAACCCCGTCGTGGTGGAAAACTTCATAAACACCGTCAAAGTTTACAAAAAGATTGAGAGGATATCAGACGAAGACGCGTTAGAAGGTCTGCTACTCTTACTCACCAACGACGCTGCAGTATAGTGGCAAGAGGTGAGAACAACAACGGCTACATGGGACGACGCCCTTAAGTTGTTGCAGGATACATACGCACCGCAGAAACCGGCATATGCAATATTACAGGAAATATTCGCTAAACGCCAGGAAAACGGTCAGAATACAGACACGTTCATCGCTGAAGAGAGGGAGCACAATCTAAGTGAGGCGCTGCAGTTGGATATGATGTTTGACCTAATAGATGCGAATATCCGTGAGAAAATACCAAGGGAAGGTATTAAAACGTTCCAGAACCTAATCGCCAAGGCTCGGGAGATCGAACGCTCATGGCAGGAGAAAGCGGAACTGGAAAATCCTAAATCCAGTACGAATACTGACGTAAAGAAGAAGTGCACGCATTATCGCGGGCATGGCCACACATTCGCCGAATGTCGCAAGCGGAAGAAGGCCCTAGAAACCCAGGCAAGGATATCAGAGGAGAAAACGCCCACTCCGATATTCGCGAGCTACGGTTGCCGTAAACCAGGAACCATTCGTGCCAAATGTCCAACGTGTAATCCGAGTGTCAACGGAAACAGTAAACTGGCATTTTGTGCAGTGAATGTAGCTACCCTACAGCGACGCAGTCCGATAGTTCATATCAGCATCAAAAATTCCACGGGAAGTGCTTTCCTAGATTCGTGTGCCGAAAAGTCTATCGCCTCCACAATTATAATATAAATGAACATTTAAATTACAATATTACCCAGGCTGATCTACATGTATAACCCTATGTTAGAATAATGTGTTTACTTATAGTTATAGACATCGGAAAACATGCATTATGCATATTTGCATATGCATTTGCATATTTTGCCCATTTTTACGGATAGTGCATATAATTGGCGATTTACGTTTATTGTGCATATTTTCGTGGAATTTTACCAAATTGGAGGGTTTATTACAGTCTATTGTGCGTTGAAAGTTTTATGAAGGCTGCACATAATGACCTTCTTATCAAATTTGGAATTTTACCTAAGTGGAGGGTTTATTACAGTCTATTGTGCGTTGAAAGTTTTATGGAGGCTGCACATAATGAATTCTTCAAATTTTAAGGAGTAAAATCTGAGATGAATAATCTTTGCAGAATAAATGTGTCATTCCATTGGCTGCAGAGAGGGGTAACTATTTTAAAAGGAAAATATTTCGATACTTCTATCACATCACCACCGTCGGTCGCCGGTCTCAATATTTCTTATATTAGTGAATCACGTATATAGGTTTTACAAAATGCCTCCTATAAAACAGACGCGCGGGATTTTAATTAAATCGTGGATATCTGATTTTCCCGGAGAATTACCACGGATGGACAAGTGGTTTATTGTGTAAAGTGCGAAAAAAACATTAACTGTGAAAAGAGATTCCAAATTGTGCAACACGTGAAAACAACTGGACACATTCGATCGAAAAATATGAACAATTCAAAGCCCAAGCAGACATTAATTCCACATGCTTTAGCTTCAAAACCTACCACCAGTTTACCAATGGAGTTGTGTGAATGGTTAATCTCCAACAATATCCCATTCCATAAATTGGACAATCCCCATTTCGTAAATTTTCTGCAAAGAAAATGTTGCAAAGAAGGAGAAGTTCTACCAAGTGAGTCAACGGTGCGAAAATGCTGCTTAAACCCCTATTACGAGACGATAATGGAAGAAATCCATGCAGCTATTGGCCAGAATTACGTATGGATTTCTGCGGATGAAACAACAGATGCATGTGGAAGATACGTCGCCAATCTACTAATTGGATCCTTGAAAAATGAAGAATCGCCGATGCCCCACTTAATTCCGTGTAAAAATCTGGACACCGTGGATCATGCATCTATGTCTCGTTTCATCAATACTGCGCTTTCCGAATTTAATAAGGACATTGCAAACAAAGTGTTAATGTTTATTTCTGATGCGGCCCCATACATGGTTAAGCTGGTAAATGTTTAAAGGTGTTTTATCCTAACATGATACATACCACAGCCCATAATAACATGTTGGGGAACTTGGATTGATGCAGCTGTTTTTTATGCTAATCATTTCGAATCAATTGCGAGTGTGGTGCTAAGTTTAGAGGATGATTCTTCTGCTATTGTAAGTGCCAAAGAACTTTGTGATTTGAGTTCTCTTAGAAAAGAATTGGCCTTAATAAACACCCACTTCTCATTTTTGCCTGAAGCTATAAAATATTTCGAAACACGCGGCTTGTCACTATACGATAGTATTAGAAAAATTTCTGAAATACAAAATAAATTAGCTCATATTCCAAAAAGCGTTTCTGTGAAAATAATTGAAAAATTTGAAAATGTACTTAAAAAGAACCCAGATTTCGATACATTATGTAAAATTAATAATCATATCAATGGAACTATTGTCGAAAATCCGGACATCCCCTTACACATTTTACCATTATATAAATATTGTCCCGTCACATCTGTTGATGTTGAACGCACATTTTCAGCATACAAATTAATCTTGTCTGATAAGCGTCATAGATTCACTCCAGAAAATTTAGAAAAATATATAATAGCCTATTGCTACAAAAATTATTCATGTTTATAGTTGCATCTATTTCAATCTGTCTGTTTCTAAATATATTATGTGTGAAAAATAAATCATTATAAACTGTACCTATATTGACTCGTGACTTTTTACTTTCTCCGTTACGAAGTACGAGAAAGTATTGTGATCGTGATTTTTTTTTCAAAAATTTTTTTTACGGAAATATCCGTTTTGGGGTCCCTAGATGCCATTTCAACAATTTCTGGAATTTTTTTTGTGTCTGTGTGTGTGTGTGTCTGTCTGTGCGCGCTGTATCTCACAAACTAATAGAGCAATTGATATGAAACTTTCAACATCCATCTTATTTGATAATCTGAAGAACTGAAAAGCTTTTGGTAAAATTTCGTATACCGGTAGTGGGCGTTTACCTTAACTGTTTTTTGTTTTTTGCCAATATTCTCTTAAATATGAAAAATATCACAAAAACATTTAAACAAATATTGAAGACAACAAAGGAATAAACAACTTTTGTTTGAAAATATTTTTCATAAAATCATTGTTATTCGAGAAAAAAAAATATATTTTTTTTTTTCATTTCTGGTTTATAATTATGAAATGATAATAGTTACAGTAAATTTATGTTAACAATAATTGTAGAGAATTTCAAAATGAACAACTTATAAAGAATAAGTTTTTTTCGAAATCCCTTTAGTTTTTAAGTAAACTAAGTTTTTGAATTCGAAGTATAATTTTTCCATCTTTCCTAGTTTTGACGTTTTAAACGTCAGTTTCATCCGAGTTTACGCAACGCTCAATGTCTATTTAAATTATGATTTCAATTGACAATAAACCATGAAAACGTAAATATAAATGATACCATCAAGTCGGAGAAAGTAACATGATGGCCATATCACCATTTTTTAATGCTATTTTACCATTCATTTTTTTCCACAGCGATTCCCCTAAAAAAGTAAACTTTGGATCGTGCATATGTTTATTTAATAGCGCATATATTCACTGTTTAAAGTGCATATGATAGTGCATATTTTTTACATTTTATAGTGCATATTTTCGACATGTGTAAATTATTGTATGTTAACACGCAATAAAGAATTCTAATTCTAATTCTAATTCATCATTGTATAAACACCTGCTACAACACGGTACCAAATTCCACAACGTACAAGGACAGGTTACACTGGCTGACGGAAAATAACTACAATAGATAAAGAAAAACGGATGGGCGCATCCTCGATCTCTTTTTTCGAGAAAAACTCAATGGTGAAAACTAGTGCTGGGAATTTTTATGATTTGAGTATTCGAATATTCGTTCAAGAAATTATTCGAATACTCGAATTATTCGAATATTCGAATAATTCGAGTATTCGAGTATTGGAATATTCGAATAATTCGAATAATTCGAATATTCGAATACTCGAATTATTCGAATATTCGCATATATTTGAGCACTCGAATAGTTAGAATATTCAAATATATTCGAATATTCGATTAGTTCGAGTATTTATTTCCAGCATACGTATTTTTTATAATCACATGATACTAGGGCTGCGAATCGAATACGAATCAATCTACAGGTAATTATAATAAATATTCAAATCTACCAATAAACGTTATAACGTTTGAAATATTCGAAAAATCTTAAGATTACAAATGTTCATAATTAAATTTTCAATAAATTCTAGGACACACGGTAATGTCTGAAAAGTGTACACTTCCTTTTGTTTTTTTTTTACAAATATCTCAAAAATTATTAGTTTTATAAGTAAAACATAAGAATAAAATACATATGTTTAGAATTAAATTTCTTATAAATGACCATTTTCTTTGTAAGAGATGCAGTAGTGTCGGTACGCTCTTGGTGTTTTTTTTTTGTTTTTGGAAATTGTTTTAAATTTCATTACTTACAAAAATATAAGAATACAAATGTATTTAGAACTAATTTTCATACAAATTATTTCTATAGCATTTTTGCTGGGGCACACGGTAATGTGTGTACACTCGTGTTTCTTTTTTTTTAAAACAGTATCACTTTGATGAGAAAAGTTAGAATAAATACAAATATCTTTAGAATTAAATTTCCCATAAATTTAATTCTTCTCATTTTTCCGCAAATTTGAATATTCGAATATTCGAATAATATTCCAATAATTCGAATACTTGAATATTCGAATAATTCGAATACTCGAATATTTGAATATTTCTAATATTCGAATACTCGAATATTCAAATAATTCGAATACTCGAATATTCAAATAATTCGAATACTCGAATATTCGAATAATTCTTTTGAAGAGAGAGAGAGAACATCTTTATTCAGACAAAACATTGAATATTTACAAATATTAAAAAGCGAAACATTTAAGTGTGGGTGTTAGTGTGTCCGTTTGGGCTATCGACCATCGGTCTTTCTGCCCTGTCTTGAATCTAATTTATGAAAAATAAAAAAATAAATTGCTAGCTAGCTGAACTGTCTACATGATTCGAATTAATGAATTGATGTAATGTGACTAAAGGGTGTTTATATTTAGGTGGGATGTTAGGGTTTCGGGGAATGCAGAATTTGTTAAGTAGGGTTAGGTTAAAGGGGTTGTTGGCAAATTTTATACCAAGGCTATGTATACGCTGGGCTATAGGTGTGACTTGGGTGGTTTGATAAAGGAGTTCGTTCGAGGGATTGTGGAGTGGGTTTATGGGATGTCTTAATTTGGTGAGGGTTCGTAGGGCTGACCTTTCGGCGACGTTGAAGTGGTGGAGAGTGGAACGACGGATTTGGTTAAAGAGGATTGCACCGTAGTCTATAAGAGGCCGACATATCGATTTGTATATATTGACGGCTGTTAGGGTTGATATGCCTTGATTTTTATAAGCCAAAGATCGAAAATGTCGGGATCTAGTTTTGACTTTGTTTTTTACAGAAAGTGCATGGGGTGAGAAGGAGAGTTTGGAGTCGAATAGGATGCCTAGGTATTTACAACTGGAGGTGGGATGAATTATGGTATTGTTAATATTGATAGAGGGGGAGTGAGGTGTGATTTTATGGTAGGGAATAAATAGTTTTGATTTGGAAGAGTTGACTTTCATACGCCACTTGGAGCACCAGGATTGAATAGCGTCGAATGAGGATTGGAGGGATAATTGGGCAACTTGGAGCGTAGGGGCATGGGTGACAAGAGCGGTGTCGTCGGCGAAAAGTAGGGAATATTGCGATGGATTAAAATACATGGGATTGGGATTATATAAGTCATGAAAGTATAGGTTATAAAGAAGGGGTGATAAGGGAGAACCTTGAGGTACACCTTGTAGGATTTGGAATGAGTCGGAAAGGGTTTGTCTGATTCTAACCTGGCATGACCTATTGGAGAGGAAGCTATGGATGAGTATGATTAAATGACGTGAGATATTCATGAGGAATAATTTATACAGGAGGCCAATATGCCAAACCGAATCAAAAGCTTTCTGAATGTCCAGAAACAGTATTGTTGACTTATGTCCTTCGAGATGATTGGTTTGGATATTGGAGGTTAGAATAGATAGGGGAAGCATAGTAGATTTTTTGGGAAGGAAGCCAAACTGGTATTCCGGGATATGTTTGCTGGAAATTTGAAGGAGTTTTTGTTTGATGAGGGATTCAAAAAGTTTACCTATAACCGGGAGGAGTGTAATGGGACGGGAGCTGGAAACTAGTGTGGGATCAGAATCAGGTTTGGGGATACAGACTATAACACCTTGTTTCCATTCGGAAGGAAATTGTTGTTGTGAATAGCAGTAATTAAATATTCTTAGAATAAACATGTGGATTTCGTGGGAGAGTTTCTTAAGGATTAGGCGAGGAATTTTATCTAGGCCGGGGGAGGAATTTTTACCAGAGTGCAGCTGTGTATAATAATCTGTCTAGTCTATTGAATCGTCTGTTGGAGGGGGAAGGGGTGTTTTGTCAAAAGAATTGAACCAGTCATTTACTAAATTTAAGAAATCATTGTCATAGTCGTTGTTATCTGATATTTGAAATGTCTTTTCTAACTGTCCTGCAAATGCTTTCGCGATTAATGTATCGTCTGTCATTATTGAACCGTCCGTTGGGTCTTTAATGTTGGCAATGTAATCGGATTTTTTATATCTTGCAAGTTTTTTAATTTCTGTCCAGTAAGTTTTTCCTTGTTTTTCATTAATTTCTTGACAAGTCTCGGACCATTTATGTTTTTTATATTCAAGAATCAAATTTTTAATTTCTTTATTCAGTCTATTGAATTTAGTTTTAATTGAACTGTCCTGGTAGAATTTACTGTCTCTGTAAAGTTGTCTCTTATATTTTAAAAGTCTAAGGATGTATTTGGGTAGGGGATATTTGTAATATTGTTTTTTTATTTTCGGAGTATGGAGTGAGATAGATTTTGACAAGGATGCATTGAACTGGGAAATAATGGTAGGATTTATGTCTTGCGTAATATCTATTGTTAATGTTATGTCATTAATGACTTTATCTATGTTGCAACTCTGGTAGTGTAAAATATATTCAGGAGGGGATGGGATTGGTTGGAATTGGGTATTAAAATCAAATTGTATCGATAAATGATCGGAGCAAAGGTCTGGGATTAATTTTATACTATGGATGAGGTGTCGGATGTTGGATGTACACAGTATTAAATCAGGGGTAGAGGACTGACTTTCGCTCATGATGAAAGTAGGAGGAGTTGGGATTTTTATGAAGTTGGAATTGGACAAGAAATTTTGGATTTGACGGGATTTCCTACTATTGACGTTAAAGTCACCAATTATAAGTGAGTGATCGTAAAGGGACGCTTTTATGAAAATTGTATCGTCAATAGAGGTATGTGGATGGATGTAGACCAGGAAAATATGAAGAGTAAAGCGGCTCATTGGAAGGATAAACTGGAGACATTCATTTAAAGGATTATTTATGCGGGGGGGATTGGATTTACCATATGATAAGGATGGGTGGAAGGAGGCAATGGAACCTCCTCGTTGATTGTCATTAGCGATTGTGGAAGGAATTTGTAAACTTTTCCAGTTATTGAAATTAAAATGATCCTTAGTTTTCGTTTCAACGAGGAGGTTTACATGGATCGGATTATTGGACAAGTAATGGGAAAGTAGGTGGGATTTAGTACGCAGGGAATTGATGTTGGTATAAAGGATGCGTATACTGGCCATCGATGACCGGTAAATTTCCTATGTGTACCCCGGCAGTGGGAAAGACTGGAGGGATGATATCGGGAAATCTAAGGTCGAACATGACGATGAACATGCGATTACCCGAGAAGGATACGTGACAATCAATATCAAATGATTCAATGAATCTTCTTCTTAGTTTTTTTAATAATTCGTTTCGGTCTGCGGCTGAAGGCCTATTTACTTCCGTGGCGTAAGTGTCGAGGATATGGTCGTGTAATGAGAATGGCTCATGAACACGAATGTGTTTGATTAGTGATTTGTCAATGTCAGCGGTTTTTTGGTTAGTAAGATGTATCTTCATTAGGGTGGGTCGAAAATTTTAGATTTGCGACGGGTAGTGAAAATAAGAGTCTCGTGTTTTTTCGCCAATTTGAGGTAAAAAATCGAAAATGAATGTCAAAAACAAAGTTTTTCTTCGGTCGAAAACCAACTTCAGGCGCTTGCGGTGCAGTTTAGTGTCTAAATTAGTAAATGGAGTGGTTTAAAAGCTAATTGTTACCTATTTATCATTGTAACAAGCATCTCGCAGTTTTACCCCCAAAAATCGATATTTTCAGAGGGCAATAACTCTACCGGTTTACCATCAAAATATGGTCCCGATGGACTTTATCTAAAGGTTGAAGACCCATGAGTAATTTGTGACCAAAAAGTCGCACATCTAATATGTACAGTATGAGCTATTGGGTGAAATATGAAAAAACTACCAAAATGGCCATTTTTGAGGCATTTGTGCGAGCTGGGGGTAAACCCATGATCGAAACCACGATCGCTCCCTTACATAGAATCATAAAAACTATCATTTTTTCACTACCCGTCTCAAATCTAAAATTTTCGACCCACCCTAATCTTCACGTTGGGAATTCCCTCGATTGGTTTGGTGGGACGTTGTTTACATTTGTGGGACCATGGTGCGTGTCCCTCTTCATTGCACGACTTGCACTTCTTTGGGAGCGATGTGGTACACGAAGATGTATTGTGACTTCCTCCGCATCTTGCACATTTCATTTCATTAGTGCAATCGGCTGTTTTATGAGTAAATTTGTTGCATTTACTACATGGTGTTGGAATCGGTTCGGGGGGCGCTACTTTCTACTACGGCGTAAATTTTTCACATGTATGCAAATTTATTGTGTAGCAATCGACTGTAGGATTCGTGTGAGGCGGTGATAATCCGAATTAACGATGTTTTTTCATTCGTTTTCTTGGAAATAATTCTTTTGCAATAACGATGAGTTATTCCCATAGCGTTTAAATGGTCGCTAATGTTTGTTTCGTTTATTTCCAATTCCACCGATTTTATTATACAGCTGTACGACAATGATGGCCCGAGTTCGCGTTTTTGTGAGGTCGCCGGAGATGCGGCCGCGTGTTTTGTTATCAGTTTTTCTGCTTGCAGTGTGTTTAAATCGTTAATAAGTCTTTGCTTTTCGCAGTTGGATTTTATAATAAATCCATGTTTAGTTTTAATAATCACTGCCTTATTGTTGAAGTCATGGTTTAACCATACTAGAACCATTTGTATACGGCCAATATCGTTTGTTGTGGTGAAATGGAATGTATGTTTGTAGTATTGTGTTTTTGTGTTGGTGTTTGTGTTAGTGGATTTTCGAGGGGTGTCGGATGTAAGGTGACGTTTACTTTGTTGTGTTACCTCTCTAGAAGATGTGTCCGATGTGTCCGTGTTTTTACGGGGTCGTCCTCTACCTCGCTTTTTGGTGGTTGGGGTTTTAAATTCCTCCTCCGAGTCGGAGGCCGGAGCCATCGTGAAGGGCAGTTGTTGGATTGGTGGGAATTACCACTATTAATATATAATACTTTTCGTTTACACGATTTAAAAAACACTATTAATCTGAACTCTGGAGCGTACGTCTGCACGGTGTGGCGACTAGCAAGCGAGTGGTCTTTTGAAGATTTATTCGTATTCGAATATTCGAGTATTCGAATTATTCGTACGATTCGTATTCGATTCCCAGCCCTAGTGAAAACTAAATGTATTTATCTTCTTTTGTTTTCGAGTTATAGCCAAAAAGTCAATGTTTTCCATTTTCGATATATTGAAATATCTCAGTTGTTTATCATTTGACAATAATGAAAGTTATATGTTCTTGATGCACTTTTTTGAAAAGAATAAAATAAGCATAACAGAATTCCGATATCTTCATTAATATGAAAGTTATAACATAAAGTTGTGTTTTTTAAATACAACCTATAGTTGGCTTTGACCTATTTTATTCGGTTACTTTTTTCTCTTTTCAACGATATACAGCATGTGGGGGTTGTATCTGTAATTTCATTAAAATCTATTAAAAATTATTGTGCTTGGAGGTATATATAACAACACATATTATTATTGTTGCCTGAGGTTTTTATATTAACACTTAGAACTAATTCTACATTAAGTTGTTTTAACTCATTTCTTGAAACATGCTGTTGTTCACAGAAAAAATATTCATGAACTGCTATAAGAACGCCACCGCCGCGTTTGTTTTGACGATCACATCTGAATACTTCATATGTGTTTGGAAATAATTCAAGATTTTGTAATGATTCTGTTGCCCATGTCTCAGACAACAGTATTATATCGAGATGATCTTCAGCTATTAAATTATTGAAAAACGTAGTAGTCTTGGCGTTGAGTCGAGATGTTCATTGGTTTAAGACGTGACTGTTGGATATCTATGCGTTTTTTTGTGGGATTATTTTGGGTAGTCCTTGGATATACTTTAGAGATAAGTTATCACCATTCGGTCGCCTGATCCGGAATTCGGTAAGTACTTTATTCTCAGTGACGGCTCGTGAACTAGGGAAGTGGGTCGGCCGAATGTAGGAAAGCAGCAGTTAGTCAACTTAATTTTTTGGTAGTTATTAAGTATCATTTATATACTGTATCTTCGTGGAAGCGTATTATTTACAATGGTAAACATTAACCAATCATTTGCTATATGTAACAATATGGTTGTTTGTGCAGTATATAGTAAAAAAAAAAATTGCTAACGCGACATAATTAGGCAAATGTAAGTAAAACCCAACTGTAAGAGAGTAGGCGTACCAAAAAATTAAATCGTCCGACAAGAACCACGGGAAGGTCTACAGCACTCTTGTCAGGATATGGAATGGGAGTTGGATATGACAGAAGTGAAGTACATTTGAGGTGGAGGATATAAAAAAAAGAATAACACTCTTACAAATGTGAATAAGGGGGGTCAGGAATAAATAAATATTTACCTATAAAATATTAAATAAAATAAACTCTCAACATGAAAACTAAAATTAATAAAACTAAAACCGAATTTTGAAGAGAATATAAAAATGGCAGAAATGAAAAATAAAATATTTACTCTTAAAAAATAAATAAATAAATAAAATATAAAATAAAACAAATCTCTCAACAAAAAAAAAAGTCAATTATTTTTAATGTCAGGAAAATAAATAAAAACTCTCAAAACTAAAGGGATTTTGCCAGGAAATAACAGTGGTGCCCGTGTATGTGAACAAATTAAATATATTATATTTGAATTATTTCAATCATTTTTAAATATTAAATCGATTCGCCGGGATTTTTTTGTAGCGAAATCGTCAATAATTTTATTATAAAAACTATCATTCTTAACTAAACTTTTAACCAACCCTCTTTCTATTGCTAAAATAGATACATTACTTAAGCGCGATTGGGATATTGTATTCCTACTGTAGGATTTTATTCTTTTCAATGCTGAAAAGCTTCTTCCTACCGATGCAGATGTTGGTGGGAGAGACAATATTAAACAAAATAATTTATATAATTCCGGAACGTCTGTAATAATATCATTATTATAAATAAATTCTGTCATGTCACCTACTGTTGGGGAATAACCGAAAATAAATTTGTCAGCATACAAAACTTGCAATTCTCTTTTTAATTTTTCATTATTAAAAAATGTTTTGTAGTTATTAATCAAAGATTGAAATTGTTTTTCCGGAAATTTGTTTTGATTGGTTAATTCCAGAAAGTTAAGTAAGAAAATATCTTTAAAACGTATTTCAATTTGATTTATAAGCATACCTAAAATTTCAAAAAAGATTCGTTTCGTAGATATCGAATCATCATTATTACTGTGCGTTTTACGTCATTTATCGCATGGAGGCTGAACATCTAAAATTTGATTAACATCAGAATATATTTTAAGAAAATAATTGTCATTTCGGATTTTTTTTAATGTGGATAAAAGTGATATAATTCTTTCGTTACAATACGTGATGTCAGATAATTTATGTTGAATCATAGAAAAAATAGGATCCGTATGTGTAAAAATTAACTGAAAAGTATATAAAAGAAACAGGAAATCAAAATCGGTTAATATTCTTTATAACCCGGTCGATTCTCGTATTGAAATATCATCCCATTGCTCCAAATCTGCGATGATATGATCGAAAACTTCAATCAAATTAATTCTATTATTATATATAGTGTTCACAATGCGCGATTTAAAGTTCCAGCGGGTTTCTGAGTTACTCGGAACTCTCTTTTGACAAATTGTATCCAGAAGATTAGTGCGTTTAGTAGATTTTGTGAAAAAAGATGAAAAGCCCGAGAGATTTGAGAAAAATATCCTACATTCTTTAATTTTTTTACATGAATCTTGTAAAACTAAATTTATTTTGTGCGCGTAACAGTGCGTAAGAAGTGCTTGAGGAGCAATTGCCTTAACTTTTTGCTACAATCCATTTAGTTCTCCCGCCATTACAGCAGCACCATCATACGTTTGGCCGATTAATTTGTGTTCAATATTGAAATGATTGAAGTTTTGTTGGAGTACATTAAAAATATCGTTTGCAGTTCGATCTTCACTAAGGTTGAAGAAACCCAAAAATCGTTCTATTACTTTCCCCTCACAAACGTAACGAAAAATCACTGACATCTGAGAAAAACAGCGTATATCTGTACTCTCGTCTATTTCCCATGAAAAACAAGAAGCTCTATTAATTTCGTCGTAAATATTCTGCTTTAAAACCGTAGTTATGGAATCAATTAAATCGTTTTGAATCATTTTTGACAGTCCGGTAAACACTGAAGATATGGATGGATCAATGAATTTATTAAAATTTTCATCCAAACTAGATGCAAAATGAGCCAATTCTTTAAAATTCCCTTGATTGTCTGAATTTGTTGTTTTGTCGTTACCTCGGAATGCAAGTTCTTGAGTTGATAAATAAATGACCATGTTTATTCAATGTTTGACCATTTTTCGATTTTCCCGAACGTTTTCATTATGTTTATTTATAAGTTCTCGTCTAGCGGTATCAAGTGCATTTACAATATTATGTTTCGCGAATAATTTATATTTTAAGGCAGAATACGTATGATCTTTTGAAAGTTCATGTTTCGCTAAAGCGCGATAAACTTCTTTTAAATTGTCATAACCGCATGAATTAAAAGGGTTTTTGCTTTCACAAAACAACAAACAATACCAACAAAATAATTTGTTACAAATCTCACTACCAGTTAGCCAAATAAACTTTGTGTAGAGTGTTGCAGAAAAAGTGCGATTGGGATCTTGTTTTCTTTGAACGAGATTAGTCAACAACGGGTGTGGAACTGGCACATTTTTAATGAAAACTTTATCATCGTACGACAATCGGTTAAATTTACACTAGCCATCGTAGTTTCAACAAATAATACAATAATTAATAATCGCATACACGAGCACCATGTGGACGGGACCAAGGAAAAGACAAAGTGATTCTGTCATCTGATCATTTCTATGCTGGCACACGCGCACTGTGGATAAACGGCCAGCCGTACCCATACTGCTCCGTTAGAACGATACACATTAAATAATTTCGCCCGACTTTTAACAGTGAGAGAATGTTGTCGGAGTAACAATAACATCTTTAAACATGTTATATACTTAAAATGGTTAATTTTACACTGATATATTTCACATAAACTACCTTAAATTTACCTAGAATGGTAATTATTTTGTAAATTACAATTAGGTAACCATTTAATTATTGTTTGCATTTTACATTATATCTATTGTTTAATGATATTTA
Organism: Ocypus olens; assembly: GCA_910593695.2. NCBI lineage: Eukaryota > Metazoa > Arthropoda > Insecta > Coleoptera > Staphylinidae > Ocypus > Ocypus olens. Next base: position 33,254,557 of record OU343054.1, read on the forward strand.
CTTATATTAAGATTTGCCTTCTCTTTAAAAATGCGAAATATATTCTGATTTCTGAAATATTTTTTTAAGGAATACCGGTCAATTGTTGGCCTTGATGACCATTTTTTTAGTAAAGTAAGTACATATATTACTTTTAAATCGAACAATATGAAAATAATCAGAAATAAGTTAATAAATAAATTTACAAGTTCTAAAATAAAAATCTGTGACCTGTAACGCAAGCGAATTAAAGAGTGTATCGAGTCATGGGCATTGGAGTATTGCGTACGGAGTACGGCCCCGGTGAATTTGCCGTACTGGAGTAAACCATTTGTGGACGTACGTTCACGCTGCAGGCGAAATGAGACGACAGAATCTGCACTGACACTCGTGCGGACGTAGCGCTTGCATTAATCTTAATACTCTGCAAATCAACGGCTGGCCGATTTTGCGGATACGAACTTGCGTAGTAGACATATATTAAATGAAAATAAACTCCCGCATTTATCGGCCTTATACTGAGTGCTTATTAATATTACTGGCTATAAGCATATTATGTATTTATTATAAAAAATTCGCAATATTTATTTTCTCAGAAAATAAACATTTATGATATTTGTTTTAATTGAATTTAACGGTACGGCCCGGCCGACCCTGCCGCCCCTGACGAGCCGTCACTGTTTATTCTTCTTTTCATTTTCACAAACTGTTAGATCTTTTTGTAAGTAAATGTTTTTAAATGCACTTATATTGTGTAAATGCTTCGCTTTTCTTAACAAGTGTGTGGGAATTTCGGAAGACCTGAATATGACTTTGACTGGTCGGTCCGCGGTTTTCCGAGTTGAAATATTTTAAAGTCATCCGGGATCTGTATGCTTGAAACATCAACAGCTGCAAGGACTTTCTGGGTATTATTTTTGTCATCCGCAACGGCTTTCGATTCAGGAAGATATCTTATTAAAAGGTTTGAATAACGCCTTTTACGATCATTTATCTCAGAGATAATATCATCAATAAGATCCTCATGGTCCACGGCGATTGTGTTATTGTTCTTCAAGGCAGATATCTCGTTTTATAAAGAAGTTATAAGATCTTTTGGGGCCCTTAAATGTTCCGTGATGTCGGATGTACAACAGGCAGAGTAGGTCCATTTGATATTTTTCCTTGACTGTAACAATTTTGAATTATTTACCGAGAGATTGACACAGATATTATTAAATATACTCTTACATACGTAGCATATGATGGACGAGTTTTGATTTTTTACATTTACATGTATTATTTACTTTATTTAGATATCAATAGACAGAAGACTAATAAGGATTAAGACGGGACACTCGCTTCACGCTTACGGGGCCCGTCGTAGCGACTTGTTAAACAGACAGAAAAACAAAAAGGTTAGAATAGACCACGGAAAATTGATATACACTAGCGAAAAACAAAGGGAGAGATATGGGATAATTCGCTGCAGTGCCTTATTAATAATACAGAGCATAAAAACTATCAATTAATGTCTGATAACTTGAGAAAAAGAAAAAGAAAAAGAAAAAAACGAAATGTGCATTGAGAGCAATTTACTCTGCGATATTGATTCTTATGCAGGGTATACAGGGTGCCCGGATTTAATAGGGACATGGGCAACTTTTGTTAGATTAATAAAAATTTGCACAGATAACATTGATTTTATGAAGTGCAAATGAAAGTGTTTAAATTGTCATGCAAATTGGTTCCAGCCGCATCTCGGTATCTTGGGCAAATGAAAGAAATGAGGAGATTTTGTTTTTATTTTAATTTCGAACAAGTGGGATTTGGGGGTATTTTTGCTAATTTGGCCATCTCTCTATCTCTTCAAATGCAGAAGTTGCCCATGTTGACCCTACGAAATCCGGGCACCCTGTATATAATAAAATAGATATTTAGACCGGAGCACATGTGAACATATGAATACAATGTTAATGAATTATGTGACTCAAATAGCAGCGGCAGCTCGTGGATCTTCGTAGAGGAGGCTAAGACAGAGATGCTGCACTACTTACTCTTATGAAGGAAGCAAATATTCCGCTGCAAATTTTCTTCCGTAGCCTCCTCGCCGAACATCTACGTTCCGCTGACAAATAGTAACACAGGTTTGTCAAATTAAAAATGAAAGCATCTGATATATGGCCATTGGCCATCATTTACTTGTTTATTAACAGAGTTAGATAATCCGTTAATTTTTGTAGCACCAGAGATTTTAATAACTGAGTCGTACAGTCAACAGTGCGACATATGGGCCCTCGGGGTTATATTGTATGCAATGCTGACGGGCGAGTGGCCATTTCTTGCCGCAACCGACCAGGAGCTGACCGAGTTGATTTGCTACAGCGAGCCCCACTTCGAATCGATCAACGTGAGCATCGAATGCAAAGACTTGATGATGAAGCTCCTGAACAAGAATCCGGCGGCCAGGATCACCGCCTCCGAGATGTTGTGCCATCCATGGATCCTGGGCAAGAAGCTGGATGTCTGTTCGACGTCTTATAATATTTTGGATATGATGAGGATGTGGAATGACAAGGATCTCAGGGTAGGTACGAATAGTGTAATAAATTGGAATTTAATAACGCTATGTGAACCTAAAGTGAAGTTTCTCTCTCTTTTTTAAGAAAACGCGCAAGTGGCCGACGGTGGTTAAACGATCGGCTCGTGGACTTTCGTGAGGAGGCTAAGACAGAGATGTCGCTCGTGCTGCACTGCTTACTCTCAAATATTCCATTGCTGTTTCGGTCAAATTGTTTTCCATAGCCTCCTCGCCGAATATCCACATGCCGCCGCTCAATGTTCATATTATAGTTTATTATTAAAAGTGGACAGTTTAGTACCGTTATGCCGGGGAATTACTTATTGGTTATAACCAGAGATGAGTAGAGAGATTGACTACGGAATACAAACGAGCGAGCCGGCTTTTTCGTCCATATGCTAGCCAAGGGCGTTTCCAACCAACTAGTCTAGGGGGGGTAATAAAAAAAAGATAAATAAACTGGCTCTTCCGCTCTCATACACCCAGTGGCTAAAAACTATTTTTTCCTCGTTTTTTAGGCGTTTCCAGTCCCTCTAAGCACTATTTACGACTAAAGTTATTTAGCATATGTTCGTTCCTGGAAGTCTCACAAAAAAATGTTATATGCAAAAAAAAATCTTGAAAGCATCACCAGATTTTGAAAATTCTTGGTGCAATGTGTTGTTCACTCATCGAATAGATGCAGATAAAAACAAAAAATAAATTCGTCGTTCAGTTATTTGAAAGGATGGCCACATTTTAAAAATTCATTCAGCAAAGTGTTACCCGTCGTTCTGTTTTTTGAGGATAACTCGTGTAACGGATAATCTGATATTGAAAATTCTTCCGGCAAAGTATTGTGCTCACTGAATTGATGCAGATGAGATAAAACATTAAATTCGTCGTTCATTTTTTTGCGGTTTTAAAAGCATAACTCTTGAACAAAATGGCAGATATTAAAAATTCTTTCAGAAAAGTGTCATTTTTGACAGTTGGAAATTGTGGTTTTTGGCAGTTGAAAATTGCCATTTTTAGCAGTTGACAATACAAGTTTTTGGTTATTGAAAATGATCAATTTTGGCATTCCAAGATTGTAGTTTTTGGGGGTTGAAAATTGTTATTTTTGATAGCTCAAATTATTTTTGGCAGTTGAAAATAGCAAAAAAATTGTCATTTCTGCCAGTAAGCAGATGGTCATTGTAAGTAGATAAAAATTACAGTTTTTGACAGTTGAAACGATAATTGATTGCAGTTGAAAATTTGTCATTTTTGACAGTTGGGAATTGTGGTTTTTGGCAGTTGAAAATTGCCATGTTTAGCAGTTGAAAATATAAGTTTCTGGTTATTGAAAATGATCAATTTTGGCATTTCAAGATTGTAGTTTTAGAGGTCATTTTTTGTAGCTCAAAATTATTATTTTTAACAGTTAAAAGTACCTATCGTTAAATTTGTAATTTTTGTCGCGATTTTGACATTTGAAATTGCACACCTGCCGAATACGTCGTCCGATTTTGATGATTTAAACACGTCAAAATGTGACAAATTTAGTGTAATGTTAAAACAGATTACAAAACATTTTCGTGAAATTAACACAAAATGCAAAAATCTCACTTTTTAAAATCGAAATTTCGATTTTTGAAATTGCACACTTGCCGAACGCGTTGTCCGATTATAATTATTTAAATTTCAAAATATGTCGAATTTAATGTTATTTTAAAATGGATTCATATATTTTCTCGCGAAATTAACGCAAAATGTAAAAAATTGCATTTTTTTTAATTTCCAGAATTTAAAAAAACGCGATTTTAATTTTTGGAATTTTACACCTGCCGAATGCGTAGTCCGATTTTAATTATTTAAACGTCAAAATATGGAGAATTTACTGTTATTTTAAAACGGATTACAATATTTTCTCGTGAAATTAACACGAAATGCAAAATTGCAGTTTTTAAATTTCCAAGATTTTAATTTTTTTAAAATTGCACTACTGCCGCACGCATTGTTCAATTGTGATGATTTAAACTTCAAAATATAACAAATTTTATGGAATTTTATTACGGGTTACGAAATTTTCAAGGACAACTCTTGAACGGATAAACATATTTTGAAAAATCTTTTAACAAAGTATGTGGATATAAAAAAATAATTGCTCAATAGTTCTGTGGTTTTAAGAAGATAGCTCTAGAACAAAATGGTCGATTAAAAAAATTTCTCCTGAAAAGTATTTCTACTCATCGAATAAATGTACAGGACCAAAAAAATCATTTATTTAAGATAACTTGTGAACGGATGACCAAATTTGGCAAATTCTTTCAGCAAAGTGTTGTACTCGTCGAATAGATTTTTAGAAATCTGTAGTTTTTTGAGAATAATTTTTAAACGAAAGGAAAGATTTTGCAAATTCTTTAAGATAAGATAAGAGTTGGTCTTTTGCATTGTATTTACAATGCGAGACACGTCAAAATAAAGAGTAACTTAGGTCAACTAACAAATCATTACCCAAAAATAAACTAAATAAAATAACTTTTAAAAATAACTTACTACAACTCAACTTTTTAAATCTTCTAATTTTTATTTTTTTTCCTTTCGGTAGTCATTAAAGACATATAGATAAGATAAAAAATAATTTTTCGTTGTTTAACCAAAAATAAGTTTTAAATTCTTAAAGTATTACACTATGCGCCACTATAGTGGCTTTCGCGGATGCGATTTTCAAATTGAACTCTGCCGTATAGAGAAACAGCCCCGTGCTGGCTATTTTTCGTTTTTTTTTAGTGCTTCTTCTGATCGACTTTTCTTTCCTAAAAAATGAGACGGTGAGATATATTGTGTGTGCTATACCGTCAAAATTTTCCTAGAGCCGCCACTGCTCCGGGCACAAGTTTAAGTATTATTTTTTTAAAGCAAAAGTACTTCATCTTATCTGTAAAACTTGGCCTTTTCACTGTTGTATTAATTATTTTAAAATACTAATAGCTCACGAAGATATAACAGAACAAAACTATTTGTACCGTTTTCATTTTAACCCACTGCGCATTATTATATTATATGTTAAGTGGCTCTACCATCTAAATGTTCCACGAGCCGCCACTGCATACACCTGTTCCATGAAATCTCCCTGTCCTTTTTCAACGTTTTAAAGCGTTGGAAACATTTACCGGTTATATTATTTGTTTGGAATATGGAATATCGGTAATTTTTAACAATAACAATTGACAAGGGAAAAATTCTTAGGGGGGGTAATTACCCGATTACCCCCCCTTTGAAACCGCCACTGATGCTAGCGCCATCTAATAGGAGACAAACCGAAACAGGTAACCGAGTCATGTGATCTTATTAACGTCCATCTATTCATCGGCGTAAAGACGCTCGTGGAGCAAGAGAGAAACGCTCCAGGAAGAAAATTTTAGCGGGCGCGGTAAGGGATGGTGTGAGAAAGAAAGACTTATCACACTAGGCCACCATGGTGGCGGCACCAGTGGCACCACCATGGTGGATCCAGCCACCAAGTAAAGCAACCAGCCGAGACACCAGGCAGACGGGGCATCCTGATTGTTCCACCACTAACGTCTGGTTGACCTGATTGGACTGGTGGCGCCACCAGTCCGATACCAGGTGTGTTATGTTCAGTGAGGGTTCACGGGTTTTTTTCTGGTACGGCCGAGGTAACAAGGGTGGCAATATAGATAGGTAGGGTCAATTGCAGAGACGGCTGGCTGCGTGACCGCACCTATCTGTATTACCACCTCTTGTTCCTCGGCCGCACCAGAAAAACCCCGCGAACCATCACTGGTTATGTTCCACTTCACTTAATACAGTTGATTGGTGGCGCCACTGACTGGTGCCGCCGCCATGGTGGCCTAGTGTGATACGGCACTTATGGTAAAAATTGAGTGAAGTAAGATCACATGACTGTTTCGATTACCTGTTTCCGATTTGCTCCTATAAGGTGTCGCTAGCGTAGGGACGAAAAAGTCAGCTCGCCTGTTTGCATCGGCGTTAGCGATCTCTCTACTCATCTTTGCTATAACCTATGCACTCTTGTATTCTGCATATTTTCAGTAGTGTTTGTATTTGTGATTATTAATTTACAAAGGGGCGATCGTTAGAAAGAGTGCGGTATCATTACATAATAAGGGTATTTAGGTTCGCTATTTGAGCAAACGACCGATCGTTGGCGATTTGTTTATTTGCTTTTTACCAGGTGACCCGTTTGGTTTCAGGCGCCAGTAACGGATGACGGAGCGTGCCTCATGGACAAGCCAGGCGCCTCCAAGACGGACGGAAGAGTGGAAACCGCGAAATTGCGCAGGTCGGGAATTCACGAGGCCAACGAAAAGGTGTCGAGGACCAAGCAGGAGAAGGGAAAGGTGTCCGGCGGCCCGTTGCGTAAGGCGCCCGTCGGCTCGAATCGCAACTCGACCACCAACCAGAACATTGACAAGTCTCCCGATTTGAATAGATAGCCAGGGTCGGGCGCTTCACTCTTTATGTCAAGGCCATCGATATCTCCACACCCGTCCTTGTCCCACCTTTAACACAACGCCCAATTCCCCCCACACAAACTCAAACAGGACGTATTACATCCAAGCCCGGATATAATAATGGCCGCCGCGAAATTGCAAATTTCCATTTAAACTCTCTTGATGTACAATACAGGATAAGAATAAAAACGTATTCGGTTTCTACAAAATAATTATTAAAATGAGGACCTGTCTACTTCGTAAACTCAATTAATTGCTTTGCTTCTGCGCCGTTACTGATTGTAACCATAGCAGGCATAGTTGATTGTATCTGTTCTTTCTTTTTTGGTGTGTATTTCGTCGTGAGAAAGAGATCAACAAGAATAATTGATTTACTGGGTTAGTAATGAGCAACGGCGGCTCGTGGATGTCCGGCGAGGAGGCTACGGAAGAAAATTTGACCAAAACAGCAGCTAAATATTTGCTTCCTCTATAATAGTAAGTAGTGCAGCGGATGCGGCATCTCTGTCTTAGCCTCCTCTACGGGAATCCACGAGTCGCCGCCAGGGCCGATCCTAGACCCTTGGCCGCCCGCGTGCAAATGATGATTTGGCCGCCCCCTCACGAGCAGTAAAAGATTTCTTCCACTGTAATAATAATAATAATAACTATTTATTTCCAATACAGGGAAATGTAACATTATTTAAGACATTAATTAACAAAAATTAAATTAAGATAAGTAATGTTTTTGTAAAGTTTTAAAGCAGAAAAATATGTCAGAGCATATACACATATTTCAAATTTGAAATGTGTTTGGTCTGAATTGAAAGAAGAAATGACTAAAGAATTTGCAAGTAATCCGGGACTGCGATATGTATTTCTGCATTGTAGAGGGTGGGCAAAATTCGATGTTTCTATGGGGGATCTCGATAACTATAATAGATAGAGAAAAACGGATGGCGCATCTCTTTTGTGGAGAAAAATTCCAAAAAACTCAATGGTGAAAACTAAATTTATTTATCATCTGTTGTTTTCAAGTTATAACCGAAAAGTCAAATTTTTCCATTTTCGATGTATTGCAATATCTCAGTTGTTTATCATTTGTCAATAATGAAAGTTATACGTTGTTGCGGCACTTTTTTAAAGAAAGAATAAAATAAGCTTAACAGCATTCCGATATATTCATTAATATGAGAGTTATAATATATCGAAAATGAAAAAATGGACTTTTTGGCTACAACCAATTGTGGATATATTGCCAGAGGAGTATTTTTCTTTTAAATCCGGTTGGATGCTGTGGGCAAAAAGTGATAGGACGGTTGATAGCTCAATCAATCAACTATATCCGTATAAAAGGGCCTTACGGACCATGGGAGCTGGATCCACTAAGCAGGCAGCTCTCACCTGCAATCATCGAAGAAGTCAACGAAGGAAATGCAGGAAATGAATTGTTGATGGCTGTCCTCCAAAACTTGGTAAACCGGCGTCCGATACAAATACGATACTCGTCACTGTTAGCCCAACTGAAACACATACTGAGTCATCAAGATGCAGGGATGAGAATGGCGCGGCACACCATATTGCTTTAGAACGTTCGAGTCTTTTTCAACTGAACACACAGTGACCACAGCAAATGGTGAGAAAATCGAATATGTAAAGTAGAAGATGGGGCATCAATCCAAGGAAAATGGTACAAAATTACCTTGGCTGATGTTTCTCAAGAGGAATCTGTTCTCCATGCTTGCAGTCCAGTATAAGTACTCGGACAGCCAATTCATTTCATCCGCTGTCTGCAACTTCCTTGTAAATAAGTGGAGAGAGCTTGTCATGGAGAACTGTCAAGAGAAGTTTGAACCCTATTAAATGAAGCCAATGCAGTGAGTAATGAAATCTGTTGCAGTTGTGCCATGAACGAATTGTCAGCTGAAGTCTGCAACTCACTAGTGAACAATTGGAGGGAGCTCGTCATGGAGGACTGTTCAAGTTGGTCGTGAAAAGTTTAAACCCTTTTAAATGAGGTCAATGCAATGAGTAAGAGTTGTGTCGTTAACGATTCGGACATGTGAAATCGCTACTGAGCAGGGAGCTTGACATGAACGTAGAAATGCATAGTGAACTGTGTGAAGGTTGCATGATAAAGCTCGTCGCCTACCGTTCGATACGAGGTAGAGAACAACGGAACCGGGAGACTGAATTTACACGGATGTCTGCGCTCCATTTCAAGAATTGAGGTCTGGATATCAATATTTAGTGCTTTTCAACTCAAAATTCAGGACAGTTTATTTTCTGCGGCAAAAAAACTGAGTCAGTTCCTAGCTGAGGCAGGAACAGTCGAAAGCTGCTGAGTGATAATGACAGGAAGTTCGACAGCAAACAGATCAGGACCAGTCTGCACAAGAAAGGTATTGTTCAACGTTTTATAGTGTCCCACACACCGGAACAAAACGGATCCAGTGAGAGGGAAAATCGTACGGTGGTGAAAACTACTAGAGCAATGATGCACGCACATGGAAACATTCTCAGACACTTTAGGCTAAGATGATAAGAAACAGGTACCTACATCTTTAACAGGACCTACCCACGTCTCAGGAACATCATCTTTCGAGTTGTGATATGGTAGGGAACCAGGTTTTAAACATTGGTTCAAACTGCTGAATTCATGTATATTCATATCGAAGGAGCAAAGGACGGACATGGTTCCGAAGGCCATTAAAGGAATCCTCATCGGCTATGATAACGACGACGGATACAGGATCTACAGTGAAGAGGACAACAAGCTCTACAAATTCAAGGATGTCATTTTCGAAGAAAAATTGGGAAAGAAGTTAGCATGGTAAGGGTTTACTTTAGGGTAAATCGGGAAAAATCGGGAAGTGGGCTGTTTTTTTATTTCTTCTTAATTCTTTGTAGACGTAGTTTTTTGAGCCGAGTGCAAAAATGTATATCTTAACTTTGAGAAACATAAGGGGAAGAAGTTGTGCCCCCTTAAAGTTTCTCTCGTATCGGACGTACAACTCGCTCAAAACCTGCTTTTCTGGGTAGATTTTGGTAAACCAACAACCACAATCAATTTATAATGATGTAAACTTACGATTTGAGTAGTAAAAATGCGAATTTTATATCTTTTTCTTTACATTAATATTTCATTTTAAGGTTATGTGCAGTTCATTGAACCGCCGAAACTGACGGACATGCAAACTGAACACTCTATTTAGTTATCTGTGATTATTAGGGTTGCCAACTGGTCACATCATAATCGGAAAACCAATCTAATTCTCACGGAAAATATGTGAATACATAAAGTACGATATAAATAAAAATAATTATATTTCTGAAATTAACTATATTAACAATAAAACAAATGTGTATGTTAAGAGGTTAAACAGTTAACATTTACATTTAAATTACCATGTCCTTAATTTCTAGTTGATTTTCACACAGTCCCAATAAGTTCACTTATTTTTTTGAAACCTCTTGTATTTACGTTCTAGTAATTGCTACTGTTATTTCCATTTGTGTGCTATAGTGCTATTAGGGTGTTTAAAGTGAAAGTATGTGCTAACATGACAAAGAATCCCGCTTCCTATGCATTCATGGCAGCTTCGCCATCACCTAATCTACTGCGGGTAAAACTACTACCCGGTCTCAAGGGGGAGGACCTTGACGCAACCAGGCAACCGAGCCAGCGTAACTGCTTCCTATGCATTCATGACGGCTTCGCCTTCACCTTATCCGCTGCAGGTAAAACTACTGGCCGGTCTAAGGGGGCACCTTAACCTCACCCTAATCTAAGCATAAGCAAGCAAGCCGGCTGTGGTCGATGGCTTCGCTTCGCTCCGCCATCGACCACAGCAAGCCACCGAAACTGCGTCCTATGCATTCATGACGGCTTCGCCTTCACTTTATCCGTTGCAGGTTAAACTACTGGCCGGTCTAAGGGGGCACCTTAACCTCACCTTAATCTAAGCATAAGCAAGCAAGCCGGCTGTGGTCGATGGCTTCGCTTCGCTCCGCCATCGACCACAGCAAGCCACCGTAACTGCTTCCTATGCATTCATGACGGCTTCGCCTTCACCTTATCCGCTGCAGGTAAAACTACTGGCCGGTCTAAGGGGGCACCTTAACCTCACCCTAATCTAAGCATAAGCAAGCAAGCCAGCTGTGGTCGATGGCTTCGCTTCGCTCCGCCATCGACCACAGCAAGCCACCGAAACTGCGTCCTATGCATTCATGACGGCTTCGCCTTCACTTTATCCGTTGCAGGTTAAACTACTGGCCGGTCTAAGGGGGCACCTTAACCTCACCTTAATCTAAGCATAAGCAAGCAAGCCGGCTGTGGTCGATGGCTTCGCTTCGCTCCGCCATCGACCACAGCAAGCCACCGTAACTGCTTCCTATGCATTCATGACGGCTTCGCCTTCACCTTATCCGCTGCAGGTAAAACTACTGGCCGGTCTAAGGGGGCACCTTAACCTCACCCTAATCTAAGCATAAGCAAGCAAGCCGGCTGTGGTCAATGGCTTCGCTTCGCTCCGCCATCGACCACAGCAAGCCACCGTAATTGCTTCCTATGCATTCATGACGGCTTCGCCTTCACCTAATCCATTGCAGGTAAAACTACTGGCCGGTCTAAGGGGGGACCTTAAACTCACCCTAATCTTAGCATAAGCAAGCGAGGCGGCTGTGGTCGATGGCTTCGCTTCGCTCCGCCATCGACCACAGCAAGCCGCCGTAACTGCTTCCTATGCATTCGTGACGGCTTCGCCTTCACCTTATCCGCTGCAGGTAAAACTACTGGCCGGTCTAAGGGGGCACCTTAACCTCACCCTAATCTAAGCATAAGCAAGCAAGCAAGCACCTAATCTACTGCGTGTAAAACTACTATCTGGTCTAAAGGGGGGCAAATGTAACCTCACCCTAACCTAAGCATAAGCACCTACCATTTACAACCATTAACTGGTAGGTAATGATGAATTAAACTTATCGCCCAGGTTTGTTCACTATTTTATTCACAACCGTACGTTTTTTGTTAAAGCATTAAAGTCAAATCAAATTAAATAAACGTTAGTTCATGAAATGCGAGCTGTTTGTTTTAAAACCAACTTATAGCAACCATGCAAATACATATTACGGATAGCTATACTGAATATTTTTACTAATTACTAATATATAACGATAAAATCAAATATTGTATGCACCATGGGAGATATTCTTGTTCTTCACCCTGGGTTGACTTACAAACCCCGGGCCAGAGGACCTCCATATCTCCCTTAATGCATAAATATCTATTACATTGCCATTTAATCATTGACTAAAGTCCCTAATTTTTACCAGATGAATTTATGTCGTTAGGATCCAGGTTAAAGATACATGCGTGTGTTTATGTTTGGTAGGGGCACCTTTTCCCAAAAAAAATAGAAACACCCACAAAAGTGGGGCACAAATAAAGAAATTGTAAATAGATTTACAACAGAACAATTTAAAATTCGTGTCAATTGTTAATGCACATAAGTAATCTAGGGTTAACGCAATGATAGTTCACAGAAAACTTTATAGAGTGTTTATTTCGACACGCCACTCCTTCAGTTGCGGTGGGACGATGAACTAATGAAAATACGCATTTTTAACATGACCTTAAAATGTGAATTTTCATGAAGAATAGGATATAAAAATCGCACTTTCACCACTTAAATCGTAAGTTAAAATCATTATTAGTCGATTGTAGTTGTTAGTTTACAAGTTATTTTACACAGAAACTCGTAGTTTGTGCGAGTTGTCCGTCGAAAATGGAAACTTTAAGGGGGCATAACTTTTCCCCCTTACGTTTCCGCGGGTTAAAACGTACATTTCTGAACTCGGCTCAAAAAACTATGTCTTCAAAACAAATTTCAGCCCCCGGGTCGATTTACCCTAAAGTAAACACCAGCCGTTAGCATACCCCCAGGAAGCAACTAAGCTGAAGAGGCGAAGCCTACTGACCTGAACGACAGAAAATCCTGGATTGAAGATGATGAGGAAGTAATATTCTGGGAACCAGATGACAGTGACAGTGATTGGACAATTTTAGAAATGCCGGAAGCCAATGAAGAAGAGAATGCTAGTGAGACTAAGCAAAAACTACGCAACCGAGTGGATCTTATAGCTCTACAGAAATTCTAGGAGTGTGCTCACATGACGACCTTCGAGGAACCAGATACCTGCAACGACCACAAAGTAAAAACAAACGCCGATGGAAAATTTAAGGCCAGATTGGATCAAAGGTTTTTCGCAAAGAAGAGGAGTAGATTATAATCAAACCTTCAGTTTAGTGGCAAGAACATCGACTTTTCGAACGCTACTCAGTGTTGATCTAAATTATAAAACAATACTTTTCGCGATTTTTGCAATGCAAATTAGCAATTCGCTCTTTTGATATAGTTGACCGTAAATAATTTTTAATTAGTCTCAATTTAGAAAAACTTCTTTGGCCGGAAGTTACAGTTATCGGTATTGTTAAAAATATTGTTAGGCTAATACTGAAATTTGGAAAACAAGGAACTAATAAGAGAACTAACCCAAGTGTTCCACTCCGATTTTAATAAAATTTGGTGGATTTATAGAAATATGAAAACATGTTTAGGGGGTGAACTCGTGCCTCGAAAATTAGCCATATTTTTGTTTTTTGGCTATAACTTCTGAACAAATTTTAATAGCATAATTTCGTTAATGTACAACATTTCAAATTCTGGTGCAAAAAATATGTGTATTGACTACTTCGGGACTGTAAAAAAATATTCGTTAAAAAAATCATATATAAAGACAAACGACGATGACCAAAACTAGTTTAATAATTTTTTTCAAACGAAGAATGCAAATATATATCCATACATTTCCTTTAAGTAAAACCTTTCCACAAAAAAAAGGTTTTACATTCACTTGCGGAAAAGACGAAAATTGAGTTTTATAACTACTTATATTTTTTTTATTACACCTAAGGATAGGCTCAAATTTTCTACATTTACAAAATTACGATATCATGATTTGTTTAGAAGTTATAGCCAAAAAACCAAAAATATGGTTCACCTTTAAACATGTCTTTTAGCCGAAACAAAAAAAAAACGTTTCCAATATTTTGGCCCCCTCTACAAATCTACCACATTTCATTCAAATCGGAGGGGGTCACTTGGGTTAGTTTCCTTGTAAGTCTTGGCTAATTAAATGATTTAAAATTTCTTATGGTTTTTATTGGGAATGATTCCATCTAAATCTTTTGTTAATTTTCTGTTTTCGGTTACTTGTAATTGGTTATCTAAATTCATACATCATTTTCTTAGAAATTTGGACAGATATTTAAACAAGGAGCAGCAATTTTTTAACGGTTCAGAACGTTCGAATATCAAATTATTAGCGAAGTCCAAAATTTCAAAACAAAAGTCAATTCTAAATTTTTCCCAAGGATCCATAACACTTTCATCGCTGGACTCATAATTGGACATCCGCGGTTTTTTTCTTATATGAACTTCTTCCGCTTCTTTGGCAAAATCATTACCCGGTTAGATATCGGATTTTTCAGACGGGTTCAGGCGACCGACCGCTATTCCGGCGATTAAATTTTACAGATTTCGGACGCCGCGGAACCTCTATTGGTGGTCCGTGGGCTTCGCCGGTTTCGCCGCCCCCCATAACCGCCGCTCGCGTGCCATGCATGCTCTAGCCCCCCGCTAGGATCGGCCCTGGCCGCCGCTGGTAATGAGCAAAAGTAGTGATGGCTACTGGCGTAGACTTTGTGCTTCCTTCCATGTTTTCCCGCTTTTTTTTTCTTCGTCTCTTTATACCATGATAGTCCAGGTCATGGAGCCTAGAGTACAAGTGGTCAAACGCAATGTTAAAAATGTGGCACCAAATCTAAATGCAAAATAAGGTCCGGTCTCTAGCGCACCTCATACTGTGCAACTACAATGAACGCCGTGTTAATTTATATAGTATTTGATATAGGAATCATTGAAAATTTATTAATGTTCCCCACTTTTCATAAAGTATTAAATAATAAAAATCCAGTTATTATTAGTTTTTTATTAAATTGAACAAAAAAAAATATTTAGTAACTCCACCAGAATTACGAGATGTAAATATAATTTGACAAGGATATATGTTACTATATCTGGAGACGGGGTATAAGTAGAAAGTTGAAATTTTCATGAAATTTTCACAAAAAATAAAAAAAAATATGATCCCCAAAATTTCAACCCCCAAACATCAACCCTTCACATTGAGGCTTGCCACACCCTCATTTTTTTCCTCCAAATTTCTTTCTGGATCAGATAGTCTCCCGGGTCCTTTAGGGGCCCGTCCAGAAACCAAAGCTCCAACCCACCCCTGGAGCCCGGGGTAAATTTTTGAAAATCGATTTTTAAGGATGCAAGGATATATGTTACTATATCTGGAGAAGGGGTATAAGTAGAAAGTGGAAATTTTCATGAAATTTTCACAAAAAATTAAAAAATATGATCCCCAAAATTTCAACCCCCAAACATCAACCCTTCACATTGAGGCTTGCCACACCCTCATTTTTTTCCTCCAAATTTCTTTCTGGATCAGATAGTCTCCCGGGTCCTTTAGGGGCCCTTCCAGAAACCAAAGCTCCAACCCACCCCTGGAGCCCGGGGTAAATTTTTGAAAATCGATTTTTAAGGATGCAAAGGTTCGCTTCAAATGCATCACCTCCCTGGATTTTTGAGCTGGGAGATTAAGATATGGCTGAAAAAATCCCCAATGCATGGGATCAGAACGGCCACTTACGCAGGCTCGAGTGCTCTTCTCCGTTCGCGAGCTGCAACCCTTTGTCTGCGGGGGTCGGGTTGTGAGTGCTTCAACGATCGGAGTCGCGCCCCCTTTACAGTCACAACACCAATTTTTATAGAGATTTGTAGAGCGTGTTCCTCCTTACATTTTATGTATAAACGCTTTTTCGATAGCTTTAACCCTAGAGGAGTTATTTAAAGAAAACCACCCCCGATTTCAATTTTAAAAAAATGTATAGTGGCAGGGCCGATCCTGTACCCTTGGCCGCCCGCGTGCAAATGATGAGTTGGCCGCCCCCTCAACTGCATATCTTAGGGGTTGCGTGTTTATTATTTTAGTAATAAGACACCAAAGAGTAACTTATTATCAAGAATATATATAATTTCAATTACATATAATACGTAACTTTTTGCTACAAAACGAAATATTCGCGATTTTTTGCATTCACGATTTTTTTAAATATTGTTTCAATTAAATAATTTGTGCAACGTTACGACAATAGAAATAGCCCTAATGGTGTATTTATCTATTACGAATACTAGGGGTTACAACTCCATAGTGAAAAACCGTTTCTCTGTCAACGTCTATATTGACCTGATGAGATCTAATAAGATTGAAACTGGTGCTCAGTTGTCGCACGGGGAAAAATATTTCAATGTTTATCAATGATATTGTTATAATTGTCGGTAGTTTATGGTTTCTTATTGTCTGTGGATTTCTCCACTCAGTCAAGGAAATTGTCGAATGTTAAGATATTAGATGTTGCCCTGATGGTGTATCTAGTTATTACGGTTTGAAATGTTAATTATTTACATTCAAGTTGACACAGTGCCACCGGAATATGTTGATGTTAGAGCCACTTATACAATGTACCCCCCCCCCCGTCATTTTTTAAGAAAGAAAGAACGATTTATCATCCTAGACTTCCGAAAAAGAGTTAATTAAAAATTCTTGCTAAGCTTGAAACTGCAGGTTCTTCTTGGCTCTATATAACGAGCCACCCCTGTCCTCAGCACTAAACTTATTGATAATTGTATAGTTTTGTGGCTGATAATTGTTGATAAATTTTTTATATTTAAGGATGGGTGATATTTCACGTACCTAATAGTATAAGTAATAGTAAAAAATCACAGGTCGTTACTGAATTTCACCGTGACTGTGATTGCGACTGTTAGCCAAACTGTGACTGCTAATTAAACAGTGATTGCTACATCAAACGTGATTGCTACGTAAAATTGTAATTGACACCCAAACTGTGATTGTTAGCGAAAATCCTGTTTTTTTTACATTTTTCACCAATTTTATAGAAAATTTTCTTAACCATTTTTCAAAGCCCGTAAATGTTGGCACATTTTGGTTTTCAAATAATTGAGATCACCTGACACATTTGGGTATTATAAATCTTAGTTAAATCTAGTTACTTACTATACATTTCTAAACTTCTGAAACCTTGTTTTTGGACATTTCTTTACACATTTTACAAACAACTACTTAACAATTTTTTGTAGATATTTTAGTTTTCAATCTACTACTGTAGAACTCAATATATCCACGGCGGAACCTGCATATATGTATGGAAGGATTTATCTTGTGATATCATTTCTCTGGATCGATTCTGTACTGATAAAGTCTCCGAGTTTTGCGCTATACACATACCGTGTGGTAATATAATTGTGATTTGTATATATAGATCGCCTAATGGAGATCCAAATATGTTTTTAGATAAATTAAGTGATGCCCTCCATTACATAGATAATAAGTCCACTTATAAACATTCTACCATGTTTGTAGCGGGAGATTTTAATATTCATTTTAGTAGAAAATCGCCTATTCAACAATCACTGCTTGCACTTATTCAGTCATATGGACTAAATATTACTATATATGATAGCACAAGAATCTGTGAAACATCTGAAAGTTGTATTGATAATATATTAACAAATTTAACAAATTATACCGCTGGTACAATTAATCCAAATATCTCAGACCATCTTGGTCAATTTATTAAATCTAAAATTTCATTTAAATCACATCAGAAAATGGTAAAAATAATTCATATTAATATAAATCTCTTAGAGCAACGACTAGGTGACAATTCTGAATTGAGTGAAAATGTAGACCATATTGCCACACACCTTACCCATATTCTAGCGGAATCTATGGAAATATATTTTGACCTAAAAACCTCTTCCAATAATACTATTAAAATAAACTGGTTTACTCCTGAGCTGGTAAATATGCGAAATACATTGAATTTTCTTTATGATTATTTTATATTAACTAAAACGACTGCAGCCAAACAGGTGTATGTAGATCACAAGAAAAAATATATGAAAAAACTAGATGACACACGTAGACTTAGTTATAGTAACTTTATTGACAACTCAAGTAATGCAGCAAAAGCGTCTTGGCAACTCATTAATATCGAAAGGAATGCGGGCCAAGATTTTAAAGTACCTCCCATTTCCTCGGAAACCTTTAATGATTTCTTTATAGACCACATAAATTCACTAATTCGAAACATCCCTGATATTAGTCTACCTTCTCCAAACATACAATGTTCTAGTGGATCTTTCTTTTTTCGACCCACAGACAGCGAGGAAGTTCTAAGTATTATTACTAATCTAAAAAATAGCAAATCAAAAGACATATATAATATGGACTCATTTACTCTTAAACTAATATCTGTTAAAATCGCCCCATACTTAGCAGATTTATTTAACTGCTGCTTTTCCAGCGGAATATTTCCAACATCTTATAAAATATCCAGAATTGTTCCTATATATAAGAAAGGAGATAAAGAGGATGTTTCGAACTATAGACCAATTGCTATCATTGCTATAATATGTAAGGTACTGGAAATCTTGGTTAAGGAGCGTTTGCTTTTATATTTCAATAAAAATAATTTTTTCACCGATTGTCAATACGGGTTCAGATCAAACAGAAGTACGGAGCTGGCTGTAGATGAATTAATATCATCGATTATAGATAATATTAATAACAATAAAGATACATCTATTACACTGTGCGACTTAACTAAAGCGTTCGACTGTGTTAATCACAGTTTATTGATAGAAAAGCTCCAAATATATAACATTCGTGGTACGGCATTAAATTTTTTTAAATCTTATCTCAGTAATCGTAAACAATGTGTCTTATACTGACAATAATTCCAACTTTAAGGATGTAGTACACGGGGTACCACAAGGGTCTGTTCTGGGTCCAATTCTTTTCATTATTTATATGAATGATTTGCCAACATACATGGCCCCAACTAAACTCATTTTGTTTGCAGATGATACCTCTTATGTTTGTAGTCATAGTAACCCTACAATTCTTGAACAAATGGTAACAGATGCTGAAAACAAAATTACTCAATGGTTTAATGCCCACAAATTAAAATTAAATGCTCTGAAAACCCAAAAATTAATGGTCACTCCAAACCTAAGAGGAAACATATCAAACTCTGTGACTGTTCTCGGAATACGTGTGGACAATCGGTTAAAATGGCTGGATCATATTGATGTACTTGCAAAGAAACTTAATAAGACATTGTTCTTATTAAGGAAGTTAGATAAGTTGGTATGCAAAGAAACATCAATGAAAGCATATCATGCATTGTTTAGCAGCCATGTGGCATATGGTTTAAGAATTTGGGGAAATTCGAGTGGGGCATCTCGAATCTTTCTTTTACAAAAAAAAGCGATTCGTATATTAGCTAAGATAGGTAGAAGAGAATCGTGCAGAGGCTATTTTAAACGATTAAACCTGTTAACTGTTCCGGCTTTATTCATTTACAAAACTTGTGTGCATATACATAGAAATCGTAATAAATTCACTAATGTTAATAGATCGCATTCCTATTCCACTAGATATGGATCTCATATATTGGGCATTAGAACCAAGTATACCACGTTGGCTAATAATTCCACACAAGTAGATCTCTACAACAAGTTACCGGAAAATTTGAAATCGGTATTATTAAAGCCATTTAAATCCAAGTTAAGGGAATTATTAGTTAATGCGGAGCCCTACACAGTTGATGAATTCAGGAATTGGTTCTAATGTAATTTATTTTAATTTATATTGTAATATTTTAATCTGTTAATCTTACTATAATACATTGTATTGCAATCAACCATTATTGTTATATTTGTTCTTGTATTAATACATGTAACTTTTTGTGATTTACTTGTGTAAAGATGATACATCTGTTAGCACTAATAAAATTATCTTATCTTAATCAATGGAGATCATCCAACGCGTTTGCAAGTCATAAACTTCGAAAAAAACCGGCAAAAACTATCTAATAACAAAAAAAAAATAATATAAAAATCATTTATATTTTTCTTGAATGATTTTTTTCACATTTTAAAGCTTGCATTATTAAAATTGTCCAACATATTTGGAAGTGCTCTTTTCAAAAATCGACAAACGCCTTTTGCAAAAATTTAACACACAAATGTCTCGATTTTGACGTTTCAATGATCAAAAAAAATTCTCTAAAACGAGAAAAAAGGGTTAAAAACAATATTTGCAGTGTTTAACACCTTTGGTCGCTATACGTTTTAAAGAACCAAATATTGAGGATTCGATTTTTAAAACGTATAACGACTAGACTTGAAAATCTTGATTTTCTAATCTTTTCTTTGTAGAGAAATTTTTTGAAAATCGTAAATTTGGCACTATTCTGCTTATGAATGATCATAATCAAGATTTTATAGGTATTTTATTAACCTTTTCTCATTTTTTTTTATTTCGACTTGAAATCGAATGATCAAAATCAACATTTTATTATCTTTTGATTAATTTATTCATTGGTGAAAAACTAGGTGCGTGGGCAACAAGATATGGCCCACTCACCACGTAAAATAGCACCCACCCACCATTCACTCTACCAACTTTATTCTAACCTAAAATTCTGTATGGTTGAAGAAATGTGAAGAAATGAAAGTTTAAAAATAATGCGAAACGTATTTTGTAAATCTAAAACGCTTTATTAATTACTTTATACTCCATTTTTCTCTGCTCTCATGTTCAAATTACTTTTTTCATGAACTGAAAAAATAAAAATAAAAACAAATGCTGAACTTCCCAAACGTACTCAAAATTCATTTAACTTTAATATTCGGTGCGAACAACTAGTCATTCCTTTATTATAATTTTTGAAATAATACCACGGAACCGGCACTATAACAATTTTCAAATTACAAATTTCACGAACTAAAAAAAATATAAAAATTCTTACAAATTTCAAAATATACTGGACGATTCGACGTTAATTATTTCATTTAAAAATAATCCCTCGAGAACGGAGCAAATCATCATTCTAAATATGTGCTTTCTCAGAAGCAAAACACAAATTAAAAAAAAAAAACGATAATCAAGTATTAGAATTGAAACTTTACAAAATGACTAAAAAATCATTCCATTTTACGATTCTGCAAAAATCTTTAAATGCTTCTCGTCTAGATTTTAAAACAACTCCCCGAGAACAAAGCAAATCGTTATTTTGAAGATGAGCTTTTTCAGAGACATAAAAAAAACATTTGCAACATACTTAACTTAAAATACATTTCACTACGTTTCCGCAACAGTCGAAATAAAAATAGAAATGCTTCACTTTTTTGAAATATTCACAATTTTAAAAGGTGTTACGATGTTTACTAACCGTGATCACGGTTTAAAATCACTGATATTAAAAAGTAGCAATCACAGGTAGCAAAGTGATTCAAAAGTAGCAGTTTTGCCGATCTCTAATTATATTTAAAAGTGTTATCGTGTATTAATTTATTTCTATAAATAATCATTTGTGTAATTTCGATTATATTTCACCGTCAACAATAACTGAGGACCGATTTGGACCTACATTAGTCTCACATCAGCACACTACGATCGTCGTTGATGGAGAAGCAGAATTCGACTATGTCCTTATAAACCAATCAAGTAACCGTCAGGATAGAAAAACAATTAGGACGACATCTATCGCCGAAAATGTTACAACGTTCTGAAATTATAATATATTGGCGATAGATGTTGCCCTAATTGTTTTCCTATCCTGACGGTTACTTGATTGGTTTATAGGGGGCCAAAATTCAGAAAATTTGGTGTATTTTATATTGATGAATGGTGTATTTAAAAAAATATATAAAGAAATATTTATATGCAAGTAGTGCCACGGCTCCTTGGCTCTATATAATGAGCTTCCCCTGCATACAGTGCAGGATTTCTTCTTTGACCTCTTTAGATTTTTCAATTTTATTTAAATGATTTGACAATTAGGGGTCAAATTTAGCTCGCATTTCTGCTGCCTTTAAAAAAAATCATTATTTCTCCTATAGAGATTGGAACTACTTCGTCTAAAAGCAAGACATTAACTTGTTAAAAAGTGCACAATAGCAATCATTCTTTCTACAATAGCCCTCCATCGTTTTTTCTCGAATTTAAATTGTTGTTGTTGCTCTTTGTCTATGATTTTTATTTATTTAAACGGATTTTTAACTCCCGCCATGTTTGGAGACACTTAATATACTTTGCACTGTTCTCATGTTTTACAAATTGGTCAGCACAATGGCGTAAGTTTTTAAAACCCGTAGTTATAATTTTAATATTTCCTTTTCTAAATAATTTACATAGGAAACAAAATCCGTAGCTTTGTCTTTCGTTTCGCGGGCTTCGCCGGTTTCGCCGCCCCTCTAATCGCCGCCCACGTGCCATGCACGCTCTAGCCCTCCGGTAGGATCGGCCCCAGGGCCGATCCTGTACTCTTGGCCGCCCGCGTGCAAACGTTGAGTTTGCCGCCCCCTCAAGTGTATTTCTTGGGGGTTGCGTGTTTACTACTTTAGTAATAAGACACCAAAAAGTAACTTATTATCAACAATATGTATAATTTCAATTACATATAATACGTAACTTTTTGCTACAAAACGAAATATTCGCGATTTTTTGCATTTACGGTTTTTTTTTAAATATTGTTTCAAGTAAATAATTTGTGTAACGTTACGACAATAGAAGTCTATCTATCTATTACGAATACTTGGGGTTACAACTCCACAGTGAAAAACCGTTTCTCTGTCAGCGTCTATATTGACCTGATGAGATCTAATAAGATTGAAACTGGTACTCGGTTGTCACACGGGGAAACAATATTTCAATTTTTATCAATGATATTGTTATAATTGTCGCTAGTTTATGGTTTCTTATTGTCTGTGTATTTCTCCACTCAGTCAAGGAAATTGTCCAATGTTAAGATAATAGATGTTGGCCTGATGGTGTATCTAGTTATTACGGTTTTAAATTTTAATTATTTACATTCAAGTTGACACAATGCCACCGAAACATGTTGATGGTAGAGCCACTTATACAATATACCCCCCCCCCCCATCATTTTTTGAAGAAAGAAAGAACGATTTATCTTCCTAGACCAAAATAACTGGCGAAAAAGTGTTTTAAGAGTGAATTAAAAACTCTTGCTAAGCTTGAAACTGCAGGTTCTTCTTGGCTCTATATAACGAGCCGCCCCTGACCTCAGCAAGTTTAGTGATTGATAATTGAATAGTTTTGTGGCTGAGAATTGTTGATAAATTCATGATATTTAAGGATGGGTGATATTTCACGTACCTGTGATTTTTCACTGATAGTAAAAAATCGCAGGTCGTTACTGAATTTCACCGTGACTGTGATTGCGACTGTTAGCTAAACTGTGACTGCTAATTGAACAGTGATTGCTACTTCAAACGTGATTGCTACGTAAAATTGCAACTGATACCTAAACTGTGATTGTTAGTGAAAATCCTACTTTTTAACATTTTTCACGAATTTTATATAAAATTTTTTTAACCATTTTTCGAATTTCGTAAAATTTGGCACATTTTGGTTTTCAAATAGTCGAGATCACCTGACACCTTTGGGTAAGTTACTTAATATACGTTTCTAAACTTCTGGACTCAGAAACCTTGTTTTTGGACATTTTTTAACACATTTTACAAACAATTTTCTTAACATTTTTTTGAGGATATTTTAGTTTACAATCAACGGAGATCATCCAACGCGTTTTGCAAGTTATAAACCTCGAAAAAATCACCGGCAAAAACTATCTAATAACAAAAATGCAAAAATCATTTATATTTTTCTTGAATGATTTTTTTCACATTTTAAAACTTGCATTATTAAAATTGTCCAACACATTTGGAAGTGCTATTTAAAAAAATCGACAAACACCTTTTGCAAAAATTTAACACACAAATGTCTCGATTTTGACGTTTCAATGATTAAAAGAAATTCTCTAAAACGAGAAAAAAAGGTTAAAAACAAGATTTGCAGTGTTTAACACGTTTGGTCGCTATACGTTTTAAAAAAACCAAACATTGAGGATTCGATTTTTAAAACGTATAACGACTACACTCGAAAATCTTTATCTTTTCTTTTTAGAGAATTTTTTTTGAAAATCGTAAATTTGGCACTATTCTGCTTATGAATGATCATAATTAAGATTTCATGGGTGTTTTATTAAAATTTTATCATTTTTCATTTTTTTTAATTTCGACTTGAAATCGAATGATCAAAATCAAGATTTATTATCTTTTGATTAATTTATTCATTGGTGAAAAACTAGGTGCGTGGGCAACAAGATATGGCCCACTCGCCACGTAAAATAGCACCCACCCACCATACACTCTACCAACTTTATTCTAACCTAAAATTCTGTATGGTTGAAGAAATTTGAAGAAATAAAAGTTTACAAATAATGCGAAACGTATTTTGTAAATCTAAAACGCTTTATTAATTACTTTATACTCCATTTTTCTCTGCTCTCATGTTCAAATTACCATTTTCATGAACTGCGAAAATAAAAATAAAAACAAATACTGAACTTCCCAAATGTACTCAAAATTCATTTAACTTTAATATTCGGTGCGAACAACTAAACATTCCTTCATTATAATTTTTGAAATAATACCACGAAACCAGCACTATAACAATTTTCAAATTTGACGAACTAAAAAAAAATATAACAATTCTCTCAAAACTCAAAATATACTGGAAGATTCGACGTTAATTATTTCATTTAAAAATAATCCCTCGAGAACAGAACAAATCAGCATTCTAAATATGCGCTTTTTCAGAGGCAAAACACAAATTAAAAAGAAAACGATATCAAGTACTTGAATTTACAATTTACAAAATGACTAAAAATTCATTCCATTTTACGATTCTGCAAAAATCTTTAGATGCTTCTTATCTAGATTTTAAAACAACTCCCCGAGAACAGAACAAATCGTTATTTTCACATTTTCAACATACTTTACTCAAAATACATTCCACTTTACGTTTCCGCAACAGTCTAGAAATGCTTCTTCACTAATTTTGAAATAATCACAATTTCAAAAGGTGTTACGATGTTTACTATCCGTGATCACTGCTTAAAATCACTGATATTAAAAAGTAGCGATCACATGTAGCAACGTGATTCAAAAGTAGCAGTTTCGCCCATCTCTAATTATATTTAAAAGTGTTATCGTATATTAATTTATTTCTATATATAATCTTTTGTGTAATTCGATTATATTTCACCGTCGACAATAACTGAGGACCGATTTGGACCTACATTTGTCTCACATCACCACACTACGGTCGTCGTTGATGAATAAATGGAATTCGACTATGCCCTTATACAAGTCAAGTAACCGTTAGGATAGAAAAACAATTAGGGCGACATCTATCGCCGAAAATGTTACAACGTTCTGAAATTATAATATATCGGCGATAGATGTCGCCCTAATTATTTTTGTATCCTGACGGTTACTTGATTGGTTTATAAGGGGCCAAAATTTAAAAAATTTGATGTATTTTAAATTGATTAATGGTGTATTTAAACAAAATATAAAGAAATATTTATATGCGGGTAGTGCCATGGCTCATTGGCTTTATATAACGAGCCCCCCTGCACAGAGTGCAGGATTTATCAACCTTTTTTTGTTTAACACCACATATAAACTAGCATTATATGTAACACCAGAGATGGATTTTTCATTTTGATAAAATTTTGATGAGCGAGAGGTGGCCAAAAATAAAATTTTCTCGGGTATGAAGATAGAAAAGTCGTGCAAATTTAGTTATAAAAACCCTGTTTAATGTTAAACTGTATGAAGGATAGGATAGCACCCACCGTATCCAAAAATCGACCGTGCCAAACTGAAAACATGTATTTCCTAGGTGAAAACCAAAACTTTTTGTTTTTATTGCAAAATATGAAATTCATGTTTTGTGTTTTCTTTAGATTTTTCAATTTTATTTAAATGATCTGCAATAAGGGGTCAAATTTAGCTAGCATTTCTGCTGCCTTTAAAAAAATCGTTATTTATTGGAACCTCTTCGTCTAAAAGCAAGACATTGACTTGTTAAAAAGTGCTCAATAGCAATCATTCTTTCTACAATAGCCCTCCATCGTTTTTTTTTTCGAATTCAAATTATTGTTGCTCTTTGTTTATGATTTCTATTTATTTAAACGGATTTTTAGAGACACTTAATATACCTTGGACTGTTCTCATGTTTTACAAATTGGTCAGCACAATAGCGTAAGTCTTTAAAACCCGTAGTTATTGTTTTAATATTTCCTTTTCCAAATAATTTACATAGGAAACAAAATCAGCAGCTTTGTCTTACGTTTCACGGGCTTCGCCGGTTTTGCCGCCCCTCTAATCGCCGCCCACGTGCCATGCACGCTCTAGCCCTCCGGTAGGATCGGCCCTGCCTTCTTCGTTGTATTTATAATTATATACATGTATACAAACGATAATTGATAGAATATTGGACTGTTTCACAAAGTCTGGCGTTTTAAAAAATAATGAGCTTTTCAATATTGATTATAGAAACCCCAGAAATTGGTTGCCTATGGAGGACATGTATTTTGCAGCTGGCACAATTTCATATACTTTGGAGGGACTTGATTTATAAATTATCTTCCTTTTTATACTGAAGATGTCAGCCAAATTCTACAAAATTTTCCATTAAAAGATAATTTATTAAAGGTTTCAATTTTTTTAAATCCATAATTTGTAAATAAAAGGAATTCAAATAGCATTGCTAAAATTATATTAAAATTTAATAGATAATAATGTAATTGAAACTTTAGACAATGTGTGGCGATTACTAAAAAATGTATATTCTAAAACCGAAAATGTTTTTGAATTTTGGAGTGAAATCTCATCAATTGTAATCATGCTCTAATGTTTAAGAATCTTTATAACTTAGTAACTTTGCTTTATTAGTTTTCTCACATTCTAGTGCTAATGTCGAAAGAATATTTTCAGCAATATTAACTGATATGACTCTGAGCATCTCTAGTAGCACAAAATATTTCTTAAATATTGAAAAACACATATTTCTGTGATATTGATTATGACAGATTTTTATATGTTTTAGCAAAATTTCTGTAAAATATTAAAGAAATATTACTATGTATATATTTTTGCAATATTTGTAAAATAATGTTGGGGAAATATCATGATATATGTGGTTGTGGTGCGAATCCCAAACGCATGTACAGTATTACCGAGCACTCGAGATGTGTGGAGGTGAAGTTTGCGCAAAGTGAGAAAATATTCGGAGAACGCGAGAGAACGTAAACGAATTTAAGATGGTCACGCGCAACACGTCTCGAGTGCTTGGTATAACT
Organism: Ocypus olens; assembly: GCA_910593695.2. NCBI lineage: Eukaryota > Metazoa > Arthropoda > Insecta > Coleoptera > Staphylinidae > Ocypus > Ocypus olens. The sequence goes on from OU343054.1 coordinate 33,281,996, forward strand.
CTACTTACGGTCAAATATCACACTTTGGAGTTTGCAAATAAATTATATACTGGTTGAGAGAATAGACAGAAATATATAACGAAATAGCCACTAGCACAGTCGTCTACGTGTCAAACAGTTCAATCGGTGGCAGAATTGACAGAGACAGTACAGTGTTGCCTCTTTCTGTCATCCATATATTTCTTTGGATATATTTATAAAATGTTACTTGCTAAATATATGGATTGAAATAGCAACATGTTTATAAAATAATTTCATTTCAATATTTCCATAGACATATTAAATGAATATTTACTTTGGCCTTTTAATATTTCCGAAACATAAAAATGTAAAATCAATATTTCGAAAATAATTCTGACACATATTGTGCTACTAGGGATATTGCATAGCCAACGTCATAACTAATTCGTGCTACATACTTCAAAGCAACAAAAAAGCAACAGGCATTATAATTAACAGGTTTTTACGTTTTAACAATTGTCTCCGCTTTTAAATCATTATTACCACTTGTTTCTTTCATCCACCGCTTTGATAATAATTGCTACCGCCAGCTACCGTTTTTTTCACTTAAATTCTACCGCTAAAATAAAATCTGGCAACACTGCTTACAGGTTTAGTATTTTGTCATGGCGCCCTCAAACGAACTATGTGTGCAGTCGTGTACAACAAACTGTTGTACATGTACAGGTATAAAGTATGTGCTTTACAACCTGCCTACTGCAAAGTAGGATTGTATTTATATATCTAGTATGCCAATGTAAATTTTTGGTGACAAAAATTGGGTTTCCAAATACACCAAGAGAGCGTTGCATACTTGAAAGTTCTTACTCGGTCGTAACGATGCCCTCGGTAAATCGGCGCACAGCGGGTAGAGGCTCATCTTCATTGTGTAGTTACTGGCAGCTGTACTCCTTCGAAAATTATCTCGTTTGGAAATTTCAATAATGCGGAATTTATGTTAATATTGAAAAGGAGCAATGGTTAGTTCATAAAATGCGAATTAAGATAATTACGCATTTGTTAAGACGCGTAGATAAATTAAGCGCTGATAACAAACTGTAATGTACCCCTTACATACATTTATTCCTATTAACAACAGTATGTTGCTTATGTACGTTATTGTTACATATTGTATACATTATCTTAGTCTTGAGCTTTCTCCTGTTTTACGCACCTATTTGCGTCATGTAATCATAATTACCCTAGCAAGTACATTCAAAAGCACACATAACCTTGAAGATCAACAAATAGTTCTGCATTCCATCTAGAACCTTGTATTAATGATTTCTAATTTCACTTTTCTAATTGTACATAATTCAGCTTTGTCCTTCAAGTTATGCGTGTTTAATATATTTATAATGTGCGTACGTCAGGGAAAGAGAAAGGGTCTTAGTATTTAATAGAACTAATCCCATTTTCTCATCCCACTACCACACACTACCTTTTCTCACACGTTATTACGCGGAACGTTGACACCATCAGTGCGCGTTGACCTTCGGAACAACCAAACAAGACGTACCACAGGCGAACCTAGGCGTAAACTATCTTTGTTAAAATAAGTTACGATAACCGTAAATAAAGGATATAAAGTGACATCATCGTTTTTCTGGATAGACCACCGTGAACGTAACAGGAAATCCAAAAGAACCAGAACGTGTTTGCCACCAGGAACTGGTCGGAAAGGACACGCATCACAAAACTGCCCCGGGTATGATGGCTGCCAGTTGGAGTCATTGTCTTGGTTTCGTCATCACGAAGGTGGATCCTTCCGAGGTTAAGGTGTGAGGGAGATTCGGGCATCCTACACCGGATCCAAATTCCACTGGGAACTTGTTGGGTGTCTTGGAGAGGCAGCACTGGCTACTCTCGACGCTGGTCAGGACACAGGTCCTTGGAGATCCTTCCGCTGTAGTGGTGCGAGGGGATTCGGTCATCTCGACACCGGATCTCGGCATCGCTGGATGCCTGGGTCCTAAGATGCTGGCCGGGACACTGGTCCTTGGAGATCCTTCCGAGGATGCGGTGTGAGAAGATTCGGACATCCCACACCGGATCTCGGCATCACTGGATGCCTGGCGTGGCCGCTTCCTTGGAGCAGTCACGTCTGGTCCGGCCGGGGATGAGCTGACATCCCGGTGTGCACTGGCACGGTGGGAACCAAGACGTGCGGTCTGTCTGTCCAGTCCTTGGGGCAGCTGGTGCATCGGACGGCGGGGCGGAACACGGGGCGGCTGGAGCTGGAGATGGTCTGGTAGAAGATGTTGATGTCGTCAATCGGTCTGATGGGCGCCTCTGCATATGTTCCTGCATGCAAGCGGGTTGTTGTCGGTGGTGTTGTGGGCGGCTCTGGTTTCGACGCCGTGGTGTGTTGAAACCAGTACATTGGTGGTGCCTGCGTGCCGTCAGGGGAGGTGGATATTTCGGGTCGTCAGGTATTGTTCATAGCGCACTGGAGCGTCCATGAGGGCACTTAAACTATTGCGTCTTTTCGCGGGGCACTAACAAGTCTAAATTGTCATAGGTCGCGGTCGCGGTAACGGTCACTCGCGTCACGACTCCGTAATCGTGGAGGTGGTCATGATGGAAGTTGCGGTCGTATCGCGTTGCCTTGCGTAGGTGAGGGGGCGCTGCTTGAGGCGTCCGAAGTAGCTGCGACATCTTAGGCAGATACGGCGTCTGTGGTGGCGTCTGCAGATGACATCATGAGGTCGGTGTCTGTAACTGGTGTGGCATCTTGGACGTCTGCGGACATCATGGCTTCGTGGGCGAACAGGCTGCCATGGGACGTCAGGCTGAACCAGTGGGCGGCGCTTCTTCAGGCGTCGTCTGCTGGCAATGACGTCGGGCTTCCGTGTGGCTCCGAAGACAGCGATATTCAGGTCGGACGGCCCCGGTGCGGCCCTCTTCGGCGGCGGCGTCTTCGATGATGTGGCCACGTGGCTGCACGGACCCGGCGATTCCTCCTTCGGTGGAGGCTCGGCTGCTAGAGGCGGTGTCGATGGCGGTACAGTGACGATTGCGGTGGTGATGGCTGTAGTGATCACGGCTGGAGCTATATTCTCGAGAGGCGGCGGCACGATGGTGGTTGTTGCTGCGCCAACAACTGGACGGTCCGTGGCGAGGGGCGTCGCTTTCTCGAATTTCGGCTCATACAGTACCCCAGTGGAGGTGATGCAGACCTGCGATTGTGGTGCTGGCGTCTTTGGTGGCGAGGTCCACTCGGATAAGTCGAGACGAAGACGTTCAGATGCGCGGCGAATTTCGTCGCGCTGGCGTCGAATTTGGTCTCGTTTCACCCGGATCAACAGGATTTCACTCTTGACTACGAGGTGGCGCATCTGCTCTTCAAACCTCTGCATCTCCTAGCCGGCGTCCTCGGGTCGTGAGCGTAGACTCAGCTACACGTTGGCCGTCACTGGTCACGGGGGGGGGGGGGGGCAGCGCGGGGTGAAAACCGCCCTCGTTGACCTCCAGCTAGCTCTTGGAGTCGGTGTCGCTATGAAACAGCACAAGAAACACACAAGGATGGGGCGCAGGTAGAAAAAGGCTTATTGGCGCGATAACAATCGCTATTATTTACACCAAAATTTACAATAAAATGTTCAAAGTTCAAGAAATTAATAAAATATATACACGCGGGAAAGTCAATAAAATAAAGTCACGAAAAAATAAGCAGTCACGAAAAAGTATAGTCACCAACACTTCACTGAAACGTTTGTGAAGCACGGTATCTACCCGACGAGTTCGCGGATAGATGACCGGCAGCTCGGCGGTAACAGTCCATATTTTCACCTAATTGTTCTGCAAAAACGGTCTTAACGATGCCCTCGGTAAATCGGTGCACAGCGGGTAGAGGCTCATCTTCATTGTGTAGTTACTGGCAGCTGTACTTTTTTTTTTTTTTAAAGGAAGGATGGTTGATGGGATTTCGGGTTAAGGAGAGTGAATGATATTAGGGAAATTGGCGTAAGCTACTTGGCTATTCTGCCACAACCGATTATTTGTAATAAATTCATTTGATAATGAATGGGACATACACTAGACATCCATGGACCCGCACGGCCACTTCTTCACTCCGAAAAAGTGACCGCACGGATGGGATTTGAACCCACGACCACGGGGCCCAAAAGCAGGAACGCTACCCACTAGGCCACCGCGGTCCCGCAGCTGTACTTATTAAATTAAATTATCTCGTTTGGAAATTTCAATAATGCGGAATTTGTGTTAATATTGAAAATATACTGAGGGTACAAAATTCCTGTCTCAGATACATTTATGGAATACGTAAATTTGAGAGAATATCTCATAAGATCAAAGAAGCCAGTTGGTTAAATATGGAAGAGCGACGAAAGCTGCAGGCTTTATGTTTATATCATAAAATTATACTGTCTAAGTAGCCCCCCTATTTATATAAGAAAATATCATTTCGGGAAGATATTCATAACCTCAATACCAGATTAAGAGGCCGGCTATCAGCACCGAAACATAGAACTGCCATATTTGAGCGATCCTCTACTTACAACATTTATAAAGCATACAACAACATGCCCGAGTCTTACAAGCAGTTAAGTTTAAATAATTTTAAAACCCGTTTCAAGTCACTGTTGTTTGATGGAATAGGATAATTTATTTTACATTTCTGATTCATTCAATTCATATAATTCATTTTAATTTGGATTAGTAAGCACTCATATAATTTCCGTTTTGTAATAAATATGTACGTTTTGTTATTTGTTATTTTAGTATATAGTAATCTAGTTTAGTTTCTATTTATAATTCAAAATTTACCATTTAATATTGTAGGTTTGGATGGAAGACCAGTTAGAGGTCAAACTCTACTGAATCCCACCTACTGATTTACGTGAAATAATTTCTTTTATTTTAATTTTTCTCCCATTTATGATTGCTTTTTTTTTGTAAACATCGTTTTACAATGATTTTATTACGAGCCGCGTTCGCGCAATGCAAGCAGCAAATCGCAGAAGCAGCACTGTTGGCGCATCCAGAGCCCAACGCACCCCTAGCAGTCACGACCGACGCTTCAGACTACGCCCTAGGAGGCGTCATACAACAAATGCAACAAGGAGAGTGGAAACCACTAGCTTTCATGTCATGGAAGGTATCACCAGCTGAACAGAAGTACGCAGCGTACGACCGAGAGCTTCTTGCAATATACGCCACCATAAGGCAATATCAGCACCTCCTGGTTGGACGAACATTCACGATAATCACAGATCACAAACCGATCACGTTTGCTTTTACACAGAAGCCCGAGAAGTGCTCGCCGAGACAATTCCGATATCTCGACTACATCGGCCAATTTTCCACCGATATCCAACATACCAAGGGAAAAGAGAACATCGTATCAGATACACTCAGCAGGATTGAGCGCATCGATGCAGGGATAGACTTTGCAGCCCCAGGAGCCGACCAGCGGTCCGACCTAGAACTGCAACGAATCCTGAGCGACACGAAATCCAGCCTACAGCTAAAAGAAACTCTTCCTACACGAATATAACTGCGAAATTTTCTGCGATACGACAACCGACACAGCCCGACCCTACATCACACGCGACTACAGACAGGCAGCATTCAACAGCCAACATCAACTGTCACACCCAGGTGCCAACGCAAGCACGAAACTGCTCACACAGAAATTCGTATGGCCCGGCGTACAAAAAGATTTCAAACGTTGGAGCAGGCAATGCACAGCCTGCCAATGATCGAAAATCACCGACATAACGCCCCGACAGCAGGAGAATTTAGGCTACCATCAGCGAAATTCGAACATGTACACATCGACATAGTGGGCCCACTGCCCGAAGCAGAAGGGAAGAAATACCTGTTAACGTGCATCGACCGATTCTCACGATGGCCAGAAGCGATCCCAATGGCAACATCGAAGCGGAAACAGTCGCCCAACTATTCACGACGCATTGGATAGCCAGGTTCGGCACACCAGCAAGAGTCACAACAGACCAAGGACGCCAGTTCGAATCCCAGTTATTTGAAAACTTGAAGAAACCACAGGATTCACGAGACACCGCACCATGGCATATCATCCACAGGCAAACGGTCTAGTAGAGTGATACCACAGACACCTGAAGGCAGCATTAATGTGCCACACCGACATCCGATGGCATACGGACGGCTTGGAAGGACGATATCAAAACCACATCAGCAGAGATGGTGTACGGTCAGACACTGCGACTCCATTCCATTCCGAGTGATTAAACGAAAAAAGAACACCATCACGATCGACCGGGAGGAGAAACTACGACAGTCTCAACAGAGCGAATCAAACCAGCATTCACGGATCCAAACTGATGATGGCCCGACCGAGCGAACTGTCATCGCAAAACAGACCATAAAACCACCTATGATCACGCGTTTCAGGCGAATCAGCAAACCCACGGTGCGTTTCGTAGAGTGACTCTATCACAAGGGGGGTATGTGGCGATCCGCGCCCGGGCGCGCGAAAGACGCCTGCTACTAGGGTGACTCACCACCAGCGGCACTCGCTACGCACGATCCCCCACCAAAGGAAAAGGGCCGCCCGCAACCTGAACTGAGGGCGGGCCCAACGCTCGCACGACGGTTGTGGCTGCACGACCCACTTAAATAGGGTATGTGCCCCCTCATCTCGTCACTCTGCATTACTCCTAGTCTTGCTCGGTGACAGTTGAATTTTTAATTCAACTGTTCGCAGCTCGAACGAAAGTCTGATCAGAGTCAAGGTGCCATCTACTAATTAACAGTATTCCCTTTCAGTTTGATCTTCTGGTGAACGTCCACACAGTTAGTACGTGTATTATACTGTTCTAACTGGGTGCGATCGGAACGAGAAACGGTTTCTTGGCATTGCACCACGCTGAGAGCCGTCTAGTACGCCTGCTATTACACGCAATCCTTCGATATCACGGATTTCCCTATAAAACGGGAACGCTGTGAAATCCTCGGGGCGCACCCGAATACGACCCCGCAAGGGGTTCGTAGTGTCGGTTCCGTATACGGCAAGCCCAAAGTTCTAGGGGATTCCATCCCATAGAACTACCCTTCCTCTCATTTCCCACGTTTAATTCATCGCTTCAGCGGTCACCCGCTGTTGCTTTATTTCTCAAAAGTCGTACACTATCAGCCAAACATAGCACTCTCCGCTAAAAATTCTTTATTAAACTCGGCGGCGAGCCATTGCAAGGCAATGGCGTCGTCAGACCCATCCCTGCCTCGCACTATGGAGGCACTGTTAGACATCGATCTGACGATCGATAACCTTGTCAGCATAGATTCAATAAAAATCGATAATGCTAATCTCCGCACAGAAATTTCCCTCCTTAAGGCTCAAATCTAAGAGCTAAGAGCCACCGTCCAATTACTGCAGCCCCTATGCAAACCCACACCGATGGAATTCACCCCATCCCATCCCTCTACTTCTAACGCCCCTGACAGCGATGGTTTTGTCAAAGTTAGACCAAAAAAAAAAGTCGAAGTCCGCTCGCCCGCACTCCGATTCAGACTCGGACATCGAGTCAACAAAAAAAATCAGGGTTAACACCCAAGCCACGCCCCCGGCATCGACATCTTTTACGGCCATCCCCTCAACTTCTGCAGAGGCTCGCGTTCTCACCACCGAGGCGCCCTCCGCTAGAATTCTGCCACCATCGGCTAGTCTCGGCGCCCCGCCCACAAAACGGACCAAGACGGACAGTGTCACATCTGTCACAAATAAAAAATCGACGCTACCGTCCCGCCGCTCCGCTGTGCCTATCAAAGCCAGCGAGCAGCTTTCAGCCCCCAAAAGTTCTCGGCCTTCCCCGAGCTCAAACCCCATTCCTACTGTTAAATACACCACCACGCGTGTACCCGATTCTGCCAAACCTGCCACGATCAACGAGATCGAAAACATCGAGGGAATCGAAAGATTCGCCTCAAAACCTCCTCCGATTTACCTTAAAAAAAAGGAGGGATGGATACAAATTTCAAAAGACCTGGTGGACAAGAAAGTCTGCCTCCTCAAGGTCTCCACCATCAACGAGGGGTATCGCATTCAGGTACAAACCCCTCAAGATTTCCGAACTACGGTTCAACATTTCACAAAAATCAATGCCCCTTTCTACACTTACCGCCTCAATGAGGAAAAAGAATTAAGGGTAGTAATCCGCAAGGTCAATGAATCATTCACTGACCAAGAAATAATCGACGAGCTACTTTCACTGAACCTCCTAGTGATAGCAGTTCGTCGCATGGGCAACAGCACCCGAAAATTCCCAATGGTATCAGTCCAATTGGAAAAAACTGACAAAGGCCGTGAGATATTTAAACTCACGCGCCTTTTCCACGTTAGCGTCAAGGTAGAGACGCAACATAGGTCCTCTACTGCGACACAATGCCATCGCTGCCAGGGCTTTGGTCACGGCGCCCTCCGCTGCCACATTTCCCCTCGCTGTGTTAAATGCGCAGGTCCCCACCAAACCGCCGACTGTACTCGCAATCCTGAGACAGACGGATCCCCCACGTGCTGCAACTGCCAGGGCAATCACACCGCAAACTTTAAGGGCTGCGAGAAATTCCCTAAAAAGAATTACTCGTCGGCGCTTAAAGGTGGCTCAAAACCCACCCCAATGGTGAATTCCAATTCACCCAAACCGTCAGCCACACCTAAACCACCCAGCATCACTCCCAAAACAAATACCGCCCCCACACCAATTCCAAAAGGCCCCCTGGACATTTCTCAAATGTTCAAAGACCCCACCTTCCTTGCTAATATCGCCAGACTCGAGGCACTAGGCCCGATTCTCGCCGCCATCGACAAACTTTAATTTTCATCCTTTCTTCGAATAATAAAGTAATTACGTCCGAAGCGTGCAGAATAGGCACGTGGAATGCTAATGGTCTCACAGATAAATCTTCTGAACTAGAGCAGTTCATCCGTCGTCTCGACATACATATAATGCTTGTCAGCGAAACAAACTCTTCCTCGCGATATGGCCTGTATATTAATGGTTATATCCTCTCTGACGATATTCCAACCATAATCGGGGGCGACTTCAATGCCAAGCACCCCAGCTGGCGGAGTCGCACCACAAATACTCGCGGTCGTAACCTTTTTGACTTCATTGTTCAACACCGTTTTCCACTCGAAACAATCAGCCAAACTGAACCAACTTTTTACCATTCTTCTGGTTACCGTCCTGACATTCTTGATTTCTTTATCGTGAATCGATTAGATTACGACATTGATGTCTGGACAGCATCCGAATTGCATTCAGATCATAATCCTGTCATCATGGATATTCATACCGAAATTTCCAGATATGAGAAAACAGCCAGATCCACTGACTGGACTAAATTTAATGATATTATCCTAGGCCTCGTTCCACCAATTCCGGTGATGCGAAATAAAAACGAGATCGATGAAGGTGTAAAAACCCTCACAGCGGCTATCCATAAAGCCATTGATGAATCCACGACGGAAAAGTCTGTTTCTCAGAGCGATCCGCTCAATATTCCTCGTAATATCCTCGAAAAAATTAGGGAAAAAAATCGTGTCCGTAGAATATGGCAACGCACACGCTGTCGCCAAACGGAGCAAAATCTTAATCAGCTTCAGAACGAAATTCATAATGATCTTAAAGATCTTCGCCATAACCGCTGGAATCGGCTCATTGACGATGCCGCCCAGCATAAACCCCAACTTTGGAAGCTCACTAAGACTTTCACCAGAGCGAGAACGGCGACTTCGGCAATCCATGGAAGACAAGGCGTTGTCTACCTTGCGGAAGACAAAGCCGAAGCCTTCGCGGAGAGCCTAGAGTCGCAGTTCTCGCCAAACCCTCTCACTACCAGCGACGAGCTTCTCGACGACATAGAGGAAACACTTGATCGTTTCAATGAAACTCCTAACTCCACGCCTAAACCGACCTCCCCTACAGAGGTCAAAACTCTCATTAAAAACGCGCCGAATAAAAAAGCGCCTGGGCACGATAGAATTAGTTACACCTGCCTTAAGCATCTTCCACACAAAGCAATTGTTTTTCTAACAGCGATTTTTAACTCTTGTCTCAGAATAGGATATTTCCCACAAGCATGGAAACATGCTACTGTGGTTTTAATTCCGAAACCGGGTAAAGATGCTAAATTTCCGCAAAATCATCGCCCTATTAGTCTGCTCTGCGTCATGGGTAAACTATTCGAAAAAATCATTCATTCGCGCCTCAGCGAATGGTCTGTCGATCACAAAATCATCCCGAATACCCAGCATGGCTTCATCAAGGGCCTTTCTTGCAATCATCAATTAATTAGAACCAGTGATTTTATAGTCGAAGGTTTCAATCGCAAACAAAGCACACTAGCCATCTTTCTTGATGTTTCTAAAGCTTTTGATCGTGTCTGGGACGAAGGTTTGATTTTTAAACTCCTTAAGCTCAATTGTCCAATTTATCTGGTTAAACTCATTCAACAGTTTATTACCGAACGCACTTTCTCAGCTCGTTACGAGTGTGCAATCTCTGACCCGCGTGTAATGACCGCCGGGGTGCCGCAGGGATCCGTCCTCTCTCCAACTTTGTACAACATCTATGTACACGATATTCCTAACCCTCGAAACATTCTTACTGCTCAATATGCAGATGACACAGCGTACATGTATCGTGGAAAATTCATCCCTCACATGATGAATAAAATTCAGTCCGCACTCGATGAGCTCGAGGAGTGGACACAGGAATGGCGAATTTCAATTAACCCTGAAAAAAGCCAAGCTATCTTCTTTTCCTTGGGACGCTCTCTGCCCCCAAATAATCTTACTTTCAATGACCAGCCCATCCCCTGGGTCGACAATGTACGCTATCTTGGTCTCATTATGGACCGTAGACTTAATTGGAATAAACACGTCCAATACGCCATTACAAAAGCAAACACTGCGTTTGCACAACTAAAATCCCTTCTCCTAAATAGCAACCAGCTATTCCTATCCAATAAAATCCACCTATACAAGGCAATCATACGTCCAAAAATGACGTATGGATGCCCTGCATTTATCACCCTCTCCGCTACGCAGATGCGTAAGCTGGAGACCACGCAGAGCCGCATGATCCGCCGGATCGTAGGCGCTCCGTGGTTTGTCAGAAATGCGCAACTGCGTCTCGAAACCAAGACGCCGAGTGTTCAGGACTTCATCCATCAGTTGGCCCTCAGCCATTCTTCCAAATTCGATGTGAGCCTTCTGCAAGACCATTTCGAAATCCAACCTAATCCCACTCATGGGAAAAGAAAGCGCCCACTTAACCTGGGTCAGTAAATTCATTAATTTAAAATCAAATATCCATCAACTCATTAAACTTTTCAAAATTTTTTGGTCTTAAACAAAATTTTTTTCCACACACCCATACCATTTCAAAATTTCTTTAAGCATTAATTTCTAATTAATAATTATCGCAATAAAAACGTCATATCCCAAAGTCATGAATAATATCCCCACGAATCACTACGATACTGTAGGAAAAATTTCTTTAATTAAATTTGAAATACAAGAGGAGAGTTTTTAGTTGGTATACTCCGCGCCCGTCAGGGGGAGGACTCCAACACTACCCCACTATAGGGGTGTCTATAAAAGATTTACTCTCCTCTCATCAAAAAAAAAAAAAAAAAAAACATCTCGTCACTTCGATCAGCGCACTGCAATCTGACAAGCGAGCTCACCAAGGCACGCAACACGAGCTCACCAAGGCACGTAGGGGTTACACTTAAGTTCGCATGCATGACTTTAAAGAAGACACTTCAAAGTGTTCCGCCCTCAAAGATTTATCAAAATCGATTGAAAATACGCCGAGTTATGGCGGTTTGAAAATGGTCTAAATTTCACGAATTTCAAGTGTTTAATTTTTTCCACAAGTGTATATTAAATAACAAAAGCGACTGGGATCCTGAGACTACAAACGGCGCAACAGGTTATTTAGAGTAATTAAAGAATGATTTCAATTTTCATTTTTTACTCAATTTGTTTTACGACATTTTTCCATATACAGACGTTTTATACGATATTTTACAAACAAAATCAAATGATATTGGTTTTTGTATTATAAAAATTGCAGAGTTTAAACAAAATCTCCTTCGACATCTAGACAAATATGAGTTCTGGAATAGAACGAAGACTGAAAATTCGCAACGTCAAAATAAACATCTTCGAATTGACAAAGTTAACGATCTTACAACTTCGTATCGGCGGCTTTTTGTGGAAATAATTGACAATATGGTTCAATAAAACGAGACAGATTTAAAAATGTTAGTGATTTAAAATTTGTGGAATTGTGCAATTTTACAGAGATTCGCCTCTTCCTGAAGAAGCCCTACATTCCTTAGAAGTTAATTATAATCTTTTTATTGATATACGTGCAGTGGCGGCAGGGGAGGCAGGTGAGGCATTGCCTCACCATTAATTTCCTATATTCTAAAAATATAAATTCATTCAATAAATTTCTTCCGTGTTGACTTTAATATAATATTGATAAATAATTATATATATTTGTTTTGTTTCGGCGTTATGCCTGGCCTTAGTGCTACGATCATTAGCCATCATCAATTTTATATATATTTTAAGTTATAAATTAAGTGAATAAATGAACAAATGAATCATGAAAGACGTATACAAACAACCACGGACCGGAACGAATACTTCTTGAATCCGAAAAATCTTTCGTCCAGGCAGGGAATCGAACCCACACGGCCGCGGTGCAACCGGCACAAGCGCTCGCCTGTACCCATTACACCAACCAACCGCCCATTAATTATATAGTAACTATAAATGGATGTATTAACGGAATGTTCCCGATTTGTAATGCTTAGAATTAGCGCGTCCACGCGTGCCGGACTTGAGGCAAACGTAAACCAGCGCAATCGGAATTTATGCAACTTAATATGCCTCCATACAGTTTACATATATCGCATTCGTTGTCATGTGTAGATTTATTCCGATATTGGAGGCGAGCCTCAGAGGCTTCTCATTGGTCGGAAATCACCCGCGTATTAGAGAGAGAACCTCGCGGCATTTTCCATTGTCAGCTGTGTTAAGGCAGCTTCACAACAACTCGGGAACTGGAACGGGAACGAAGATATGCCTGGCTTGTTGTTCCCGTTACCGGAAATTAGTTATTAGTTGTGTATGTCAATATGAAAATCATATTTAATGTGCTAAAGCCCCCGACTTGCAATCAACTTGAAACTTTAATCAAAATTTATTTCAAATTGATTTCGTTAAGAAAAACTGTATTCGCACTATTTCTAGATGTGGTCGGACTGAAAAATTGAAAAAAAAAGAACCAAGTTTGGTGACCCAAAATAAATATAAAAACAATTGTCATCGAGCAAAAACTTTCCAAAATCACTCAAAATTAATTCAAAATTATTATCATAAAATGCCACATTCATAAAATTACTGGATTTTTGAAATTTTGAATGTGCTTGGTGTGTAAAGTTGTAAAAAATGGAACCAATTTTGGTTACCCAAAATAAATATAAAAACAATTGCTATCGACTTGAAACTTTTTAAAATTACTCAAAATTATTTCAAATTGATTTCTTGAAAAAAAAACTGTATTCGCACTTTTCTAGATTTTTTGAAATTTTGATGTGATCAGAGTGTAAAGTTATAGAAAATAGAACCAATTTTGGAGACTCAAAAATAAATATAAAATCAATTGCTATCGACTTGAAACTTTCCAATATTACTCAAAATTCATTTCAAATTGATTTCTTAAAAAACTATATTCGCGCCATTTCTTGTTTTTTTGGAAATTTTGATATGCTCAGTGTGTAAAATGGTAAAAATATGAACCAATTTTGGAGACGCAAAATAAATATGAAAACAATTGCTATCGACTTGAAACTTTCCAATATTACTCAAAATTCATTCCAAATTGGTTTCTTAGAAAAAAATGTATTCGCACCATTTCTAGATTTTTTGAAATTTTGATGTGGTCGTAGTGTAAAATTGAAAAAAAAAATTTAACGAATTTTGGAGACTCTGATTAAATATAAAAACAATTGCTATCGAATTATAACTTTCCAAAATTACAAAAGATTCATTTGAAATTGATTTCTTAAAATGCCATATTCATAACGTTACTGGATTTTTTTTTAATTTTGATATGCTCGGTGTGTAAAGCTGTAAAAAATAGAACCAATTTTGGAGACTCAAATAAATATCGACTTAAAACTTTCTAAATTTACTCAAAATTTATTCGAAATTGATTACTTAAAAAAACTATATTTGCGCCATTTCTAGATTTTTGGAAATTTTGATCTGCTCAGTGTATAAAATTGTAAAAATTTTGGAGATTGAAAATAAAGATGAAAACAATTGCTATCGACTTAAAACTTTCCAAAATTACTCAAAATTCATTCCAAATTGATTTCTTAAAAAAACTATATTCGCACTATTTCTAGATTTTTGAAAATTTTTATGCGGTCGGATGTGAAATTGAAAAAAAATTGGACCAATTTAAGAGATCCAAAATAAATATAAAAACAATTGCTATCGACTTGAAACTTTCCAAAATTACTCAAAATTCATTCCAAATTGATTTCTTAAAAAAAAAAAAACTGTATTCGCACCAATTCTAAATTTTGATGTGAAGAGAGTGTAAAGTTGTAAAAAATAGAACCAATTTTGGACAAGCGACAATGGCATAAAATAAAATACCAAAAAGCACTATTTTGCTATGGCTAGGTTTGGTGGTTAACATACGGTATATTAAGGTGTTGGGGGAGCTCAAGCCCGATAGCCACCCCCTGGGTGCGCGCCTGCATGGTTTGACAAGTGTAGTTGGCTACAAGTAGGTACAATAATTAGAAATACATTATTTTGTTGACCTTGGCTAATGTTTTCAAATAGCAATGAGTCAAAAATAGGGCGTTCTATTGATAAGCATTCCAAAAGTAACGATCATATCATCAAATTATAAATTTCATATCCTAGGTAAACAAAATGTAGTTAATGTTTTAAGTACGACTCGGCAAATTGAAATCGAAACATAACAAAGTGAAGGAAAATGGGGAGACTTTAAAAATATGTATGGATAGTATTAAATCTGTGCCTCACCAAACCAAAACCTGACGAGCCGCCACTGTATACGTGCTTTGCGATCTCAACTTTGTACAAAAAGTGATAGGATGATTGACAGCTTAATCAACTAACTATGTCCGTATAAAAGGACCCCAAGCTACCTGGATCCACCAAGCAGAAAGCTCTCACCTGCAATCATCGAAGAAGTCATCACAGCAACGAAGTTCAGTCGATACGAAGAAAAAAAAAACAACTGATATGCAACTACTGCAGGAAGCCCAATCACATGGTTAGAGTGTGCAGGAAATGAATTGTTAATGGCCGTCCTCCGAAGCTTAGTAAACCGGAGTCCGACACAAATATGATACTGATCACGGTTAGCTCAACTGAAACACATACTGAGTCGTCGGGATGCTGGGAGGAGAATGGTGCGACATTTTCAACTAAACACACAGTGATCTCAGCAAATGGTGAGAAAATCTAAGCCATCGGAATACGTGAAGTAGAAGTTGGGGTAGCAATCCACGGAAAATAGTACAAAATTACCTTGGCTGATGTTCCTCAAAAGGAATCTGTTCTCCGTGCTTGCAGTCCAGGATAAGTACTAGGACAGCTAATTCATCTCATCAGCTGAAGTCTGCAGCTTCCTCGTAAACAAGTGAATAGAGCTTGTGATGGAGGACTGTTTAAATTGGCCGTGAGAAGTTTGAACCCTATCAAATGAGGCCAATATAGTGAGTAAAGGAAACCTGTTGCAGTTGTGCCATGAACGATTATTCAGCTGAAGTCTGCTACTCTCTAGTGCAGCGTTTCCCAAACTTTTTTGACCACGGCCCGGTACAAGGTTTTAACATTTTTAGCGACCCACCTTACATTTATTTACAAAACAAATTTTATTTTTTAATAAAAATTAAGTTATTTGTTTGTTTACTTCATACACAAAAATTGCAAAATATTTATTTGTATAAGAAAAATGTAAGTAATTAAAAAAATAACATTTATATTCATTTAAAACTTCAGTAAAGGAAGTAAACTTTTCTTTTCAATAAAAGAAAGGATATTTTACTCAATAGCGGGTTAAGGAGAGTGAATGATTAAGGGAATTAGCGTAAGTGATTAGCTATTCGGAATTTGAAAATTTATTTTTATAATGAATGGGACAAATACTGAACAACCATGGACTCTAACGATAACTTCTCATTAATAAAAGCTAATGCCGGGGCATGGGACTCGAACCCACGACGCCTCGCACCGAAAGCGGGAGCCAAACCGCTCCGCCACGGAGCGCCCCGAAGTAAACTTTGTTTTACATATTTTGTCCTTAGTGCGAAGGATGATGTTGTTTGTCATCAAATTACAATTTCAAATAAGGAGGTAATGATGTTAATTTTATTCCCAAATTAGTTTCGACATCCAATCTATTTCGATAATTTATTTAAGTACACCAAGGCTTCACACGTATGAGTGGTGACAAAAGGCATTAAAAATTGTATCGCTTTTTAAAAATAAATTAGTGGTACAGTTTCAAACACTTTTTTTAAGATCAGTGTCGCATGAAATTTCAATTAAATTATCAACTTCTTGTTCACTAAGATTAAATATTTCTTCCTTTTCAATTCCGACAGAAAAAGAATCTTTAATCCACATTTAAATACTAAAAACTTATATGCAAATTCAACCCAACTTGGCAAATATGCAAGTTTTTTGATTTTAGAAAAGTTTAATAACATTTGGTTCTAATTTCGAAAGACAAAATGTTGATCAAATTTTTAGGCGATGTGAGCCATCTATGCGGGCGGGTGATCAAAATGCATTCGCCCCCACAAAATGACCATCGCCCCCCAAATACGGATTGTCAGATAAACGCCCAATTTAAACGTTGATCGCAGCGGCGCGGCGGCTCGTGGATTTCCGCAGGGAGGGCAAAGATAAAGATGCCGCACTACTTACTCTTATAGAGGAAACAAATATTTCGTTGCTGTTTCGATCAAATTTTCTTCCGTTGCCCCACCGCCGAACATCCACGAGCCGCCACTGGTCGATCGGCCACGTTAAGAAACACTAATCTAGCCGAATGCTTATTTTTCACTTTCAAAATTGTTTGAGTTTAAATTTCGGTAAAATTCGATTTTTTTTTATTATTTACTTGTTTTATTACTGGAAGTCGTTATTACAGGGTGTACCTTTAAAGTTTAAAGATAATTCACGTAGGGAATTTCTTGGAAATAAAGAAAATCAAGGTGAATGCATAATTTTACACTTTCAAAAATATTTGAGTTGAAATTTCGGAAAAACTAACTCAAATAATTTTTTGATTATTTACTTCTTTTATTACTACGTATCTATAGAATGTGGTTATAAAATTTAAAGATATTCCACTAAGGTGTTTTCTAGAAAACTAAGAAAATCTAGGCGAATGCATGATTTTACATTTTCAAAAATTTTGGAAAAACTAGCCCAAATAATTTTTTTGATTATTTACTTATTTTATTGCTAGAAGTATACAGCGTGTGCTTTTAAAGTTTAAAGACACTAAGGGACTTTCTTGGAAATTAAGAAAATCTAGCCAAATGCATATTTTTCACTTTCAAAAATGTTTGAGTTGAAATTTTGGAAAAATAAACTTAAACTATTTTGGGATTATTTACTTGTTTTATTACCAAAAGTCTACAGAGTGTGCTTTTACAATTGGAAGATAATCCACTAAGGGATTTTCTGGGAAATTAAGAACTTCTAGGTGAATGCTTAATTTTACACTTTCAAAAATGTTGAGTTGAAATTTCGGAAAAAGTTGAAACCGAAAATTCATATATTTTGAGTAAATTTAAGTAAAAAAATGCCTTTTCAATGCATGTGTGATTATTTTAAAATTTGGGATGTTTGCCGATTTTATTATAGAAATGAAAATTAATCCGTTTTGAGTAAATTTGAAAGTCTGGAATTTTTTGCAATTGGTTTTCTATTTTCAAGGCAACTTGAAAATGTCCAGCCTCAAAATTGAATTCAGTGTTTAAGGGTAAATATTTCAAAATTGTGGCTAAGAGCGTTGATATTTGACTAGAATACATTTTGATTAAATTGGAAAAGGTTCGAGAATGCTGCAACTGTTTTTGTGTTTTTCTTTTGTAGCTTGTAAAATGTTCGACCTCAGAATTGAACAGGAGTGTGATTATTTCGAAATCAAGGGTAGGAATGTTTGCAAATTTCTTATAGAAAAGTGAAATTGCAATGCATTTTAAGCGAATTTAAATATTTCAATTGGTTTTATATTTTTTGGCGATTAAGAAAATGTTTGACTTCAGAGTGTTCAAGTGTGATTATTTCGAAATCTAGCTTAGTAATGTATATATTTTTTGCAGAAAAAATAAGTGAATTTAAAAAAAATGCGAGGTTGAGGTCAATGATTTTTGGCGGTTTCGAAAATGTTCGACCTCAGAATGTTGAAATTTGATTATTTTGAATGTTTCCAAAATGAAGTAGATATTTAAAGTGCAATCTATTTTAGAGGAATGTCGAAAGTTTAAGGTTTGTGTCAATTGTTTTTTGCGGTTTGTAAAAAGTTCATCACAATTGAACCAGAAGTTGTTCAAGTGTGAATATTTTAAAATCTAAGGTAGGAATGTTTTCCAATTTTTATAGAACTATAGAGACCTATATAAAAGAGGTGTTTATGATCACATAATTTGGTAAAAAGTCTGCTATACAAAAAACTACAAATACACACCTTGCCACCGTGCCTAGTGACTAACTGTTATAAAACAAATAATATGTAAAAAACATTTTTTTTTGTGTTTTTACAATATTTTTTCGCGACCCGGCAAATTCTTTTGCGACCCGGTGCCGGGTCGCGACCCACACTTTGGGAAGCGCTGCTCTAGTGAACAATTGGAGGGAGCTCGTCATGAGGTCTGTTCAAGTTGATCGTGAAAAGTTTGAACCCAATCGTATGAGGTCAATGCAATGAGTAAGGGTTGTGTCATGAACGATTCGGACATCAAAACAATCGCCATGTGAAATCGCTACTGAGCAGGGAGCTTGACATGAACGTTGAAATGCATAGTGAACGGTGTGAAGGTTGCATTTATGATAAAGCTCATCGCCTATCGTTCGGCACGAGGTCCAGAACAACGGAACCGGGGAGCAAATTCATACGGATGTCTGCGCTCCATTTCAAGAATTCAGGTCTGGATATCGATATTTTGTACTTTTCAAGGACGATTACACAAAATTCAGAACAGTTTGTTTTCTGCGGCAAAAACTAAGCCAGTTCCTAGCTGAAGCAGGAACAGTCGGAAGCTGCTTAGTGATAATGGCAGGAAGTTCGGCAGCAAACAGATCAGGATGAGTCTACACAAGAGAGGTATTGTTCAACGCTAGTGAGAGGGAAAATTGTATGGTGATGGAAACTGCGAGAGCAATGATGCACGCGCATGGAAACATTCCTCAGACACTTTGGGCTGAGATGATAAGAAACAAGTACCTACATCCTTAATAGGATAGGGCCTACCCACGTCCCAGGAAAATCATCTCTCGAGTTGTGATATGGTAGGAAATCGGATTTGAAACAGTGGTTAAAATTGCTGAATTCATGTATATTCATATCGAAGGAGCAAAGGACGAACATGATTCCGAAGGCCTATAAAGAAATCCTCATCGGCTATGATAACGACGACGGATACAGGATCTACAGTGAAGAGGACAACAAGCTCTACAGATTCAAGGACGTCATCTTCGAAGAAAAATTGAAAAAAGGAGTTATTATACCCCCAGGAAGCAACAAAGCTAAAGAGACGAAGCCTACTGACCTGAACGACAGCAAATCCCGGATTGAAGAAGACGAGGAAATAGAATTCTGGGAACCAGATTACAGTGACAGTGATTAGACAATTTTAGAAATGCCGGAAGCCAATGAATGCTGGTGAAACAGCTCTACAGAAATTCCAGGATTGTGTGATGATCACGTGACGACCTTGGAGGAACCAGACACAGTAAAAGTAAAAACAAACGCCGATGGGTCCATCGGCAAATTCAAGGCCAGTTTGGTGATCAAAGGTCTTTCGCAAAGAAGAGGAGTAGATTATGATCAAACCTTCAGTTCAGTGGCAAGAATATCGACTATTCGAACGCTACTCAGTGTTGATCTAAATTCTAAAACAATACTTTTCGCGATTTTTGTGATGCAAATATATCAATTACATTTGAAATATCTGTTTTACCGATCTTATTTTCAATAGGAATTATGGCTAAATGAGCAAATCGCTCTTTTGATATAGTTGACCGTAAATAATTTTTAATTAATTTCACTTTAAAAACACTCCTTTCGCCGGAAGCCACAGTTATCGGTATTGTTAAAAATATTCTTAGACTAATACTGAAATTTGGAAAACAAGGAACTAACAAGGGAACTAACCCATGTGTTCCTCTCCGATTTTAATAATTTTTAAAATTATTCATTAAAGACATGGTATCTGTCGAACTGTGTAAACTTAAACCTAAATTAACAATGGGAGCTGACCAAATTCCAGCATTCTTGGCCAAGGATTGTCGACATTACTTTATCAAACCGTTACAGTATATATTTAATTTAATTTTGAAAACAGGAATCTTCCCGAAGTGTTGGAAAGTTACCAATGTGTGTCCTATATTCAAAAATCTAATCTCGATTTTTTCTAAGATTTTCGAAAGTATATTAGTTGATGAAATGTACTCCAAGGTGGACAAATCCCTATCAGAACATCAGCACGGGTTTATGAAGAGAAGATCGACCCAAACTAATTTAATAAATCTTACTCAGTTCATTTCTCAGAGCTTGGACACCGGTAAACAAGTAGATGTGATATATACGGATCTCACCAAAGCTTTCGACCGGATCCCTCATAATGCGCTTATTACATGTATGCAGGATTATAATATAAGTTCAAATATTATAAGCGTTATAGATTGTTATCTAAGAGACAGAAAACTCTATGTTACATACATGGGCTATATTTCAAAAGTATATACAGCTTATAGTGGGGTTCCTCAGGGCTCTAATTTAGGTCCTGTTCTCTTCCTAATATTTATTAATGGCGTATGTAAGTTTCTTGATTGTAACTACTTGATGTATGCGGACGATATTAAGCTTTTTCGTGTTATTAATAACCTTAGTGATTGCACCATTTTACAGAATAATTTAAGTCATCTTGGTAGCTGGTGTGATAACAATGGCTTAAGCATAAATGCTAGTAAATGTTCCGTAATATCTTACTACAGAATAAAAAATCCAATTTTATTTAATTACTCGGTTAATAATATAACTGTTGATAGAGCGGTTGAATTTAAAGATCTTGGAATACTCTTTGATAAAAATCTTTCATTTAGTCCCCACATTTATAATGTGACCAGTTCCGCATATAAATTATTAGGTTTTATTATTCGCAATGGACGTGAGTTTAAATCTATAGCAACATTAATCACATTGTATAATTCAATAGTACTTAGTAGATTGAACTATTGTGCATGCGTCTGGTCTCCCGGTTACGCAAAATATATTATTATGTTGGAACGCGTTCAGAGAAAATTTGTAAAATTTCTATACTACATGAAATATCATATTTATCCAGATGAAACAGTTAACTACTTTGATCTGCTACTTGAATTCGGACTTCTTTCTATTTCTAATCGTCACAAACTAATCTGCGTAAATGAGTTATTTAAAATAGTGAATGGTTATATCGATAATAGTACCATTTTAGATAATATTAATTTCACTGTACCCAGATTGTCGGCTCGCCATAAGCATACATTTTCTTATCTAACTCCGCGTACTAATAATCATGTCAACTCTCCTCTCAATAAAATGTTTAGGCATTACCATGATGTTCAATACAACGTTGACATTTTTTGCAATAACTTAAAGCAATTTAATATTGACTTAAGGAACAGTCTAATGTAAATTTGAATATCATATCACTCATTAATTGTTTGGTTTAAATCGCTTCATTTGTAACCGTGTCATCGCTACTATGTTGTAAACTGTATTAGATTATTAACAATAACAAATTAGTTTAGTTTTAATGTATAGGTTAACTATAAATTTTTCTAATTATATATGTATAAATATACTCTGTACACCCTACATTTTCTCTGTAATTGGACAATTGTCTGTTGGGAAAATAAATATTATTATTATTATTATTTAAAAAAATCATAAACAATAAATCAATAAAATCAATCAATCAATAAAAAGACATAAACGACGATGACCAAAATTAGTTTAATATTTTTGTTCAAATGAGGAATCCAAATATAAATCGATACATTTCCTTTAAATAAAACTTTTGCACTAAAAAAAGGTCTTATGTTGAGTTTTATAATTACTTATTTTTTTTTTTTTAATTTTATTGCACCAGAGGATAGGCTTTGAAATATTCTACATTTATAAAATTACGCTATCATGATTTGTTTAGAAGTTATAGCCAAAAAACAAAAATATGGTTTTAGGGGTAAACCATATTTTTGTCTTTTAGCCGAAAGAAAAAAATACGTATCGATTATTTTGGCCCTCTCTACAAATCTACCAAATTTGATTCAAATCAGAGGGGAACACTTGGTTTAGTTTCCTTGTAAGTCTTGGCTAATTAAATGATTTAAAATTTCTTATGGTTTTAATTTGAAATGATTAGAAAATAGTTCTCTAAAAGAAAACAATTCTTTCAAGAGTTCGATTCCATCTAAATGTTTTGTTAATTTTCTGTTTTCGGTTACCTGTAAGCATCCCCCCCCCCAGGCGCCGCCCGTGTAGCCCCCCGGTAGGATCGGCCCTGTTTGTGAATTAGTGTTAAGTATTCCAGCTACCAGAGCTTCAGTAGAACGCAGTTTTTCAGTTTTGAAACGCATTAAAAACTTCAAGATTCTACAGGAGAAAAAAGACTAAAATTTGGCTATATTATCGATAGATGAGGATCTTGTCAAGAACCTATCTCAAAACCCAAAATTTTATGAAGACGTTCTGGATGTATTTTCAAACGAAAATAGAAGAATAGAACTTCATTATAAATAGGTAAGTAAATTTCTCACTTTCCTTGATTGCTTCCCTACTTTAAAATTCCACCGCACGCCACTGTTGGTAACCACTGGTCTAGATCATTCCGTATCTCTCGTTCTGTCTCTTATAGTCACTCCTCTGGCTCTTCTTTGCATGTGTGCAACTCTAATTTCTTGTTTAACTTATTCGATTGTGGCTTCCGATTCCTTGAATACATATTATAAGTGCGTCATCGAGCTGTATACAGGGTGTTCCAACCGTCTGTGCACGGAAGATTGCACCCACACTAGAACCTTTGAGAAAAATGTGTTGCTAGATTATCATAGATCGGGTCTGAGTGCATGTTCTAAAAATATTTTCATGTATGCAGGGTGTTCCATTTACACACCAAAGATATATTTTTTTAAATGGTGCCTCTAAATATTGAACAAAATACTTGATGTTCCATTTAAAAAAATACAACTTTGGTGTGTTACTAAAAAATGGAACACCCTGTATATATGAAAATATTTTTAGAACATGATTTTTCTTACAGCTTTTAGTGTGGGCACAATCTTCCGAGAATAGACAATTGGGACACACTATATATGTGAAGACTTTTAAAATACCAAATTTGGCTATTCATAAATTATTATTATTATTGTTCCTCTGTTGGAAAATAAATTATTATTATTATTAAATGTCTTATTGCGAAAGGCCGGACTTTTTACATTAATTTAGCTCTTGTGTGCACTTCAGCTATTTGAACACCATGTGCTTATATAAATACTAGAGCGCGGTATTGCATTTTGAAATTTTTGTATGCAAGTCAAGTACATTCAACGTTCCCATGTCAATTGTACTGAATTCAATACGTCGAAACGTACAAAGAGGCTCTGAAAATATCAATACCCAATATGCACAATGGAACTTTCGTATTGTCAGACGTAGCTTCTGTACTATACACTCCGCGTTAATAAAGGGAATGAATCAATTATTAATTTTCATAATCACCAACGTCAAATTACCCTAATCCTGACGGTAAGTAAACTGTAAAGTGTTGAAGATCCACCGTTTGTACTCCTGTGATCTGCGATGTTTTACCCAATAATCTGAAAAATAAATTAGAAACAGATACATTATACATGTAATAAGGAGGAAAGCTAGAGACGTAATTGTTACGATAAGGCAGCGGCGGCTCGTGGATGTTTGGCGAAGGGGCAACTGAAGAAAATTTGACCGAAACAGTAACGAAATATTTGCTTCCGCTATAAGAGTAAGTAGTGCGGCACGAGCGACATCTTTGTCTTAGCCCTCCCTACGGAAATCCACGAGCCGCCACTGCAATGAGGTATGTGTTTTTTATTTTTTGTAGCTTCGTTAACTAGTTGAATATATTCAGGCTATATTTAATGTTTATTAAAAAAAATCTGAAAAGGATAAGGCCTGAGGTAACACAATTTTTGTGGCGCTGGAAATCTTGGCCACAAGATGCTCCAGTAAACATAATTAATAAACAAATTAGAAACAACCTTACTTGTTGCAGAAATCATTAAATAAATTCAATAAAACGAAATATAGCATTCATAGTATTCATATGTTCAGGCTACATTTCGTTTTATTGAATTTAACATAATTAATGCTGTGAAAGCTGCCCAACAATTTTAAAAGTAGGAATTTTTCAAAAGTTTAACCATGGATATTCATTCTGTCCCGTTGCAGAGGGGACATTTCTTTCCCATGTAATATTCCCACAAGGCGTCATACCGCCCTCCACAAAATGGCGGCCCTAGGTTCATATCTCGGCTAAGTGTGGACCTCCGGCCAATAGGTGGCATTAGTCGAAACGGAATCTGTTAGCTTTTGTATTATACTAGATCAGGGGTGGCCACAGATTAGTAAAAAAAAACAACAAAAACGCCTATTGCGGGGATGCGCCGTCTTGCTGAAACCATATTGTATTATTTGGAAGGTCAAAATAATTGTTGTTTGGAAAAATTGCTACTACAAACGCTGGAACAAGGTCATTTTGCAAAAACTCTAAATATCAAGTTCTCACCTTCAATTGTCATTTACTCGAAAAATTTCTTATTTTTATACTCTCAGTTCGACAATGAAAAGATCTCTCAAAATCAAGAACAAATATTGCGTACGGATGCAAGCGCGAAATCCATGAACGTATCTCTTTGATTATATCGAAATTATTTCTTTCTAAATAATTTAGAGACGCGTCGATCAATGGTGGTATTCATTTTCTCGACCCCCCTTTTCACATTGAAAGGGGGCGGCAATTTTTGCCTCGCACCCCGGCGGCAACATACCCAGGTGCGGCCCTACTAGGGTTACGCGTTCGACGCTTTGGCCACCCCCACAGACTAGAAATTCTTCTTGAACATTTTGAATATTTTCCAGGCTAATTCTGCTAATTCATCTCTCTCGCGGGCTATTCTATCGGTTCTCATCTGGCAATCCACCTATTCGTAAAGCAATTGCCAATAAACGCGCCTAGTGCGGGGGTGCGCCGTCTTGTTGAAACCATATTGTATTATCAGTTTCGTTTCCTATGTAAATTATTTGGAAAAGGAAATATTAAAATTATAACTACGGGTTTTAAAGACTTACGCCATTGTGCTGACCAATTTGTAAAACATGAGAACAGTGCAAAGTATATTAAGTGTATATTAAGTATATTAAAAATGGTGGGAGTTAAAAATCCGTTTAAATAAATAGAAATCATAGACAAAAAACAACAACAACAATTTGAATTAGAAAAAAAAACGATGGAGGGCTATTGTAGAAAGAATGATTGCTATTGTGTACTTTTTAACAAGTCAATGTCTTGCTTTTCGACGAAGTAGTTCTAATCTCTATAAGAGAAATAACGATTTTTTAAAGGCAGCAGAACTGCTAGCTAAATTTGACCCCTTATTTTTAGATCGTTAAAATAAAATTGAAAAATCGAAAGAGAACCCAAAACATGAGTTTATTCAAATTTCATATTTCGCAATAAAAACAAAAAGTTTTGTTTTTCAACTGGGAAATCCATTTTGGATACGGTGGGTGCTATCCTATCCTTCATACAGTTTAAGATTAAACAGGGTTTTTGTTAATAAATTTGCACGACTTTTCTATCTTCATCCCCGAGAAAATTTTATTTTTGGCCACCTCTCGCTCATCAAAATTTTATCAAAATGAAAAAAACCATCTCTGGTGTTACTTATAATGCTAGTTTATATTGATGTGGTGTTAAACAAAAAAAGGTTAAGAAATCCTGCATTGTGTGCAGGGAAGGCTCGTTATATAGAGCCCTAGAGAACTCAAATGATGAGTTGGACGGCCAACTCATCATTTGCACGCGGGCGGCCAATGGTACAGGATCGGCCCTGTGTATTATAGGTATGATTATATGGATGGTCAAGATCATTTTTCTTTGGAAAAAAAGCGCTGAAAGGTCAATTTGCAAAAACCCTAAATATAAACTTCTCACCTTCAATTGTCATTTACTCGAAACATTTCTTATGTAAGACGGAAATATTTTTATACTGCCAGTTCGACAGTGAAAAGATCTCTTAAAATCAAAAACAAAAATACAAGGGCGTTTCCAACCAACTAGTCTAGGGGAGGTAATTTAAAAAAAAGATAAATAAACTGGTGCTTCCGCTCTCATACACCTGTTCCGTAAACTCCCCCTATCCTTTTCCAACGTTTTAAAGCGGTGGAAAAATGTACCGGTTATATTATTTGTTTGAAATATGGAATATAATTTTTAACAATAAAAATTGTTAAGCGAAAAATTCTTGGGGGAGGTAATTACCCGATTACCCACCCTTTGAAACCGCCACTGCAAAAATAGGGGGTTGCCATTTAAAAACAAAATGGCGGACGTCATAACTCAAAAACAAATGACGACTGAAAATCGACTTTCATGAAAAAATGTGTATTTTTATAAAAGAAAATTGACCTGTTCGAAGATTTTTTCCAAAAATATTTTATTTCGGTTTTACTGAATATTTTCCATACGTTAGGCGCACACTGTACATTAGAGATGAGTAACTCGTCTCAAAATAGTTATTTTTGGATTTAACTTACTACTTTTCTTATAATCAGTTAACACATACGATGTTGGCAGACCGCCACCTATAAATTAAAAAAAAAAACAGATGGCTCGTAATGATCAAAAGTTTCACCACCCCTGTACTATAGATGGTCTAAGTACCCCTACTCCTATTTATAAGACCAATGGCCATGCCCTGCGCACGAAATAAATTGTTCGCATTAGAGCTTCGCACTGGAAACATGGGATGGCGTAAGTATCGCCAAACAGGCTAAAATTTGTTACAGCAAATGACGTTGGATGGCCCAACCTGCTAATACAATTTGAAATCTCGTCCGTAAATCATTCAACACCAAGCGATAATCAGCGAGGCCGAGTATATGTAAACAAACAAAACCGTACGTATGTGAATATTCGATTCCTTTCAGTTTTTCGTCTATTAAAACGAAGAGAAAGTCGTCCATACCCTTCGCGTTATAAAAATATTATAAATAATGAGTCGTTATTGTGCCATTAAATCCTACAATAATTACAACAGAAACACTCATATGCATTCCTTCACTAGAAAGGAACCGGTAAGTGATATTTATTACAAGTACATTTCTTTATTGTCTGTATGAAATTTTGAATGTCATATTGTTATTTGTTGGGACAAAATATTGTTATCGTTTATTTCTCATAGGTGACGAGGAAATAATTCCATTGTTTGATTCTCCTCATTTTCTAAAGTGTGTGAGAAATAATTTAATAAAATACATGCCACATTCAAATGGAAGGGAACAAAATTTTCTTCATGCTGGTTGGATATTGAAATATAATATTATTGTTATTATACTGTAAGTAACCATTTGTGCAATTTGCAATAAATATATTATTTTAATCAGTGACTTCTAAATACTCCTACATTTGATTTTAATAAAGTACTGTGAAATTTGGAAACCCACTAGCCGTTTTACCCGCACTCGATTTTGCTTCACCAGCGCCATCCCATGACTACAGTGACGAATTAAAAATGCGGTAAATATTTTATACACAGAGTCGCCGATCTATTTTAGTTTATCTGTGCCAATGGCACCTCCAACGCCACCTATTGGCCGGAGCTCCACACTTAGCCGAGGCATGAACCTACGGCCGCCGTTTTGTAGAGGGGATGGGAATATTACATGGCAAGTCCCTGGATCGGGACAAATCCCTCTACTGCTGGATTGATTCTGTCCGGAGATTAGCCGCTAGTAAACTACTTAGTGCACTAGCGGGTAGCAAATTAACAGCTTGTAAATTACTATCCGCCATTGGCGCTATCAGTGAGTAAAACAATTATCTCCAGTGTAACACTCATTTTTATCACAACCAATCTTGTAAAATTTCATATCCGTGACAAGTGTCCTTTATTTAATATAAATTCAGACCCCAATACACACTCATTAAACAATTAACATGGCTTCAATTATTCTTAACCAATAATACAACTCTGAACATTACTTATTCTTTAAAAATCAATTTGAACTCTCGATTATCCGCGGTCTTCTTTTTCTTCGTTTTCTCGTTTTAAGAGCATGAACCTGTTGGGGTGAGTGGAAGGTAGGCGGCAAAGGAATAAAATGCATCTCTTTTTGATAAAATTTTGTGTTGTTTTAAAACGACCGGTTTTTTTTTGTAAAAAGTTAATTACCGTTTATTAAATCAGAATTGTATGTGTAAAAAAAATGTTCACAAGAGAAACATTTTCATGTTGATTTGAGTCCTCTTTTGGCCTAAGACGATCCACGAGCCGTCGCTGGTAACAAATAAGGCCTCGAATAATATTGTCTAGTCTGCCGGTAGACCCGAACGCAAACGTTTTCACTGATGCGTTCGGGTCATTATAAATAAATAAACCAAACATTATCTGGAGAATGTTTTGCTACTGGCTACTAACTACAAAATAAGTGGTTAAAGAGGTACTCTCCACTGATTACATCAAGTGCATTTCGGCTATATTTCCCATAGAATACACATCAGTGACGGTTCGCTGGGTGATTCATGGTACAGCCGAGGTAGCAATACAGTTAGGTTG